>JBBGZY010000783.1:600000-1200000 GCA_037952925.1 Lithobates clamitans
ACATTCATCATTATCATCATCATTATTTTTATTTATCTTTTCTCCCCTACGTCGAATCTTTTCTCCCCTACGTCTAATCTTTTCTCTGTATGTAGAATAATCTTGGACTAATAGAGTTAAGGTTAGGCACATTCGACCACAGGTTTGATGGACACAGATTGTTATTGTTATCATCATGTCGAATCTCCTATCTATATCGAACTGTTGTAGCAACGAAAACGAAAATAAAGCATTTGTTTATGTCGGATCTTTCGTTGTTCGGATTCTGCACTTTCATTATCGTTTGTTAAAACGATAGCGAAAATACCTGTAATTCAGACTAAAATGCATTCGGACGAAAATGAATGCACATGTCTACTTTATATATCACCAATATCAGACAGTTCTCTAAAGCTGGAAATAAAAATTTAAAAAATGAAATATCTGCATTAAAAAACATGAACAACTTTGTGAAAATCTAATGAATAAAACCAGCCACCAGCAGGAAGTCTGATATAGAAGTACAAATAGTATAATATAATTCTATGTATAGAGCCCTACACTTAGTGATAAAATGTGTGATGAGACAAATGAGAAATCTGTAACCTACAATGTGTCCTAATACCAACACTTCTAATGTAGATGTAATAACTCCACCAATAGTGATCAATAATAAAAATTAAATGCACTTCAAAAATGCACTTTCATACATCTGAGTAAGGGCAGCTCTCCTCCAACCTATTCACAGCTACTTCACTCTGTATAACATATAATGTGCTAAAATACAATATCACCCGAGGTATCCAGACAGTGGCTGCAATCACATTACATAGAAAAGAAAAAGCCTCCATGTCACTGCCTGGACTGCATCATACATGGCTGCAGTCCAGAGCGGTGTGTGCTCTGAGTTCTGTGTATACTCGTGTATATGATGGAAGTGTACAATCTGTGATTCTATTTATATTTAACCTCCCTGGCGGTATGATTATTTCAGATTTTAGGTGCTGAAAGCGGTACAATTATTTTGCATGGAAATTTGGCGTTTTATATTGTAGGTCTGTAATTCTTAACAATAACACACTTATATCTGTCCATCAAGAGTCTAGTAGATATCCCTGGTGTGATGAAGTTTGAAACACAAAAACATAAATTATAATATAATAAAGATAAATAATAAAAAAAAATAATAATATAATAATAATAATAAAATAAATTTTCCCATGATTCACTCAATTCTGCAAGTGTTCTAATTTACTATCGCTGTTTTCTAGCTGGTCTAAAGCCACTTTTGACATAAAGTGACACTTTTTGGTTGCTATGGACAATCTCAAGTTTCCAGGCAGAAAGAACAGTATATATAATATAAAACTGCATGCAGGGCATTGGACAAAGCACTGGGGACAAAAGGGATGTGAAATAATTTCATACAGTACTGTAATCTGTAAGATTACAGTACTGTATGTGTTATGATTTTTACTTTTTTTTTAATTTGCCGCTAGGCTCCGCTCGCAGGGAACGCCCGCAGGGAATGCTCGCAGGGGACGGAGCCTGGCACAGAGAGGCTTCGGAGGAGGACAGAGCCCACAGACACAGCGGGGGACATCGCAGGATCCTGGGGACAAGGTAAGTAACACTGCACCAGGATCCTGCAATGTAACCCAGAGCCACACTTGGGAAAACCGTCAGGGAGGTTAAGGATTATGCACTATGGAAGCTTTTTCTTTTCTATGTAATGTGATTGTCGCCATTGTCTGGATATCTCGGGTGATATTGGAGATACTACCTGGAGGTCTGGCATTCCGTGGCAAAGTCTATTCTCATCGGAAGCCGGCTTGAGCGCAGTGGCACTGCTGGAAGGATATAAACAAGCGTGTCTGGGCCTTGCTTGTGGGGACAAACCTTTTGGTAAGCGACCTGTTTGCTCACTGGTGTGGTGGAGGTTGATTGAAGTTGCTGTAAAGAGGTGGCAGCTGATCAGCATTGTAGTGGTTAATGGTTTGTAGGAAATCCGCTTTTTCACATTATGAACTTTCTCTTGATGTTTGTAATTTGATTGACTTTGTTGCTCTTCATGTTTATGTATTTGTTGTATATTATATGTTATATAGATTGAAGTAGCTGTGAATAGGTTGGAGGAGATCTGCCCTTGCTCACATGTATGAAAGTGTATTTTTGTAGGGAATGTAATTGTTATATCTGATCATTATTGGTGGAGTTAGCACATCTAGTATACAGTGCTTTGCAAAAGTATTCACCCCCTTGACATTTTTCGTGTTTTGTTACCTCACAACCTGGAATTAACAAGGATTGTTTGAGGATTTGCATCATTTAATTTACAGAACATGCCCACAACTTGAAGATTTTTTTATTGTGAAGCAAACAAAAATAGGACAAAATAACAGAAAAAGTCATGCATAACTATTCACCCCCCTAAAGTCAACACTTTGTAGAGCCACCTTTTGCAGCTATCACAGCTCCAAGTCTCTTTGCATAAGTCTCTATGGGCTTGCCACTACTTACCACTGGGATTTTTGCCCATTCCTCCTTGCAAAACTGCTCCAGCTCCTTCAAGTTGGATGGTTTGTGCTTGTTAAGTCTGACCACAGATTTTCTATTGGATTGAGGTCTGGGCTTTGACTAGGCCATTCTAACACACTTACATGTTTCCCCTTAAACCACTCAAGTGTTGCTTTAGCAGTGTTTTTGGGGTTATTGTCCTGCTGGAAAGTGATCCTCTGTCCTAGCCTCAAATAACACACAGAGTGGTATAGGTTTTTCTCAAGAATATCCCTGTATTTAGCACCATCCATCTTTCCCTCAACTCTGACCAGTTTCCCAGTCCCGACTGCTGAAGAACATCCCCACAGAATGATGCTGCCACCACCATGTTACACTGTGGGGATGGTGTTCTTTGGGAGATGTGATGTGTTGGGTTTGCGCCAGGCATAGCATTTTCTTTGGCCAAAAAGTGAAATTTTAGTCTCATCAGACCAGAGCACCTGCCTCCATAAATTTTGGGAGTCTCCCACATGCCTTTTCGCAAACTCAAAACGTGCCATTTTGTTTTTTGCTGAAAGTAATGGCCTTCTTCTGGCCATTCTGCCATAAAGCCCAACTCTATGGAGCGTACGGCTTATTGTCGTCCTATGTACAGATACTCCAGTCTCTGCTGTGGAACTCTGCAGCTCCTCCAGGGTTACCTTAGGTCTCTGTGCTGCCTCTCTGATTAATGCCCTCCTTGACTTTTGGTGTGCGGCCGTCTCTTGGCAGGTTTGCTGTTGTGCCATATTCTTTCCATTTGGTTATGATTTGGTTATGATAGATTTGATGGTGTTCCTAGGGATCATCAAAGATTTGGATATTTTTTTATAACCTAACCCTGACTTGTACTTCTCAACAACATTGTCCCTTACTTGTTTGGAGAGTTCCTTTGTCTTCATTAGACATGTGCATTCGTTTTCGTCGGCATGCATTTTCGTCCGAATTTCAGGTATTTTCGTTATCGTTTTCACAAACGATAACGAACATGCAGAATCCGAAAACCAAAAGATCCGACATAAACAAATGCTTTATTTTCATTTTCGTTGCAACAACAGTTCGATATTGATAGAAGATTCGACATGACGCTGACAATAGTGAGCTGTGTCCATAGAACCTGTGGTCGAATGTGCCTAACCTTAGCTCTATTAGTCCAAGATTATTCTACATAGAGAGAAAAGATTTGACATAGAGACAATAGCAAAAAAGGTAGAATTTGCCTAACCTAACCTTATTAGTCCAAGATTATTCGACAGAGAGAGAAAAGATTCAACATGAAGATTTGATGAAGCAAATCGCTGCGAGCAGACATTTATGGTCAAATGCTCCACCTATAGGCAATAGAAGAATTCTAATGTTGGTTGACTAGTAATAATAATAATAATAATACAACATTAGAATTCTACTATAGCTTGTAGGTGGAACATTCGACCGGAAATGTACGATTGCGGTGTCGTACAGTTTAGCTGCTCCATCGAATCTTCTTAGAACATTCGACAGTCACCATAAGCCTTCAATGACAGATTCGACCTTAATTATTTCGGATTTTCGGACTAATGCATTTTTAAACAAAATAAATAAAAACGAATTTCGGGAGCTAAATAAAACGTATTTTTTGGATGAAAACAAAATTCTGAAACTTCAGTGTGCACATGTCTAGTCTTCATGGCAGTGTTTGGTTAATGGTGCCTCTTGCTTAGGTGTTGCAGCCTCTGGGGCCTTTCAAAAAGGTTTGTATATGTAATGACAGGTCATGTGACACTTAGATTGCACACAGGTGGACATATTTTCACTAATTATGTGACTTCTAAAGGTAATTGGTTACACCAGAGCTTTTTATGGGCTTCATAACAAAAGGGATGAATACATAAGCACATGCCAATTATCAGTTTTTTTATTTCTGAAAAATAGTTTTATGTATATATTTTTCTAATTTTACTTCACTAACTTAGACTATTGGGTTCTGATCCATCACATATAATTCAGCTTAAAAAACATTGAATTAAAGGCTGTAATCTAACAAAATAGGTAAAAAGCCAAGGGGGTGAATAATTTTGCATGGCACTGTAATATGGAAGACTGCAGCACTAGTATATAACATTCAAACAATATAAATGTGAAAATATAACAATAAAAGTTAGACTCTGACACAAATCTCCCTATAAGTGTATATATAACATTGATTTGGAGACTATTTCACTGATAATTAATAAAGAGAATTTATAATCAGCATATATAAAAGAAGTGCAGCAATATTAGTACAAATTTTCAAAAAAGTCCAAATAAAGAACAGTAATAATAAAATCTCCACACCATAAGATCAAATCCTCCACCATGATGTTCAAAGGAAATGCCAAAGTACAATGGTGTTACTTTTAGTCAATGAAGTTTCCACAAGATTAGTGAGACTTCTGTGACCATCAAAGTGAATCCCCACAACTGAATCCAAGACTTAGCAGAAGGTTGGAGGTGAAAGCCTAGAGGTCAGTGTGAGTGTGTATGATCCAATCCCCATACAGGAATAATGAATGGATCACACAATCTCATCCACTTCTCATGTCATATTTAGTAATTGGGATCCACAAAAAGAGAAATCCTCCAATAGTGTAGATGATCGATTGTCTTTTATAAAGTGATCTAATTTAAATGATTCAAATAAAGAGAAATGAGTTCCATTCATGTAGAGAATAGCTACATTCATTCCTGGGGGAGAAATTCATTTTCTTCTGGTAACATTCTTCTCTTCTTCTGCAGATTGGATCATAATCACCTGACAGACGGATCCCACCCCCACCTGGCATCAGGAATAAGAAATAACCAGACACTGAGGACACTGAACCTGTCTGGGAACAATCTGGATGGTCCTCATTTCAGGGATCTGATGGAAGCTCTGATAACAAGCCGGATAGAGGAATTACAGTGAGTATAACAGGACTGAATGAGGCAATAATATTCTAGGGACAGTTTTATATCTAAACCACAAAAATAATATAGAAATATAATAATGTCATCAAAATCCATCTTTAGGCTCCATAAGGCTCCATGCACACTGGGCTTAAAAAAATGCCAGTTCTCTTGGCAGAAAAAAAACATTCACATAGGGAGTTTATTGTACAAAGTTTAGATGAGTTTAGGAGAGTTTTGCATTTTTTTCTGCAAGAAAGCTCCAATCAGAAACGCGAACCAGAAGATTTTTTTTCCTGCCTCTAAATGTTGAGCTCAAAATATGTCTGTAATCGTCCCAATGTGTATGGAGACATAGGAGAACATGGAGCTGCTTCTACAAGCAGAATACAAAACTCCTGTAGTAGCAGCAATTTTAAAACCAATGTGCATGGAGCCTAAATATCCAATCCTGGACTGTTACACTATATTACCAAAAGTATTGGGATGCCTGCCTTTACACGCACATGAACTTTAACCACTTTGGTTTTTTCAAACTTGTTGTTTACAAGTTAAAATCAGTTTTTGTTTGCTATAAAATTACTTAGAAGCCCCAAACATCGTATATATTTTTTCTAACACCCTTGAGAAAAAAAATGGCAGTCCTTGCAATACTTTCTGTCACACTATATTTGTACAGTGGCCTTACAAGCTCACTTTTTTTGGAAAAATACACTTTTTTTAATTAAAAAATAAGACAACAGGAAAGTTAGACCATTGTTTTTATATTGTGAAAAATGATGTGTTGCCGAGTAAATTGATACATAACATGTTATGCTTCCAAATTTGCCCGCTCATGGAATGGCGACAAACTTTTATCCTTTAAAATCTCCATATGCAACTTTTAAAGAATTCTACAGGTTGCATGTTTTGAGTTACAGAGGAGGTCTAGGGCTAGAATTATTTCTCTTGCTCTAACGATCATGGTGATACATCACATTTGTGGTTTGACCACCATTTTCATATGCAGGTGCTACTCACATATGCGTTCGCTTCTGCATGCAAGCTCAGCGGGACGGGGCACATTAAAAACATTTTATTTATTTTTTCCTATTTATTTACTCTTTATTTTTTATTTTTACACTGTTCTTTTAAAAAAAATTGTGTCACCTTTATTCCTATTACAAGGAATGTAAACACCCCTTGTAATAGAAAAAAAGCATGACAGGACCTCTTAAATATGAGATCTGGTGTAAAAAAAAAATCCAATCTCATATTTACACTACACTGCAAAAAAAATGTCGTTTGAAAAAAATAAAATGTCCTTTTAAGAGCTATGGGTGGAATTGGCATTTGACATCGCTTCCGCCCTGCAATGGTATGGAGCTGGGTGGGGGCCATTTTCCCCTCACTCAGCTCTATATCACAGAGGAGAGCGGACCCGATCACCTCCGCCACTGCTGGTGGCTCCGGTAAGTAGAGGAGGTAACTGGAGCATGGCGATAAAAGTGATCTCACGGCAAATCCGCCACTGAGAGCACTTTTATTTGAAAGCAGACCGCCTGCTAAAGAAGAGGATACCGGTGGGTTATCGCAGCTAGTTGCTGCCATAACAACTATATTCCTGTTCAAAGTGCCGCTGTATAATGATGGCGGGTGGTCCCTAAGTGGTTAAAGGGATTGTAAACCCTCGTTTAAAAAAAAAATAACAAACATGTTATACCTCCACTGTGCAGTTTGTTTTGCACAGAGTGGGCCTGATTCAACTCTTATAGGGCCCCCCGGCGGCGCTATCAGCTTCTCCCCTTCAGTAAACCCCCTAGGAGAAGAACTCTCCTTGAGGGTTACCATGTGGGTGCGCTCCCAAGTCTGGCTTTTGCGTCCATAGACATAGAATACCAGACTCAGCCCCGCCTCCCCAGCATTGGATTCGATTGACAGCAGCGGGAGCCAACGGCTGCGCTGCTATCAATCTATCCAATCAAAAGCCAAGACAACGAACAGCCCAGGTGAGTAAAATGGGGGGCTGGTCAGTGTCAGAAATTTTTTCACCTTAATACATAGAATACATTAAGATGAAAAAACATGAGGGTTTACAACCCCTTTCATGGCATCCCAGTCTTAGTCCATAGGGTTCAATATTTAATTGGCCCACCCTTTGCTACTATAACAGGTTCATATCTTCTGGAAAGGTTGGTCACAAGGTTTAGGAGTGTGTCTATGGGAATGTTTGACCATTCTTCCAGAAGGGCATTTGTGAGGTCAGGCACTGATGTTGGATAAGAAGGCCTGGCTCACAGTCTCTGCTCTAATTTATCCCAAAGGTGTTCTATCGGGTTGAGGTCAGGACTCTGTGCAGGCCAGTCAAGTTCCTCTTCCCCAAACTCACTCATCCATGTCTTTATGGACCTTGCTTTGTGCACTGATACGCAGTCATGTTGGAACAGGAAGGGGCCCTCCCCAAACTGTTCCCACAAAGTTGGGAGCATGAAATTGTCCTACATGTCTTGGTATGCTGATGCCTTAAGAGTTCCCTTCACTGGAACTAAGGGGCTAAGCCCAACCCCTGAAAAACAATCCCACACCATAATCCCCCTTCACCAAATGATTTGGACCAGTGCACAAAGCAATTCAGGTCCAATCATTGATTTAAACCATCTGGATGAATCTTTGGGACTTATTAAGACACTGTATGGTGATTGGAGGTGGAAGTAGTGGTGAATGAGCTGTAGAAAATCTTCTTTTTCACCTTTATAAACTTTCTCTTGATGTTTGCATTTTTTTAAAACCTTTGTTGCTCTTCATGTTTATTTATTTTTGCACATTTTGTTATATAGACTTAAGTAGCTGTGAATAGGTTGGAGGAGATCTGCCCTTCCTCACACGTATGAAAGTGTATTTTTGTAGTGAATGGAATTGTTATATATCTATTGGTGGAATTAGCACATCTATTATCATATGGAAGACTGCGGCACTAGTATACATCATTCAAACAATATAAATGTGAAAATGTAACAATCAAAGTGAGACTCCTCATCACAAAACTCCCTATAAGTGTATATATAACAATGATATGGAGACTATTTCACTGATAGTTAATGAAGAGAATTCATAATCAGCATATATAAAATTAGTGCAGCAATATTAGTACAATTTTTCAAAAAAAGTCCAAATAAAGAACGGTAATAATAAAATCTTCTCCACACCATAAGATCAAATCCCCCACCATGATGTTCAAAGGAAATCCCAAAGTAAAATGGTGTCAATTTTAGTCAATGAAGTTTCCATAACATGAGTGAGACTTCTGTGACCATCAAAGTGAATCCCCACAACTGAATCCAAGACTTAGCAGAAGGTTGAAGGTGAAAGCCTAGAGGTCAGCGTGAGTGTGTATGGTCCAATCCCCATACAGGAATAATGAATGGATCATACCACCTCATCCACTTCTCATGTCACATTTAGTAATTGAGATCCATAAAGGAGAAAACCTCCAATAGTGTAGATGATCGATCGTCTTTTATAAAGTGATCTAATATGAATGATTCCAATAACGAGAAATGAGTTCCATTCATGTAGAGAATAGTTACATTCATTCCTGGGGAGAAATTAATTTTCTTCTGGTAACATTCTTCTTTTCTTCTACAGATTGTCCTATAATGACCTGACAGACAGTTCCTGCCCCCACCTGGCATCTGGAATAAGAAATAACCAGACACTGAGGACACTGGACCTGTCTGGGAACAATCTGGAGGGTCCTCATTTCAGGAATCTGATGGAAGCTCTGACAACAAGCCGGATAGAGGAATTACAGTGAGTATAACAGGACTGACTGAGACAATAATATTCAGTTTTAGACAGTTTTATATCTAAACCACATAAATAATATAGAAATATGAGAATATCATCAAATTCTATCTTTAGGCTCCATACGGCTCCATGCACACTGGGCTTAAAAAAATGCCAGTTCCCTTGGCAGAAAAAACTTCCATATAGAGAATTTATTGTACAAAGTTTAGATGAGTTTAGAAGAGCTTTACATCTTTTCTGCCAGAAAGCCTCAATCAGAACTCGAACCAGAAGAGGTTTTTTTCCTGCCTCTAAATGTTGAGCTCAAAATATGTCTGTAATCGTCCCAATGTGTATGGAGACATAGGAGAACATGGAGCTGCTTCTACAGGCAGAATACAAGACTCCTGTAGTAGAAGAAATTTTTAAGCCAGTGTGCATGGAGCCTAAATATCCAGTCCTGGACTGTTACACTATAATACCAAAAGTATTGTGACGCCTGCCTCTACACACACATGAACTTTAACGGCATCCCAGTCTTAGTCCATAGGGTTCAATATTGAGTTTTTCCACCCTTTGCAGCTATAACAGCTTCAACTCTTCTGGGAAGGCTGTCCACAAGGTTTAGGAGTGTGTCTATGGGAATGTTTGACCATTCTTCCAGAAGCACAATTGTTAGGTCAGGCACTGATGTTGAATGAGATGGCCTGGCTTGCAGTCTCCGGTCTAATTCATCCCAAAGGTGTTCTATCAGGTTGAGGTCAGGACACTGTGCAGGCTAGTCAAGTTCCTCCACCCGAACTCGCTCATGCATGTTTTTAAGGACCTTGCTTTGTGCACTGGTGCACAGTCATGTTGGAACAGGAAGGGGCCATCCCCAAACTGTTCCCACAAAGTTGAGGGCATGAAATTGTCCAAATTGTCTTGGTATGCTGACGCCTTAAGAGTTCCCTTCACTGGAACTAAGAGACCAAGCCCAACCCCTGAAAAACAACTCCACACCATAACCCCCCCCCTACCAAATAATTTGGAGCAGTGCACAAAGCAAGGTCTATAAAGACATAGATGAGCGAGTTTGGGGTGGAGGAAATTGACTGGTCTGAGTCTTGACCTCAACCTGATATACAACACCTTTGGGATGAATTTGAGCGGAGACTGCGAGCCAGGCCTTCTCATCCAACATCAGTGCCTGACTTTACAAATGTCCTTCTGGAAGAATTGTCAAACATTCCCATAGACACACTCCTAAACCTTGTGGACACCCTTCCCAGAAGAGATGAAGCTGTTATAGCTGCAAAGGGTGGGCCAACTCAATATTGAACCCTACGGATTAAAGGCCCATACACACGATACAAAAATCGGAAGTAAAATTTCATCCAAACGAATGATCTGCTGATTTTTGGATCGTTAATATGGTGCTTTCGACAGCCAATTCCGATTTTTTGTCCGCCAAAAGTTGGATGTGCAGACTTTAAAATTTTTATCGTACGTGAACTCAGCGTCTGATTTTCATTTAACCACTTGCCAACCGGCACATAGCCGAATGACGGCTACAGGGCGGTTGCATAACTCTGGGAGGGCGTACAGTGATGTCCTCCCAGAATTCCACTCTCACGCGCCCCCTGGGGCACCCATCCGAACACATCCCTGGCATCATGGATCACGGTAAACGCCCGCTGATCGAGGCTGTTTACCACGTGGTCGCTCCATCAGATGACGGAGCAATCACTTGTAAACAAACCGGCATCATGTCATGACGCTGGTTCCTCTCTCCCCCCTGTATACCGATCAGTACAGTGTGAGAGGAGAGGGGGAGAGATCAGATGGCAGCAGCACTGTGGGCTGGATTTGTAGTGCCCACAGCGCTGCTCTGTGACAATTGCAGTCACATCCATCCATCCATGCTCAGCCATCCTTCCATGCTCAACCATACTCAGTAATACTCTGCAATACCCTGCAATACCCTGCAATACCCAGCAATACCCAGCAATACCCCGCAATACCCAGCAATACCCAGCAATACCCCGCAATACCCAGCGATACTCTGCAATACCCTGCAATACTCTACAATACTCTGCAATACCCCGCAATACCAAGCAATACTCTGCAATACCCTGCAATACCCTGCAATGCTCTGCAATACCCTGTAATACTCTGCAATACCCTGCAATACCCTGCAGCACTCTGCAATACCCTGCCATACTATGCCATACTCTGCTAAAACCTGCCATAGCCTGCAATACCCTGCCATACCCTGCAGTACCAATACCCTGCCACACTCTGCAATACCCAGCAATACTCTGCAATACCCAGCCATACTCTGCAATACTCAGTGATACCCAGCCATACTGTACCATACCCAGTCATACTTGGCGATACCCTGTAATACCCTGCCATACTCAGCCATACTCGGCCATGCTCAACTATACTCTGCCATGCTCAGCCATACTTGGGTGTACTAGGCCTCTGTATGTGGCCAGGCTGTGGAAGTCTCACACATGTGATATCACCATACTCAGGAAGAGTAGGAGAATCTATTTTGGGGTGTCATTTTTGGTATGTACATGCTATGTGTTAGAAATATTGTATAAATGGACAACTTTGTGTTAAACAAAAAAATGCGTTTTAACCACTTCCCGCCCGCCATCATATGACGTCCTTGACTTTGCGCGGGGATATCTGAATGATGCCTGCAGCTACAGGCATCATTTAGATATCAGCTTTTTCAGCCCATGATTCCTTACACCATAAGAATGATCATAGCGGCTGTTCCGCTGCTTGATCATTCTTACGGAGGCGAGAGGCGACTCCCCCCCTCCCGCCGCCCACTGGTGCTTCTACCGACTCACCGCTACGATCGAAGCCAGGGTCGTTTTTTTTTATTTCAGGCTTCCCAGCCTAGTGATGAGATGTGGGGTCTTATTGACCCATATCTCACTGTAAAGAGGACCTGTCATACAATATTCCTATTACAAGTGATGTTTACATTCCTTGTAATATGAATAAAAGTGATCAAAACATTTATTTTTTGGAAAAAAGTGTCAAACTAAAATAAATAAAGTAAAATTAACAATAAAAAAAATTTAAAGCGCCCCTGTCCCTGTGTGCTCGCATACAGAAGCGAACGCATACATAAGTCTCGCCCACAAATGGTGTTCAAACCACACATGTGAGGTATCGCTGCGAACGTTAGAGCAAGAGCAATAGTTTTGGCCCTAGACCTCCTCTGTAACTCAAAACATGTAACCAGTAAAAAAATTTATAGTGTCGCCTCTGGAGATTTTTAAGTAGCGAAGTTTGGCGCCATTCCACAAGCATGTGCAATTTTTAAGGGTGACATGTTAGGTATCTATTTACTCAGCGTAACTTCATCTTTCACATTATGCAAAAACATTGGGCTAACTTTACTGTTTTGTCTTTTTTATAAAGCACAAAACTGTTTTTTTCCCCCAAAAAACACGTTCAAAAAATTGCTGCGCAAATACCATGTGAGATAAAAAGTTGCAATGACTGACCATTGTGTTCTCTAGGGTCTTTGCTAAAAAAAATATATAATATTTTGGGGTCTATGTAATTTTCTAGCAAATAAATGATTTTTACATGTAGGAGCGAAATGTCAGAATTGGCCAGGGTGCTCCAGAACGCCTGAAGATGCTCCCTGCATGTTGGGCCTCTGTATGTGGCCACGCTGTGCACAAGTCTCACACATGTGGTATCTCCATACTCGGTAGTAATAGCAGAATGTGTTCTGGGGTGTAATTTGTGGTATGCATATGCTGTGTGTGAGAAATAACCTAGTAATATGACAACTTTGTGAAAAAAAAAAGAAAAAAAATCTTGATTTTGCAAAGAATTGTGGGAAAAAATGACAACTTCAAAAAACTCACCATGCATCTTTCTAAATACCTGGGAATGTCTTATTTCCAAAAAGGGGTCATTTTGGGGGGTATTTGTACTTTTCTGGCATGTTAGGGTCTCAAGTACTCCAGGTGTGATCAATTTTCAGATATTGGAACCATAGCTTTTGGACTCTCTAACTTTCACAAAGACCAAATAATATACACCAATTTGTACTTATTATACCAAAGATATGTAGCAGTATAAATTTTGGCCAAAATTTATGAAGAAAAATTACTAATTTGCTAAATTTTATAACAGAAACAAAGAAAAATTCATTTTTTTACTGAATTTTCAGTCTTTTTTTCTTTTATAGCGCAAAAAAAAAAAAAAACTGTGATTAAATACCACCAAAAGAAAGCTCTATTTGTGTGAAAAAAAGGACAAAAATTTCATATGGGTACAGTGTTGTATGACTGAGTAATTGTCATTCAAAATGTGAGAGCACCGAAAGCTGAAAATTGATCTGGTTAGGAAGGGGGTTTAAGTGCCCAGTGGGTAGGTGGTTAATAAGTACAGTTTTCGTCCGAGAAAAATCGTAAGAGTAAGAATACGCATGCTCAGAAATGAAAGAATTACATACAAAACTATTCAACACATTACATCACTTCTGAAGTTGTATTCTGTCGGACGAGAATTTTCATATGGTGAGTAACCTCTTCACTTTCGATATGAGACTAGCATGCCACACAAAACAGATAAACGGTTGTCAGAAAAATGTGATCGTGTTTACGAGGCTTAAGACTGGGATGCTATTAAATAAAGTTCATGTGCTTGTAAAGGCAGGCGTCCCAATACTTTTGGTAATATAGTGTATGTCTAAACTATATAAATCAAATAATAATAATGGAGATATATTTCATCTCCTCTTTTTCTCTGTATATCACCAATATCAGACAGTTCTCTAAAGCTGGATATTAAAATGTAAAAAATGAAATATCTGCACTAAAAAATATGAACAACTTTGTGAAAATCTAATGAACGAAAACCAGCCGCCAGCAGGAAGTCTGATATAGAAGTACAAATAGTATAATATAATTCTATGTAAAGAGCCCTACACTTAGTGACAAAATGTGTGATGAGACAAATGAGAAATCTGCAACCTACAATGTGTCCGAATACCAACACTTCTAATGTAGATGTGATAACTCCACCAATAGTAAACAATAATAAAAAATAAAGTAACTACAAAAATGCACTTTCATACATGTGAGGAAGGGCAGATCTCCTCCAACCTATTCACAGCTACTTCAATCTGTATAACATATAATGTGCAAAAATACAATATCACCCGAGGTATCCAGACAATGGCCGCAATCACATTACATAGAAAAGAAAAAGCCTCCATGTCACTGCCTGGACTCCATCATACATGGCTGCAGTCCGGAGCGGTGTGTGCTCTGAGTTCTGTGTATACTCGTGTATATGATGGAAGTGTACAATCTGTGATTCTATATATATTTAAGGATCATGCACTATGGAGGCTTTTCCTTTTCTATGTAATGTGATTGCGGCCATTGTCTGGATATCTTGAGTGATATTGGAGATACTACCTGGAGGTCTGACATTCCGTGGCACAGTCTGTTCTCATCGGAAGCCGGCCTAAGCGCAGTGGCACAGCTGGAAGGATATAAACAAGCGTGTCTGGGCCTTGCTTGTGGGGACAAACTATTTGGTAAGTGACCTGTTTGCTCACTGGTGTGGGGGAGATTGATTGAAGTTTCTGCAAAGAGGTGGCATCTGATCAGCATTGATTTAAACCATCTGGATGAATCTCTGGGACTTATTATTTCTGTTACTACACAAGTCACTGTATGGTGATTGGGGATGGAAATAGTGGTAAATGACTTGTAGGAAATCTGCATTTTCACCTTTATACACTTTATCTTGATGTTTGCAATTTTTTAAGATCATTTTGTTGCTCTTCATGTTTATTTATTTTTGCACATCATATGTTATATAGATTGAAGTAGCTGTGAATAGGTTACAGGAGATCTGCCCTTGCTCACATGTATGAAAGTGTATTTTTGTAATGAATGTAATTGTTATATCTGATCCCTATTGGTGGAATTATCACATCTAGTATAATATGGAAGACTGCAGCACTAGTATATAACATTCACACAATATAAATGTGAAAATATAACAATAAAAGTGAGACTTCTCATCATAAAACTCCCTATAAGTGTATATATAACAATGGTATGGAGACTATTTCACTGATAACTAATAAAGAGAATTTATAATCAGCATATATAAAATTAGTGCAGCAATATTAGTACAAATTTTTAAAAAATGTCCAAATAAAGAACGGTAATAATAAAATCTTCTCCACACCATAACATTAAATCCTCCACCATGATGTTCAAAGGAAATCCCAAAGTACAATGGTGTAACTTTTAGTCAATGAAGTTTCCACAACATGAGTGAGACTTCTGTGACCATCAATATGAATCTCCACAACTGAATCCAAGACTTAGAAGAAGGTTGGACGTGAAAGCCTAGATGTCAGTGTGAGTGTGTATGGTACAATCCTCATACAGGAATAATGAATGGATCATACCACCTCATCCACTTCTCATGTCACATTTAGTAATTGGGGTCCACAAAAAGAGAAACCCTCCAATAGTGTAGATGATCGATCGTGTTTTATAAAGTGATCTAATATAAATGATTCCAATAAAGACAAATGAGTTCCATTCATGTAGAGAATAGTTACATTCATTCCTGGGGGAGAAATTCATTTTCTTCTGGTAACATTCTTCTCTTCTACAGATTTGTCCTATAAATATCCAATCCTGGACTATTATGTCCAAACTAGATAAATCAAAAAATAATAATGGAGATATATTTTATATCATGTTTGTCTCTACATATTACCAATTTATTTAACCCTTTCCCACAGGGCACTTTCACCCCCTTCCTGCCAAGGCCAATGTTCAGCTTTCAGTGCTCACACTTTGAATGACAATTACTCAGTCATACAACACTGTACCCATATGAAATTTTTGCCTTTTTTTCACACAAATTGAGCTTTCTTTTGGTGGTATTTATTCACCACTGGGTTTCTATTTTTTGCACTATAAATAAAAAAAGACCAACAATTTTGTAGCAAAATGCATTTTTCTTCATTTCTGTTATAAAATGTTGCAAATTTATAATTTTTCTTAATATATTTTGACAAAAAATGTATGCTGCTACATATCTTTGGTAAAAAAAAACGTTTTCAGTGGATATTATTTGGTTTTTGTGAAGGTTATAGAGTCTGCATTGGTGCCAATCATTGAAAATTGATCACACCTGATGTACTATCTCATTTCTTGAGACACTGGCAAGACAGGGAAGTACAAATACCCCCCAAATTACCCCTTTTTTGGTAAGTAGACATTCCAAGGTATGGCCCAACATGCACAGAGCACCGCCAGGTATTCTAGGGACATAAATTACACATCTAATTTCTTGAATACCTATTACAACTTTGAAGGTCCTGGAACACCAGGACAATGGAAATGCTCACAAAATGACCCCATTTTGGAAAATAAACACCCCAACATATATTCTATGAGGCATAATGAGTCTTTTGAATATGTCATTTTTTTCCACAAGTTTTTGGAAAATGTGGCAAGAAAATGAAAATGCATTTTTTATGCTTGTTTAACTTTTTTTAAACCTAATTTTATTATAAGCTTTTCAAATGAAAAAGAACAAAGCTGAACAGTCGATTGTCAAATGAACAATTACAGTAGTTAAAGAACAAGATAATGTATCAACAAAGGGTGTACATAGGTCATTAGTAGGGATGAGCCGAACACCCCCCGGTGCGGTTCGCGCCAGAACATGTGAACGGACCGAAAGTTCGCACAAACATTCAAACACTGTTAAAACCTATGGGACCCGAACGTGAAAAATCAAAAGTGTGAATTTTAAAGGCTAATATGCAAGTTATTGTCCTAAAAAGTGTTTGGGGACCAGGGTCCTGCCTCAGGGGACTTGTATCAACGCAAAAAAAGTTTTAAAAACGGCCGTTTTTTCGGGAGCAGTGATTTTAATAATGCTTAAAGTGAAAAAATAAAAGTGAAATATTACTTTAAATATCTTACCTGGGGGGTGGCTATAGTATGCCTGTCAAGTGGCATGTGTTTCCCGTGTTTAAAACAGTCCCTGCGCAAAATGAATTTCTAAAGGAATAAAGGTCATTTAAAACTGCTTGCGGCTGTAATGTATTGTCGGGTCCTGGCACTATGGATGAAAATTATTGAGAAAAAAGTCATGGGTATCCCCCCCAGCCCATTACCAGGCCCTTTGGGTCTTGTATGATATTAAGGTGAACCCCGCACCCAAATAAAAAAAAAAGGTGTGGAGCCCTAGGCCCTATATACTCTGAGCAGCAGTATACAGGCGGTCCAAACAAGACAGGGACTGTAGGTTTATTGTTAAGTTGAATCTGTTTGTAATTTGGAACAGGGACATTTTGTAAGTGTAGCAGCAGCCCAAAAATAATTTTTTAAGCTTTTTGGATAACATAGGGAAGGGTTATCACCCCTGTAACATTTGTTTTGCTGTCTGTGCCCCTGTTCAGAAGATTTCACCTCACTTTCTGTCCCAATGACAATTGGATTTTGAAACTTTGGGGTTATTAGGGAAAAAAGGATTGGTTAAAGCATCAGTGGAGACACATTTTTCCCATATTAACTCTTACAGGAGAGAATTTCCCTTCCTAGGGGTAGATTTCCTCTCAATTCCTGTTGTCTCCCTCCGTTTGTAAGTAGGAGTCGTTTGTAAGTCAGATGTTTGAAAGTAGGGGACCGCCTGTATATACTATACGGCCTGCCCTATATACTCTGCAGAAAATTGGGTCTTAGGTGTTGATGGTACCAGAAAACTGTAAGCCCTCACAGTTGTTCTTGGTGGGCGCTGGAATAGGCCCTGCTGTGAAATATTATATCAAGAATTGTAATTACATGCCCCTGTTGAACAGGGGCAGAAAAATTGGGCCTTTGGTGGTGGTGTGGTTGTGGTGCCACAACACTGTAAGCCCTCACAGTTACACTTGGTGGGCGCAGGAACGTGCCCTGCTGTGAAATATTAGATCAAAAATTGTAATTACACGCCCCTGTTAAACAGGGGCAGAAAAATTGGGCCTTAGGCACTGGTGGTGGTGCCACAACACTGCAACCCCGCACGGATACTCTAGTTGAGCACAGAAACTAGCCCTGCTGCAAAATATTACAGCAAAAATTGTAATTACATGCCCCTGTTAAACAGGGGCAGGTAAATTGGGCCTTAGGCACTGGTGGTGGTGCCCTGAAACAAAAATGTTCTTAGAAGCTATTAACATGAACATTGAGGAGGAATAGAATAGTCACTCAGCATAACAGGATAATCACTCAGCATAGGCAGTCTTCAAGGGATCTCACATACATAGAAAAATTAATCAGTTATATCAGCATCAGGTGCTTGGTAGCTGGTGATCTATTCATTTTTATGAAGGTGAGTCGATCAACTGAGTCTGTGGACAGGCAAACTCTGTGATCGGTTACAAAGCCTCCAGCAGCACTAAATGTGCATTCAGAAAGAACACTGGATGCAGGACAGGCCAAAAGCTCAATTACATTTTGTGCAAACTCTAGCCAGTGATCCATCCTCAAGACCCAGTAACTCAGTAGATTTTCAGTTGGAAAGGTCTCCAAGTCTGATCTTGCCCCTAGGTATTCCTGCACCATGTAAATCAGACGCTGGTGATGGTTGCTGGAACCGATCAGACCTTGGGGCTGTGGACTAAAAAATTGTCTGAACGCATAGGTCAGATGACCACCTTCTCCACCGCTCCTTCTGTGACTTACCGAAGCCTCAGCAACACATTGTCCAGGAGGACCAGGAAATTATAACCTCCCAGGCTCTGGAAACACACTGCACAAACCTTTCTGCAAGGCCTCCTGAAGATGTTTCATCCTCTGCTCCCTCTGCAAAGGCTGGATAAATTCTGCAACCTTACCCTTGTAACGTGGCTCAAGAAGGGTTGCCAGCCAGTAATGATCCCTCTCCTTGATACCACGAGGGTCCTTTCGCAAGCTTTGCAGGATCAGGGAGGCCATGCAGCGAAGGTTTGCTGAGGCATTCAATCCAGAGTCCTCTGGGTCACTAAGGATGTCATGATCCACAGCCACCTCCTCCCAGCCACGTACCAGTCCATGGGTTTCTGGGGACTGAAAACAACCCCTTGAAGACTGCTGCTGATGCTGAGTTCTAGGCTCCACCTCCACGCTGACACAATCCTCCTCCTCCTTCTCCTCTTCCTGTGTGATCAGCGGGCCCGCAAGAATACTGTCTGGATAAAGGGGGCCTTGAGTGGTAAGGAAGTCCTCCTCTTCCTCCCTCTGTTCTGCCTCAGGTGCCCTGTCCATTATTCCACGAAGCATGCACTCCAACAGGAAGACAAGAGGGACAGTATCACTGATACATGCACTGTCACTGCTCACCATCCTCGTGGCCTCCTCAAATGGTGACAGGACAGTGCAGTGTAGTACAAAACAGTGACTACAGTGTAGTCACTGGCGTGGCAAAAAAAAAGCCAAGCTCCCCTGACCCTGTCCTGATGCCATACTCACACAGGTACTTATTGATGCTGCTTCAGCATTGCCAATGTCGAGTTCCACCTTGTGGGCATGTCACAAATGAGACGGTTCTTGGGCAGGTTGCATTCCTTTTGAAGGTCAGCCAGCTGAGCACTGGCATTATATGACCGGTAGAAATGCCCACAGACTTTCATGGCCTGCCTCAGGAGATCCTGTAAGCTCGGGTACCTGCACAAGAACCGCTGCACCACCAAATTAAGGATGTGAGCCAAAACCGGGAACATGGGTCAAGTGTCCCTGTCGGAGGGTGGAGAGGAGGTTGGTGCCATTATCACAAACCACCATTCCTGGCTGAAGATGGTGTGGCATCAATCACCTCTTTGTCTGCCCCTGCAGAACTGACAAAATCTCTGCCCCAGTGTGGCTCCTGTCCCCTAAGTAGACCAACTCAAACACCGCATGGCATCTTTTTATCTGAGTGCTTGCGTAGCCCCTTGAATGCCTACGGAGCACTGCTGGTTCTGAGGACAAATCTGCAGAGGAAGAGTCCATACAGGAAGAAGAAGAGAAGGGGTGGAGGAGAGAGGTGTGGCAGAATCACCACTACTAGAATTTTGGAGACATGGTGGCAGAACAAGCTCCAACAATACTGCACCCTGTCCTGCATCCTTTCCAGGTACCAGCAGAGTATGCCGTGATAGAAAGGTAACGTCCCTGTCCATGCCTGCTGGACCATGAGTCAACGGTAACATGCACCTTACCACTGACTGCCCTGTCCAACGAGGCCAAGACATTGCCTTCCACAAGCCGGTAGAGAGCCGGAATCGCCTTTCATGAAAAGAAATGGCGTTTAGGAAAAACTGCCACTGAGGTACCACACATTCCATAAATTCAGGAAAGGGGGCAGAGTCTACCAGCTGAAAAGACAGCAGTTGGAGTGCTAGCAATTTAGCAAAGCTAGTATTCAGCCACTGAGCATGTGTATGGCTGGGACCAAATTTCTTTTGATGGTTTAGCAACTGGGGTAGGGAAATTTGCCTGATACAATCAGATGTTGGTGTAGCGATAGCAGATTGCCTGCAAGTACTTGGCACACCTAATTCTACACCTTCTTTCCTCTCAGTGCAGGTTTCTGAGAGGACTGAAGGTATAGTGGGGTTGGAGATCCCAGCTAATGAGAAGCAAGGAGAGGTCTGCCTTGTTCTTTGGTGTGGGTCTGGGAGGTCGACATATGTCTGGTCAAGCATGTGGTGCCCAAGCGGCTGCTGTTTTGGCCACACTTAATACTCTTCAGACATATGTTGCAAGCAGCAATGGTGCGATCTGTTGCACACGTATCAAAAAAGCCCACACCAAAGAACTTTTCAAAATACGTGGGGAGTCAGCAGCGCCCTGCACATGCAGAGCTCTGCGGTGTGATGCAGTCGGGTGGCTGCCCTTAAGCTGGCCCCTGGAGGGCATCCTGCCTCGATGGAGACTCGCCTCCTCCTCCTCCTCTCTTCTATCAGGCACCCACGTAGAGTCAGTGACCTCATCATCCCCTCCCTCCTCATCACTGGAGCAAACCTGGCAGTATGCTGCAGCTGGGGGTACATGACTGCCAGTTTCTTGTCCTTCTTGGGCACCCCCTCTCTCTGGGTTCACGCTTCTGCCTTCCTCAACCTGGGTACCATCATCGGAGCCTTCAAAATGCTGCAATCCTCCTGCAGAATGTACCCGACACTGTGGTCGAACAGTTCAGGGGACTCCTCCGTGCATGATGGTGGGGCTAGGGAAGGAGTGACTGATGACATTGAGCCGATGGACCAGGCCGCTTTGGCAGCAGCATTGGCAGGCAAACTACTCTGAGCCTGGGTGACAGAGGATGAGGAGGATGACAACGGCTTAGTTACCCACTCTACCAACTCTTCTGCATTTTGTGTATCAACACGGCCAGCTGCCAAAAAAAAGACAAGCGTTCCCCATGGCCGTGCTGAGGATGCACCATGTCCACGACCAGCACTGTTGGCTGTAGACACAGAGCCTGCTTGCCCTCTTTTAGTGGCTGTGAGCATCTGCCTATCCTTGGTGGCCTTCCAGACATGCTGTAAAATTTTGGTTAAAAGGAGAAAGATCAGAAATATTGGGACTTTAAATGAGGATAGTGGGGCCGTTCATACCCCTCCTCCATCCCGGTTCAACATTAGAAACTAAAAAAGAGAGCACATGTGGGACTTTAAGTGAGGCACACGGGAGCAGAAGTCAAACTAGAATAAAGTTTAAATTTTTTAATATAAAGTAATACATAAATGCATAAGTTTACATTTATAGGCACATAGCTCAATAAATATAATTTGTATTCAATCATAAAATACATTCCAACAAGGACTTCTATGTAAACATATGAGGATATGAATAAAAGATACATAACAATAAATATGTGGCACACAGTGTCACTAGAAAAAAGTGGCAAAGACAAAATGCAATAACATTGGAACGTCCATACATATCTCATAATAGTGTATAAATAACGGTAGTTGTAAGCTCTACGCTGTTTTGGGACTTTATAGCCACTCATCAGGAGCATAATCGTATTAATCACCTACGAATAGGGAAAATAGCAATATTTAGAGTAGTTTTAAGGACAAGTGGGCAAATGTAAAACATAAAATTCCACATTCTACCACAAAAACCATGAACTTACAATTGCGTCCGTGCAAAGGCGGCGCAGCCCTGAATGCAAAGCCCACCCACAATGCCAGGGTCCGAAGCTGAGGGAGCGTGTCCAGGCAGCAGACCCGGCACGAGAAACCCCCAGATTGGGTCAGAGTGTGAAGGGGTGACCTCAGTGGGAGAAGGAAAAAAGACCTGAAAAGCAAAAACACAAAGTGAATAGGTAAGAACAGTGTGAAAAAAATTAAAGAAGAGTATAAAGCAGTGAAAATAGGTTGGAATAAAAAGGAGTGAAAGAAAGAGAAGGGGAAAATGGAAAAGTGAAAAGAAAAAAGTTTCGAGAAAGAGAGAATAGAATATGAGAGAAATTACCAAGATAGTCCAGAAAAAGACCGGGGAAGGGGGATAGTGGAACAAAAGAAGGAAACTGAGTGTAAGAAAAGGGGGTGAAAAAAGACCATAGCTGTGAGGAAAAAGACCAGAAAAACAAAAACACGAAGTGAATAGGTGAGAATGGTATGACAAAATGAAAAAAGAGTGTAAGGCAGTGAAAATGGGTAGGAGTGAAAAAGGGGGGTGAAAGAAAGAAAAAAGAAAAATGAAAAAGTAAAAAGAAGAAAGTTTCGAAAAAGAGAGAATAGAATATGAGAGAAAATTAAAATGTAATGTAAAATTTTATTAGCAAAACACTGCCTGGAGTTTACTAGAAAAAGTACACCAATAATGGCCTGCAGTCAGATAAAGGCTTGGCTAGACTAGAATGCAGTGGATATATATATATGTAGGAGACTGTATATATATTTAATGCACTGCAGATCACTGAATCACCTGCCTGCCTGCCTGAAAGTATATTTGAAAATGTACACCAGGAACCGCCTGCAGTCAGATATAGGCTTGGCTAGACTGGAATGCAGTGGATATATATATAAGTAGGAGACTGTATATATATTTAATGCACTGCAGATCACTGAATCACCTGCCTGCCTGAAAGTGTATTTGAAAATGTACACCAGGAATGGCCTGAAGTCAGATATAGGCTTGGCTAGACTGAAATGCAGTGGATTTATATATATAGGAGACTGTATATATATTTAATGCACTGCAGACAACTGAAACCCCTGCCTGCCTGCCTGCCTGCCTGAAAGTGTATTTGAAAACGTACACCAGGAATGGCCTGCTGTCAGATATAGGCTTGGCTAGACTAGAATGCAGTGGATATATATGTAGGAGACTGTATATATTTTGTGCACTGCAGCTCACTGAATCACCTGCCTGAAAGTATATTTGAAAATGTACACCAGGAATGGCCTGCAGTTATATATAGGCTTGGCTAGACTGGAATGCAGTGGATATATATATGTAGGAGACTGTATATATATTTAATGCACTGCAGATCACTGCCTGCCTGAAAGTGTATTTGAAAACGTACACCAGGAATGGCCTGCAGTCAGATATAGGCTTGGCTAGAATAAAGTGTAGTGGATATATATGTAGGAGACTGTATATATTTATGCACTGCAGCTCACTGAATCACCTGCCTGCCTGAAAGTATATTTAAAAACGTACACCAGGAATGGCCTGCAGTCAGATATAGGCTTTGCTAGACTGGAATGCAGTGGATATATATATATATATATATGTAGGAGACTGTATATATATTTTATGCACTTCTGGGGATAAAACAGAGGCGCCACTCTAAGTGCAATAGATCAAATAAATAAATATCAGCTGTAAACACGGTACTCACAAAGGTAGTCATGTCAGGCATGTAGGCATATAATGCCGGACGTCCGTGAAGTGAGCGGGATCCTTTGGCTGGGTGGCTGTGATGTCTGAGAAACAGGCTGCGCCAGTAGATGCTGACACTTCCTGTCACTGGAACGCACGCTGAGAGCCATGGGGATGAGGTCACTTCCAGAAAGTATAGCCAATAGGCAACGCGTTTGCAGAGCTACGCTCCTTCAGGCCTAACAGAGGCTATGATAGGTCGAGGCTTAAATAGCCGGCGGGCAGCGTTGATAGGTCTTAGTGACTCACAGCTGAGTTGTTTACAAAACGGTCAATCATAGCATATAAAACCAGGACACTGACTAATTATCATACGAGCAATGAAACAAATTTAAAAACACATTGCAAATTATACAAAAAGATTATCTATTAAACATTGATACAGAATTAAAAAAAACAGTTAAAAAAACCTTATATATAATGTATATCTACGTGTGTGCAAACGAATATTAAGACTTAAAAGTTATGTTGATAGGAGATGCGTGTTGTGTTGATAGGTAAAAAAACTGATCGCTGAATGGCAATGAATGACTGGTGGATATGGTGATTAAAATGTATTGTAAGAAAGATAAGAGGAAGTGAATATGTAAATAATAATAATATTAAAGGAAATTAGAAAAAAAGGAATGTATGTGTGGTCAAAAATGTAGCTAAAAGAAAATATGTGTTTTGACTGAACACGTGACTAAAAACTTGTGGCCCTATGGCTTGATGGTTTAAACCGGGGCCTGCTTAATTATTTTTTGTTATAATTACCCAGAAGTATGAAGGTAAAGGAGGGGGTGGGAAAAAAACACACACATGTGAACACACACATACACACATGCATGTACAGTCAGGTCCATAAATATTGGGACATCAACACAATTCTAATCTTTTTGGCTCTATACACTACCACAATGGATTTGAAATGAAACAAACAAGATGTGCTTTAACTGCAGACTTTCAGCTTTAATTTGAGGGTATTTACATCCAAATAAGGTGAACAGTGTAGGAATTACAACAGTTTGTATATGTGCCTCCCACTTTTTAAGGGACCAAAAGTAATGGGACAGATTAACACTCATCCATCAAACTTTAACTTTTTAATACTTGGTTGCAAATCCTTTGCAGTCAATTACAGCCTGAAGTCTGGAAGGCATAGACATCAGACCTTTGGTTTTATCCCTGGTAATGCATTGCCAGGCCTCTACTGCAACTGTCTTCAGTTCCTGCTTGTTCTTGGGGCATTTTCCCTTCAGTTTTATCTTCAGCAAGTGAAATGCATGATCAATCGGATTCAGGTCAGGTGGTTGACTTGGCCATTGCATGACATTCCACTTCTTTCCCTTAAAAAACTCTTTGGTTGCTTTCGCAGTATGCTTTGGGTCATTGTCCATCTGCACTGTGAAGCGCTGTCCAATGAGTTCTGAAGCATTTTGCTGAATATGAGCAGATAATATTGCCCGAAACACTTCAGAATTCATCCTGCTGCTTTTGTCAGCAGTCACATCATCAATAAATGCAAGAGAACCAGTTCCATTGGCAGTCATACATGCTCACGCAATGACACTACCACCACTACCACCACATTAGACACGTTATAGATAAAAAAACATATGGTACTGTACTGTGTACCCTGCACAGTCTCACCTACAGTATAGCTACCTGCAGCCAGGTGCTTGTGTAGGCTCATCAAAGTATTTCCAGTTACTGTACTGTGTACCCTGCACAGTCTCACCTACAGTATAGCAACCTGCAGCCAGGTGCTTGTGAAGGCTCATTGAAATATTTTCAGCTACTGTACTGTGTACCCTGCACAGTCTCACCTACAGTATAGCAACCTGCAGCCAGGTGCTTGTGAAGGCTCATTGAAGTATTTTCAGCTACTGTACTGTGTACCCTGCACAGTCTCACCTACAGTATAGCAACCTGCAGCCAGGTGCTTGTGTAGGCTCATTGAAGTATTTCCAGCTACTGTATTGTGTACCCTGCACAGTCTCACCTAAAGTAAAGCTACCTGCAGCCAGGTGCTTGTGTAGGCTCATTGAAGTATTTCTAGTTACTGTACTGTGTACCCTGCACAGTCTCACCTACAGTATAGCTACCTGCAGCCAGGTGCTTGTGTAGGCTCATCAAAGTATTTCCAGCTACTGTACTGTGTACCCCACTCAGTCTCACCTACAGTATAGCAACCTGAAGCCAAGTGCTTGTATAGGCTCATTGAAATATTTCCAGCTACTGTACTGTGTACCCTGCACAGTCTCACCTACAGTATAGCAACCTGTAGCCAGGTGCTTGTGTAGGCTCATTGATTTATTTCCAGTTACTGTACTGTGTACCCTGCACAGTCTCACCTACAGTATAGCAACCTGCAGCCAGGTGCTTGTGTAGGCTCATTGATTTATTTCCAGCTACTGTACTGTGTACCCTGCACAGTCTCACCTACAGTATAGCAACCTGCAGCCAGGTGCTTGTGTAGGCTCATTGATTTATTTCCAGCTACTGTACTGTGTACCCTGCAAAGTCTCACCTACAGTATAGCTACCTGCAGCCAGGTGTTTGTGTAGGCTCATTGAAGTATTTGCAGTTACTGTACTGTGTAACCTGCACAGTCTCACCTACAGTATAGCAACCTGCAGCCAGGTGCTTGTGTAGGCTCATTGATGTATTTCCAGCTACTGTACTGTGTACCCTGCACAGTCTCACCTACAGTATAGCAACCTGCAGCCGGGGGCTTGTGTAGGCTCATTGAAGTTTCTGCAGCTACTGTACTGTGTACCCTGCACAGTCTCACCTACAGTATAGCAACCTGCAGTCAGGTGCTTGTGTAGGCTAATTAAAGTATTTCCAGCTACTGTACTGTGTACCCTGCACAGTCTCACCTACAGTAAAGCTACCTGCAGCTAGGTGCTTGTATAGGCTCATTGAAGTATTTCCAGTTACTGTACTGTGTACCCCACACAGTCTCACCTACATTATAGCTACCTGCAGCCAGGTGCTTGTGTAGGCTCTTAACGTATTTCCAGTTACTGTACTGTGTGCCCTGCGCAGTTGCACCTAATACAGTATAGTTACCTGAAGACAAGTGCAGGTGTTATCATACTAATAATACTACAGGCAGGCAGTTGATTCTGCTAGCGGCAGTATAATCGGTATATATATATATGTATATATATATATATATATATATCCCAGTTTTGTGCAGCTCACTGCAGGCCAATAGTATGTCTGGAAGGCCAACAAGGAGAGGCAGACAGTCACAAGCCAATAAAAGAGGGCAAGCAGGCTCTGTGTTTAGAGGCAACAGTGCTGGTCATGGACACGGTGCATCCTCATTAGCACGTGGCCATGGGACACGCTGGGCTTTTTTTTCGGCAGCTGGCCATGTTGAGCCACAACATGCGGAAGAAAGTGGATGACCAAGCCATCCTCATCCTCCTCATCCTCTCTCACCCAGGCTCAGGGTACTTTGTCTGGCAAAGCAGCTGCCAACGCGGCCTCTTTCCTTGGCTCAATTGCATCAGTGACTCCTCCCCTCGCCCCACTTTTTCCTCCTGAGGAGTCCCTCGAACTGTTTGACCACAGTGTTGGGTACATGCTCCAGGAGGATGCCCAGCGTTTTGAAGGCTCTAATGATGATACTGAGCTAGATGAAGGCAGTAACATGAGCACGGACAGAAAGGGTGCCCATGAAGGACAGCAATCTGGTAGTCATGTTTCCCCTGCTGCAGCATACTGCCAGGTTTGCTCCTGTGATGAGGAGGGAGGGGATGATGAGGTCACTGACACAACGTGGGTGCCTGATAGGAGAGAGGAGGCATCACAAACGAGGCAGGATGCCCTCCAGGGGCCAGCCTAAGAGCAACACACTGACTGCATCACACCGCAGAGCTCCGCATGTGCAGGGCGCTGCTGTCTCTGCGTGTTATTCCAAAAGTTCTTTGGTGTGGGCCTTTTTTGAGACAAATGCATTAGATTGCACCTCTGCTATTTGCAACATATGTCTCAAGCGTATCTCACGTGGCCAAAACATCTCCCGCTTGTGCACCACATGCTTGACCAGACATATGTTGACCTGCCATGCAGTTCGTTGGCAAGCATACCTAAAAGACACACACCAAAGAACCTCTCCTTGCTCCTCATCAGCTGAGATCTCCAACCCCACTATACCTTCAGTCCTCTCTGAGATCTGCACTGAGAGGAATGAAGGTGTAGAATTAGGTGTGTCACAGCCAAGTACTTGCGGGCAATCTGCTATCGGTACACCAACGTCAGATTGTACCAGGCAAATTTCCCTGCCCCAGCTTCTGCACCACAGAAAGAAGTTTGCTCCCAGCCATCCACATGCCCAGCGCTTAAATGCTAGCTTGGCAAAATTGTTATCACTTCAACTGCTACCTTTTCAGTTGGTAGACTCTGCCCCCTTCCGTGAGTTTGTGGAATCTGCAGTTCCTCAGTGGCAGGTTCCCAAACGCCACTTTTTATCATGGAAGGCGATTCCGGCTCTCTACCGGCTTGTTTAAGGCAATGTTTTGGCCTCGCTGGACAGGGCGGTAAGTGGTAAGGTGCATATTACCGCTGACTCATGGTCCAGCAGGCATGGACAGAGACCTTACTTAAGTTTCACGGCGCATTGGGTGACTCTGCTGGCAGCTGGGAAGGATGCAGGACAAGGTGCAGTAGTGTTGGAGTTTGTTCCGCCACCACGCCTCCAAAATGCCACTACTGGTGATTCTGACACACCTCTCTCCTCCACCCCTCCTCTTCTTCTTCCTCCATGGCCTCTTCCTGTGCTTTGTCCTCAGAACTAGTGGTGCTCCGTAGGCGTTCAAAGAGCTACGCAAGTACGCAGGCCAAAAGATGCCATGCGGTGCTTGAGCTGGTGTGCTTGGGGGACAGGAGCCACACTGGGGCAAAGGTTCTGTCAGCTCTGCAGGGGCAGGTTCAGAGGTGGTTGACGCCACGCCAACTTAAGGCAGGAATGGTGGTTTGCGACAATGGCACCAACCTCCTCTCCGCCCTCCGACAGGGACAAATGACCCATGTGCCCCATTTGGCTCACGTCCTTAACTTGGTGGTGCAGCGGTTCTTGGGCAGGTACCCGGGCTTACAGTATGTCCTGAGGCAGGCCTGATAATGCCAGTGCTCGTCTGGCAGACCTCCAAAAGGAATTTAACCTGCCTAAGAACCGCCTAATCTGTGACATGCCCACCAGGTGGAACTCAACATTGGCCATGCTGCAGCGGCTGCACATGCAGCAGAAGGCCATCAATGAGTACCTGTGCGACTATGGCACCAGGAAAGGATCAGGGGAGCTTGATTTTTTTTCCCCACGTCAGTGGGCCATGATCAGGGATGCATGCACTGTCCTGTCACCATTTGAGGGGGCCATGAGGATGGTGAGCAGTGACAGTGCATGCATCAGTGACACTGTCCCCCTTGTCCACCTGTTGGAGCACACGCTGCATGGAATAATGGACAGGGCACTTGAGGCAGAACAGAGGCAGGAAGAGGAGGACTTCCTTAAGCTCTCAAGGCCCCCTTTATCCATACAGTGTTCCTGCATGCCCGCCGATCACACGGGAAGAGGAGGAGGAGGAGTATTGTGTCAGCATGGAGGTGGAGCCTGTCACTCAGCATCAGCAGCAGTCTTTAAGGGATCATTTACAGTCCCAAGAAACCCATGGACTTGTACGTGGCTGGCAGGAGGTGGCTGCGGATCATGTAGTCCTTAGTGGCCCAGAGGACTCCGGACCGAATGCCTCAGCAAACCTACGCTGCATGGCCTCCCTGTTCTTGCAAAGCCTGCGGAAGGATCCTCGTATTCATGGTATCAAGGAGAGGGACCAATACTGGCTGGCAACCCTCCTTGATCCACGTTACAAGGGTAAGCTTGCGGACCTTATCTTGCCATCGCAGAGGGAGCAGAGGATGAAACATCTTCGGTAGGCCTTGCAGAAAGGTCTGTGCAACACGTTCCCAGAGACTGGAAGGTTACAAACTCCTGTTCCTGGACAACGTGTTGCTGAGGCTTCGGTCAGTCAAAGAAGGAGCGGTGGAGAAGGTGGCCGCCTGACCGATGCGTTCAGACAATTTTTTATCCGCAGCCCCAAGGTATGATCGGTTCCAGCAACCATCGCCAGCGTCTGTTTTACATGGTGCAGGAATACCTAGGGGCTTGCACAGTATGCAATTGAGCTACTGGCCTGTCCTGCATCCAGCGTTCTTTCGGAACGCACATTCAGTGCTGCTGGAGGCTTTGTAACCGATCATAGGGTGTGTCTGTCCACCGACTCGGTCGATCAACTGACCTTCATAAAAATGAATCAGTCTTGGATCATCACCAGCTACCAAGCACCTGATGCTGATGTAACCGAATAATTTTTTTAGAAATGTCAGATCCCTTCAAAGACTGCCTATGCTGATGCTGAGTGACTATCCTGTTATGCTGAGTAATTATCCTCTTCCTCCTGAATGATCATGCTGATAGCTTGTAAGAACATTTTTGGTTCTGAGCACCGCCACCAGTGCCTAAGGCCCAATTTTTCATCCCCTGTTTAACAGGAGCATGTAATTACAATTTTTGATGCAATTCTTTGCAGCAGGGCTAGTTCCTGTGCTCCAACTAGAGTATCTGTGAGGGGTTGCAGTATTGTGGCACCAGCACCAGTGCCTAAGGCCCAATTTTTCTGCCCCTGTTCAACAGGGACATGCAATTACAATTCTTGATCTAATATTTTACAGCAGGGTCCTTTTCTGCACCCACCAAGAGTAACTGTGAGGACTTACAGTGTTGTGGCACCAGCACCACCATCACCAAAGGCCCAATTTTTCTGCCCCTGTTCAACAGGGACTAGTAATTACAATTCTTGATCTAATATTTCACGGCAGGGCCCTGTGAGGGTTTACAGTGTTGTGGCAACACCAACACCTAAGGCCCAAATTTCTGCTGAGTATATAGGGCAGGTCCCTACTTTCAAACATCCAACTTACAAACGACTCCTACTTGCAAACGGAAGGAGACAACAGGAAGTGAGATGAAATCTACCCCTAGGAAGGGAAATTTTCTCCTGTAAGAGTTAATATGGGAAAAACGTTTCTCCTTTCCATCAATAGATTTTTTGGCTGGAGCTAAATACTTTAAAAATGTACCAGTTCAAAATTACAAACATATTCTACTTAACAAACCTACAGTCCCTGTCTTGTTTGCACCGCCTGCTGTTCAGAGTATATAGGGCCTGGTGGCCCCACACCTTTCCTTTTTTTAATTTGGGTGCGGGGTTCCCCTTAATATCCATACAAGACCCAAAGGGCCTGGTAATGGACTGGGGGGTACCCATGTCGTTTGTCTCACTGATTTTCATCCATATTGCCAGGACCCGACATTACATTAAAGCCGCAAGCAGTTTTAAATTACTTTTATTCCTTTAAAAATTTCATTTTGTGCAGGGACTGTTCTAAGCACGGGAAACACGCGCCACTTTACAGGCATACCATAGACACCCCCCAGGTACGATATTTAAAGGAATATTTAACTTTTTTTACTTAAAGCATCATTAAAATCAGTGCTCCTGAAAAAACAGCCATTTTTAAAACTTTTCTGCATTGATACATGTCCCCTGGGGCAGGACCCGGGTCCCCAAACCATTTTTAGGACAATACCATGCAAATTAGCCTTTAAAATTAGCACTTTTGATTTCGAACGTTCAAGTCCCATAGACGTCAATGGGGTTCTAACGTTCGTGCAAATTTTCAGTCCGTTCGCAGGTTCTGGTTCAAACCGAACCAGGGGGTGTTCGGCTCATCTCTACTGCTGACTCCATGGAGGGGGCACACCACTTTTTAACAAACTCTTTCTCAAATGGTTACAAGCAGATTGCTTGGGAGGCACAATGAGCTTGTCAGGATTTTCCCATTGTCCATAAAGGAAGACTGCAACCAGAAGATGCACTGGAAAGGCCTTGGTGGTTTTAGGAGCCCCAAAGGAGCCTAGACTGGGGAGAGCACTGGTGAAGGGGACTGACTGTTCTCCAAGGTTTCTATAGCACCTGTAAAGCGCCTCTCCTCTCACTCCAGTGAGAAAGTCTGAGGGCTCTCACACTGGAGCGGTGCGCTGACAGGACGCTCAAAAAAGTCCTGCAAGCAGCATCTTTAAGGTGCTATAGGAGTGGGGTATACCCCGCTTCTACAGCGACCCTGCCCGTTTTTAACCCTTTTTCGGCCATTAGCAGGGGTTAAAAGTAATAAAAATAGCAGCGTTTTACCTCTGATGTCTGCCCGCCCCAGTGTGAAAGTGCCCTCAGAGTGTTTATGTTGGGAGTAATGGCAGAAGACTGGTTCCTCAGGTACAGGTTCATCTCTCATAGGCTTTAGAGACTCGGCATCCAATAGAGTCTAGATAGATGAAAGATGAAAGGCTGCTAATGCTGTGTGCAGATCAGATAGAGATTCTGCAGGGGAAGGTGGAGGAGGAGCTTATAGCCTTTGCTGTCAGAGTCAGAAATCCTCAGTGCTGCATGACTGCATTGAAATCCTTCCTAGATACATCAGAGGAGGACACATGATGGAGATACAAGACATTCAAGTATTCTTCTTCGGATTAGATATACTTTAAATGACAAAAAGAGGAATATAAAATGGTACAATGGGAAGCTCATGTACTAAATAATTGTATTAATAGTGGATAATGGATCCCTATCAAAAATAACCCCCTATGAGAATAAAAGGTGACAGCATTGTCACCCCCCCCAGCCTTCCATACAACACCCATCCCCCATACCAGTACTGGTACTATGGTAAAGTACAAGTGCAGTCTGAGGAAGACCCCTCTAGTCTCCAGCATTGATTGCTGATAATCCTCCACAGAAGATGGAATTGTTGGTGATAGTTATGACATGTAAATCTGACTGATGATTAGATAATAAGAACTACAACATGGACAGTGGATGGACTCTGAGATCTCCAAAGCTGGAATGTACAGAGCAGAGGACAGGAAACAGCTCAAGCTTGTAGAGAGAGTTCAGATCAGCAAAGTAATAGAATTCCTGCAGACAGAAGGTGACAGAGATCAGACACCGGGGATCACACATCCTTCACACATCTCCAGTCTCATGGGGAGGATCCACTTATCTGTATTTATACATCAGATCACCAATAATGTACAACAATCTTTATTGAAGGGAAGAAAAAAGCTGTAAAAAAGTTAAAGCCAAAAATGTCATATCACAGCTTACCAATCATTAGATATGGTGGCTGCATTCATTTTTTTCCTCTATTATCTCCTGCTGGTCTGGCCAGTAAGACATCTCCTGTATTAGTGAGATACAACTCTGGAGGAATTTGAAAAGGAGACACAGTAGCATTTTTAGTTGGCTGAGTGGTTGTGATAAATGTATTAGCAGATTCAGATCCACTAACAAATTGAAGCCAAACTCCAGCTCACACTTTATAGTCAGTTACAACAAACGGTTTTTGGGGGATAAAAGTTTTTCATGAATATATAAAAGCTGATCATATTAATCACCACTGCAAGTGTTAAATGGTTTATCTCATCCATGTAAACTGATACATTCTGCTGGAGATCTTGTGCTTTTGAAAAGGCCTGCTGGCTGATTCACCAAATGAAAATAGAAGAAAGCCAAAAAAGGAAATCTTTTGCAGCCATCACATCTAAGAATTGGTGAGCTGCAATATAAGAAATGTTTGCTTTTTGGGTTTAATAACGCTTTAAACTTTTATCAGAGTAGAGAAAAGACATCCATCCTCCTAGGACACGAGTATAAAACTGAGGCATGCTGGGAGTAGGAGGGATTAGCCTGGCCTGGCCCATAATTTTTTTCATTTGTAGGTGGCAGTATAGCCCAAACTTATCTAAACTGCTGTGTCCCTCATTGGATGAGAAAGAAAGAGAATTGTGAATGTGATTGGTGGGTTTGGGACATCACAGAACAGATCTTACAGGACAAATGACCAATGAGGAGGAATATTTCCTATTATATAATCTGATATCTCACATCATCCTCCATTGTGCAGTGTCACTTCTTAGTTGGTAAAGTCCTACAAGAAGGTGACAGGATGGTGTAAGATCATCACACACAGTACAATCTGACCATACAATCTTTATACAATCAGCTTTATATCTTCCAGAACTTCATAATAGGAGGATCTACCTAATTTATTAAATCAATCTCTATACAATCAGACAGACCCTTACTCTACATACTTGGGAGATTGAACAGAGATTGTACAATCGGACTATAAATGTGTGTGGCGAGTATTAGATATCCTGCAGGATGCTGGGAAATAGTGTGAGAGAATTTTGCCGAGATCTGATGACTCTTTATATCCTCTCTTCTAGGGTTGACTATGACGACTCCTTGTCAGAGGAATCGAGAAGAGAACTAAGAAATCTGGAAAAGCTCCGACCAGAAATGAAGATTTCTATGTGATGACCCCGGAGGAGGAGACTAGGCTACAGCTGTGAATGGAGGAGGGGGGGATTGCTGTGAATGGAGGAGGGGGAGGGGACATTGCTGTGAATGGAGGAGGGGACATTGTTGTGAATGGAGGAGGGGGGAGGGGACATTGTTGTGAATGGAGGTGGGGGGGAGGGGACATTGCTATGAATGAAGGGGGAGGGGACATTGGTGTGAATGGAGAAGGGGGAGGGGACATTGCTGTGAATGGAGGAGGGGGAGGGGACATTGCTGTGAATGGAGGAGGGGGAGGGGACATTGCTGTGAATGGAGGAGGGGGGAGGGGACATTGCTCTGGATGAGATATAAATCTAAACAAACCCGACCCAAGAGGAGAATGAAGGATCACAGATGAACTAATACACCAGGACAGGATGGGGGATTCTGTTTTGTAATGAAGAAGATAAAAACTGAACATTTCATATATAACCTGACTCAGGGAACACAGCCGGCATTTATCTGTCATCCTGGTATTTATCTCACACAGCCGGCTCCCCCTCCCCCATGGTGGGGGGATCCTTGTTCTCTGAATGGAGTCTCCCCCCAATGTGTCACTGCCGGCCTTTCCACACGGACTCCGTGTCACCCACATGGACTGATCCCTGCAGGAGAGATCAGAACTGGGTTTGTATGAAGCTGTGTGCTGGAGGAGGACAATACAGGAGGACTCATCAGACGATCGATCAGCCTGGGAGCCCCCAAATCGGGGGGGGGGGGGGGAGCCCTTGAAGAGTGCTGGGGGGACCCCAATGGGGGATGGGATGGAAGTTTCTGATAATCTTACTGTATATAATCAGTCTATGTATTCATCATTACATACATAGCAGGAATTGGGATTCTGTTCTCTATAATACTGAGTGACAGGGGCGTTGCTAGGTGGCAAAAAGACCAGGGGCTTCAGCCCGAAGTCCAAGGCCGGCACGGGGGGGAGGGCCTCTAGTGGCGCTGGGTTTTTTTGGTTGGGCGGAGGGGTTGTGTGGTTGTGTGGCGGGGGTACGCTGACTTGCTGGTTGCTGCCTGGCTTACCAGTGCCCATCAATGCTGACCACTAAACTGACCTACCTACCTGACATACACTGACCTACCTGACATACACACACTGACCTACCTACCTGACATACACTGACCTACATACACTGACCTACCTGACCCACACTGACCTACCTGACCCACATACACTGACCTATATGACATGCACTGACCTACATACACTGACCTACCTGACTCACACTGACCTACACTGACCTACATACACTGACCCACCCACACTGACCTATCTGATCCACACTGACCTACATACACTGACCCAAACACACTGACCTACCTAAACCACACTAACCTACCTGACCCACACTAACTGGGTTAGACACAGGCAGGGGTGGTGAGGGGGGGTTAGACACAGACAGGGGTAGAGGAGGAGGGTTAGACATACACAGGCAGGGGTGGTGGGGGGGGGGTTAGACACAGGCAGGGGTGGTGAGAGGTGGGGTTAGACACAGGCAGGGGTGGTGAGGGGGGGTTAGACACAGGCAGGGATGGTGAGGGGGGGTTAGACACAGGCAGGGGTGGTGAGGAGGGGGTTAGACACAGGCAGGGGTGGTGAGGAGGGGGTTAGACACAGGCAGGGGTGGTGAGGAGGGGGTTAGACACAGGCAGGGGTGGTGAGGAGGGGGTTAGACACAGGCAGGGGTGGTGAGGGGGGGTAAGACACAGGCAGGGGTGGTGAGGGGGGGGGTAAGACACAGGCAGGGGTGGTGAGGGGGGGTTAGACACAGGCAGGGGTGGTGAGGGGGGGTTAGACACAGGCAGGGGTGGTGAGGGGGGGTTAGACACAGGCAGGGGTGGTGAGGGGGTTAGACACAGGAAGTGGTGGTGAGGGGGGTTAGACACAGGCAGGGGTGGTGAGGGGGGTTAGACACAGGAAGTGGTGGTGAGGGGGGGTTAGACACAGGAAGGGGTGGTGAGGGGGGGTTAGACACAGGAAGGGGTGGTGAGGGAGGGTTAGATACAGGAAGTGGTGGTGAGGGGGGGGTTAGACACAGGCAGGGGTGGTGAGGGGGGTTAGACACAGGAAGTGGTGGTGAGGGGGGTTAGACACAGGAAGTGGTGGTGAGGGGGGGTTAGACACAGGAAGTGGTGGTGAGGGGGGGTTAGACACAGGAAGTGGTGGTGAGGGGGGTTAGACACAGGCAGGGGTGGTGTGGGGGGGTTAGACACAGGCAGGGGTGGTGTGGGGGGGTTAGACACAGGCAGGGGTGGTGTGGGGGGGTTAGACACAGGCAGGGGTGGTGTGGGGGGGTTAGACACAGGCAGGGGTGGTGTGGGGGGGTTAGACACAGGCAGGAGTGGTGTGGGGGGGTTAGACACAGGCAGGGGTGGTGTGGGGGGGTTAGACACAGGCAGGGGTGGTGAGGGGGGGTTAGACACAGGCAGGGGTGGTGAGGGGGGGTTAGACACAGGCAGGGGTGGTGAGGGGGGGTTAGACACAGGCAGGGGTGGTGAGGGGGGGTTAGACACAGGCAGGGGTGGTGAGGGGGGGTTAGACACAGGCAGGGGTGGTGAGGGGGGGTTAGACACAGGCAGGGGTGGTGAGGGGGGGTTAGACAGAGGCAGGGGTGGTGAGGGGGGGTTAGACAGAGGCAGGGGTGGTGAGGGGGGGTTGGACAGAGGCAAGGGTGGTGAGGGGGGGTTAGACACAGGAAGAGGTGGTGAGGGGGGGTTAGACACAGGCAGGGGTGGTGAGGGGGGGTTAGACAGAGGCAGGGGTGGTGAGGGGGGGTTAGACACAGGCAGGGGTGGTGAGGGGGGGTTAGACAGAGGCAGGGGTGGTGGGGGGGGGGTTAGACACAGGCAGGGCTGATGAGGGGGGTTAGACACAGGCAGGGGTGGTGGAGATGAAATCAATGGTGCTGACACTTACTTTCTCTCAGTGTCAGCCGCACCTCCAGCGATCCCTCTTTCATCAGGGGGTCTCAGTGCACAGCAGGAAGCTCCTCCCCTCCGCTGTTAGCCGTCAGCTGACTTTCTCTTGTTGTCCCGACATGTCAGCATGAGTAGGGGGGAGCCGTGGAAAGGATGGGCGGCGGTCCGCTGTGCGGGTATAGCAGCGAGTTCTCTGCTGTCACCTCTAAAAGCAGCGGCGCCGCCCAGGCCACCCTCACAGTGGGATAAGAGGTGGAGCGATCGGCGGGAGTTCCGCCACCATCTTCTTAAGCAGCAATGTGCCGCCCCTCAGAAACTGCCGCCCGGGACCCATGGTCCCACCAGGTCCCATGGTAGGGCCGGCCCTGCCCATGAGCACTAGCGCGGAGGAGGAGGAAGTGCAATCCTCCTCCGCTTTCAATGCTGGGAAGTGTGGGCAGTGACGTCACTGGTTGCTAGCCGCTAGGCGGCTATAGCAACCAGTGACCAAGAATAGAGTCAGGCGGGGGTGGAGGCGGAGCTGGAGCCGGAGCCAGCGCTACCACGGCGCAGTCCGCCCCGGCATTCTAGGACCGGGACAAGAGACTCGGGGCTATTAGCTCCAGGCTCGGGGCTGTAGCCCCAATAGCCACCCCCTGATGACGCCTCTGCTGAGTGACATTCTATATATTAATGGAATACAAATAGAGAAGCAGCTATTAGTGCAGTGATAATATTTAGGAACATTTAATGGAGCGCAGACCATATACTGCACATCATATCAGAGGGACATTCAGGGGTTTTGATGAAGTTTAATGTGGAATAAAGTTGTAATAAATAAAATGTCATTTTAACTTTTAGGCCCCTTTCACACGGGGGGGATCCGCTCACTGTGCAGAGATGGACCTGGAAGAGTCCCGCTCTCCTCTATGGGGAGATAGGATGATAACGGACCGCCTGTCCATTTTCATCCAAACCCATCCAACCCGATGAACGGATGGTGAACGTATCGCTATATGTCTGTTTTCAGCGGATCTTGTCGGATCGGATGCCAGGTGGGTGTCAGCAGACACAGATCCGCAGGCATCCATCTCACTATAGAGGTCAATGGGTGGCTTGATCAGGTCCGCCTGAAAAATGGACAGGTGGATTTGATTGGTCTGATCGTGTGAAAGGGGCCTTACTCCTAAGAACCTGGCTGGTGATACATTGTAAAATAAACACATTTATCATCTCCCTGTAATGTGAGGATTCCTATGGAGTAGATAAAGTGGGCTGAGATGGTCATACATGTAATACAATTATCATGGTGTACTGGTGTGTAATAATTCTTACCAGTTGAGTGGCTGATTATATTTTGGTGAAGCTTTCATATATTTTCTCTTGTTCAAAAATTTTATTTAAGATTAGAATAAGTATACAGAATAAGTATACATAGATAAGGAACAAAAGAGAAAATTCCCATCGATAGAGAGGATAAGACAGGATCTACTATAATGCAACGAGAGGGACGCAGCCCTTAAAGAAATAAGGTTCACGCAGGGGGGTACATTCAGGAGGATCATACAACATCTCATTTCTTACAGATGTAAAAAGCTATAGGTAGCATAGTAGAATAATTACAGATAAGTATGGTAGAAGGATCACTGAGTAACCTCTCACAAATTAAAGCTCAAGAGAGAGAAATCCTCGTGTGAAGCAAAAATGAGGATACTAGGATCTCCGGTGAATAAAACCAGAGAAAAGGGGAGGTGATTACCACTCTTAAGTAGGACCCTGGGTCTTGTAGAGTTGTCGCAGATGATATCCTGTCAAATATATACAGTATATACTAGTGAGGCAATGCTAGTGTAGCACCCTCTAGTGTGCTAGAAGTAGAATAGGTTTTATGTTAAGTGTAGGTAAATTGTCAGGCTTGGATGACAGCCAAGCCTGTGTAGTTTTGGTTTATCTGGGTCAGGTGAGTGACCAAGGGAGGCTGGTATGACTCACAGGCAGCATCTATAAGACCTTCCCCTATTTCTAGAAACTGGTGGAAGATTCTAGAAGAATGGGATTGGAGGGGAGGAGGAGCTGTTTGGAGTATTCATGAGGGCCCTGACCAATCCCCAACAGATTGGTTGGCAGGAGGCAGGCCCCCTCAAATACTCTGGGTCAGCCCAGCTGGGGGCGGTGTGGAGTTCAGGTGGAAGATAGAGATGTAGTGTTAGGCTGTTGGTGGTCCTGGAGTGGTGCCTAGTCTGGGTGTTGACCTTGGGACTGGGCGTAGCTGCACAAGTAACCTTCTTTATGGTGCATGAGGTTGTCCTGTCCAGAGGCACGGGAGCAAGTAAAAGACAGCAGAACACTGCCAGGCAAATCTCCAGGAAAGAAGACAAATGGGCTGGTGAGTGTTGCAGCTGAGAGGCATACCTGAGAGGACTGGGTGAGAGCAGTCTGGGATGTATGCAGAGTCAGTCTGGGAAGACTGTAAAGTTTTAGCCAGGAGGGCTGGTGAAAGTTATAGCTACAACCAGGTGGGCTGGCAGTGCCTGAAGAGGTGGTACTGGGATCACTAGACACAGGAGGAGGACAGCTGGGCACTAGGACTTTTTGCTACACTACTAGAGGGGCCCGGGGTCCCTGTCCATAAAGGGTGGTTGCTACAGATCTAACTGAGCCTTTGCCAGATCATCCAAATGGTGCCAGCCGATCCTGGGAGTTGTAGTTCTACAAGCAAGATTGTTCTGGAGGTAGAAGGAGAAGAGTGTGTACAGGCTGAAAATAGTTGTGTCCCTGAAGATTTTTGCTACTACCTTGATCAAGTGGGCATCCCATAAATACCCTCAACGCATCCAAATTCAATACTCCTAATAAAATACAAAAACAAAGCTGCAAGGACTGATTCTCCAGTGTGTCTCCAGTGTGTGTGGAAGATTCTGTGTGTCAGGCCATGCAGGGTGGGAGATACCTTTACTCATCAGTGGCTCCTGCGGGGGTAGCACTACATATAGGGGGTGTTGCCCAGGATATTCTGCAAACTCGCGGGGTCCCTCAAACTCGTTGTTTTCCGGTGGCCTGCTATTGCGGCGAGGAGAGGCAGAACAGGGGGATGCCTACAGTATGTAAGGCATTTCCCTGTTCTGCCTAGCAACATGACAGGGATCTACTGCTCTATGTCATCAGGAGCAGCATTCCCTGTCATGTAGTGAGCCCATCCCCCCTACAATTAGAACACATCCAGGGACCACAATTAACCCCTTGATCACCCCCTAGTGCTTAACCCCTTCCTGCCAGTGACATTTATACAGTAATCAGTGCATTTTATAGCACTGATCACTATATAAATGCCAATGGTCCCAAAAATGTGTCAAAAGAGTCCGATCTATCCGCCACAATGTCGCACGCCCACTAAAAATCGCAGCTCGCCGCCATTACTAGAAAAAAAAATAAACAATAAAAATGCCATAAATCGATCCCCTATTTTGTAGACGCTATAATTTTTGTGCAAACCAATCAATATACACTTATTGCGATTTTTTACCAAAAATATGTAGAAGAATACATATTGGCCTAAACTGAGGATGACATTTGTTTTTTTTTTTTTTTAATTTGGGGATATTATAGAAAAAAGTAAAAAATATTTTTTTTTTCAAAATTGTCGCTCTTTTTTTGTTTATAGCGCAAAAAATAAAAAATGCAGAGGTGAAAAAAAAGGACGTCAATTTTGTTTTGGTACAACATCGCACGACCGCGCAATTGTCAGCTAAAGCGATGCAGTGCCGAATCGCAAAAAATGGTCATGAAGGGGGTAAACACTTTCGGGGCTGAAGTGGTTAATGAATAAAAAAAATCTAAACAGCAAGGTTAGCCCAATTTTTTTGTATAATGTGAAAGATGATGTTACGCCACAAGAATCGTGATCTTTATTCTACACTAAAAAATTGTGATTTTCCTTTTTAGCCAGAATTGTGCAGCTCTAATGGACTGTTTCGGACTCACATGTTTGACTTCATTTTGTTTGGTATTTTTGTCACTATTTAGCATTGCTGCTTTTTTTTTTTGCCCTTCAATACCGGACACTTTCACCCCTTCCTGCCCAGGCCAATTTTCAGCTTTCACATTTTGAATGACAATTGTGCAGTCATGCAACACTGTACACATATGACATTCTTATCATTTTTTTTCACATAAATACAGTTTTTTCTATCTAATCACCACTGTTTTTTTTTTATTTTTTGATAAATAAAAAAAGATGGAACATTTTGAAAAAAAAATGTATTCATCTTCGTTTCTGTTATAAAATTTTGTTAACCACTTACGGACCGCCCGCCGTCGTTATACAGCAGCTGTTTGAAGGAGGATATCGTTGTTATGGCAGCAGCTAGCAGCTGCTGCCATAACAACGAAATAAATAATAAAAATAAAAAATAAAAGGTAAAATAAATTTAAAAAAATAATTTAAAAAGCACCCCGTCCCGACGAGCTCACATGCAGAACTGAACGCATACCTGAGTAGCGCCCGCATATGAAAACGGTGTTCAAACCACACATGTGAGGTATCGCCACGATCGGCAGAGCGAGAACAATAATTCTAGTCCTAGACCTCCTCTGTAACTTAAAACATGCAACCTGTATAAATTTTCAAATGTCACCTATGGAGATTTTTAAGGGTAAAAGTTTGTTGCCATTCCCACAAATTTTGAAGCGTGACATGTAACTTTACTGTTGTCTTATTTTTTAATTCAAAAAAGTTTATTTTTTCCAAAAAAAGTGCGCTTGTAAGACCGCTGCGCAAATACGGTGTGACAGAAAGTATTGCAACGACCACCATTTTATTCTCTAGGGTGTTAGAAAAAAATGTATAATGTTTGGGGGTTCTAAGTAATTTTCTAGCAAAAAAACTGCTTTTAACTTGGAAACAACAAATCTCAGAAAGAGGCTCGGTCCTTAAGTGGTTAATAAATAATATTTTTTCATGCATTTAGGCCAAAATGTATTCTGTTACATTTCTTTGGTGAAAATAACCCAAATCAGTGTCTATTATTTAGTTGTAGGAAAGTTATAGAGTCCACAAACTATGGGATATATATATGAAAATCGATCGATCTTGATGTACTGACAGGCATTTCTTGAGGTCCAAAAATGCCGGGACAGTACAAATACCTCCAAAATGACCCCTTTTTTTGGAAAACAGACATTCCAAGGTATATAGTTAGAGGCATGGAAAGTTTCTTTTTTTATTGTAATTTTGTCTTTTTTTTGGGACATGAAGAAATGGAAAAAAAAAATCTGATTTAGTTTCTTCACATGCGGTCATAAGTGCAGGGCAGCATCATCATATAACTGACTGGTGACACTACGAAAATAAAAATAAATTAATTTTTTTTAATACTTTTTTCTTTTTTGTACAATTATTTTTTTTTTTAATACACTGTGACCAGAAAAATATAATGTTACAATAGTAACATTGTGAACTCTGGGGGAGTGATCAGGATTTTTTTTAACACGTTATGATTGCTTATAATAGTGCATTAAATTGCTATAAGCAAGCATTTTACTGAATACTGATTCATTCAGTTTGTTTTGATTAGCTGTGATTGGCCAGAGCTAAATCATATGGTTCTGATGGGCTGTGATTGGTCCTCTCTGTACCATGTGATCACACTGACCAATCACAGCTAGCAACACAATTGTACACAATGGATGGCATGAAAAAAAGCCACCTATTGTGTACAACTGTCATGTTACCAGCGAGCCGGTACACTGATCAGTCATCAGATGTGTCCCTGATTCAGGAGGACATCATGTGACGTCCACCCGGATTGACGAGAGGCCCGCCCAGCCGTTATATTGTTATAGGCTGGGTGGGAACTGGTTAATAAGCCAAGCATTGGTAGACCAGAAATGTGCAGCTCAAATGCAAAATGAACTTGAGGCATTTCCCTGTTCTGCCCAGCAACAAGGAAACAGGAGGGTTTACCCCTTTAAGGTGAAGAAACAGCAGGGTTTACAACCTCTTTAAGGTAAACTTGAAAACCTGTATCAGTATCTCTCACAATAACCATCAAACTGAACACCCCCCTTTTCTATACACCTCTGCTGACTATGTAAGAAGAATGACCTCATAGTCCTGTGAGGTGAGCCTTCTCCCCAGTGTCCACCATTGCAGAGAAGTGTCCACCACGCCTGGCCAAGAAATCTATGGGTGGCATTAAGGATCCTTTACATGACAATTAGTTATAATGCTGTTTACTCCACATGTGGCTCCATCTGTCTGATAAAGGGAACATCACTAGAACAGATGGTAGCGGGTCAGGAATAGAGAAGAATTCTTTCTAAGGTGTGGAAGTTGATCTGTTAGGAGATCGGGGTCATCAATGTGAAGGTTTGTCAGATGGAGACCAGAGGGACACTTTCAAGAACATCAGAGAATGACAATGGGGGAGATTTACTAAAACTGCAATTATAAAATAGAGTAATAATTAGGGGGGAGGTTGAGAGGGGGTTAAAGGATAAAGGTAATGAGTATACAGGGGATTAATCTATAATAAATAATCATAGATAAATTAGATATAAATGTGTGTGTAATAGGATTAATATGTAGGGCTCATGAAGGGGGTCATTTTTTTGGGAGGGGGATTTTTGTAAATTGTTTTTTAATGCATTTTTGTATCTTGTGTGATTGTTTTGTGATTTGTAATTGTAATGAAAACAAATGTTAATAAACAGGAAATATAAAAAAAAAAGAAGACTATTGTGGTCATTTGTTACTCATCTGAGAGGCAGAAGTCTTGCGTTGCTCAAGGAACCCCAACAACCTCGGGAGGAACCCAACTGGAGAAAGATGAACTTCCTCTGTAAAGTGTAACACCAACCAAACATTTGTTTCTTTTTTTGAAGGAGTGAATAAGGTTTAAATCTCTGTTGGGTTTCTGTAGGATTTGCTGGGATAATTTTCACTTACTTCCTGTCCCAGCGCAACATTATCAAACAGAAATGTAGGGGAAAAAGGTACAACAGGGACATAGACAGCATTACAAATCTGATGGAGACTGTGGGGGTGATTTACTAAAGGCAACTAGACTGTGCACTTTGCAAAGTGCAGTTGCTCATAGCTCCCAACTGTCCCTGATTTCGAGGGACTGTCCCTGATTTGGAGCAATGTCCCTCTGTCCCTCATTCCTCCTCATTTGTCCCTCATTTTGGTCTGATCTATATAGTTGTATATAAAATGCACTTTTTATCTATCAAAAAGTGTTTTCCAGCGCTAAACCTTTCATCTGATTTCTAAATTGCTGCATTTGTAAATTCCAAAAGCCAATATAAAGGAATAGTAGTGGTAAAAAAAGCACTTGTGGGTTTAACCAATCTTGTTTTTTTGTACAATTCTCCTTTAAGGGGGCGTGGCAAGGGGGTGTGTCCTATGCCTGCACACTTTTGCTGATAGGTGTCCCTCATTCCCATCTCAAAAAGTTGGGAGGTATGCAGTTGCTCCAGAGCTTAGTAAATGAGGTAAGGCGTCACTTTGCAAAGAATATCCAATCACATGCAGGGATAATTTTAAAAAAACAGCATTTTTGCTTGCATATGATTGGAGGATGGAAGTCAGCGAGGCTTTTCCTCATTTACTAAGCTCTGGCGCAATTGCACTTTGCAGAGTGCACAGTCTATTTACCTTTAGTAAATCCACCCCACTATCTCTGGAGGAACAGCTTTGACAATCTTGAATGGGAAGTGTGTTCGGACTCTTTCAATGGTATGTTTAACAGAGCAAAAGGGAGCAAGTAAGAGAAGGGTTAGTGCTGCTAATGTCTATAGTGTACGTGTATAAAACTGAGACTTTTTTTCTCAATTCAGTTCTCAGAGGAAAATCATCTCCTCTGCAGCTGGTTTATGAAACGGAGAACTTCAGTTCTCAGAGGGAGAACAGAGGAGAAGTGTTTCCTCTGAAAACAGATAAGTGTAAAAGTGGGTGGCTGCCTGTAATCTCGTGAGATATTGTGAGATTATGGTGCAGCCGAGTTCAAAAAGTGAAACTAAAGTTTAAAAGAGCATGTAATTACATGTTTTCAGACATGTGATAACCAAAAAAAATATATATATTTATATATATATATATATATATATATATATATATATATATATATATACACACACACACACACACACACACATGTGTATATATATGTGTGTGTGTGTATGTATATATACAGTGGAACCTCGGATTGCGAGTAACGCAGTTAACGAATGCTTCGCAATACGAGCACTGTATTTTAAAAATCTTAATTAGATTTTTGAGTTTTGTCTCACAAAACGAGCGCGATTCAGGCCAAAGCGTGTGCAGTACCACGTTAGGCCTGAGGTGGGGGGTGCCGGAGCCGAGCGGCGCTGATTGCAGCGGATTGGCGCCATTCGGAAATGCACAGAAAGGCCAGAGGACAGATCGGCTGACCTCAGCAAACCTTAGGAACAGAGTCTTTCTGAGGTTTGCCGAGGTCAGCTGAGGTGTCCTTGGGCCTTTCCGGCCATTTCCAAGGCTCTCCGGCGCCCCCCACCTCTGGCCGCATGCGGTATTGCATGCCATTGAAGTCAATGGCAGAACAAATTATTTTAGTTTCCACTGACTTCAATGGGAAAACTCGATTTGATATGCGAGTACTTTGGATTACGAGCATACTCTGGGAACAGATTATGCTTGTAATCCGAGGTTCCACGGTATATATATATGTATGTGTGTATATACAGTGTGTATACACACACATATATATATATATATATATATATATATATATATATATATATATATATATATATATATATATATATATATACACACATACACAGGGCTTTTTTCTCAGAGAATAGGTGCAGGAGCTCCCCCTTCTGAGTTCTACCTTGTCTCTGCGACCTACCCCCCCACTGACATGGTCCCCCTACACACCTCCCAGTACTGCCCCAAATATCATTTTGTGGTGCTACATAATTTGTATGGAACTTGTTCTTGCCTAATAATCAGAAAAGCAGTAAAATAGATCCCCTGGAGCCATCATCAATGGATCCCAATAGACCGCACCCCAGCAACAATAGATCCCTCACACAACAAATGACTCGCCCAGCACCAATTGACCCCACCCAAGCAACAATTGACCCCCAACCCAGCAACAAAAGACCCCACCACAGAAACAAAAGTTCTGCTGCACAACAATAGACCTTGCCCCCACAAACACACAACAACAATGGACCACCAACAACAAAATACCACCCCCAGCAACAAAATCAACATCAATAGACCCTCCAGCAATCAGTAACAATAGATCCCTGCCAGCAACAGAAGACCCCCCAGCAACAATAGATCCCCCACCAGAAACATTATACCTACACACAAAAACAGATCCCCACCAGTGACAATAAATCTCCTAACAGCCACATCAATAGACCCTCCAGCACACCCCGGAACCCCTTGCTATTACATACATTCAGTGCTGGAGATGCCGGAACTGCGCTCCCCCGCGTTCCCGCTGAAAAAAAGCTCTGCACATACATATACACACACTTATATATAGTATATGTATTTATTTATAACTCAGTGGTGCTGATATTATGAAGAAAGAAGCCTTCTTCCTCTTATCACACCAACTTCTCTCCCAGATTCTCCACCTCTGAGCTGGTGAATCTGGAAGGGAGATATTTCAGTGTAAAGGCTGTGAGGTCTTCAGATCTCACTTTTATAAACTGGCCGTTTGAAGCGGAGAACATGTTCTCTGCTCCTTATCTCAGCTATATAAACCAGTAGACCCCAGAGATAACCAGAGATAAGCCGTGATCCTGTTTTATAAACGGACACCATTCTCCTTAGGCTGTGTAGACATATTTTTTACTAAGGCCCCTTTCAGACTGGGGCGGTGGGGGCGTCGGCGGCAAAACAGCGCTATTTTTAGTGCCGCTTTACCGTTGCTTTAGCAGCGGTATTCGGCCGCTAGCGGTGCGGTTTTAACTCCCGCTGGCAGCCGAAAAAGGGTTAAAAACGCTCGCATAGCGCCGCTACAGCGGCGGTATAGCCGCGCTGCCCCACTGATTTCAATGGGCAGGAGCGGTTTCACCGCTCCAAAGATGCTGTTTGCAGGCTTTTTTTTTCTCTCCTACCAGCGCACCGCTTCAGTGTGAAAGCCCTCGGGCACTGGAGAAACAGTAGCGGCAGTTTTAGGTCGGTTTGCAGGCGCTATTTTTAGCGCAATAGCGCCCTGCAAGCCGCCCCAGTGTGAAAAGGGGCCTAAGAGAAGGGTTAGTTCACCTTTAAATAACTTCCCATATTCTTGTAAAGGTCGCCCATATGGGTAAAAAGTGATGTGCAGAATTGTAAACATAAAATAAAACAAACAAGGCAGCGCTACATATAAATGAACACAACATTCTTGTTACAGATGTTCTCTATCATATATATGTGTGCAAAAAAGTCCCTTATAATTTGCAATTTTAGGATTATTCCAAATCTATATATAGTGAAAGTCCAGCCAGATGTAAAATAAATCTGGTTGAACACATTTGCAGTGATGACCTTCCACCAACACCTCCATACATGAGATGAAGGGGGGATGGATAAACCCCCTTGTGATTAAACTCTTACCAGACAATGCTGGGAAATCATCATCAACACCAATCATGGATATTCACTCTGAATGGATTTCACCTCATACTTAATTATAGATCAGGGGATGGATCTCATGCTAATCAACATTTCCAATCGCTGTAACAGCTGTCATTTGTAGAGCAGACCAGAAGATGTCAGGCAGGGTGTGGCTGGTTGCCATGGGTAACACAGTCCCTCTTCTATTCTAACTGGAGGCAGCCATCTGGCTGGACTTTCACTATATATATAGTTTGGAATAATCAGAAAATTGCAAATTATACCGGACATTTTTACCTGCTGTGTAGCGGGTTGAGTGGCAGCAGCTTCAGCCTTATTTGGCTACAATCTTTGACTAATTTCAGGGATTTTTTTATATATTTCTCCTACTCCATAAGTGCTTGTATTTGGAAGGGCGGGTTTTGGATATTGGCAGAACTGTAAACAGTTGTATCTCTCACAGACAGCTCAAGTCTCCCGGCAGGGCTGATCCTCAGTGGGTGTACAGGGCGGGGGCGGAGTCAGGCCGTTCACTGAAGTGAAATCTTCAGATCCTGGTTGGTTCCCCCACACCCCTCCTCTCTCATTGGCTCTGAGGAAGCTCTGAATTTTTGGCGCGGAGAGAGGAGAGGAGCTGAAGGGAGGATGTGAACTGTCAGCACAGCACTGACAACTGGTGTGGACTGGACACTGAGCTGTCACAGGGCTGAGAGCACCCGAGCCCCTCCCCAGGGAGGACAGAGCAAGCAGGACGAAACATTCCCGGGAGTTCTCCCCAAGGCTAGATAACATAATGGATGACAGACGACATTCTTCTCCTGTGAGTCCCAATTGTTCTGCCTCCCACTCTGTACAAACCTGTGCTGTAAACTTTTCCTGTAGCACAGGCATGTCCAAAGTCCGGTTCACAGGCCAATTGCGGCCCGAGTTGCAGTGACGGCCGGCCCACCTGGTCTTTTTGACATGTATATCTTTTGTGGCCCCCAACGAATCCCCAAGCGCCGGGGGCCACAGAAGATATACAAGCAGCTATGCAACAGTTACCGCAGGCAGCTCTCTAACAGCGGCTCTAGAAGGCTATAACGCTGCTGGAAAGAATGGGCGGGGCAGGTGCCGTACAGAAGTATTTCCTGTTTACAAGGCGACCTCTGTAAAAGCAAGTTCCGTCTCCTGCGCTGCCATTGGACGACTGTTCTGTCCATCATAGGAGGCAGGACTTTCTTTTAAAGAGGCCGCTGAGAAAACAAAAGTTTCTCCTGTATTTTTTTGGGCACTCGTCCCGCCCCCTCCCTGTCTCCTCCAAGGCTGCAGCTGGACATGAATCAGGCTGCACTGATGGCAATGGTGTGTCTGCATTCATGTCAATGGGGGTGCTGCTACATTCAGGACAAGGGGTGCTGCTGCATTCAGGGCAATGGGGGGGGTGCTGCTACATTCAGGGCAATGGGGGTGCTGCTGCATTCAGGACAAGGGGGTGCTGCTGCATTCAGGACAAGGGGGTACTGCTGCATTCAGGACAAGGGGGTGCTGCTGCATTCAGGACAAGGGGGTGCTGCTGCATTCAGGACAAGGGGGTGCTCCTGCATTCAGGGCAACAGGGGTGCTGCTGCATTGAGGACAAGGGGGTGCTGCTGCATTCAGGGCAACAGGGGTACTGCTGCATTCAGGACAAGGGGGTGCTGCTGCATTCAGGGCAACAGGGGTGCTGCTGCATTCATGACAAGGGGGTGCTGCTGCATTCAGGACAAGGGGGTGCTGCTGCATTCAGGGCAACGGGGTGCTGCTACATTCAGGGCAATGAGGGTGATGCTGCATTCAGGACAAGGGGGTGCTGCATTCAGGTTACGGGGGTGCTTCTGCATTCAGGGCAAAGGGGGTGCTGCTGCATTCAGGGCAATGGGGGTGCTGTTGCATTCAGGACAAGGGGGTGCTGCATTCATGGCAACGGGGGTGCTGCATTCAGGTTACGGGGGTGCTGCTGCATTCAGGACAACAGGGGTGCTGCTGCATTCAGGGCAATGGGGGGTGCTGCTGCATTCATGGCAATGGGGGTGCTGCATTCATGGCAATGGTGAGGCTGCAGGTGGGCACTGATTAGACTGCATTGATGGGCACTGACCCTCATTTTGCGTCACAGTTCTTTATTTAAAATTTTGGATTTTTTCCTGGAACTTCCCTCTTAAAGTGAAGGTGTGTGTTATACGCCTATAAATATGGAATATCCAAATATCTCTTCACCACACACAGCCACAAAGGCAGGGGAATTCTTATTGGGCCGTGTATTAGTGTTCGGACAAACACACTAATGCCCCGTACACACGATCGCACATTCCGACAACAAAATCCATGTTTTTTTTCCAAAGGATGTTGCCTCAAACTTGTCTTGCATACACACAGTCACACAAAGTTGGTTGGAAATTCTGATCGCCAAGAACGCGGTGATATACAACACGTTACGACGAGCCGAGAAACATGAAGTTTAATAGCCAGTGCGGCTCTTCTGCTTGATTCTGAGCATGCGTGGAACTTTGTGCGTCGGAATTGTGTACACACGATCGGAATTTCCGACAACGGATATTGTTTTCGGAAAATCTGAGATCCAGATCTCAAATTTTGTGTGACAGAAATTCCTATGAAAAATGTGTGATGGAGCCTACACACGGTCAGAATTTCCATCGAGCTCCCAACGAACATTTTCCGTAGGAAAATCCGACCGTGTGTTCTGGGCATTAGACCGAATTTTAATGGTTCACAGAATGTCAGGCAAAATGGTCGGCCCTCACGAATGTTCATTTCATCAAATCTAACCCTCTTTGAAAAAAGTTTGGACACCCCCGCTGTAGCAGGACAGGTCTGGTGAAAGTGAAAGTGAAATTCCTGAATGTTAGGAATATAATGGGGACTTCTCAGGTGTCACATACAGTAGAGGCATTTCACAATATCATTCTTTTTTAATATATGTGGATGTAGAATATATCTCTGTAGCACCTGAAAAGTCCCAGTATATTCCCAACATATTCATGAATTTGAGGAATAACAGAAAAGGAAGTAGGGCCACAATACAGCCGACTCCAGGAAATAAAATAAAGCTCCGATCTCGCAGTGTGTGTGTGAAGGGGGACAATAGACTTTCACTGATCTGTTTCCGCTCCTGGTTCACATTGATGCTACTTTGAAATTGCGCTACTTCACTTGATGTAGTGATTTCAAAGTAGCAAGGCCAGTGCGATTTCAGCTGCTACTTGATAGACATCCGTGTGGCTTCATACACAAATTTCTATTGAAATCGTACCTGAGATCGGCACAAGTAGTGCAGGAACCACTTTTGGGAATCGGTGCGGCGCCGCAAAATCTGTGTCACACTGATTGGAACAGTGCCATTGCCTCCAATAGGCTGCAACTTGTCATGTGATTTTATCTCTCAAATCACATACCAAATGGCTCCAATGTGAACCTAGGCTCCATACTACAACCAGCTGCAGTGTTCTCTTCCTCCACCCAAACCTCATCACATACCATCCAGGAACATTAACCCCGTATGGTCTGATAAGGGGGCCGGGGTGGGAGTATAACCAGTAAAACATACACAGGCGCTGTGGGGAACGAATCAGCACTGGAAGAAGCCAGCTGAAGCAAGGAATTAGATAAAACTGGGTACACCACCATTAAAATTCAGTTTAGCAGGGATCGGCCAAACTTTGATCTCTGTGTAGCCCTCTGTTAGAAGCCGATCATTAGACCACCTGAGTATATTCTGTGACTCAGTAACTGTTCCGGAGACTCATATATGATTCTATGACTCATTAACTGTTCTGGAGACTCCTATGATTCTGTGACTCAGTATCTGTTCCGGAGACTCCTATGATTCTATGACTCAGTAACTGTTCCAGAGACTCCTATGATTTTGTGACTACATGTATACATGTGTGTATATGCATGTATATATGTATATGTGTATCTATGCATGTGTAGCAATAACTCTCGGTGGAGCTGCTGGTTTAAGCGGGCTTGTTACCTTCACTCTCGATACCTCTGTTTCACCAGCACCGGGTCTAGGGTTCCGTTGAGTTTATCTCTGGAGGATGGAAGCACCAACACTTGAGTACGTTTTCAATGCTTTATTGAACCAAGTAATGAAGGAAGTAGCAGGAAAGAGGCAGGAGGAAAGCTGCAGGAAGCTCAAATACCTTTTTTTAGGATTCTTTAGAACTTCCTTTAGAGTTGAACACTGTAGTAGAATGCGCTCCCCTTGTGGGATTCAATCTTTCTCCTGGATAGGCCTCTCTCACTTGCCTAGCAGTCAGTACGTAGCACGAACAAAAGTCTCTGCCACAGACTTGCTTGGAATAAACCCGTACGATCCTCTGCCACAGGATGTATTGGTTTGCGATGAATGTCAGACACAGTACTTGGACCTCTAAGCCAACCCGGCAGTACTATGTAAAAAGATTACTTCAGGATACGTCCTCCAACTGAGTCACCAGGCCCCTCTCCAGACCAGCACTCTGCGTGATCCCTCCATGACGGGCCCTCCCCTGGGATCTCCCCGGTTGTCCAGCTTCTTCACTCAGGATAGACAGCTCAGGACCATTCCTCTGCTGCTGTGGTTGGCCCCAGACAGGCTTCTGGGCCCACCCACATGCCACAGCGACGTGGGTCTCCGGAACGGAGGACCACGAGGTGGTACTCTAACGCATACCTGACGGCCAGGAGGGCCAGCAGGTGGCTGAAAACAAACCCCTAAACATGGCGTCTGTCCCATAAATACCCTCTCCCAGAATGCAACTCGGAGGACCACCTCCACCGAGTTATCTCCGGGACAGAGGAGCACTCATACACTTAGACACGTTGCCTTTCCAACACCAGCCAATGGTGACAACGACACCCACCGGCACAGTGTGGAATTACACGCAACATCAGCCAAGCTGGAACAGAGGCAAATCTAACTTCCTCTAATAAGCGACCCACTAAATTTACCTATCAGATGGTAGATCAAAAATCTACCAGCGCTACACATGTTTGTATGCATTTATGTGTATGTGTGTATTTATGTGTGCGTGTCCATACAATTGCCAGAATCGCATTGTATGGGGTTCACATCCAAATGAAGAAAAAAAGTCTCCTGGGTGTGGCTGTGATGTGATTTGAGTCGTACAAAATGTATGTTTTGAATCGCAGAGCACAAACAACACATGTGATGTGCACAGCAATGCAGTGTGATTATTGTACAAATCACATGTGGTGTCCCGGATTGTGTCACACAGGAACACACAGCACATTCCTGGGAGACTCTTATACAGACATGGAAGTCACATCTGTACACATCATACACTTGTGTCTCATTGTTACTTCATATCCACACATTGTACACAGCGCCACCTACTGAGTGGAATGACCTGCACTACACACAACAAATGTGTCACAGAAGATCTTCAACCGTTTTATGACTTTTAGAGTCGTGTGCAGAAAATGTGCGTCTGGTTGGTGTTTGTTGTGTCATTAACAATTCACCACACATGGGAGTAAGTCACATATGTGCAAGTCACAAGCAAGTCTCAAGTCTTAACCTTCAAGTCACAAGCAAGTCCCAAGTTACTGTGGCGAAAAGCAAGTCAAGTCGAGTCCCTGCTAGAAGTCAAACAAGTCAAGTCGAGTCATTTATTTTGGTCAAGTCACAAATTAAGTCAAAATACTGATCTACCCCATTTCCACCTTTAAATGAGTTAAAAGTCAGTTTTCAGAAAAGGTTTTGTTTTATTTTCAACATTAACAAAACTGCTTAGTGCTTTTTTCTTGGCATATTAAAGAAATAATTTGAATGCCCAAACAGCAGACAAGGAGCAGAACACTCAGCAATTAAATGGCCAACAAGCCTGAAAAAATGTAGTCCTTGCTGAGGGGGAAAATAACTAAGCTCAAAGTTTGAACTTGACACAATGCCAACATCGGGACACTTGAATGGTGATGAGAATAGCCACTTAAAATGCATTGCATTTGCAAAAAATTCAATTGGAAAGTACTTTCTCGCCCAGTTGTGAGCGATGGGGTCGCATTATCACCCCACCATGGCTGAACACACGTTCAACAGGTGCGCTTGATGCAGAGACTGACATAACTCTTACCGCTACCCTGAACAGCTCCAATGACATTTGGCAAATGCTGATTGGCTCAGAGGCGGTGATGGGCAGAATGTGTGGGTAATATTTCCGGGGGGGGGGGGGGTGGTGCCAAGTCATTGCAAGTCAAATAGCCCAAGTCAAAGTCAAGTCGCAAGTCATTAGTGACAAGTCAAAGTCAAGTCGAGTCATTTATTTAATTTTGTCAAGCAAGTCGCAAGTCCTCAAACAGGTGACTTAAAGAGGAGGGCCAGTCAAAAAAAAAAAAAAATTAAAAGTAAGCAGCTACAAATACTGCAACTGCTGACTTTTAATTGGACACTTACCTGTCCCTGGGTCCAGCGACGCGGGGGATCGAAGCCCCGCTCGTCTCCCCCTCCGTTCAGCGGCACCGGCATTGCAACTGTGGGTGCCGGGCTGTGGCTTCACAGTCTGGCACCCACTGCGCATGCGCAAGTGGCACCCTGCGCTGTGATTGGCCGCTCAGTCACCTGGGACCTGTAATGGATCCCAGATGATTGACAGGAGGGAGGTAGCAGAGCTGAGCCCTTCCTGTGCCGAGGGGGAAGTGATGTCACCAGCCCAGGCACTGAAAGAGGCAGACTATGAGGGACCACCTAGCAACAGGCATTTAGAGGTAAGTAAAAAAAAAAATATCCAAATTTTTTTTGTATTTTTTTTTAGGATTTTTCATGTAGTTTTTTTGGGGGGGCGGAACCCCACTTTAAGTCTGACTTAAGTCAAGTCATGTGACTCAAGTCCCCCACCTCTGCAATTCACAGATCACAATTCTGAATTGTGGGATCATCACCACCTTTCTGCCAGCAATGTCAATGTGCCCGGCACTGGTGGCAAAACACAACGACATCGATATTTAATGACACCGCAAACATGTTGTGTTGCCGACACATTTGTTGTGACAGAATTGAGGGGCAAACAGAATTACACAAATATTCCGCTGGTTTACTTGGCCATAACAAGATTCTGGATGCAGTAGGAAGAACAACAAGCAGTGGTGAGAGCAGCTTCATTATCTTATAGAATCTATGTCTATAAAATATGATGTCAGTGTACATTATACAGTGGAGGAGGAGTGTGGTGTACTAGGGGGTGCACTGATTATATAGTAGTAGTATTAAGAAGATTGAATCTCCCCCCTGTCCAATTTTTTTTTGCAGCCTGAAATGGAAGACAGACACATTGGGGTTTATTTACTAAAGACAAATCCGCTCTGCACTGCAAGTCGCTGTAGATCTGAGGGGAAGACCTGAAATGAGGGGAAGCTCTGCTGATTTTATCAGCCAATCATGTGCAAGCAAAAATGGTGTTTTTTATTTTCCTTGCATGTCCCCCTCAGATCTACAGTGACTGAACTTCCAAGTGCACTTGTAGTGCAAAGTGGAATTACCTTTAGTAAATAACCTCCAATGTGTTTGTTTTATGCTATCCGTATCCAGCTATTTATTTACTCAGTGCAACTAGTAAAATAGTAAAAGTATTAGATCATATAATATTAATAACACCAACAGTGAAAGGCAAAACAAACAAACAATACCTGAAAAAAAAAGTTTCAACCCAAAAAATAAAAGACAGAATCTCTGAGTTAGAAAAAGGATCACCCCCCAATGACTTGTTGCAATTAATTTGTAAAGTCAATCAAGGCAGCTAATTATCACCTTCTCAAATGTCACACAAAGACATTTGACTTCAAGTATAAGTCTGCAGAGTGCACCTGAAATCATCAGCTGTGTCTGTGGTCATTAGTGGGGGGTATTCCTATACCCCACCTTCATTTAAAGCTGTATGTATGTATCTCTTATAGGGCGTACACACGGTCGGACTTTGTTCGGACATTCCGACAACAAAATCCTAGGATTTTTTCCGACGGATGTTGGCTCAAACTTGTCTTGCATACACATGGTCACACAAAGTTGTCGGAAAATCCGATCGTTCTGAACGCGGTGACGTAAAACACGTACGGTGGGACTATAAACGGGGCAGTGGCCAATAGCTTTCATCCCTTTATTTATTCTAAACATGCGTGGCACTTTGTCCGTCAGATTTGTGTACACACGATCGGAATTTCCGCCAACGGATTTAGTTGTCGGAAAATTTTATCTCTCCAACTTTGTGTGTCAGAAAATCCGATGGAAAATGTCCGATGGAGCCCACACACGGTCGGAATTTCCGACAACACGCTCCGATCGGACATTTTCCATCGGAAAATCCGACCGTGTGTACGGGGCATTAGAGTTACCTTAGAATAGAAGTGTCATGTGTTAACATTTAAAGCAGTGGTTCTCAACTTGGGGGTCGGGACCCACTCGGGGGTCAAATGACGATTTGCCAGGGGTCACCAAATCCTGGGCTGTTCCTGAAGCCCACACCGCTTTCCCAGCCTTTTCGCGGCCACCCAGAAGGGCTGACCCTGAAGCCTGTGGCCACCCAGCTGTGCTGTTCCTGGAGCCCGTGGCCGCCCATTCAGTTCACGGCTGGGGGGCAGACACTAGAGGTCAGCTGACTGGTGAGGAATGTGAAGTGGGAGGGGCTGGAGGAGACCCCAGCTCCTGATTTCGGCATAGGTGTCACTGCTATGAGACACCACAAAGTAGGAGACACAGTGAAGCCGGAGACACAGTGAGTAACACTACCTGTGATTAGATTTGCCATTAAAAGTTCCCACTACAGTTCTCAGAACAGCAGATGACCTTCATCAAGAGCACCTAAGTTGGCTGATCAGAACTCCCCCCAGCACTGGAAGGGAGAGGAAAAGAGGGGGAGGAACAAAGAAACAGGGAGAGAAAGAATAAGAGAAAGAACAAGAAACACGGTTAGAGAGAGGGATTGGGGGAAAAAAACAAGAAATTAGGATAGAGAGAGAGTTAAAAGGGAAAGAAAGGAGAACAAAGAGAAAGAGTGGCACATCCTAAAATGTACCATGAGGGGTTTTAATACTGTACGAGTGGAAGGGACTCGGGGAGCGCTAAATGTCCATAGTTAGGGCTGCAAATTACTTGTCTTGCCTTGGGTGCTGACAACCCACGCTACGAAAATAATTTTACTGTTAGGGGTCCCTACAACTTGGGACATTTTATTAAGGGGTCACGGCACTAGTAAGGTCGAGAACCACTGATTTAAAGGCTCAAAACATTTTTTTTTCCATGTTCCTCTTTTCTCCCCCCTAAGGTGGAGAGATTTATTTATTTCAGGCTTTCAGTGCAATACAAAGGGATGTCACTGCCAGCAAAATGTCAGCAATCAAAAAATCAATGAAAGCAACCAAAGCATTGCAGACTGCAAACTCTGTTCTGCAAAAATATCCAGAGGAGGTTCAAAAGTTAGTTCTTATAATACCAATAATCTCATAAAACACCTCAAAATGAAACCCAAGAGATCACATGGAGAATTTACAGCTGTCACCAGAACTTACACCCAGCAGATGACACTTCAGCAAACCCTTCCCAGACATTAACAATTTTCCATGGATAACCCGAGAGCTATGAAAATATCTGAGGCCGTTACCCAATTCATAGCTCTTGATGATCAGCCACTATCAATAGTTGACAATGTGGGTTTTCACCGACTTATGAATGTTTTGGAGCCAAAGTATGAAATTCCCAGCCGCCGTCATGTCACAGATGTCATCTTGGTAAAAAAGGCGAAAAGGGGGAAATGGGGACAACAGGACTTTATATGAAACAAAACACTTGTGTAGATCGAATCAATCAATATAATTAGAATAGTTTATTATAAACACACAAGAGTGAAGAGCAATAGATAACATTAATAGTAAATCAATATACAATTAGCAGAATTATTAGGCATGATAAATACATAGCACAATACAATTCATAATATAGTAGTATTGTTACACATGATTGGTAATGAACCTGCAGTACACTCAAAAGTGTATAAAAATAGTAACCAATATAACATTGATTGATAATTCGAACAAATCAAACCCATAGTAGACACATGGTTACTGTGGCATGGCATCCAATAGGAAAAGCTCAACGTGTTTCAAGGATTGTTTCCACTCATCAGGAGCAGCTATACATTGGGGGTATCTATGGTAGATAATAGATTAATAATCAATGGTAACTCCCATTACTATCCCTTATTGGAATATCCTATGTATAGATTACTATTAATAGTATGTTATAATCATTGGCAGAAAAATGAGAAATAATTCAGCACTCAGTTGGAATCTCTCCCTCGGAGCTCATGGAAAGTTGTTACTATAAAATAACAGGAGCAGCTACTATAATAATAAAACACTAAAGCAGAAATATGTCACAGCAAGAAATACCATAACATGAGCAGCGCTAAAATCATACAAATGTTTTGGGCTTTGTCAAAAGTTCACTAAAATATATAAATAAGTATGAAGTCCACTTTATATATAAAATGAGGCAGAATGTAAATGTAGAATCAATATGGGGGGAAAGGCAGAGCAATAAATGGAAACTGAAAAACAATAAAAAGTCCAATGTACATCCGGAGTAAAATGTCCTTCTGACAACTACATGATGTGTTGTGTACAATGGTGTCATCTGTCATCTTCACCTTCACCCAGATAAACAGAAATGTACTCACCAGATAAACAGAAATGTACTCACCAGATAAACAGAAATGTACTCACCAGATAAACAGAAATGTACTCACCAGATAAACAGAAATGTGCTCATCAGATTCTGTGGACCTCGGCAGAGTCCAAACTCACATGTATCCCCCGCAGGGATGATGGTAATTCCTCATCTCTGGAGTCCTCAATGGAACCTGATGATCCGTCCAGCAGGGGGATATCAGGGGTGTATATACCCAGGTCAGCAGAGATGTATATCAAACAGGTAATGATCCCTCCAATACATGTATAACAACATCAGGACACAATCTAAGTGCACAACGGGGGTTTAATATTAAAAAAGTCACTTGTAAAAGTAAAAAACGAGCAACACATAAAATGGATGGGCAGCAGCTCCATCATAGATGATCAGGAGTACAGCAAACAGTGTGGCAGCGGGTAACGTCCATGTGTGAACTCCCCCCCCCACATTTTATGTGTATAGGTAGTATTATTAGCAGTAGTAGTAGTAGTAGTAGTAGTAGTAGTAGTAGTAGTAGAAGTAGCTGTATGAGTAGTAGTAGTAGTAGTAGTAGTAGTATGAGTGGTAGTATTAGTAGGAGTAGTAGTAATATGAGCAGGGGTAGTAGTAGTATAGCTAGTATTAGTAGGAGTAGTAGTATAAGTCAGTGTTTCTCAACTCCAGTCCTCAAGGCGCACCAACAGGTCATGTTTTCAGGATTTCCCTCAGATGAAACAGCTGTGGTAATTACTAAGGCAGTGAAACTGATCAAATCACCTGTGCAAAATAGTGGAAATCCCGAAAACATGACCTGTTGGTGTGCCTTGAGGACTGGAGTTGAGAAACACTGGTATAAGTAATAGTAGTAGTAGTAGTAGTAGTAATAATAGTAACAGTAGCTGTATGAGCTGTATGTGTAGTAGTAGTATAGGTAGTATTAGTAGGAGTAGTAGTAATATGAGCAGGGGTAGTAGTAGTATAGGTAGTATTAGTAGGAGTAGTAGTATAAGTAGTAGTAGGAGTAGCTGTATGAGTAGTAGTAGTATAGGTAGGAATAGTGTAGTAGGAGTAGCTGTATGAGTAGTAGTAATATGAGCAGGGGTTGTAGTAGTATAGCTAGTATTAGTAGGAGTAGTAGTATAAGTAGTAGTAGTAGGAGTGAATAGCTGTATGAGTAGTATTAGTAGTAGCTGTATGAGTATTAGTAGTAGTATTAGTGGTAGTAGTAGTATAGATAGTATTAGTAGGAGTAGTAGTAATATAAGCAGGGGTAGTAGTAGTATTAGTAGGAATAGTAGTATAAGTAGTAGTAGGCATAGCTGTATGAGTAGTAGTAGTAGTATAGGTAGTATTATTAGTAGTAGTAGTAGCTATGTGAGTAGTAGTAGTATGAGTGTTAGTAGTAGTATAGGTAGTATTAGTAGGAGTAGTAGTAATATGAGCAGGGTTAGTAGTAGTAGCTGTATGAGTAGTAGTAGTAGTATGAGTGGTAGTGGTAGTATTAGTAGGAGTAGTAGTAATATGAGCAGGGGTAGTATAGGTAGTATTAGTAGGAGTAGTAGTATAAGTAGTAGTAAAGGTAGTATTAGTAGTAGTAGTAGTAGTAGTAGTATTAACACCCTAACAAATAAATAATAAATAATCCCCACCTTATCTCTAACCCCTTACACTAACAAATAATAATAATAATAAAATAATAATAATAATACTACATCTGACAGTCAGAGTAACAAATGATAAGAAATGATAACAAAAGATACAACAGATGATAATTTTCTCTATTGGATAATAAAAATCATCAAATCTCAATCTCTGTATAAAACCCTGAAAGTCACGTCTCTCAAGTATAAATGCAGCCTAAGGGCTCATTCACATAGTGCTGCATTCTGATGAGTGATCCACATTCAGATCGCTCTTCAGAGGTCATGTCGCACTAGCACCCCACATCCTCATACATTGCACATGATTGCAGTCCTATTCACTTGAATGGGTGGTGTTTGGTGGAAGTGAGCGGGGGTAGAATTCATGGCATGTTTACCCCCCCCAGCCGCTGCCTCTGCAGATAAAAGAGGAAGCAGTTGAGGGGTGGTAAAAGCACGGCTCACCTGCAGGGTTTCCCTCCATTGGGATGTACACTGGAATCCGTGACTTGAATGGGAGCCCCTTTACAGCCATACACAGAAGGCCTGCCCATCCCCTACACAGGCCATGGATGGAGATGTCCCCTCCCCCCCTATTATGATGTCATACATCCCATAATAAGAGGGTGTGGCCTTGTTTGGACTCATGTAGACGGCTGTGTCCGGCCTGTAGAATAAATGGGACCTCTTCACCCTCCAGGGAGCCCACAGGTGCCGCACACAGCCGCCAATCACCGCCCACCAATACACACAACTACCTGACTAGAAAGATGTGGGGGGAGGAGAAATGAGGGCGCACAGCTGTGGTGACTGAGGTAGTTTAGGCCCAGCCATTGACTTGTATAGGAGTGTGTATAGAGCGTGTGTGGGGGGAGGAGAAATGTGGGCGCACAGCTGTGGTGACTGAGGTAGTTTAGGCCCAGCCATTGACTTGTATAGGAGTGTGTATAGAGCGTGTGTGGGGCTCCCTGACAGGGAATACACCGCAATCTACACTGGACAGTAATAAGAGGAGGGAAGAGGGGGGACACATTCCACACAACACTAGAAGGGGGAACTCTACTTCCTGTTCTGTGTGTGGGGGGAATGATTTCTCAGTGACACCTCAGAGTGAGCAGCCGTCCTCCATCTTGTGTCAGGTCAGAGCTCATTGGAGGGAAATCTTCTCCTTCATCTTCCATAGAAATGTCCCCTCCAGGGACGGCGCCCCCCACAGCTAGAGACACGGAGTAACATTTATAAAATGAATGGACTTTTCTTCTCCATTATTGATGAATATACAAAGTACAGATAAAACACCTCATCCTTCTGATGTAGAAATCCTCTCACAGCCCTGAGGAGCCATTCCCATCCCCCATTCCCATCCCCTATTCCCATCCCCCATTCCCATCCCCCATTCCCATCCCCATTCCCACACCCCATTCCCATCCCCCATTCCCGTCCCCCATTCCTTCCCCTATTCCCGTCCCCCATTCTCGTCCCCCATTCCCATCCCCCATTCCCATCCCCCATTCCCATCCCCCATCCTCATCCCACATTCCCATCCCCCGCACCCCACACTCCATTCCCATCCCCCACTCCCATCCCCCATTCCCATATCCCATTCCCATGCCCCACACTCCATTTCCATCCCCCACACTCCATTCCCATCCCCCATTCCCATCCCCCGCACCCTACACTCCATTCCCATCCCCCATTCCCATCCCCAGCACCCCACACTCCATTCCCATCCCCCATTCCCATCCCCCGCACCCCACACTCCATTCCCATCCCCCATTCCCATTCCCATCCCCCACACTCCATTCATTTCAATGGGACGCCCTTCATGTGGGAAAGTCGCTCATGGACGTTTCTGCCTCCGTCACTTTTGCAGCATTTGTTGCGTATTTTTTGCACGTGACAAAATGTGCGTCTGCTTCCCGCATTTGGGGCGCCATTAATAATGAATAGAACCACAAAACGCAATTCGTGTTTTTAGCGTGTTTCAGAAATGTGCGCAAAATATACACAAATCCCTGAGATGTGATTGGAGCCTGAGGCCCCGCCTACACTTATGTTTGGGAAGGAGGGGGATGGTAAAATGTGGGGGTTTAGCTGTGGGTTTACCACCCTCCATAATGAGACAAACCATTCCCCACTGACAGGGGTGCTTACAATGATCAGATTTTATTTATTGATGGAAAACCTTCATCCCAAAATATAAAAAGTCGCTGTAACTGATTATAAAGTGTGAGATGGAGTTTGGCTTCAGTTTGTTAGTGTATCTAAATCTGCCAGTCTGTCTAACCCTCCCCTCCCCCCAAACTGACAATGCTGCTTTCCATAGGTGCCCCCTGTGCTCCTTCCTCCAGAGTGGGGGGAGGGGCTCTAATACAGGAGGGGTGTTACTGGTCAGATCACAAGGTGAGAACAGAAGGGGAGAAAAGACTAAAGAAAAGGAATGCAGCCGCCACATCTAATGATCGGTGATCTGCAATTTCCGACATTTCTGGGTTTGGGTGTAAATATCGCTTTATATCCGAGAAGTACATTCCAGGGGGCGTGTCCAAAGACCCGCCCATTATACATTCCAGGGGGCGTGTCCAAAGACCCACCCATTATACATTCCAGGGGGTGTGTACAAAGACCCGGCCATTATACATTCCAGGGGGCGTGTCCAAAGACCCACCCATTATTGTCTGTAGAAATAGCCACACCCCCAGAGCGCAAACATTTGTTTTGTTTCAATACGTTATTTACATCAATTTATTTCGTTACATTCATTCAAATCATTTCATTTCTATTCCAAATTTGTTTTATTTATTCAAATTCAAATCTATTAAAATTTTCAGAATTCAGTCGAATTGAACCCAATTTCACAGAATTCAGAAAATTCCGATTGCGGTCAAATTCAAATCAAATTCCATTCAAATTGTATTTCAATAGATTTCCATTCAAAATTTAAATTTCGGAAAACAATTCTGATGTTCTATTCAATTCTATTGTCTATTCTATTCTATTCTATTCAAAATTTTAATTTCGGAGGATTATATTCCTTTTATTTTGTTCTATTCTATTATTTTATATCCTAATCTATTCTATTCAAATTTATTCTATTTAAATTTTGGGAATGGTTATATTCTATTCTTTTATTTTCTATTCTATTTAAATTTGAATTTATTCTATCAGAATTTCAGAAGGCCGTTTTATTCTATTTCATTCTATCCTATTCTATTCTATTTCATTCTATTCTTTTTTTTCTATTCTACTCTTTTCTAGTCTATTTGAAATTTGAATTTCAGAAGCTGGTTATATTCTTTTTTTGTTATTTTTTTTATATCTACCGTATATACTCGAGTATAAGTCGTTCCGAGTATAAGTCGAGGCCCTAATTTACCACAAAAAAAATGGGAAAAACTTATTGACCCGAGTATAAGACGAGGGTGAGAAATGCACAGCTACTGTAAGTGGAAAAGAGGGTCAACAATGCCCATTTGCAGCATCACTGTGCCCATTTGCATGCCTCACTGTGCCCATTTGCAGCCATAGGTCCCCTGAACTTCAAACTCGGTAGTTAAGGGTTCCTAGATGCCCCCTAGCTGCAGCCAAAATTTGGGGTCTCTTAACCCAAAGGGTCCCGAAATGACATTGCTGCAGATAGACACAGTTGACCGAATTTGGGGCCCCGTATCTCGGGGCCACTTAGTGCTAAGAACCCCAAATTTGGTGTGCAAACCCAGTGGAACTAGCACCATAAAATTTCCAAAGCCAGGGTTTCTAGCACCAAGTGGCCCCGAGATACAGGACCCCAAATATTAGTTCAGAAAATGTCAAGCACTTTTCTGCAGCAGAGAATGACATTTTCCAAACCAGATTTGGGGCCCCGTATCTCAGGGCCACTTAGTGCTAGGAACCCCAGCTTTGGATATGTTATGGTACCAGGTCCACTGGGTTTGCATACCAAATTTGGGGTTCCTAGCACCAAGTGGCCCTGAGATATGGGGCCCCAAAGTCGGTAGAGAAAATGTCAAGAACTTTTCTGCAGCAGAGAATGACATTTTCTGAACCGATTTTGGGGCCCCGTATCTCGGGGCCACTTAGGGCTAGGAACTTCAGCTTTGGATATGTTGTGGTACCAGGTCCACTGGGTTTGCATACCAAATTTGGGGTTTCTAGCTCCAAGTGGCCCTGAGATACGGGGCCCCAAAGTTGGTTCGGGAAATGAAATTTTTTGCTGCAGAAAAGTGCTTGACTCGAGTATAAGTCGAGGGGGGCACTTTCAGCACAAAAAAATGTGCTGAAAAATTCGACTTATACTCGAGTATATACGGTATTCTATTTTCTTCTTTTTTACTCTATTCTTTTCTATTTTATTTTCTATTCTATTTTTTCTAATGTCTTCCTTACTATTATATTATATTCTTTTCAATTCTATTCCTTTATTTTCTATTCTATTTTTTTCTCTTCGGAAATTTGAATTTGATTCAAGAACAGTTCAAATCTGAATTCGAAAACTATTTGAATTTTTTAAAAAATTTGAATTTGAGTCAAAAGCTTTTTGAATTTGAATTTCAGCCGAAATTTGTTTTTTGCTATTTCAGATTCGTTAAAATTTTTTCCTATTGTAATTTGGAAATTCTGATACATCTGAAATTCCAAATTACAAAAAATGTATCCAAATTTCAATTCGGAACAAAATGAAGCGCACATGTCTAAAGCCTGTCCCCGACCAGCACGCTGCAGAGAAGGGCCCTTGCTCTCTGTGGGGAAGCAGTGGTCTCTCTGCAGAGGTCTGACACACACCCTGCTGAGTCACATCTCTAGCTCTGCAATAAGCAAAGCTCACCCTCCTCACTGATTTCTTTCTTTCTAATGAGCCAATCATTTATACAGCACTTTACATGTATACATTCCAATCAGCTGATTGGAGGGCTCTGAGTCAGCAGGGTGTGTGTCAGACCTCTGCAGAGAGACCACTGCTTCCACACAGAGAGCAAGGCTCCTTCTCTGCATCATGCTGGCCGGGGACAGGCCTTTCTACTCAGGATGTGGCTGTACAGGGACTGCAAGAGGCTGATACCAGGTCAGCTTCAGATCCTTCCACTGTCTGCATGATGTCTTCATAAACACAGAGCTGCATTCATTTCTCTCTTTTCTATCAGATAGAAGTGTGACCCCCCCAGATCCTTCTCCACCATGGAGTCCCCCCAATTCTATGACCCCTTCATATTTCCAGTCTGAGGACAGTCCAGTATTGTGTGGTAGGCTGGCAGTGAGATGAGGGCTCAGCAGGACACATGCATTGTGCAGATCTACTAAGCAGGAAGCAGAGGCTGCATATGGAATGAGCCAATAGAGCGGCTCTCATGTGAAGGTTCTTATTACAGCACCAATCAGACACACAGGACTCTATAGAGGAAGCCGACACATCACACCATACAAACTAACATCACAATGACATCAAATCCTCCATCGCTTCCTCCTCCACATTGGAGGAATTCTACATCCAGCACTGCCACCCTAAAGCTGCCCTCCATGGATGGAGATTCAGCCGGCTCAGCGGGGTCCAGTTGAATGTTGGTGCATGTATGGGCAGGCTGCTTGTACAGAAGATGATCTAACAATTGACTTCTATACATCCTCCCTGTAGGATTCTCCGCGCTCCATCAGTGCTGCCGGCTATAGCAATGTTCAGTGCTTGTCATCTTCTAATGTATAGGGGCCCCAACTGTGTCTCCTGACACCTCCACAGGGGCCACACATTCTATTCAGTATATGACAGAAGACTGTCAGAGACTTCAATCCTATTGGAGGAGATGATCAGAGACTGCAGACATGTGACATGAGAGAAATCAGCTACATTATCGCTTCTTCTACAGATGAATACCGCCGCTACCGACTGCTGGGGGTCTGCAAAGGGCCCCTCATCAAGGGCCAAAGGGCCACATGTGTGTGCAGGTTGGGCCCCGAGGATCCAGTCACACCCTTCAGTGGAGGTGAGGAAATAATGTGATTATTTTATGGATTGTATTAGAAAGGTCTTATTTTCTATGGATTAGGAAGTCACATGTCAGACGTCTGATTGGTGATCTCTGTGCGATTTATGAATTCTCTCCATAAAATGAGGACCTCCCTGAGGATTATCGGAGAGGTTTTAGGTCGGGTTCACATATGTACAGCCGTGGTTTTCAGCCCGGTGTCCGGTGCGTTTCTCTTCACCGGTTCAGGTGCGATTCGGGTCTAAATTTTTTTGCCTGAATTCTCACCTGAACCAGACCCAAAAACGCACAGGACCCTTTTGTAATCCGCACCGCGGACATTGAGAGCCAGTCACACTCACACGTCATGTGACTTGACATGCAATGAAAGCCGCATCCAATTCACACATATGTGATCCCGGCCCTAACCATCTTCTTCCAGCTGGACTGAGACAGTGATGAGGATTGGTGGGATCATCCAGAGAAGTCTTTCTCACCCAGGGTTCCTCTGGAGGTCGGTGAGCCCCCCGTTCACACCGGTGCCACTTCTCATGTGATTTGACATTTCCAAACTGCATGACAAGCGACACCCCATTGCAGGCAATGGATCCATTTCTATCGCTGACACTCCTCATGTTGCAGCAATTCTGAAAAAGGTTCCTGGATGACTTTTTACTGATTTCACTGCGAATTGAATGCATTTCTGTTCAATGAATTTACAAGTAGCAATGAAATCGGCGGTGCAAATCGCACTGATGTTTGGCCTCGAAAGTAGCTGAGTTTCAAAGCCGCACTGATGTGAAGCCCCATCGACTTCAGACCCGTCGACTTCAGACCCACCCACTTCAGACCCATCGACTTCAGACCCACCAACTTCAGACCGACCGACTTCAGACCCATCGACTTCAGACCGATGTCAGACCCATCGACGTCAGACCCATTGACTTCAGACCCATTGACTTCAGACCCACCGACTTCAGACCGACCGACGTCAGACCCATCGACGTCAGACCCATTGACGTCAGACCCATTGACTTCAGACCCACCGACTTCAGAACGACCGACTTCAGACCCATCGACTTCAGACCCATTGACTTCAGACCCATCGACGTCAGACCCATCGACTTCAGAATGATTGACTTCAGACCCATCGACTTCAGACCCACCGACTTCAGACCGACCAACTTCAGACCCATTGACTTCAGACCCATTGACTTCAGACCCACCGACTTCAGACCGACCGACTTCAGACCCATCGACTTCAGACCCATCGACTTCAGACCCATCGACGTCAGACCCATCGACTTCAGAATGATTGACTTCAGACCCATCGACTTCAGACCCACCGACTTCAGACCGACAAACTTCAGACCCATCGACTTCAGACCCATCGACTTCAGACCCATCGACTTCAGACCCATCGACTTCAGACCCATCGACTTCAGACCCATCGACTTCAGAACCATCGACTTCAGAACCATCGACTTCAGAACCATCGACTTCAGAACCATCGACTTCAGACCCATCGACTTCAGACCCATTGACTTTAGACCGCGGTCTGCTGAAAACCGGTCACAGGAGTGCAAAACAAATTCCTCTCCTGTGACCCCGAGGAGAAGACAAACGATCTAAGGCCGGACTTCTCCTTTAATATCAGAGGTTGTCATAGAATTAGACAATCTGGTTTAAACAGCACAAATACTCACCTTATTTCAATCAGCTCTTATCATTGTGACAACACAATTTGTATTTGCAGCAGCTTAGAGGTCCATTTAAATAAGATTAGTACAAATATATTTGTCATCAGTAGACCTCACATTGTCTTACCTAATGGCAAAATATTCAAACCTCTGCACTTTTCTAATTGCAAAACCTCTTGTGTGATCTATATGTTGCAATGCCAATGCCAGAGTTTCTATATTAGCAAAAGGAACTAGAGTTTCACAAGAGGGCAACGAGACACATGAAAAGTATAACCACAGCCAACCCACAACTTCCTCTTGGCAGACACGTCAGGAATCTTCATGGTGGTAAAACCCCTAAATTCTCTTTTATAATCCTTGATAGGATTCATCCAAATGTGAGAGGTGGAGATTGGAATAAACTCCTTCTCCAGAGAGAATCTCGTGGGATCGTGGAGTTGTGTGACTCTTGCACCAAGGCCTCAACAGTGTGTTAATCTATAGACCATTTCTTGAGGGGTTCAGCTCTGGGGTATGTGAAAAAGATATGTCAAGTGAGTTTTGATGTTTTTGCATATCTTTTTGACAATGTCACTCTATGTAACACCAAAATGTATGACTGATGTATGATTACAATATGCTGTTATGTAACATTGAATCTGATTGTTCCTTCTTTTTTAGTGAGATCGACCTGAAGGGGATGTTGTGGTGTGTTGTGTCTGCTGATGGTGATCATCCCTTGAGGATGGATTAGCGTTCTATCTACTTATCTACCCAATGCATGTTTTCTACCACCACTTACACCTTTCATATCTTGGGACCTGAATTGAATTTGATTTATTGGTCACCTTTAATGGGGGCTATTTTTGTAGAATGATTCGATAAACCCAGCCATTTTTGTTTTGGAAATTAAAAATGATAATTCCTTCTATCCTCATGTATTTTATGAGTTTGCTGCAAGCACGCCGCTTTTATTCTTTACTTGCCTGTTTTAGATATATTTTGCCCAGCCGACTTTTGCTTCAAGGAAGACATCCCTTGTCTTTGTTGGTGCTTTTGCATAGTGTATTGATAATGCCTCATTAGTGTGACCTTTTGGTGCCGCTCTCCTACGTGGCTCTGATGTCACCACGTTTCAGTACCGGCACGTTAGGTGCCAGTTCTAGACATATGGCAGTTGTTCTGTTGCCATTCACGGTGCTGTCACTGACACTCCCACTTGTTTACCAACGTGGTTGCCATGATGTTTTTGTACTCGCATTCACCTCATTATTACCGCATTACCTCATTATTGTCACAGGGTTCCCCCTAATATTTATACCAGACCTGAAGGGCCTGGTATGGAATTTGGGGGGACCCCCATGCAATTTTTTTTTTAAATTTTGGTTCGGGGTTCCCCTTAATATTCATACCAGACCCAAAGGGCCTGGTAATGGACTGGGGGGATGCCATGCTGTTTTTTTTCAATGACTTTTATCTGTATTTCTGGGACCCGACAATTCATTATAGCCGCAAATAGTTTTGAATTACTTTTTTTTTTTCCTTTAGAAATTACATTTTGTGCAGGGACTATTCTAAACATAGGAAACATGTGCCCCTTTACAGGCATACTATAGACACCCCCCAGGTACGATATTTAAAGGGATATTACACTTTTATTGTTTCACTTTAAGCATTATTAAAATCACTGCTTCTGAAAATACGGCTGTTTTTAAAACTTTTTTTGCATTGATCCTTGTCCCCTGGGGCAGGACCCGGGCCCCCAAACACTTTTTATGACAATAAGTTGCATATTAAACCTTAAAATTTGCATTTTTGATTTTTCACGTTCGTTTCCCCTAGATTTTACTGGTGTTCGCGTGTTCAAATGAATTTTTGGCCTGTTCGCATGTTCTGCTGCAAACCGAACCGGGGGGTGTTCAGCTCATCCCTATCCAGAGCCGATTGTTGGCTGCCAGTGACCAATCAGTGGCCAGCAGCCACTGATTGGTTGATGCTGCAGCCAATCACTGCACGGCCTTGGAAGCGGGGACGCGTAGGAATGCTCTCTACCCCAGCACATGGATCATGTACCAGGTACGCGATCTGGCGCAGAGCGGGCGACCCTGCCACAGTATAGCTGCGGTGGGCAGCTGTTAACCGCTTGCTGACCGCTTCACGCAGATATTCAAAAGGCCTTCAAAAGGTGGCTTGTGGGCGTGTGTGCCCGCCGTGGGCTCCGTGAGTGTGATCGCGGGTTCCGCGGACTCGATGTCGGCGGGGATACCATTGATCGTCTCACAGAGAGGAAAAATGGGGAAATGCTGATGTCAACAAGCATTTCCCCATTCTGCCTAATGACACTGATCACAGCTCCCTGTAATCAGGAGTGGTGATCAGTGTCATGTCACACATAGCCCCTCCCCCCTACAGTTAGAATCACTCCCTAGGACACACTTAACTCCTGCAGCGCCCCCTCCTGGTTAACCCCTTCCCTGCCAGTCACATTTACACAGTAATCAATGCTTTTTTAATCGCACTGATCGCTTTATAAATTTGAATGGTCCCAAAATAGCACCAAAAGTGTCTGATCTGTCCGCCATAATGTCGCAGTCAAGATAAAAATTGCCGCCATTACTAGTAAAGAAAAAATATTAATAAAAATGCCATAAAACTATCCCCTATTTTGTAGACACTATAACTTTTACGCAAACCAATCAAACGCTTATTGCTATATTTTTTTTTACCAAAAATATGTAGAAGAATACGTATTGGCCTAAACAGAGGGAAAAAAATTATATATTTTTTGTGGATATTTATTATAGTAAAAAGTAAAAAATGTGTTGTTTTTTTTTTCAAAATTGTAGCTTTTTTTTGTTTATAGAGCAAAAAATAAAAACCACAGAGGTGATCAAATACCACCAAAAGAAAGCTCTATTTGTGGGAAAAAAAGGACGTCAATTTTGTTTGGGAGCTACGTAGCACAACCGTGCAATTGTCAGTTAAAGCGACGCAGTGCCGAATCGCAAAAAGTGCTCTGGTCTTTGGCCAGCCAAATGGTGCAGGACTTAAGTGGTTAAGCAGCTCTGTGCTTCCATGTATTTGCTGAGAGGCATGTTGTCCATGGAAGATTTAAATTTTTTGCCACAAATGTATGAAAAATGCCCCCCAAAAAATCTTTCAGAGGGGTTAGTTTAAAAGGGACAAAATTTTGTAGAGCCAATCATATTCAGTGTCACCCTGATGATGACAGAGTGTATTGTCACTGAAATGATCAAAAGAAACAAAAGTGTGGCGCTATATTTCACATCCACAGCCGTGTGTATTACAATAAAGACATATAAAAATGGTGAATACTACCAAAAAATGTATTACCATAAAATGGATAGTGTCAAATAATTAATCAGTGTTGATCACATATAAAGTAAATACACAATAATACTTAATCCTCAGATGTGCCAGTGAATAGTAGAAACCCGTGCTGGTTCCATGAGCCAGACACCAAACATAAAAAACATAAAACTTTAAAAGTCCATAAAAAATGTGTAGAAAAAGATCAGCAGAGTTCAAAGGGGGTGATGCATGGCCAGATGGTATTCACAGAATTTTAATCGCACCAAATCTGGCGAGTGGGCAGAAGGGAGACCACAAGTGTGCATAGATTGTACATCAGTGCCGGGGCCAACACCAGGAGTACAGGAGGCTTACCGGAAAAAATTGACCTGAAATGGCGTACGCCAGACAAGTCAAACAAGCATAATAACCACTGGTTCTGGGAAATGCGTCTTGTCAGATGTCATCAGCAAAAATAATAAAATGTGAGTTTGTTTTTTATTATTTTAATAAACTAGTGTTTTAAAACGTTATTACGCTATGTGAGTTTTGTTTGCTCCTTGCATGGCATATGAAACTACACGTTTGGCTTATGCTGGATTACCTATGGGAGAGGAAACCGTGCAGACCCCCCCCTTTTCTTTCCACCATCTGCTGATGACATCTGACAAGACGCATTTCCCAGAACCAGTGGTTATTATGCTTTTTTGACTTGTCTGGCGTACGCCATTTCAGGTCAATTTTTTCCGGTAAGCCTCCTCTACTCCTGGTGTTGGCCCCGGCACTGATGTACAATCTATGCACACTTGTGGTCTCCCTTCTGCCCACTCGGCAGATTTGGTGCAACTAAAATTCTGCGAATACCATCCGGCCATGCATCACACCCTTTGAACTCTGTTGATGTTTTTCTTCACTATTTTTCTACACATTTTTTATGGACTTTTAAAGTTTTATGTTTTTTATGTTTGGTGTCTGGCTCATGGAACCAGCACGGGTTTCTACTATTCACTGGCACATCCGACGATTAAGTATTATTGTGTATTTACCTTATATGTAATCAACACTGATTAATTATTTGACACTATCCATTTTATGGTCATACATTTTTTGGTAGTATTCACCATTTTTATATGTCTTTATTGTAATACACACGGCTGTGGATGTGATATATAGCGCCACACTTTTGTTTCTTTTGTTTTTTCTGCCTTGAGTCTATAGGTGTGTTGGCTGCTTTTCACTTTCTTTCTAAGCGTAGCGCTGTACTTAATTTTTATTTTCACTGAAATTATCGCCTCATATATTTTCCTGACCATTGTGGCAGAGAATATGTGATTATTCGTATCTGTGGATCGATATGACTGCAATTCATTCTTTTGTAATTCCCATGTTAAGGATTAGGCCCAAAACAGACCTAAATGTTTAAACTGTGATTGGTCTCTGCAAAAAGTCTGGCGAGATTTGAATTTGGGTTGCTGATGATTTATTATTATGTGTAAAGATTACTTTGGTCCACAATCAATAATTACAAATCTTCTGTGAAGAACAGCTAAAAAGATAAAATATCAAGGGGAGTTGTTAAATGTACTATTTCTACCTGAATTCTGTAAATTGGGGATAACAGGTGTTGCTGAATCTGCGGGGTGCCAGTCAGGATTTGTAAGCCCCTCTGGAAGGACACTATGGGCTCTATGGGCCTGTGTTCAAATTCTTGGTGGCTGTCGGACACTACTAATGCTAGTCACCACACCAGCTTGGACTGCACTGTTGGGACTGCAGTGCTGGAGACCAAAATGTCAGGATGTAGTAGGCCGCTGGTGCCTGCCAGCTTATGGAAAGGTAGTGCAGAACTAGTACTGGCCCCCTGCTTCATATGAGAAGAATCATATGTGTTCCTAGAACTTCATCTACCTGGGGTCCGGTACTCCTGATCTTAGCAGGGACCTCTCCTCCATCATCTGACCTATCATGGTGGGGTGCCGCTGCCCTCTACAGGTTCATATTCTGAGGCTGGTTCTGACAGTGAGGACTCCCCATTGCTCTCATCTGTCAAGCTCAGAATCCTTACTAGTTTCATGGGACATTTTGGGCACTAATCTTTACCGTTACCTAGTGTGACTCATGGGGAAAAAGAGCACCTGGCTGTCAGGGACTGCTTAAAATAAAATGTACCTGCTAAAGCTTGCAGTGATGAGGCCTGACCTTTCTAACACAGTTTTTTGGTGTATAATGTATCGGAGGTGGCAGTGATCAGAAACATTATACTGGCACTGCACTTGTTGGGGGGGATAAACACAAGTGCTGGCAGCGAATGTGGCTGATGCTTTGAACACTGCATTTTTGAGGATGCTATACTAAGGGGGACACTAGTTTAGTTTTGTTTGTGAATAAGATATTGATCTGTACAGACACTATACTGCAGTGATCAGTGACATATAGTGTGATGGGGTACAGGCAATCTAATGCTAGCTGACCCTGGCACTATCTGAAGGCGCAAGTGATGCTAATACAGTGATCAGTGAAAATACTGCACACTGACACTCTACTAATGACACTGGCGATGTGACAGGGGTGATCAAAGGGTTAAATGTGCCTAACTGAGGTGTGTGGTACAAAGTTTGCCACTTTTTCTCACTGTGGTGTTCTCTCTTCTCTTCCTGAACTGCAAAGGGTTCAGAATGAGAAGAAACCACTAGATCCACTGCCTGTGTTTACAGGCACAGGCTGGTCTATCATTGGCTGCAGACGATCGGCAGGGTCCCGGAAAAAATTGTTGGGTTAACGGGGGACTGCATGGACCCGCAAGAAGACCGCTACAAACAGGAACATAATTGTGTCTGTATGAGCTGCCCATCTGCAGTAACAGTACTGTGGGTGGTCAGCAATCGGGATGAGCTTCGAGTTCGTCGAACCCATGTTCGACACGAACATCGCATGTTCGACCGTTCGTCGAATTGCGAACGTTATGGGCTGTTCACACCAAATTCGAGTGGCGTGTCACGGCCCATAATTCACTGCAGCATTGCAGTGCATTGCTGGCTGATGATTGGCCAAGCATGCACTATGACCCGCATGCTTGGCCAATCACAACGCTGTCTAAACAGAGCCTTAATTGGCTAAAGCCAGGGTGGCTTTGGCCAATAATGGCTTAGGTAATTTAGTACACGCCCCACACGCCTGCGCGGTGGCCTTATGTAGTGTGTTGTGGCAGCGGCGGAGAGATAGACAGAGAGACAGTGTCATTTGATTTAAGTTAGATAGAGTAGGCAGGCGAGTCAGTTAGCTGCACTTACAGTGTATTGTGTGTATATATATATATATATATATGTATGTGTTTGTGTATATATATATATATATATATATATATATATATATATATATCCTAGGTGGTGTGTGTGTGTATGTATGTAGATAGATAGATAGATAGATAGATAGATAGATAGATAGATAGATAGATAGATAGATAGATAGATAGATAGATAGATAGATAGATAGATAGATAGATAGATAGATCCGTTCCTGTTATTCTCTTCCTACTGACAGGCAGGCAGGTGTTTTTACATTATTTACAGCTACCTGAAGAAAATTGCTGGTGTTCTTCTGATCCTATTAGTACCACAGGCAGGCAGCTGCAGTATTTACAGTTAGTGTACTGCATCCTCTGCACAGTGTGCACCTAAAGCTACCTGAAGACAATTGCTGTTGTTCTGATCCTATTAATACCACAGGCAGGCAGCTGCAGTATTTACAGTTAGTGCACTGTGTCCTCTGCACAGTGTGCACCTAAAGCTACCTGAAGAAAATTGGTGGTGTTCTTCTTATCCTATTAGTACCACAGGCAGGCAGCTGCAGTATTTACAGTTATTGTACTTCGTCCTCTGCACAGTGTGCACCTAAAGCTACCTGAAGACAATTGCTGTTTTTCTGATCCTATTAATACCACAGGCAGGCAGCTGCAGTGTTTACAGTTAGCGTACTGTGTCCTCTGCACAGTGTGCACCTAAAGCTACCTGAAGACAATTGCTGGTGCTCTCATATTAATAATACAACAGGCAGGCAGTTGATTCTGCTAGCTGCAGTATCAGTATATATATATATATATATATATACACATCCCAGCTTTGTGCAGCTACATCTCATCACTGCAGGCCATTAGTATGCAGACGACTTGGTAGAGTGGATGACCAAGCCGTTCTCATCCTCCTCATCCTCTCTCACCTAGACTCAGGGTACTTTGTCTGGCAAAGCAGCTGCCAACGCGGCCTCTTCCCTTGGCTCAATGGCATCATTCACTCCTTCCCTAGCCCCACCATGTCCTCCTGAGAAGTCCCCCGAACTGTTTGACCACAGTGTTGGGTACATGCTCCAGGAGGATGCCCAGTGTTTTGAAGGCTCCAATGATGGTACCCAGCTAGAGGAAGGCAGTAACGTGAGCCCAGAGAGAGGGGGTACCCAAGAAGGACAGCAATCTGGTAGTGATGTTCCCCCCAGCTGCAGCATACTGCCAGCTTTGCTCCAGTGATGAGGAGGGAGGGGATGCTGAGGTCACTGACTCCACGTGGGTGCCTGATAGGAGAGAGGAGGAGGAGAAGGAGGCACATCTCCAACAAGGCAGGATGCCCTCTAGGGGCCAGCTTAAGGGCAGCACACCGACTGCATCACACCGCAGAGCTCCGCATGTGCAGGGCGCTGCTGTCTCTGCGCGTTATTCCAAAAGTTCCTTGGTGTGGGCCTTTTTTGAGATGAGTGCATCAGATCCCACCGCTGCTATTTGCAATATATGTCTCAAGCGTATCTCGCATGGCCGAAACCTCACCCGCTTGGGCACCACATGCTTGACCGGACATATGTCGACCTGAGCCTGCACTGAGAGGAATGAAGGTGTATAATTAGGTGTCACCGCCAAATACTACCAATCTGCTATCGGTACACCAACGTCAGATTGTACCAGGCAAATTTCCCTGCCCCAGCTGCTGCACCGCAAAAAGAAGTTCGCTCCCAGCCATCCACATGCCCAGTGGTTGAATGCTAGCTTGGCTAAATTGCTAGCACTTCAACTGCTGCCTTTTCTGTTAGTAGACTCTGCCCCCTTCCGTGAGTTTGTGTAATGTGCGGTTCCTCGGTGGCAGGTTCCCAAATGCCACCTTTTCTCAAGGAAGGCGATTCCGGCTCTCTACCGGCAAGTGGAAGGCAATGTCTTGGCCTCGCTGGACAGGGCGGTCAGCGGTAAGGTGCATGTTACTGCTGACTCATGGTCCAGCAGGCATGGACAGGGACATTACCTATCTTTCACCGCACACTGGGTGACTCTTCTGGCAGCTGGGAAGGATGCAGGACAGGGTGCAGTAGTGTTGGAGGTTGTTCCGCCACCACACCTCCAAAATTCTACTAGTGGTGATTCTGCCACACCTCTCTCCTCCACCCCCTCCTCTTCTTCTTCCATGGCCTCTTCCTGTGCTGATTTGTCCTCGGAACCAGCGGTGCTCCGTAGGCGTTCAAGGGGCTACGCAAGCACGCAGGCAAAAAGATGCCATGCGCTGCTTGAGCTGGTGCGCTTGGGGGACAGGAACCACACTGGGGCAGAGATTGTCAGCTCTGCAGGGGCAGGTTCAGAGGTGGTTGACACCACGCCAGATTAAGCCAGGTATGGTGGTTTGCAACAATGGCACCAACCTCCTCTCCGCCCTCCGACAGGGACAACTGACCCATGTGCCCTGTTTGGCTCACATCCTTAACTTGGTGGTGCAGTGGTTCTTGGGCAGGTACCCAGGCTTACAGGATGTCCTGAGGCAGGCCAGAAAAGTCTGTGTACATTTCCTCAGGTCATATAATGCCAGTGCTCGGCTGGCTGACCTCCAAAAGGAATTTAACCTGCCCAAGAACAGCCTAATCTGTGACATGCCCACCAGGTGGAACTCAGCGTTGGCCATGCTGCAGCGGCTGCACATGCAGAAGAGGGCCATCAATGAGTACCTATGTGACTATGGCACAAGAACAGGGTCAGGGGAGCTTGTTTTTTTTCCCGATGCCAGTGAGCTATGATCATGGATGCATGCACTGTCCTGTCACCATTTGAGGATGCCACAAGGATGGTGAGCAGTGACAGTGCATGCATCAGTGACACTGTCCCCCTTGTCCACCTGTTGAAGCACACGCTGCGTGGAATAATGGACAGGGCACTTGAAGCAGAACAGAGGGAGGAAGAGGGGGACTTCCTTACCTCTCAAGGCCCCCTTTATCCAGACAGTGTTCCTGTGTGCCCGCCGATCACACAGGAAGAGGAGGAGGAGGAGGATTGTGTCAGCATGGAGGTGGAGCCTGGCACTCAGCATCAGCAGCAGTCTTCAAGGGATCATTTACAGTCTGAAGAAACCCATGGACTTGTACGTGGCTGGGAGGAGGTGGCTGCAGATCATGTCATCTTTAGTGACCCAGAGGACTCTGGACCGAATTCCTCAGCAAACCTATGCTGCATGGCCTCCCTGATCCTGCAAAGCCTGCAGAAGGATCCTCGTATTCGTGGTATCAAGGGGAGGGATGATTACTGGCTGGCAACCCACCTTGATCCACGTTACAAGGTCTGATCGGTTCCAGCAACCATCACCAGCGTCTGATTCACATGGTGCAGGATTACCTAGGGGCAAGATCAGACTTGGACACCTTTCCCACCGAAAATCCCCTGGGTTACTGGGTTCTTGAGGATGGATCACTGGCCAGAGCTTGCACAGTATGCAATTGAGCTACTGGCCTGTCCTGCACCCAGCATTCTTTCACATTCAGTGCTGCTGGAGGCTTTGTAACTGATCACAGGGTACGCCTGTCCACCGACTCGGTTGATCGGCTGACCTTCATAAAAATGAATCAGTCTTGGATCACCAGCTACCAAGCACCTGATGCTGATGTAACTGAATATTTTTTTTTTTAATGTGAGATCCTATGCTGATTCTGAGTGACTATCCTGCTATGCTGAGTCACAATCCTCTTCCTCCTCAATTTTCATGCTGATAGCTTGTAAGAACATTTTTTGGTTCTGGGCACTGCCACCAGTGGCCAAGGCCCAATTTTTCTGCCCCTGTTTAACAGGGGCGTGTAATTACAATTTTTGATGCAATACTTTGCAGCAGAGCTCATTCCTGCGCTCCAACTATAGTATCTGTGAGGGGTTGCAGTGTTGTGGCACCAGCACCAGTGCCCAAGGCCCAATTTTTCTGTCCCTGTTCAACAGGGACATGTAATTACAATTCTTGATATAATATTTCACAGCAGGGCCCATTCCTGCGCCCACCAAGAGTAACTGTGAGGGCTTACAGTGTTGTGGCAACACCAACACCTAAGGCCCCAATTTCTGCAGAGTATATAGGGCAGGACCCTACTTTCAAACATCCAACTTACAAACGACTCCTACTTGCAAACAGAAGGAGACAACAGGTAGTGAGATGAAATCTACCCCTAGGAAGGGAAATTCTCTCCTGTAAGAGTTAATATGGGAAAAACGTGTCTCCTCTTCACTGATGCTTTATCACCAATCCTTGTTTCACTAAAAAACCCAAATTTTCAAAAAACATTTGTCATTGGGACAGAAAGTGAGGTGAAATCTTCTGAAGAGGTGCACAGACGGCAAAACAAATGTTTCAGGGGTGATAACCCTTCCCTATGTTTTCCAAAAAGCTTAAAAATAGATTTTTTGGCTGGAGCTACACTTTAAAAATGTACCAGTTCAAAATTACAAACAGATTCTACTTAACAACAAACCTACAGTCCCTGTCTTGTTTGCACCGCCTGTATACTGCTGTTCAGAGTATCTAGGGCCTGGGGGCCCCACGCCTTTCCTTTTTTTAATTTGGGTGCGGGGTTCCCCTTAATATTAATACAAGACCCAAAGGGCCTGGTAATGGACTGGGGGGGTACCCATGCCGTTTGTCTTACTGATTTTCATCCATATTGCCAGGACCCGACATTACATTAAAGCCGCAAGCAGTTATAAATGACTTTTATTCCTTTAAAAATGTCATTTTGTGCAGGGACTGTTCTAAGCACGGGAAACATGCGCCACTTTACAGGCTTACTATAGACACACCCCAGGTACGATATTTAAAGGAATATTTCACTTTTATTTTTTCACTTTAAGCATCATTAAAATCACTGCTCCCGAAAAAACGTCCGTTTTATAACTTTTTTTTGCATTGATACATGTCCCCTGGGGCAGGACCCGGGTCCCCAAACCCTTTTTAGGACAATAACTTGCATATTAGCCTTTAAAATTAGTACTTTTGATTTTGAATGTTCCAGTCCCATAGATTTTAATGGCTTTCTAAAGTTTGCACAAGCTTTCGGTCCGTTCGCAGGTTCTGGTGCAAACTGAACCGGGGGTGTTCGGCTCATCCCTAGTCAGCCAACAGTTAAAGTGGACCTTTACCTAAACATTTACTTCTTCTATTTCCTCTCCTCAAGCCTGTTAAAAATTGAAGATTTTTTAGGGGGAATGAATACTTTTTTGGTGGTACCTGCTCACACTTCCTCACCTAGGTGAGTGTCCGTAGAGGGTTCAATATGGAGTTGGCCAACCCTTTGCAGCTATAACAGCTTCAACTCATCTGGGAAGGCTGTCCGCAAGGTTTAGGAGTGTGTCTATTGGAATGTTTTTCCAGAAGCGCATTTGTGCATTCGGGCACTGATGTTGGATGAGAAGGCCTGGCTTGCAGTCTCTGTTCTAATTCATGCAAAAGGTGTTCTATCGGGTTGAGGTCAGGACTCTGCAGGCCAGTCAAGTTCCTCTACCCAAAACTCACTAATCCATGTCTTTATGGACCTTGCTTTGTGCACTGGTGCTCAGTCATGTTGGAACCGGAAGGAGCCATCCCCAAACTGTTCCCACAAAGTTGGGAGCATGAAATTGTCCAAAATGTCTTGGTATGCTAATGACGGGAGTACCTTTGGGCAGGGGGTTGTGGAACCCAACTTACCTTGGAGAGCTCTGAAACCTCCTTGTCCGGCTCCCCCGGCCCTTCCTATGTGTAAGTTACCCTGTGTCTATTAGGGGCACAGGGTGACCGAGAACCCCAGTTGGGTCTCCTTAACACAACTCACAATACAACCACACTGCTAGACTCTTGTAGGAGTATTTCACAGCCCATTGCTAGATAGTTTGAGGTGGAGTGAGGGTTGTTATGTGTTTAGGTGCTTGTATCCCATTGTTCTATTGTTTGTGTCTGCCTTAGGAACAACCTATTATGGGATGTATGTCTATGTAGATTAGCTGTGAGAGGGGGGATTTCTCCAGCAGCCCTTCCCAAATACAGTCTTCTATTGAATAGTTGAATACCTGTGTGTCATGCTATTGGAGGAGGTAAAGTTTAACCCGCCTTGAATGCAAAGGGAGGGGCAGTGGTGGCTCATTCATAGGGGGCGCACGGGCGCCGCCCCCCTAAGCTGTTGCCCTTTAGGAGTGTGCGCGTGCCAACAGTCTATGGGAAGCTTCCCAGCTTGTAATCATCTGATTGCAAGCTGGGAAGCTGATTTGCCCGTATTTAGGGTGTGCTCAGGGCGCAAATGATGCGCCCACAAACACTCCCACTCTACACTGATTTGTTTCTGTCCTCCCTTCCTGTATTTTAATTGGCGGGGATCAGAGGACGGTGGGCGGTGCTTTTTCAGCACACCTGCATTGCTTCCCGTTTCCCGGCTTACTGCAGTGTGGAGTGGACACGGATCGACAGACTAAGACTGTCAGCGCAGCTCCGTAACGGCAGAGGTAAGCCCCTATTCAGGGCAGTAACAAGGCATTGACAGGGGAGAAGTGGCTCTGTATAGATGCAGGGTGAACTTGGAGTTGGAGCAACTCATGCTCTTAGTAACAAGCAAATGGAGGGAAGTACCGTATATACTCGAGTATAAGTCGAATTTTTCAGCACATTTTTTTGTGCTGAAAGTTCCCCCCTCGACTTATACTCGAGTCAAGTACTTTTCTGCAGCAAAAAATTTCATTTTCCGAACCGACTTTGGGGCCCCGTATCTCAGGGCCACTTGGTGCTAGGAACCCCAAATTTGGTGTGCAAACCCAGTGGAACTGGTGCCACAACATATCCAAAGCTGAAGTTCCTAGCACTAAGTGGCCCCGAGATACGGGGCCCCAAAATCGGTTCAGAAAATGTCATTCTCTGCTGCAGAAAAGTGCTTGACATTTTCTGAACCGACTTTGGGGCCCCATATCTCAGGGCCACTTGGTGCTAGGAACCCCAAATTTGGTGTGCAAACCCAGTGGAACTGGTACCATAATACATCTAAAGCTGGGGTTCCTAGCACCAAGTGGCCCTGAGATACCGTGCCCCAAAACTGGTTCAGAAAATGTCATTCACTGCTGCAGAAAAGTGCTTGACATTTTCTGAACTGATTTTTGGGGCCCTGTATCTCTGGGCCACTTGGTGCTAGAAACCCCAGCCTTAGAAATTTTGTGGTGCTAGTTCCACTGGGTTTGTACACCAAATTTGGGGTTCTTAGCACTAAGTGGCCCCGAGATATGGGTCCCCAAATTCGGTCAACTGTGTCCATCTGCAGCAATCTCATTTCGGGACCCTTTGGGTTCAGAGACCCCAAATTTTGGCTGCAGCTAGGGGGCATCTAGGAACCCTTAACTACCGAGTTTGAAGTTCAGGGGACCTATGGCTGCAAATGGGCACAGTGAGGCATGCAAATGGGCACAGTGAGGCTGCAAATGGGCATTGTTGACCCTCTTTTACACTTACAGTAGCTGTGCATTTCTCACCCTCGTCTTATACTCGGGTCAATAAGTTTTTCCCATTTTTTTGTGGCAAATTAGGGCCTCGACTTATACTCGGAACGACTTATACTCGAGTATATACGGTAAATCTTTCACTCGCTCACATGATAACAGAGCTCACTGCACACTAGGCTCAGCCTTATTTATTGCTGGAGAGACACCGATCTTCCCCTGTGGCAGGTTGCCTGTGGGAGTGTGGCTATCTTCAGCTATCTCACTGTTTGTTGAACTTGCCTCTAGTTAGTTAGACCTCATGTACACTGCTGCTGGTAAACGGACGTTCAGAGGCAGTTGGCTGCTTTTTTCAGCTGCCCCTGAACTCATCCAATGTTATATTATGTGTACATGTACACAGGTTTGTTTAAAGTGAAGGTTCACCCTGAAAAAAAAAAAAATACATACAAATGCAACAAAAAAATTGAAAAAAAAAACAAAACATTTTTTTACTCACCAGAAATGCCTGTTACTAGGCAGATCGTTCTAAACTGACACTTCCTATTCCGTGGTGATCTTCAGTCTTCTCCTCCTCGCGTTGATTTCTGGGAAATTTGGGTGCAGTGCAGGGGCGGACTGATAACTCATGGGGCCCCCGGGCAATAGGAGATTATGGGGTCCCCAGGCAATCAGAGATTAAAGGGCCACACAGTATACACACACTGTATAAAATCACATAGTGTACACATACATGTACACACAGTATACACAGACAGATGTAAAAAAAAACACAGATTTATACATACTGTCCCTGGTTTTACTGAGTCTGGCAACCCTGATGGGGCCCCCTAGTGGCCCAGGGCTCTCGGGCAGTGCCCGAGTGGCTCAATGGTCAGTCCGCCCCTGGTGCAGTGACTTCTGGGACCTGTGTGTGTCACAGAAGAAAGCCGCCCATTCAGAAATCGCCGGGGGACTCCACTGCCTGTTTCCCTCAGTGAGGATGGAGGCGCCGGCACACGATATGAGGGACGGATCGGCCGGCATCGCGGGCGCCCTGGACAGGTAAGTGTCCTTATTAAAAGCCAGCAGCTACAGTGTTTGTGTCTGACTAACACTGTAGCTGTTGACTTTTAAATGATTTTTTTACGGCTGGAACAACGCTTTAATGTCGTTTTTAGGCAGTTGAGTTTAGAGGTCTCCACCCAGCCAAAGCAGGGTGGAGCTGACAAGGGGAGGAGAAAGCTGAGCAGTGAAATGCTAATGCACGTGCCAGACCAGCCACTCCTACACAGGCACACAGTGATTGCAATGATTCATGGGAATTGCACCGCTGCTAGATCGTTCCCCTTGTGTTCAGTGGAGAAAGGAAGGGGCTTGATCCGTGCAGCCAATGAATCGGCTTCTCTCTTACTGGACCGGGGTTAGCTGCATGGATCGGCCCCTCCCCTCTCCACTGAACACATGGCGCCGGCCGCTTGTGGAGTTCCTTCTGCTGTTGTCCCTGTCTCTGAGTGTAAAGCCCAGGCAGCAATTTAACTTTAATGTACAGGAGGGGGGTTACCTTTATACAGGAGGGGGGGTTAACTATATACAGGAGGCTGGGTTAACTATGTACTGTACAGGAGGGGGGTTAACTATGAACAGGAGGGGGGTTAACTATGTACAGGAGGGGAGGTTAACTATGTACAGGGGGGTAACTATGTACGGGGGGTTACTATGTACAGGGGGATTACTATGTACTGGGGGTTACTATGTACAGGGGGGTAACAATGCACGGGGGGTTACCATGTACAGGGGGGTAACAATGCATGGGGGGAGTTACTATGCACAGGGGGGGGTGACTATGCACAGGGGTGAGTAACTATGCACAGGGGGTAACTATATACAGGGGTTAACTAGGGGGAGAGGGGTAACTATGTACAGGGGGAGGGGGTAGCTATGTACAGGGGGGTAACTATGGCTCTGCCTGGGACACTGATGTAAGGACTGAGGCTGGGAACACTGGTGTAAGGACGGACTCTGCTGGGGGCGCCTGATGCAAGGATGGACTCTGCTGGGGGCGCCTGATGCAAGGATGGATTCTGCTGGGGGCGCCTGATGCAAGGACGGTCTCTGCTGGGGGTGCCTGATGCAAGGACGGACTCTGCAGGGGGCGCCTGATGCAAGGACGGACTCTGCTGGGGATACCTGATGCAAGGACAGACTCTGCTGGGGACACCTGATGCAAGGACAGACTCTGCTGGTGGCAGACGACGTGGCAGGTGGCACTCTCAGGGATCCCACTGATTTTGCATTATGGTGAGTTGAATGATTTCATTTTATATTACAATGTAATATTAGAAATAACGCACTTCAATCATCCTGATACCATAACAACCATAGTGCTGGGATGATTGAAGGGCTAACACCAGGTATTTGGAGTACCTTTATCTTCTGATTGTTAAACTTTCTAGAATACACATATTTCTATTGTGTAGGATCTGGGGCTGCTGTCCCTTCATCCCCCTCTCCCCCTTTCCCCCTTTTCCTCTTTCCCTCTTTCTCTCTCCTTGCCTCATTCATCTCAGACTCTAACCACACACCCTTTGGGCCACGCCCATTTAAGCCATGCCCACTTTGCATGTAACATTTTTTATTTCTGTCAGTAGGGGAGACATGGATCCTGTGTTCCTGCAAAGCAAGGATCAATGCCTTCCCCTAGTAAAAGCACCTCCCCCCACACTACACAAACACACCAGCTAGGCACACAGTTCACCCCTTGATTGCCTCTGATGTTTAACCCCTTCCCAGCCAGTGTCTTTAGTACAGTGACACTGCATGTTTTAGCACTGATCACTGGTCCCTAAAAAAGTGTCAGCTAGTGTCCGATTGTCCACCGCAATATCACAGTCCTGCTATAAGTCGCTGATCGCCACCATTACTAGTAACAATTAAAAACTAAAAAAAATATATATATACCATAGAATGTAGATGCTATAACTTTTGTGCAAGCTAATCAATATATGCTTATTGGGTATTTTTTTTACCAAAAATATGAAATTAGATTTTTTTTATTGGAACATTTTTTAGCAGAAAGTAAAAACTTTTGTTTTTTTCATAATTATCGGTCTTTTTTTGTCTATAGCGCAAAAAAATAAAAACAGTGATCAAATACCACCAGAGGTGATCAAATACCACTAAAAGAAAGCTCTATTTGTGAGAAAAAAAGGCAAAAATTTTATTTGGGTACAGCGTCGTACGACTGCGCAATTGTCAGTTAAAGTAACGCAGTGCCTTTTTGCAAAAAATGGCCTGGTCATGAAGGGGGTAAAACCTTCTGGAGGTCAAGTGGTTAAAGCAGTAGATCCCACTTTGTGAATGGAGCCCGCTGTCCCCCAATATAACAGACACATGGCTCCATTCACAATGGGATAAGGATCTTTGTTTAACCCTTTCTCTGCCAGGTGTGTAGGGGGTAGGGACCTGACAGCGGGGGGTATCACACACAATCTGGTGGCTGTAGATATCAGGATTGTGTGTAAAACTGACTGGCAACCTCCTGCCTATCAGGGGAAAGCATTCGGGTGGCAGCGCTCCCGCCCGATCCCTCGCACACACCCCCCGATACCAGCGCCTGCCATGCTTTCCCGCCTCTGCTTGCCCATTTGTGGGCCCGGGAGCTACATGGCGGGTGGAGGGTGTGACAGACCTAGCCGGGACAGAGGCTTTTGGAGAGGACTGAATGCCAGCCTCTTGCCTTTTGATTATGGGCCCTGGATTTTCAAGGGAACAATACTCTTTGCGAGGTGAATGAGAAATCCAGTCTGATCTGTACTACTCGGACTCAGTCGTGTATATATATATTCAGTTGTATATATATGTTCCTCCAGCAGCCCCGCAGTAAAGATGTTTACTGAGGAGAAGTTTGAACACACCTGACCTGTGTGTATTTATTGTCTTTGGACAGTTTAACCTGCCCTCCTCCAAGGATGGGGGGAAGAGTCTATGAGTTATTTTATCTGTTGTGTCCGTGTGATAATAAAACAGTCCATGTTAGCAGTGAAACAAGTCTCGTCTTGCTTTGTGCTTTGTGAGCGGTTGGAATATCTGATATCTATATCCAGACTGAGAGGAAGTGGTATACCGACGGAAGCACTCAAGCGGAGTGTGGGACGTTCCGTCACAGAGGGGAAGGAGAAGAGTGGAAACGCGCCCACTCTCCTCCCCTTCTTGTCCTTACCCGGAAAACAATGTCTATGATGTCACTTCCTGATCAGCCTCTCGGTGTCCCCGGCTAGATCAGCCGGTAAGTAATGTGATCTGTATCACAGAACATTCACTGGAGCCCAGAGGAGATATTGGGGGACTTCAATAAAGAGAACCTGTCACCTAAAAATCAGCACATAGGGGACTCTTTGTCCAATGTGATGAAAAACCTTTAAGTCAAAAAATTAGCTTTTTTTGGCAAAAAAATAAAGTTACAGCCAAGCATATAAAATCCCCCCAAAAAATGTTGCTGCTTCCCCCACATATATGAATGTAAGCGCATGCGTCAGCGGTGTTTATGCATGAAAATGTTGATTACGATACACATGTTACATATCGCCCTATAGGGGGTGTTTTAAAAAACCTGACAGCTCCAGTCAGAGCCTCTGTACTAACTATACAATGTTAGTACAGCGTTCTCCCCCGCTGAGCTGTTGTGTTCTGACAGGGGGACGCCCCTCCCCCACCAGAACACTCCGATAAGCGATCTCCACCATTGGCTGATCAGGAGTCCGTCATCTGCTGCTTCTCCAGACTTCTGTCAGACAGACTGACATACACATGGGCCCAATGTCTCCCAAGAATCGGGCCGTGTGTACCCGACTATAGCCTCAGAGGCTGCTGTCAGATCTGCTGCTGGCTTCTATATACAGTTGTACTGACTGATCTGCATTTTTCAGGGTTCGCTTACCAGACCCCCTACTTGCAGTTTTTGCTGCCAGTGTGGGGAGGAGGGGGCCGGGGGGGTCAGATAACAAAAGAAATATGTGGGTGGGAATACGGGTAAACACACCTTGCAAAGTCCCGAGCTGTCAGTGCAAATGTATGCAGGAGCTGTAGGGAGAGAGAGAACCCCGCCTCTTCCTGGCTCTCCTCTCCACTCCTGGCTCTCCTCTCCACTCCTGGCTCTCCTCCCCACTCCTGGCTCTCCTCCCCACTCCTGGCTCTCCTCCCCACTCCTGGCTCTCCTCTCCACTCCTGGCTCTCCTCTCCACTCCTGGCTCTCCTCCCCACTCCTGGCTCTCCTCCTCACTCCTGGCTCTCCTCTCCACTCCTGGCCCTCTTCTCCACTCCTGGCCCTCTTCTCCACTCCTGGCTCTCCTCCCCACTCCTGGCTCTCCTCCCCACTCCTGGCTCTCCTCTCCACTCCTGGCCCTCTTCTTCACTCCTGGCCCTCTTCTCCACTCCTGGCCCTCTTCTCCACTCCTGGCCCTCTTCTCCACTCCTGGCTCTCTTCTCCACTCCTGGCTCTCTTCTCCACTCCTGTCCCTCTTTTCCACTTCTGTCCCTCTTCTCCACTCCTGCCTATACTCTCCCCAGTGCTGACCAGACCTGACAGTAGCCTCTGAGGGTATAGCCGGGTACACACGGCCCGATTGTTGGGAGACATTGGGCCCGTGTGTATGTCAGTCTGTCGACAGAAGCTGGCCGATCGGAAAGTCTGGAGAAGCAGCAGATGACTCCCAATCAGCCAATGGCAGAGATCGCTGATTGGAGTGTTCTGGGGGGGAGGGGCACCCCCTGGCAGAACACAATAGCTCAGCAGGTAGATCGCTGTACTAACTTTGCATAGTTAGTACAGCGGCTCTGACTGGAGCTGTCAGGTTTTGTTTTCCTCCAACACGCTGAGTTGAATAAAAAACCTTGTAGTGTGCACCCGGATTATGAATGGCTTTGAATACATTCACACCCATTGATTATATAGAAATGGATTGGAAGGTAAATAAAGCCATTCTTATACTGGAAATGGAGAACATCGGCTTTATGTAACTTTCATTTTTACAATAAAAATTCTTATTTTTTGTCCCCCTATGTAATGAATAAATAATGTGGTGATTTTTTTGGTGACGGGTCCTCTTTATGGAGACATGCCGCCTCCCCTGTGCTCCATTGAAGGGAATGCCGGGCAAATTGTACATCCCGCCATCGATGGGCAGGAAATCTGTTATTGGGGACCCAGAAGTGACATCAGACATGTGTCTTCCGGGTCAGGATAAGAAGGGGAGGAGAGCAGACGTGTACCCACCCTCCTCCCTCCCCTCTACCTGGCGGCACCCACTATGCCAGTCCTGGGTCTGCAGATAGGTAAGCAGAGCCCGGGATACATAGTGGGGGGTGAGCATGCACGGAGGGAGGGGCGGGCACTTTAGCAGGATGTGTGAAAGCAAGCAAAGCCCCCCAAATGCTTCCACCTGACAAGTCCTGCTGCATAAATGTTAAAAAAATGACCCGCCCAGCGGCCAGAACTGCAAGTCCCGGATGTCAGGCGATAAGAATTGCACATCCCTGTAGAGGTAAATGTACTCTTCTGTCTGGTCACATCAGACTACCTCTGATCCATCACATTCCTTAGTAAAGGTTACACAAAAACACCGGCTAGGCACACATGTAATTGTTTTACCCCTGATGTATTAGTGTCACTGGTACCCAAAAAGTGTCAAAAGTGTCAGTAAGGTGTCTGATTGTCTGCCCCAATATCAAAGTCCGTCTATAAGTCATTACTATTATAAAAATAAGAAATAAATATTCCAGTATACTGTATATCCCGAGGTTTGTAGACGCGACATTTACTGTGTTCAATTTTCATTATATATATTTTTTCTTGGATTTATATATTTGTATATCACTTTCACTGAGTGTTATAATTTATATTAGTTCATATTGAATTTATTGAATACTTTATTTTATTTAATATTAATTTTTACTTTTTGGGATATTTAGCAATATATGTTTTTTTCATTTTCTCTCTAGTCATGTCTGTATTCAGCTCACTGGCTGGATAAGAGTGTCTGGCATCTCCCCACCTGGGGATAAGCGCCACTATTTCATCTATAATTTTCCTTTAGTGAATTCGGTTTATAGGCACACATGTAACCCTTTGATTACCCCTGATGTATTAGTGTCACTGGTACCCAAAAAGTGTCAAAAGTGTGCTATGCGTACTAGCTCATTATGCCTTTGCCTTGCAGGGTGTATTTTTTTTTTAAGAGGCTTTACTTCCTCTTTAAAGTAGCAGAGTGCCATATCGCCAAAAATGGCCTGGTCATGATGGGGGGTAAATCTTCTGGGGCTGAAGTGGTTAAACCCAAAAGCAAACATTTATTATATTGCATCTTACCAATTATTAAATGTGATGGCTGCATTTGTTTTCTCTTTTTGTCTATTTTCATCTGCTGATCCTGCCAGTAAGTCTGTTTTTCAAAAGAACAAGCTGTCCTGCAGATCTGGCACTTAGAGACAAACCAATACCACTGACAGGAGTGATTACAATGATTAGATTTTTTTTCCAAAACCCTTTATCCCAAAAGAAAAATAAATGATCTGCTGGAGCTGCTTTAAAAGCTGGAGTTTGGCTTCAATTTGTTAGTGTATCTAAATCTGCTAGTCCATTTAAGGCCCCTTTCACATGACAAGCCCGCTGGGATCCTCCTGTCTGTTTTTCAGGCAGATCTGAGCGGGCCGTCCATTGACTCCTATGGGGAGACGGATGTCAGCGGAGATGTGTTCACTGACACCCGCCTGACATCCAATTCGCTAGAATCAGACATATGGCGATACGTTCGCCCATCCCTCTGGAGGATCGGATGAGATCTGATGGACATGCTGTCTGTTTTCCTCCGATTTCTCCATAGGAATCAGCGGTACTCTGACAGGCCCCTCCCCCGCTCAGTGATCAGAGACGGACCTGTCATCCACCGGCTCATCAGAGATCAATGGATCGATTCCCTGCTGAGCTGGTAGACTCTGCTAAACGGATCTGCTTCGTGTGGAAGGGGCCGAACACTCCTCTCCCCCTACACTGACAATGCTGCTGTCCAAAGGTGCCCCCAGTGCTCCTTCATTCAGAGTGGCAGCACTCTAAGTAAAGGTTCACACCTATGTGGTGTGGGAAACAAAGAGATCTGTGTGCTTTTCCCACACCGCATGCAAATCGCACAATCCAGCAGATCTGCAGAGAGTGTCAATACAAAGTTACCAACACCCCAAACACAGGTCACGTATACACTGCCTTTGTCTGCATTGGATTTCATTGTACAAAACGACGGTGGGATGGGATGGGATGGGGTGTGATGGGGTGGGATGGGATGGGATGGGATGGGACAGGATGTGGTTGTGTGTGGCTCATAAAAAAAAATATATATATATATACACGACTGGCACAAACCTACTGACGTTGTCCTCTGCTCTAGTGACACTGTCCATTGTCCTACTGATATATATATATTTATATATACAGTTTGTGTGTGGCTCCTGTAATCTCCTCAGTTACGATTGGGGGTCTGTTACCACCTTGAATATTTGCTATCATCTGGAGACTACTTGTATCATGAAGTATTTCGCTTATACGTTTGTTAGTAGTTTTCTATTTTACTTTTAAATAAAATATTTTCCTAAGGATAATGCACAAGGTCTGTGCGCCGTTGTTTTCTTTCTTTTTTCTTTGACTGTTAGGATACCCCTATCCTTGAGGGCAGCAAGACCAGAGACATTCTCCATCACGAGATCGAGTCCATCTGGTACTCACTTGTGCACAGAAGTGTTTTGTTTTTTGCTCTGTTCAATATCTGTAGATTGGAGGATCTCAGTGAAAACTGGAAGTGAAACTTCCTCAGTCACATTTCTTTCTCTCCCCCCTCCCAAAGTTCTCCATTTTATTGTTTGTGTTCAGAGATTACAGATCGTCTCTTCACAGACCGGTGTGACCGGAAAGGTAAGATTACATAGAACCCGATCTAATATACTGAGTGATTCCGAGTGATAATACTGAGTGTAATGCCGCCTACACACGATCATAAATTCCGCCAGCAAAGGATTGAGAGCAGGTTCTCTATTTTTCTGAAGGAAAAAGTTCCTATCGGAAATTCCGTTCACCTGTAGCAATTCCGACGAGCAAAATTCCTACGTATGATCAGAAACTATTTGACGCATGCTCAGAAGCATTGAACTTCATTTTCTCATCTCGTCGTAGTGTTGTATGTCACCGCGTTCTTGGCGGTCGAAAGTTCAGCGAACTTTTGTGTGACCGTGTGCATGCAGAATGAATACTACGTCCAGACGAAGGGTGTAGCTATGGGCGCCAAATTGGTCCCTAGTGTGGCAAATTTATTCATGGATATGTGGGAAGAACGATATATATGGAAAGAGGTGCCCTGAAATAAAGTTCTACCACAGGTATATTGATGATATAATCATTTTGTGTGAGGGTACCTCGGAGTCTTCATAAATTCCTAGAAGAAATAAACAAAAATAAATATGGAATCCCTTTCACCGGCAAGAGTGACCAAAACCAGATAGACTATTTGGACCTGCAGATTTTTAAGGAGGGTGATGAAATATTTACAAAAACCTTTTTCAAGATGACAGATCGTAACAGGTATATACCTGTTTCCAGTTGCCATCATCCCAAGTGGAAAGAAAATATTCCTAAGGGGCAACTGATGAGAGTACGTAGGAATTGTCGGAATATAGGAGGATTACCATGCCCAAGCTGATACCATGATAAAGGAAGTTTGTGGATAAAGGTTACCACAAGGAACCTTTTGTGGAATTAAAAATGGAAATAGAGAATCTGGATCGGAACTCCTTACTGACGAAGAATAAGAAGAGAAATAACAATTCACAAATGGATGGATGTATCTTTCATCACCGGTTTTAATAATCAATACCGATCCATTGAGCACATTGTTAGAAGGTATTGGCATATTTTAAAATCTGACAGGATCCTAGTGAGAATTCTTACAAAAAAAACCTGTTTTATCTACAGGAAAGCACCTACCCTCAGGAATCATTTGGTTCAAAATGTAATTGATCCACCTAAGGCTGTTAAGTTGTTTTCACATACGAAAGGCTTCTATAAATGTCAGAAATGTCTAGCCTGTCATGTTAGCAAAAAGCAGCCAAGGAAGAAAGTTTCTTTTAAATCTAGGACTGGGAAGGAATATGAAATTAGAGAATTAGTCACTTGTACAGTACTCGCGTGACTTACGTCATTGAATGTCCATGTCGACTGCAATATGTGGGTAGAACCACTAGGCTCCTCTGCGTACGAATCAGGGAACATATTAAGAATATAAGAAAGGGATTCCCTAAGCACAACCTTTCCAGACATTTTGATGAATTTCATAATAGGGACCCATCTGGATTGATTTTTTTACGGTATTGATACTATAAATGATCACTTGAGGGGTGAAAATAAGATACAGATATCCCAAAATGAAACTTAATGGATATATCGTTTAGGGTCCCTAGTGCCTAGAGGGTTAAATGTAGATATCGACTTGAATTGCTTTTTATCCCATTTTTAATTAGCTCCTTTATATCATCCCTCTCATGCAAATTATTAATCCTATGTCTCATCCTTTTTTAATATCCTTTTAAATATTTAGATTCTTTCTGTCTTTTCAGAGATAGATATATAGTGCCATATACCAGATACAGCTGGCTGTGACGTTTCGGGCTTTGACTGATAGCGCCCTTTCTCACAATCGTATGTCTGCAACTGGTTACATGCATCACATGGTATATATACAAGATCAAAAAGTCACATTTCATTTAATTAAGCTGGAATCAATTAATCCCCATCTCATAGCATGCTTTTAACTAATCAATTTTCATCATTTTAAAGTGGTTGGAACGGCTAATTGTTAACAGGTGTGTTTTTCTCTTCACAAAATGAAAAACTTTTTCCACCAAAGAAAAAGCACTTCTCTTCCAGAAAAGTATTTCCTTTCGGGAAAGACTTTTTTTTAAAGCATCTGCAGGAGAATACAAAATATTGCAATAAAAAAAATTGCAATAAAAAAAATATTACACCCATTTTTTATGTGTTACCTAAGGTGCACAAAGACCCGTATAATCCACCGGGTCGTCCCATTGTGTCCAGTATTAATTCTGCCACTATGTCAATCTCAAAGTATTTGGACAAACATCTTTCCCCTCTGATAGAAAACACTAGATCTTATATCCAGGATACCCAAGATTTTCTGTGTACAGTAAAGGATTTGATTCTCCCACCAGGTGCTACATTAGTAACCTGGGATGTAGCTAATCTTTATACAGCTATCCCACACACTTTAGGATTAGAAGCGTGTAAACGGTTATTATATAAATCTAAACTGTATGATGACACACAGATAACATTCCTTTTAGAATTACTTACAATAGTACTGGAAGAAAATTTCTTTCTGTTTAAAGATACATATTTCATACAGCGTACCGGTACAGCAATGTCGCCCCCCCATATGCCAATGCATTTATGAATATGCTTGAAGAAGCATTTATTTATCGTTGCAGATTATTCACGGATTATTCATCAACTGGTTTAAGTGGGAGAACTTGCACGATTGATGGCTGACTAAATACTTTTTTGCCCCACTGTATATATGTATGTATATGTGTATGTATATGTGTATGTGTATATATATATATATATATATATATATATATATATATATATATATATATATATTCTACTTATGCACCTTACAGTTTATTTAATTTTTTTTGTTATTTTTTTTTTTTACAATTTTCATATTTATCAACCTATTTGAATTTAGTCCCTTGTCCTACTAGTCTTAACCTTGTTTGTCTTTGTAGATTTATATAGACCTAATTTTATATATGCACATTTTGTTGATCTTTCACCCATTCATGTTTCTCTTATGCTTGTAATTTTAATTAGCATTGGAGATGCCGCTTATTGCCATCACTTATTTTCCCCAGGAGATGGTGCTCTGTGATGGAAGTCTATCATTCATCTAGTGGCGGAGCTAGGTTATAAAGCTTTCATCTGCCTCTTTGTTACGATTTGTTCAATTGGCGTTTACCCGATTGGCTATCGCGGCACCTCCATGTGCTATATATGGTCGTATGGTGTTCCAATATGGCAGCACCTCAGATGACGTCCGTGTGACAAAACGCGTAAGACGGGACATACTTGGTACGCAATATGTCATTTCCGTTTCTCTGTACTTCCGTTTTTTGTCAGCCCGGTCGTGGAATGCACACCGCAATCACGCCGGAACTATGGAAGTGCCTTATCTGATACTAGTTGGAGCAGTGGAGCTCCTTCAGTTTTTTAAATATTTTTTAAAATACTTTTAAATGGAGATTTTAATTCAATAAAAACCTTAATTCTATGGATTCACGCTATGAGGTTCATCTTTTCCATATATATGTGGATGCCCGTTGCTGAGGACTTCTAAACCGCATTGGTGAGGTGGATTGCAGCTGTGTGAACCAGAGGGATACCTCGTCAAGGGGGACATCGCCATTTGGATACAGCTACTATGCCTGTTACCCCTGCAGGGGTAAGGGGTGAGGAGTGCAGGGGTGAGGCACTCTGGTGAGTGCAGGCACAAGAGGGGGATGCGGATGGAAGAGGGGAGCACTGAAGAGTCACTTTTATTTTGCTTGTGCACGGATCACTGTTCACAGACTGCTATTTAATATTTTTTTGGGACCAGTTTATTTCAACATGGAAATTTGTGTGTATTTATATACACAATATATATATATATATATATATATATATATATATATATATATATATACATACATATACATTTTTTGGGACTGAATCAAGCAGGAAATAGCACTTGTCACTTTACTTTTATTTTTTGTGTGTGTTGATGCATTATACGAACAAAATTTTTTTTAAACCTTTGCTCACAATATGTGTTGAATGTTATACTTATATTTGTTTTATCTATTTCTGATTGAAGCAATACCCACATCAGTAGATTATATTTTATCTTTTTTTATATGTATTTACATATAGTTCTATTTTCATTTTGAACAGCGCCACTTCCCCTTTTCTAGAGTTTAATTATTTCTGGACAGGGCTGGACTGGGACAAAAATTTGGCCCTGGACTTCATCCAGCCTGGGCCACTTTAATTTTGCAAACATGCACAAAAAAGTATATATACTGTTGGGGGGGTGGGGTGGAGGACACAGAGGGACAGCGTGGATGGTGAAGGACACGGGGGGACACCGTGGGGGGGCGGAGGACACAGTTGGACACCATGGGGGGTGCAGGACATAGTTGGACACAGTGGGGGGTGGAGGACACAGTTGGACACAGTGGGGGGTGGAAGACACAGTGGAGGTGCAGGACACAGTGGGAGGTGGAGGGCACAGTGGGGGTGGAGGACAGAGGGGGACAGCGTGGGGGGGGAACAGGAGAGTATCATGGGGCCTCCTGTGATACTGTTGGAGCCTTTAATTTGACAGGCTGTCACTCAAACTGGCCCACTGAGCCATCGGCCCACCGGGAAACTCCCGGTAGTTCCGATGGCCAGTACATGCCTGTTTCTGGACTCCATCCAGGTGGTGTTCCCAACTAGGGAGGCTACAGTTTTTTTTATTTTCCTAAGCGTGGATATCTGTTTGTATAGTTATAGGAATTCTGTCGGAAAAACGTGTTTTCCGACGGAAATTCTGATTGTGTGTATGCGGCATTAGGATGGGGGATGGAGGGTGCACATGTGTGATGAACGATTGTATGGAGGACGATCAGTCACTCTGTGTTCATGTCTGTCATTAATAAACTTCCATCAGATACTTTTCTTAGGCTGCTTTCACACTGAGGTGCTTGACAGGCGCTATAGTGCTAAAAATAGCACCTGCAAAGCGCCTGTAAAGAGTCGCTCCTGTCTCTCCAGTGTAAAAGCCTGAGGGCTCTCACACTGGAGCGGTGAGCTGGCAGGACGCTAAAAGATGTCCTGCAAGCAGCATCCTTAAGGCGCTTTAGGAGCGGTGTATACACCGCTCCTAATGCGCCCCTTCCCATTGAAATCAATGGGCAGCGCCACTGCGCCGGTGCTTTTAACCCTTTTTCGGCTGCTAGCGGGGGTTAAATTGCTCCGCTATCTGCTGAAAAGTGCTGCTAAAATGATGGTAAAGCGCCACTAAAAATAGCAGCGCTGTACCGCTGATGCTCCAGCGCCTTAGTGTGAAAGTGCCCAGAAGGACCGTGTGGAGCCAGGTTGATCCGCACCAGGAGGTGAGTGGGGCAGGGAGCATCCAGCCGGTCATGCAATATTTATTTCTATGGGTGTTCATTAATACCATAGGTGGTATCTTAGTTGTATCTCATTACCTTTTTGTTTTTGCTATTTTGTGTAAATGTCACTGCTGTATATTGCTGCAGACAAGAACCTTGCTCATTTGAGCCATTACAACAGTTTTTGATCTCTATTTGTATAGAGCTCTGTTTGTAAGCCTAGTCCCCCGCCCCTTCCTGTCCTCCATCCCGATTTGTAGCCCCTCTCCCTGTCACTGCATATGCAGGTGGGACAGCTGCAGCCAATCAGCTTTGAGAAAGGAGCTGTGGGCAGCTCTGAAACACGTTAGCCATGCCCAGCATTCCTGCCCCATCGCTGAGGTCACGCTCAGCCGAGACTCAGCCGTCTGTATTCACTGCCTTGTGGAGTTCTGGGCTTCAGTGTCCACACCAGCTGGATGCTCCCTGACCCACTCACCTCCTGGTGTGGATGAACTTGGCTCCACATGGTCCTTCAGTGTCACAGCTCCACTGACCCCTGGTGGGTCTGACATGCACTTTATTGTTCATCCTCATGTAAGTTGCCATTTGTCTAAATAAATAGACTAATTTTTTTGCATACTTCACTTAGAGTGGCGCTCCTTTTGTTTCTGTTTTTATGCTAAATAGAGGTTCCTTCATCTCCTGGGAGCTGCCTTGACGGGAACCATGAATCAGACTGAGACAGAAGTGCAGTAAAAATCACACTATTTATTAAAATGGTAAAATGGTATAAACAGAGCAAATATAGTCAAAACATAGCCAAAGTTCTGGATGGGTAGTCAGAACAAGCCAGAGAAACAGGAGTCAAGAGATCAGTGAAATCGGGTGCAGCAAACTGGATCAGGAACCAGAAGGGAAGTCAGCCAAGCAAAAGTCCTTCACAGGAAAACACAGCAGAGAGAGTCCGGATATGTTGACCAAGGCAAAGGCACAGAAGATCTGATCCAAGAAATGTATATAACCAGCAGCTCTAGCTGACGAGCAGGAAATGAAGACCAGGTGAGATACTGTGGAAGGAAGAGTCTTTGGCAATTAACCAACAGCTGAGCACAGAGCTCTGAGAAGGAAGGGCTGGGCCCAGCCCATACATGCCTTCTATCCATGGCATCTTGTATCCAGTCCGTTGTTTCTCCAGCATCATCACCACTCAGGCCGTCACTTTGGATCCTGTGTCTCATTCACCTGGGCACCATCTATTTTTTATTTCATTTTATTTCATTGAATGATGGGCCTGTGTGGGTGGAGCCAAGCTGATTTCAAAAAGTGACAGCTAGTATGGGGGACTAGGAGGAAAATGGGTGGAACATGTTCCCAAAAGGTGAACTTATCCTATTAACTGGTTCCTGACTGGCGCACGCCAATGTAGGTCGGCAGAATGGCACCGCTGGGCAAATGGGCGTACCTGTACGTCCCTTTTAAATTTGCCACCGTGCCATCGCGCACGCGCCGACCGGGACCTCCGTGAGTTGGGTCACGAGTCCTGTGGACTCGATCGCTGCGGGGATACCACGGAGAGGATGAATGGGGAGATGCTAATGTAAACAAGCATCTCCCCATTCTGCCTAGTGACAGTGTCACTGATCTCTGCTCCCTGTGATCGGGAGAAGAGATCAGTGACATGCCACACACAGCCCACCCCCCCCCCACAGTTAGAACACATCCCTAGGACATACTTAACCCTTACACTGCCCCCTAGTGGTTAACCCCATTCACTGCCATTGTCATTTACACAGGAATCAGTGCATTTGTATAGCACTGATTGCTGTATAAATGACAATGGTCCCAAAAATGTGTCAAAATTGTCCGATGTGTCCACCACAATGTCGCAGTCACAATAAAAATTGCTGATCGCCGCCATTACTAGTAAAAAAAATATATATTACTAAAAATGCCATAAAACTATCCCCTATTTTGTAAACGCTGTAACGCAAACCAATCAATAAACGCTTATTGCAAATTTTTTTTTTTTTAAACCAAAAATATGTAGAAGAATACGTATCGGCCTAAACTGAGGGAAATTTTTTTTTTTATATATATATGTTTTTGGGGAATACTTATTATAGCAAAATGTAAAAAAATAATGCATTTTTTTCAAAATTGTCGCTCTTTTTTTGTTTATAGCGCAAAAAATAAAAACCGCAGAGGTGATCAAATACCACCAAAAGAAAGCTCTATTTGTGGGGAAAAAAGGACGTCAATTTTGCTGGGAGCCACGTCGCACGACCGCGCAATTGTCAGTTAAAGCGACGCAGTTCCGAATCGCAAAAAGTGTTCTGGTCTTTGGCCAGCAAAATGGTCTGGGGCTTAAGTGGTTAACAGATTGCAGGAGGATAATACCAGGGCAGATTCAGGTACTTGCACTTCTTTTATAAAAATACATATAATATTGTATTCATTTTGAAAGAGTTGCAATAATTTGCATCAATTATATATGTATGGAGTTAGATAAAAGCTGCTTATCTGGGTCTAGGTCTTAGTTTTGTAAATATTGTTATAAAAAATAAAGAAATCTGGACAACATAGTAACCATTAGTGACAATGTATCTCTGTGTCTAGGTGTTCCGTGACATGACTGGGATTCAGATGTAGAAGAACTAAGACGGAGCAAAGAGATGGCGGAGAGGTTGTCAAAATCCTTCAAAGGATTGTTAAAGAGAAGACCTAGGAGCCCCGGTAATCACTTTTTGTCTTTTATTTCTCTGATCAAATTTTATGAAGCATCAAATACTGAATACATCTATTCATCCATTTATGAACTTGTTATATATTTCCTGCAAGGTAATCTATATTTTTCCATTGCTATATATAATAGTTTACATAGATTATATCTACAGAGGTGCAATGAAAAAAAAAAAAAAAACAAGATTTGAAGCCAGTATAGAACAGGCCAAACACAAGAGTACCGGAACTTTAAATATGTCTTTGAGAACTAAACTGACACTGGAACTTGTGTAATAAAAATGCAACATTTTATTACATTAAATATTTAAGACATAAACACTTCATTAGGTATACCATACAGTATAGAATTACAAGGATACGATTGGTACAGATCTGGAGTTCAGTTGATCAGCAATTGTATAGTAAGTTTATTTGGTCTACATGTTTCACGGGAGTTCTGCTTCTTCAGGACCATGTAACTAGGGATCGACTAATATAGTTTTTTCAGTGCCGATACAATACCAATATTTTGGCCACCTCTCCTGCCAATAGCCAATATTATTTGCCAATATTTTGTACATATAAACTTTTCAAAAATAACACAAATTTTATGCACAAATCTGGAATAAACTGAAGATGTTAACCTCTTCAGCCCTGGAAGATTTAGCTACTCAATGACCAGGCCATTTTTTGCGATTCGGCACTGCGTCGCTTTAACTGCTAATTGCGCGGTTGTGCAATGCTGTACCCAAACAAAATTGACATCCTTTTTTCCGACAAATAGAGCTTTCTTTTGGTGATATTGGATCACCTCTGTGGTTGTTTTTTGTGCTATAAACAAAAGAAGAGTGACAATTTTGAAAAAAAACACAATATCTTTTACTTTTTGCTATAATAAATATATCTCATTTTTTATAAAAAAAATACATTTTTTCCTCAGTTTAGGCCGATATGTATTCTTCTATATTTTTTGGTGAAAAAATCGCAATAAGCGTATATTGATTGGTTTGCACAAAAGTTATATCGTCTACAAAATAGGGGATAGATTTATGGCATTTTTATTATTGTTATTATTTTTACTAGTAATGGTGGCGATCTGCGATTTTTATTGGGACTGCGACATTATGGCGGACACATTGGACACTTTTGACACATTTTTTAAACTATTGAAAATTATACAGCGATCAGTGCTATAAAAATGCACTGATTACTGTGTAAATGTCACTGGCAGGGAAGGGGTTTACACTAGGGGGCGATCGAAGGGGTTAATTGTGTTCCCTATGTGTGTTTTATAACTGTGGGGGGATGGGAATGTCTTTGAGGAGAGAGAGATCAGTGTTTATACATAGTATGAACACACGATCTGTCTCCTCTCCCCTGAAAGAACTGGGATCTGTGTGTCTGTCACGAGCGATCGCCGGAACCCGGCGGTCATTGCGCCCGCTGGGCAGTCGCATCAGGTCTGGGCACACGCGCGTGCCTCCGGCGGTGCGCCTTTGCCCCTAGGGGCAAAGCGACATACGGTAATGTCGTTTTGCCCAGCTGTGCCATTCTGCCGCAGTAAGACTGCGGCGGCTGGTCGGAAGAATAGAAGCTCACAGACACTTATTATAACATGCTGAGTAATAGTATTATATAGGATACAATATGATTGGTCACCAAGGCTTACATTAATGTAACTATCCATACAATGTGATATTAACCATACTATACAAATGTAATTACTCCCAAATCACTATATGTCTATTTATCACAGTCTTTATTGACACTGTGCTTTATCAATTCTCCCTTCTAAACCCCTCCCAGCCAGTATTATTCATAAATTACCTCCAACCTTAACTACTTTAGCTCTTTAAATATCCAGAAAGTAATAGGTAATAGTTGTTAATGATTCTTACTCTGAATGGTCTAAGGTCATCAGTGGTGTACCCCAAGGTTCAGTGCTGGGACCCTTACTTTTTAATATCTTTATAAATTATATTGGATCTGGGATCGAAAGTAACATTTCTGTCTTTGCAGATGACACTAAGCTATGCAGTGGAATAACGTCCTTACAGGATGTCTCCAATTTCCAAGCCGACCTCAATGCACTGTTTAATTGGGTGACTATGTGGCAGATGAGGTTTAATGTTGAGAAATGTAAAGTTATGCACTTGGGGGCTAAGAATATGCATGCATCATACATACTAGGAGAGTACAACTGGGGGAATCCATAGTGGAGAAGGATCTGGGGGTTTTGGTAGATCATAAGCTTAATAATAGCATGCAATGCTAAGCTGCGGTTTCCAAAGCGAGCAAAGCCCTTTCTTGTATTTAGAGAGTTATGGACTCTAGAGAGAGAGATAAAATTTTGCCCCTGTTCAAATCATTAGTAAGACCTCATCTGGAATATGCAGTTCAGTTTTGGGCACCAGTTCTCAAAAAAGGATATCAGGGAACTGCAGAAAGTGCAGAGAAGGGCAACCGAACTGATAAGAGACATGGAGGAGCTCAGCTATGAGGAAAGATTAGAGGAACTGAATGTATTCACTCTTAAGAAGAGGACAATAAGGGGGGATGTGATCAACATGTTCAAATATATAAGGGGTCCATATAGTGATCTTGGTGTTGAGTTATTCACTTTACGGTCAACCCAGAGGACACGGGGGCACTCTTTACGTTCAGAGGAAAAGAGATTTCATCTCCAAATACACAAAGGTTTCTTCACAGTAAGAGCTATGAAAATGTGGAACAGACTCCCTCCAGAGGTGGTTCTGGCCAGCTCAGTAGATTGCTTTAAGGAAGGCCTGGATACTTTCCTAAATGTACATACCGTATATACTTAAGTATAAGTCGAGAGTCATGCAGGCAGACGGCGGCCAGCGTGTGCTATTACTTTTCGGCAGCCATTCACTGTTCAAAAGCTGCGCCTCCTCCTCATCTGTGATAGGCAGAAAATTCAATTTCCCAGCAGTCAGCGGTCAGCTTATCACGTTTGATAGCAATAAAGTACAATAAATAAATAGGTAAAACAAACAAAATTGTAATAAATGTTATTAAAAACAAAAAATGTTATTAAAAACAAAAAAGAACCATAACCTCCATCCAGAGGCGGCTCTAGACTTTGTGAAGTCTTAGGCAAAACTTAGACATGAGGCCCCATTCACACCCATAATGGGAAAAATTATTAAATCGATAAAAAATTAATGGTATGAATCGCCTGCATTAAGAGCCTTAAATACTATGAATTCACAGTTTCTATAATTTTCTCTAACCAATTATCCTTTAATCACATATCATTAAACATAGGGTATGTATATATATATATATATATATATATATATATATATATATATATATATATATATATATATATTTATATATTTTTTTTACATCCACACAAATATAGATACAATTTGTGCAGCTGCTACTAGCAATGTGTTTAAGTTATAACAAAAGTCAAAAACCGTATTTCTCCATTTACATGAAGGTCAGGTTAATATAACCCAACACAGAGTTCCCCCTCACATCAGAGTCGGCAGGATTCCCCCTTACAGTGCAAGGGGAAATTTGATGTAATGGGGAATGCTGCAGATCATGATGTAAGAGGGAATGCTGCAGATCATGATGTAAGAGGGAATGCTGCAGATCATGATGTAAGAGGGAATGCTGCAGACTAGTGTAAAGGGGAACTGATGTAAGGGGGGCTCTGGTGACCAGAGATCAACTTCTATAGAGTGAATGCACTAAGGTAAGGGGGGTTATTGATACCAGGGGGGACTTTTAGATCAGTGCCATCTTACCTTACTGTATTCACTCCCCCCTTACATCAATGATCCCCCTCAGACTATCCTTGCAGCACTGTCACTGACCTCCTCTCAGGTGCACTTTGCAGGGCTCAGTCAGACGGTCCTCTCTGGACTTCAGCTTGGTGGCTCTAGTTTCATCCTATAGTATCCTCTCCAGAGTCTACACACATCTTACTCCTCACATGACCCCCGTCCTGGCAGCGCTCCCGCTCTTGACTCCTCTGTAGGCTCCCCCCCAGAGACTGCAGACATGATACAAGAGATGGTCAGAGACTGTGCAGACATGATATAGGAGATGGTCAGAGACTTTACGGATTTGATACAGGAGATGGTCACAGACTGTGTGGACATTAAACTAGAAATGGTCAGAGACTGTGCAGACATGATACAAGAAATGGTTAGAGACTGTGCAGACATGATACAGGAGATGGTCAGAGACTGCAGATATTAAACAGGAGATGGTCAGAGAATGTGCGACCATGATACAGGAGACGGTCAGAGACCGAGCAGACATTATACAGGAGATAGTCAGAGACTGCAAACATGCTGCAGAAGATGGTCAGAAACTGATACAGGGGATGGTCTTAGACTGTGCAGACAGGCACCAAACACTAGAGCCATAGCCATAGATGATCCTGCCACACAGACAGGGTGCAGAGCAGACAGATGATCCCTCTATACACTCCTTGGTTAAACTTAATTCTAGCAGACCATCACCTCCTTTGCAAGCAAAGGACATAGCCTTTAGTAAATGTCTAGTAAAGTTTTCTGAGCCTGGGAAGTAGTGTAGTTGTCCTGGTCTGTGATCTCATCAGAGTTGTGGGATACTGATAATTTAACAGTAATCTGAAAGCACTGATTGCGGGCTGACACAGACAGGATGTTTCACAAATCTGGTATTTCTGCCACAAATCCAGATTGTTCTGCAAATACATTAGCACCTCATCTTAATGGCAACTTCCATGGACTGAATGAAGAGCTTGTGAGCTGGCCTGGGGAGAGCTCTGGTAACTGCTGGGCTGGGCTGAACAGTGATCAGCGCAGTGTGATGAACAACCTAGGAGGATCGTCTCCTGTATGGATACTGGTATGGCTGCATCTACAGAGAGGAGGCACGCAGTGTGCACAGACACAACCTCTGCTCAGGCCATTTCTCCCACGCATAGTTACATAGTTACATAGTAGGTGAGTTTGAAAAAAGACACAAGTCCATCAAGTCCAACCTATGTGTGTGATTATGTGTCAGTATTACATTACATATCCCTGTATGTTGTGGTCATTCAGGTGATTATCTAATAGTTTCTTGAAGCTATCAATGCTCCCCGCTGAGACCACCGCCTGTGGAAGGGAATTCCACATCCTTGCTGCTCTTATAGTAAAGAACCCTCTACGTAGTTTAAGGTTAAACCTCTTTTCTTTTAATTGTAATGAGTGGCCACGAGTCTAATTAAACTCTCTTCTGCGAAAAAGTTTTCTCCCTATTGTGGGGTCACCAGTACAGTATTTGTAAATTGAAATCATATCCCCTCTCAAGCGTCTCTTCTCCAGAGAGAATAAGTTCAGCGCTCGCAACCTTTCCTCATAACTAAGATCCTCCAGACCCTTTATTAGCTTTGTTGCCCTTCTTTGTACTCGCTCCATTTCCAGTACATCCTTCCTGAGGACTGGTGCCCAGAACTGGACAGCATACTCCAGGTGCGGCCGGACCAGAGTCTTGTAGAGCAGGAGAATTATCGTTTTATCTCTGGAGTTAATCCCCTTTTTAATGCATGCCAATATTCTGTTTGCTTTATTAGCAGCAGCTTGGCATTGCATGCCATTGCTGAGCCTATCATCTACTAGGACCCCCAGGTCCTTTTCCATCCTAGATTCCCCCAGAGGTTCTCCCCCCAGTGTATAGATTGCATTCATATTTTTGCCACCCAAATGCATTATTTTACATTTTTCTACATTGAACCTCATTTGCCATGTAGTCACCCACCCCATTAATTTGTTCAGGTCTTTTTGCAAGGTTTCCACATCCTGCGGAGAAGTTATTGCCCTGCTTAGCTTAGTATCGTCTGCAAATACAGAGATTGAACTGTTTATCCCATCCTCCAGGTCGTTTATAAACAAATTAAATAGGATTGGTCCCAGCACAGAACCCTGGGGAACCCCACTACCCACCCCTGACCATTCTGAGTACTCCCCATTTATCACCACCCTCTGAACACGCCCTTGTAGCCAGTTTTCAATCCATGTACTCACCCTATGGTCCATGCCAATGGACCTTATTTTGTACAGTAAACGTTTATGGGGAACTGCAAAATGCAAAACGTTTATGGGAACTGCAAAATGCTTTTGCAAAATCCAGATACACCACGTCTACGGGCCTTCCTTTATCTAGACGGCAACTCACCTCCTCATAGAAGATTAATAGATTGGTTTGGCAAGAACGATTCTTCATGAATCCATGCTGATTACTGCTAATGATATCGTTCTTATTACTGAAATCTTGTATATAGTCCCTTATCATCCCCTCCAAGAGTTTACATACTATTGATGTTAGGCTAACTGGTCTGTAATTCCCAGGGATGTTTTTTGGGCCCTTTTTAAATATTGGTGCTACATTGGCTTTTCTCCAATCAGCTGGTACCATTCCAGTCAATAGACTGTCTGTAAAAATTAGGAACAACGGTCTGGCAATCACCTGACTGAGTTCCCTAAGTACCCTCGGATGCAAGCCATCTGGTGCTGGTGATTTATTAATGTTAAGTTTCTCAAGTCTAATTTTAATCCCGTCCTCTGTTAACCATGGAGGTGCTTCCTGTGTTGTGTCATGAGGATAAACATTGCAGTTTTGGTTACTGAAGCCCCCCCGATTCACTCGTGAAGACTGAGGAGAAGAATAAATTCAATACCTTCACCATATCCACATCCTTTGTAACCAGATGTCCTTCCTCATTCTTTATGGGACCAATATGGTCTGTCCTCCCTTTTTTACTGTTTACATACTTAAAGAATTTCTTGGGATTTTTTTTGCTCTCCTCCGCTATGTGTCTTTCATGTTCTATCTTAGCCGTCCTAATTGCACCCTTACATTTCTTATTGCATTCTTTATAAAGTCTGAATGCTGATGATGATCCCTCAACCTTGTATTTTTTGAAGGCCTTCTCCTTTGCTTTTATATGCATTTTTACATTGGAGTTAAGCCAACCAGGATTTTTGTTCACTCTTTTAAATTTATTACCCAATGGGATACATTGGCTAATGCCCTTATTTAATATGATCTTAAAGCAAACCCATCTCACCTCCATATTCTTTGTTCCTAATATTTTATCCCAATTTATGCCTTTTAGCAAGGTTTGTAGTTTAGGGAAGTTGGCTCGCAATCCGGCGCCCCTCCTTCCAGCTCTGGTGCCAGCTTTCTGAGAAGGCTTGGAGGACGGTAGTGATCATGAGCTGTTCTCTGTGTTAGGGGGATATTACAGCTGTTCCGGTCCGGAACCTGCATGGCTTTACCCGCTTACCCCACCAGCCTGGGGACACTGACCAGGGACATTCCCTTTCACACACGTTAGGCAAAGTTTGCCCAGTTAGAGAGGCACGTCTGATCACAACATGTATGTAGATTACAGTCAGGTGAACTATTTAGATGTGACCCCTGTGAGATTGTGAGACGAGCTGTGGATGGCTTTGTATGTTGTTCTTAGTATTTAGATTTTTATTGGTTAGGCCAGCAGAAGCCAGTGGGAAGATTGTCAAAGGGGGTAAGGGTGCACACTGAAAGAGTCCTAAAGTGAAACCCCAGGAATTATCTTTATTGCAAACTTCCCTTGGTCCAGCTTGGCATAATGTAATTATACATATTGCATATTTTAGTGGCTGCTGGAGACAATGAAAGCCTACATACAGTTATACCCACAATATATCAGGTCTTGCTCAAGCAGCTTCCACCTTGCACAATGAACACTTACGGTTGCTTAGCACTGCTGCCATTCAGAGAATACTTTGTATTTTGTGAATACAAGGCATCATTCACCCCTCCTCTCCACCTTGTCAAATCATAGAAAACGTCTTGTATTCATTTTAAAAACACATTCTACAAGTCAGGGAAGAGATGGCAGCACCCATATTTCTATTTATCCTGACAGATTTATTTTTAAGGGGAAAGCTTGAAGTTTGCATTCTTTTAAATACTATAACATTCACAAAACAAGACTGTAAAAGCATAAAGTGAGCCTGATCTGATAATCAAATACCTACGTTAACAAAAGTGCAGAAATCCAAACATCTTTTAGGTCTAGTCTTTACACATTAAGGTACCCCCTACCTGGAGTTGTCACCATCTATTTCCCATTGCACACACTGTGTTTTGCTATTGTGCCCAAATATTTTCATGTGTTGTGTGTTTTGCATAAATTTTAAAAGACTTCAGCACATCAAGCCATGCTTTAAAATGCAAATGTTCAATGCCAGCCTTAGGCCCCTTTCACACGATCGGACCGTTCAGGTCCGCCTGTCAGTTTTTACGGCGTACCTGAATGGGCACTCCATGTTAGCCTATGGAGCGTCGGATGTCAGTGTAGACATGTCTGCTGACATCCGACCCGGTCCGATCCGCTAAAAGCAGACGGATGGCTCTAAGTCCAGGTCCGTTGCTGGTGGATCGGATCGGGTGAGATCTGATGAAAACGGACATGCTGTCCGTTTTCATCCGATCCCTCCATAGGCGGCAGCGGCACCTGACAAGCCCCTCCCCGCTCAGTGAGCAGAGAGGGACCTGCCATCCGCCGGCTCAGCGGAGATCAACAGACTGATCTCCCGCTGAGCCGACGAACCGAGGCGGGCTCCGTGGAAACGGAGTCCGCCTCGTGTGAATGAGGCCTTACAGATCAACACACCCTGAACTTGTCATGCTAATACACCTTGTAGTATGGAATCTCGAGTAACAAGCTATGTACTATTTAAATATACAAAGTGCAGCGCTAAAAGCATCCAACATGTATTTAATATACATGTGGGAAATGTGTATTGTAATATATAAATGGTGTGTTAAAAAGAACTCATAAAAAATAAAAAATCAACATATAAATGTGGAAAAACAACAGTGAAAACCAGCAATAAAAATCAAAGTGTCAATAGTGAAATATGGAACAGCAAAAGGTGGGAGTCCATATATTGTAAGGTGAAAGGGTATTTCTTTTCCAACGGTGGAGCACTGGAAGGTGTATGGATACTCGGATGGAGGGGAGACAGCAGGGCTCAAGGTAAACAAATGTTGAATAGAAGTAAGTGGATACTCTAATGCCCTGTACACACGGTCGGACATTGATCGGACATTCCGACAACAAAATCCTAGGATTTTTTCCGACGGATGTTGGCTCAAACTTGTCTTGCATACACACGGTCACACAAAGTTGTCGGAAAATCCGATCATTCTGAACGCGGTGACGTAAAACACGTACGTCGGGACTATAAACGGGGCAGTAGCCAATAGCTTTCATCTCTTTATTTATTCTGAGCATGCGTGGCGCTTTGTGCGTCGGATTTGTGTACACACGATCGGAATTTCCGACAACGGATTTTGTTGTCGGAAAATTTTATAGCCTGCTCTCAAACTTTGTGTGTCGGAAAATCCGATGGAAAATGTGTGATGGAGCCTACACACGGTCAGAATTTTCGACAACACGCTCCGATCGGACATTTTCCATCGGAAAATCCGACCGTGTGTATGGGGCATTACTCTTCTATTCAACATTTGTTTACCTTGACACCTGCTGTCTCCTCTCCATCCGAGTATCCATACACCTTCCAGTGCCTACCGGTGCTCCCCCCTTGGAGAAGATACCCTTTCACCTTACAATATATGGACTCCCACCTTTTGCTGTTCCATATTTCACTATTGACACTTTGATTTTTATTGCTGGTTTTCACTGTTGTTTTTCCACATTTATATATTGATTTTTTTATTTTTTATGAGTTCTTTTTAACACACCATTTATATATTACAATACACATTTCCCACATGTATATTTAATACATGTTGGATGCTTTTAGCGCTGCACTTTGTATATTTAAATTAATTTGTTTTTACACATTTATATGCACTCTTCTCTATAACATAAGAGTGCAGCAATTGCTTAGAGTACACAGGAAGTTTATCAACTCACACAATTTCTGAAAAAAAAATCAATATTTTGTTTTGCACATATCGAACAGATATAAACAGTACACTTTCAATGGTACATTTAACAGAGCAAAAAGGTGCAAATATTGTTAGGGCTAACACACTTTGGATATATTTACCCCACCCGAGTGTATTTTTATTGAAATGTTGTGTTTGATAAACCATTGCACTAACATCATGTGACATAAAAAATTGAAACTACCAGCATTATATTCTCCAGTCTTGGCTCTTGTCTTCTTTTAGAAAAAAATATATTATACCTAATCTTCAGACTCAAAAACACATAAAACAGCCATGACAGTGCTAAATATATATACCGTATTTATCAGCGTATAACACACACTTTTTTCCCCTTAAAATCAGTGGAAAATCATGGGTGCGTGTTATATGCCGAACCGCTGCCTCGGAGGGGAAGGAGGGAACAAGTGCCGCCGAAATAGACAGAGCCGAGTGTACTGTGTACTCGGCTAGGCTCGGCTTCACTCGCAGTAACACCCAGTCCCGCCTCCTAGCATTTACGTCCCTCCATTGGACTGGTGTTTTGTCCATCATAGGAGCCGGGCCAAGGGGCTGGACTTTGAGAAGAGCCAAGAGGAGCCGAGTACACAGGACATCTGGCTCTGTCTATCTCCACGGCACTCGTTCCAGTAACAGTAAATTAAATTACAGTAGTTTAAAACTGATCATGCTGCAATTTTGGGCATGGACACTGTTGCAAGGCTGCAGATGGGCACTGTGTTGCAAAGCTGCAGATGGGCACTGTGTTGCAAGGCTGCAGATGGACACTGTGTTGCAAGGCTGCAGATGGGCACTGTGTTGCAAGGCTGCAGATGGACACTGTGTTGCAAGGCTGCAGATGGGCACTGTGTTGCAAGGCTGCAGATGGACACTGTGTTGCAAGGCTGCAGATGGGCACTGTGTTGCAAGGCTGCAGATGGGCACTGTGTTGCAAGGCTGCAGATGGACACTGTGTTGCAAGGCTGCAGATGGGCACTGTGTTGCAAGGCTGCAGATGGACACTGTGTTGCAAGGCTGCAGATGGGCACTGTGTTGCAAGGCTGCAGATGGGCACTGTGTTGCAAGGCTGCAGATGGACACTGTGTTGCAAGGCTGCAGATGGGCACTGTGTTGCAAGGCTGCAGATGGACACTGTGTTGCAAGGCTGCAGATGGGCACTGTGTTGCAAGGCTGCAGATGGACACTGTGTTGCAAGTAGGGATGAGCTTCGTGTTCGAGTCGAACCCATGTTCGACTCGAACATCGGCTGTTCGGTCGTTCGCCGAATTGCGAACGATATGGGCCGTTCGCGCCAAATTCGTGTGGCGCGTCACGGCCCATAATTCACTGCGGCATCGCAGTGCATTGCTGGCTGATGATTGGCCAAGCATGCACTATGACCCGCATGCTTGGCCAATCACAGCGCCGTCAGTAGAGAGAGCTGTAATTGGCCAAAGCCAGGGTGGCTTTGGCCAATTATGGCTCAGGGGATTTAGTACACACCCCACACTATATAAGGCCGCCTGCACGGCGGCCCTGTGTAGTGTGTGTTCCGGTGTGCTGAGAGATAGAGAGAGAGAGAGACAGTGTCATTTGATTTGAGTTAGATAGATTAGGCAGAACAGTCAGTCAGTTAGCTGCACTTACAGTGTATTGTGTATATATATGCATCCCAGGTGTTGCATATATATATATACACTGTATTCAGTTTAGCTAGATCCGTTCCTGTTATCTTCTAGACTATTTACATTTAGTGCAGTGTGTCCTGCTCACAGTGTTCAGCTAGATCCGTTCCTGCTATTTACATTCAGTGCAGTGCGTCCTGCTCACAGTGTTCAGCTAGATCCGTTCCTGGTATTTACATTTAGTGCAGTGCGTCCTGCTCACAGTGTTCAGCTAGATCCGTTCCTGCTATTTACATTCAGTGCAGTGCGTCCTGCTCACAGTGTTCAGCTAGATCCGTTCCTGCTATTTACATTCAGTGCAGTGCGTCCTGCTCACAGTGTTCAGCTAGATCCGTTCCTGGTATTTACATTTAGTGCAGTGCGTTGTGCTCACAGTGTTCAGCTACATCCGTTCCTGCTATTTACATTCAGTGCAGTGCGTCCTGCTCACAGTGTTCAGCTAGATCCGTTCCTGCTATTTACATTCAGTGCAGTGCGTCCTGCTCACAGTGTTCAGCTAGATCCGTTCCTGGTATTTACATTTAGTGCAGTGCGTCCTGCTCACAGTGTTCAGCTAGATCCGTTCCTGGTATTTACATTTAGTGCAGTGCGTCCTGCTCACAGTGTTCAGCTACATCCGTTCCTGCTATTTACATTCAGTGCAGTGCGTCCTGCTCACAGTGTTCAGCTAGATCCGTTCCTGCTATTTACATTCAGTGCAGTGCGTCCTGCTCACAGTGTTCAGCTAGATCCGTTCCTGCTATTTACATTCAGTGCAGTGCGTCCTGCTCACAGTGTTCAGCTAGATCCGTTCCTGGTATTTACATTTAGTGCAGTGCGTCCTGCTCACAGTGTTCAGCTAGATCCGTTCCTGCTATTTACATTCAGTGCAGTGCGTCCTGCTCACAGTGTTCAGCTAGATCCGTTCCTGCTATATACATTTAGTGCAGTACGTCCTGCTCACAGTGTTCAGCTAGATCCGTTCCTGTTATCTTCCTACTGACAGGCAGGCTTGTCTGGTTACAGTATATAAAGCTACCTTAAGAAAATTACAGGTGTTCTTTTTGATCCTATTAGTACCACGGTCAGGCAGCTAGACTATTTACATTTAGTACAGTGCGTCCTGCTCACAGTGTTCAGCTAGATCCGTTCCTGCTATTTACATTCAGTGCAGTGCGTCCTGCTCACAGTGTTCAGCTAGATCCGTTCCTGCTATTTACATTCAGTGCAGTGCGTCCTGCTCACAGTGTTCAGCTAGATCCGTTCCTGGTATTTACATTTAGTGCAGTGCGTCCTGCTCACAGTGTTCAGCTAGATCCGTTCCTGCTATTTACATTCAGTGCAGTGCGTCCTGCTCACAGTGTTCAGCTAGATCCGTTCCTGCTATATACATTTAGTGCAGTACGTCCTGCTCACAGTGTTCAGCTAGATCCGTTCCTGTTATCTTCCTACTGACAGGCAGGCTTGTCTGGTTACAGTATATAAAGCTACCTTAAGAAAATTACAGGTGTTCTTTTTGATCCTATTAGTACCACGGTCAGGCAGCTAGACTATTTACATTTAGTACAGTGCGTCCTGCTCACAGTGTTCAGCTAGATCCGTTCCTGTTATCTTCCTACTGACAGGCAGGCTTGTCTGGTTACAGTATATAAAGCTACCTGAAGAAAATTACAGGTGTTCTTTTTGATCCTATTAGTACCACGGTCAGGCAGCTAGACTATTTACATTTAGTACAGTGTGTCCTGCTCACAGTGTTCAGCTAGATCCGTTCCTGTTATCTTCCTACTGACAGGCAGGCTTGTCTGGTTACAGTATATAAAGCTACCTTAAGAAAATTACAGGTGTTCTTTTTGATCCTATTAGTACCACGGTCAGGCAGCTAGACTATTTACATTTAGTACAGTGCGTCCTGCTCACAGTGTTCAGCTAGATCCGTTCTTGCTATTTACATTCAGTGCAGTGCGTCCTGCTCACAGTGTTCAGCTAGATCCGTTCCTGGTATTTACATTTAGTGCAGTGCGTCCTGCTCACAGTGTTCAGCTAGATCCGTTCCTGCTATTTACATTCAGTGCAGTGCGTCCTGCTCACAGTGTTCAGCTAGATCCGTTCCTGCTATATACATTTAGTGCAGTACGTCCTGCTCACAGTGTTCAGCTAGATCCGTTCCTGTTATCTTCCTACTGACAGGCAGGCTTGTCTGGTTACAGTATATAAAGCTACCTTAAGAAAATTACAGGTGTTCTTTTTGATCCTATTAGTACCACGGTCAGGCAGCTAGACTATTTACATTTAGTACAGTGCGTCCTGCTCACAGTGTTCAGCTAGATCCGTTCTTGCTATTTACATTCAGTGCAGTGCGTCCTGCTCACAGTGTTCAGCTAGATCCGTTCCTGGTATTTACATTTAGTGCAGTGCGTCCTGCTCACAGTGTTCAGCTAGATCCGTTCCTGCTATTTACATTCAGTGCAGTGCGTCCTGCTCACAGTGTTCAGCTAGATCCGTTCCTGCTATATACATTTAGTGCAGTACGTCCTGCTCACAGTGTTCAGCTAGATCCGTTCCTGTTATCTTCCTACTGACAGGCAGGCTTGTCTGGTTACAGTATATAAAGCTACCTTAAGAAAATTACAGGTGTTCTTTTTGATCCTATTAGTACCACGGTCAGGCAGCTAGACTATTTACATTTAGTACAGTGCGTCCTGCTCACAGTGTTCAGCTAGATCCGTTCCTGTTATCTTCCTACTGACAGGCAGGCTTGTCTGGTTACAGTATATAAAGCTACCTTAAGAAAATTACAGGTGTTCTATCCCAGCTTAGTGCAGCTACAGGCCATTAGTATGTCTGGAAGGCCAAGAAGGAGAGGCAGACAGTCACAAGCCAATAAGAGAGGGCAAGCAGGCTCTGTGTCTAGTGCTGGTCGTGGAGACGGTGCATCCTCATCAGCACGTGGCCATGGGACACGCTTGGCCTTTTTTTCGGCAGCTGGCCGTGTTGAGCCGCAACATGCGGAAGACTTGGTCGAGTGGATGACCAAGCCGTCCTCATCCTCCTCATCCTCTCTCACCCATGCCCAGGGTGCTTTGTCTGGCAAAGCAGCGGCCTCTTCCCTCAGCTCAATGTCATCAGTGACTCCTTCCCTAGCTCCACCATGTCCTCATGAGGATTCCCTCGAACTGTTTGACCACAGTGTTGGGTACATGCTCCAGGAGGATGCCCAGCGTTTGGAAGGCTCTGATGATGATACTGAGCTCAATGAAAGCAGTAACATGAGCACGGACAGAGGGGGTGCCCAAGAAGGACAGCAATCTGGCAGTCATGCTCCCCCTGCTGCAGCATACTGCCAGGTTTGCTCCAGTGATGAGGAGGGAGGGGATGATGAGGTCACTGACTCAACGTGGGTGCCTGATAGGAGAGAGGAGGAGGAGGAGGAGGAGGTGGCACATCACCAACTAGGCAGGATGCCCTCCAGGGGCCAGCCTAAGGGCAGCACATTGACTGCATCACACCCCAAAGCTCCACATGTGCAGGGCGCTGCAGTCTCTGCGCGTTATTCAAAAAGTTCTTTGGTGTGGGCCTTTTTTGAGACGAGTGCATCAGATCGCACCGCTGCTATTTGCAACATATGTCTCAAGCGTATCTCGCGTGGCCAAAACATCTCCCGCTTGGGTACCACATGCTTGACCAGACATATGTTGACCTGCCATGCAGTTCGTTGGCAAGCGTATCTAAAAGACCCACACCAAAGAACAAAGACGATCTCTCCTTGCTCCTCATCAGCTGAGATTTCCAACCCCACTAGACCTTCAGTCCTCTCTGAGACCTGCAGTGAGAGGAATGAAGGTGTAGAATTAGGTGTGTCACAGCCAAGTACTTGTGGGCAATCTGCTTTTGGTACACCGACGTCAGATTGTACCAGGCAAATTTCCCTGCCCCAGCTGCTGCACCGCCGAAAGAAGTTTGCTCCCAGCCATCCACATGCCCAGCGGTTGAATGCTAGCTTGGCAAAATTGCTAGCACTTCAACTGCTGCCTTTTCAGTTGGTAGACTCTGCCCCCTTCCGTGAGTTTGTGGAATGTGCGGTTCCTCAGTGGCAGGTACCCAAACGCCACTTTTTCTCACGGAAGGCGATTCCGGCTCTCTACCGGCATGTGGAAGGCAATGTCCATGCCTCGCTGGACAGGGCGGTCAGCGGTAAGGTGCATATTACCGCTGACTCATGGTCCAGCAGGCATGGACAGGGACGTTACTTAAGTTTCACGGCGCATTGGGTGACTCTGCTGGCAGCTGGGAAGGATGCAGGACAAGGTGCAGTAGTGTTGGAGGTTGTTCCGCCACCACGCCTCCAAAATGCTGATTGTGACACACCTCTCTCCTCCACCCCCTCCTCTTCTTCTTCCTCCATGGCCTCTTCCTCGGAACCAGCGGTGCTCCGTAGGCGTTCAAGGGGCTACGCAAGTACGCAGGCCAAAAGATGCCATGCGGTGCTTGAGCTGGTGTGCTTGGGGGACAGGAGCCACACTGGGGCAGAGGTTCTGTCAGCTCTGCAGGGGCAGGTTCAGAGGTGGTTGACGCCACGCCAACTTAAGGCAGGAATGGTGGTTTGCGACAATGGCACCAACCTCCTCTCTGCCCTCCGACAGGGACAACTGACCCATGTGCCCTGTTTGGCTCACGTCCTTAACTTGGTGGTGCAGCGGTTCTTGGGCAGGTACCCGGACTTACAGGATGTCCTGAGGCAGGCCAGGAAAGTCTCTGTGCATTTCCGCCGGTCATATAATGCCAGTGCTCGGCTGACGGACCTCCAAAAGGAGTTTAACCTGCCCAAGAACCGCCTAATCTGTGACATGCCCACCAGGTGGAACTCGACGTTGGCCATGCTGCAGCGGCTGCACACGCAGCAGAGGGCCATCAATGAGTACCTGTGCGACTATGGCACCAGGACAGGGTCAGGGGACCTTGGTTTTTTTTCCCCACGCCAGTGGGCCATGATCAGGGATGCATGCACTGTCCTGTCACCATTCGAGGAGGCCACGAGGATGGTGAGCACTGACAGTGCATGCATCAGTGACACTGTCCCCCTTGTCCACCTGTTGGAGCACACGCTGCGTGGAATAATGGACAGGGCACTTGAGGCAGAACAGAGGCAGGAAGAGGAGGACTTCCTTAGCTCTCAAGGCCCCCTTTATCCAGACAGTGTTCCTGCGTGCCCGCCGATCACACAGGAAGAGGACGAGGAGGAGGAGGAGGAGGAGGAGGAAGATTGTGTCAGTATGGAGGTGGAGCCTGGCACTCAGCATCAGCAGTCTTTAAGGGATCAGTCCCAAGGAACACATGGACTTGTACGTGGCTGGGAGGAGGTGGCTGCGGACGTTGTTGTCCTTAGTGACCCAGAGGACTCCGGACCGAATGCCTCAGCAAACCTACGCTGCATGGCCTCCCTGATCCTGCAAAGCCTGCGTAAGGATCCTCGTATTCGTGGTATCAAGGAGAAGGACCAATACTGGCTGGCAACCCTCCTTGATCCACGTTACAAGGGTAAGGTTGCGGACCTTATCTTGCCATCGCAGAGGGAGCAGAGGATGAAACATCTTCGGGAGGCCTTGCAGAAAGGTCTGTGCAACGCGTTCCCAGAGACTGGGAGGTTACAAACTCCTGTTTCTGGACAACGTGTTGCTGAGGCTTCGGTCAGTCAAAGAAGGAGCGGTGGAGAAGGTGGCCGTCTGACCGATGCGTTCAGACAATTTTTTGGTCCGCAGCCCCAAGGTATGATCGGTTCCAGCAACCATCGCCAGCGTCTGTTTTACATGGTGCAGGAATACCTAGGGGCAAGATCAGACTTGGACACCTTTCCCACCGAAAATCCTCTGGGTTACTGGGTCTTGAGGATGGATCACTGGCCAGAGCTTGCACAGTATGCAATTGAGCTACTGGCCTGTCCTGCATCCAGCGTTCTTTCGGAACGCACATTCAGTGCTGCTGGAGGCGTGGTAACCGATCACAGGGTGCGTCTGTCCACCGACTCGGTCGATCGGCTGACCTTCATAAAAATGAATCAGTCTTGGATCACCACCAGCTACCAAGCACCTGATGCAGATGTAACCGAATAATTTTTTTTGAAATCTCAGATCCCTTCAAAGACTGCCTATGCTGATGCTGAGTGACTATCCCTGAGTAATTATCCTCTTCCTCCTCAATCATCACGCTGATAGCTTGTAAGAACATTTTTGGTTCTGGGCGCCACCACCAGTGCCTAAGGCACAATTTTTCAGCCCCTGTTTAACAGGGGCGTGTAATTACAATTTTTGATGTAATACTTTGCAGCAGGGCTCGTTCCTGCATTCCAACTAGAGTGTCTGTGAGGGGTTGCAGTGTTGTGGCACCAGCACCAGTGCCTAAGACCCAATTTTTCAGCCCCTGTCTAACAGGGGCGTGTAATTACAATTTTTGATGCAATACTTTGCAGCAGGGCTTGTTCCTGCGTTTCAACTAGAGTGTCTGTGAGGGGTTGCAGTGTTGTGGCACCAGCACCAGTGCCTAAGACCCAATTTTTCTGCCCCTGTCTAACAGGGGCGTGTAATTACAATTTTTGATGCAATACTTTGCAGCAGGGCTCGTTCCTGCGTTCCAACTAGAGTGTCTGTGAGGGGTTGCAGTGTTGTGGCACCAGCACCAGTGCCTAAGACCCAATTTTTCAGCCCCTGTCTAACAGGGGCGTGTAATTACAATTTTTGATGCAATACTTTGCAGCAGGGCTCGTTCCTGCGTTCCAACTAGAGTGTCTGTGAGGGGTTGCAGTGTTGTGGCACCAGCACCAGTGCCTAAGGCCCAATTTTTCTGCCCCTGTCTAACAGGGGCGTGTAATTACAATTTTTGATGCAATACTTTGCAGCAGGGCTCGTTCCTGCGTTCCAACTAGAGTGTCTGTGAGGGGTTGCAGTGTTGTGGCACCAGCACCAGTGCCTAAGGCCTAATTTTTCAGCTCCTGTTCAACAGGGGCATGTAATTACAATTCTTGATCTAATATTTCACAGCAGGGCCCTGTGAGGGCTTACAGTGTTTTGGCCACAGCAACACCTAAGGCCCAAATTTCTGCTGAGTATATAGGGCAGGACCCTACTTTCAAACATCTAACTTACAAACGACTCCTACTTGCAAACGGAAGGAGACAACAGGAAGTGAGATGAAATCTACCCCTAAGGAAGGGAAATTCTCTCCTGTAAGAGTTAATATGGGAAAACAATTTCTCCTTTCCACTGATGCTTTCCAATCCTTGTTCCACAAAAAAACCCAAATTTTCAAAAAACATTTTTCATTGGGACAAAAAAGTGAGGTGAAATCTTCTGAAGAGGAGGAAAGACGCAAAACAAATGTCACAGGGGTGATAACCCTTCCCTATGTTTTCCAAAAAGCTTAGAAAAGATTTTTTGGCTGGAGCTAAACACATTAAAAATGTTCAAAATTACAAACAGATTCTACTTAACAACAAACCTACAGTCCCTGTCTTGTTTGCACCGCCTGAATACTGCTGTTCAGAGTATATAGGGACCTTTCCTTATTTTAATTTGGGTGCGGGGTTCCCCTTAATATCCATACAAGACCCAAAGGGCCTGGTAATGGACTGGGGGGTACCCATGCCGTTTGTCTCACTGATTTTCATCCATATTGCCATGACCCGACATGACATTAAACCCGCAAGCAGTTTTAAATGAGATTTTTTCCTTTAAAAATGACATTTGGTGCAGGGACTGTTCTAAACATGGGAAACACGCGTCACTTTACAGGCATACTATAGACACCCCCCAGGTACGATATTTAAAGGAATATTTCACTTTTTTTTTTTTTACTTTAAGCATCATTAAAATCACTGCTCCCGAAAAAACGGCCGTTTTTAAAAGTTTTTTTTGCATTGATACATGTCCCCTGGGGTAGGACCCGGGTCCCCAAACCCTTTTTAGGACAATACCATGCAAATTAGCCTTTAAAATGAGCACTTTTGATTTCGAACGTTCGAGTCCCATAGACGTCAATGGGGTTCTAACGTTCGTGCGAACTTGCGGTCCGTTCGCGGGTTCTGGTGCGAACCGAACCGGGGGGTGTTCGGCTCATCCCTAGTTGCAAGGCTGCAGATGGACACTGTTGAGCAAGTCTGCAGATGGACAATGATCATTCTGCAATGATGGGCAAGGCTGCAGATGGACACTGATAAGGCTGCATTGATGGGCATTTAAATGTAAGTTTTTTTCCTTAAACTTCCCTCCTAAACTTGGGGTGCGTGTTATACGCTGCCTCGTGTTGTACGCCGATAACTACAGTGTAAAACCTTGGTTTGAGAGTAACTTGGTTTGAGAGCGTTTTGCAAGACAAACAAAATTTTGAAATGAATTTTGACTTGATATACAAGTGATGTCTTGATATACAAGTAGCGTCGTGTCACAACTGAGTATAAAAGAGAAGAGAGGCGCCTCTAAGTGTAGCAGTACAGTTATGTTTAATGAAGGTACAACATTTAGAAACTCACATGGTTCATGATTAAAAGAGGCACATCTAAGTATGCAGGCATCCGGGGTAAAGATGTCCACATAGACCATCCTCCTCACTGTCATTGACGTCGTCCCTTTCACGCTGCACTCCACAAGCTCTTCGAACTTTTCTTTCAGATCACTCTACTGCAGGGTAGTCTTCCCGGTTACGATTGCAGACAACTTTACCCTGGATGCCTGCATACTTAGATGTGCCTCTTTTAATCATCAACCATGTGAGTTGCTAAATGTTATACCTTCAACCCAGCGGTCACGGATATTCCCGGGTGCACGCCATTCTAGGAAGGATGTCAATGTATGCCCTCCCAGAGTTATCGAGCCGCGCTGTAGCCGTCATTCGGCTATGGCACGGTCGGCAAGCGGTTAATGTATTAAAAAAACTTTTTGGGTTATTTTTACTTTCTTCCACTATGTGTCTCTCGTAATCTTTTTAGTCGCCTTGATTGCCATTTTACATTTCTTATTGCATTCCTTGTAGTGCAGGAATGCTGGTGGTGACCCATTCCCTTTATACTTTTTAAAGGCCATGCTTTTCTCTTTGATGCCTCACATTACAGTTTAAGCACCCAGGTTTTATTTTTGCTCTTCTATATTTATTGCCCATTGGAATGCACTGTTTGATACCTTTGTTTAATATGCTCCTAAAACATTCCCATTTCTCTGCTGTGTTCAATGTCCCCAGAATTTGGTCCCAATTAACGACATGTAGTAATGACAGTAGTTCAGGAAAATTGGCTCGTTTGAAATTTAGTGTTTTTTTACTACCCATATTCCTACTTTTCCTGTGATTTTTTGTAAATGCGATCATCCTATGATCGCTAGATCCCAAGTTGTCACATATCTCAACATCTGAGATCAGACTTGGATCATTCTTAATTGATAGGTTTAACAGGGCATTTTTTATAGTAGGGGAATCCACCATTTGGGAAATGAAGTTGTCCTGTAAAACATTCATGAAATGACAGGCCTTTAGTGAGTGAGCTGTTCCCTCTGTTCAGGGGCATCGGGAGGGGGTGGCTAGAAGTGGCTGAAGCCCCGAATGTGCCCCCGAAAAGCCCCGAGCCTCAGGCATGCAGCTCTCCATTGTAAACCCCGAGCGGCAAGCACCGGGACCGATCTGATCCCGAGTGCCATAGCAGGTCCAGCCTTCTGGAGCCTGCAACGCCTATGATGGATGTCCCACTGGTCCAATGCTGGGACCGTGGGACGTGTGACATCCATCATAGGTGCTGCAGGCTCCAGAAGGCCACCCCGCCACATCTCCGCTCGGCACTTGGATGGCCGCTCTCCTCTCCTCCTCGGCTCCTCCTCCTCTGACTGACTGACTGCCTGGCTGCTATGACACTGCACACCACGGCTGAGGTAGGTCAGACAGTTGTTGTAAATGTCAGTGTATGTGGGTCAGGCAGGTCAGTGTAGGTAGGTCAGTGTATGTAGGTCACTGTATGTAAATGTCAGTGTAGGTAGGTCACTACCGTCAGTGTAGGTAGGTCAGTGTAGGTAGGTCACTACCATCAGTGTAGGTAGGGCAGTGTAGGTAGGTCACTACCGTCAGTGTAGGTAGGGCAGTGTAAGTAGGTCACTACCGTCAGTGTAGGTAGGTCAGTGTAGGTAGGTCACTACCATTAGTGTAGGTAGGGCAGTGTGGGTAGGTCACTACCGTCAGTGTAGGTAGGTCAGTGTAGGTAGGTCACTACCGTCAGTGTAGGTAGGGCAGTGTAGGTAGGTCACTACCGTCAGTTTAGGTAGGTCAGTGTAGGTAGGTCACTACCCTCAGTGTAGGTAGGGCAGTGTGGGTAGGTCAATACCGTCAGTGTAGGTAGGGCAGTGTGGGTAGGTCACTACCGTCAGTGTAGGTAGGGCAGTGTATGTAGGTCAGGTAGGTCACGGCCCAGCCAAAAAAAAAAGGCCTGCGTCATGTGTACACCCCCCCCCCACGTTTCCGGCCTTGGACTTCGGGCTGAAGTCCCTGGTCTTTTTGCCACCTAGCAACGCCCCTGCCTCTGCCCAGTCAATATCAGGATAATTGGAGTCCCCATTATTATTACATTACCCTGTTTCCCAGCCATTTCTAACTGAGATAGTAATTCCAGATCTTCCTCCTCCTTCATGTTGGGTGGCCAATAGTATACCCCCACTATTAATTTCTCACTTATCTCCTCTCTTTGAAGTTCTACCCACACTGTCCTTACAATACAAGGATTACCCCTGTATATTGGCCAGCCAATCATGTGAGCTGTCAAACCAAGTTCCAGTTATTCCCACAAAGTCTAAGTCCTCCTCGTGTAATAGCAGCTCCAGATCCACTATTTTGTTAGCTAGACTCCTAGCATTTGTGTATACACCTTTTAGTGTTGTATTAATGCATATTGTTTTCACCCTTTGTTTCTCCTGGCTTTGTTTTTTAATTGCCCACTCGCTTACCCCATGATTGGACTTCCTGTCCAAGGGACCCCAAGTCATCAGGAAAGGAAGTTTAAAAAGTGTAGTAAATGGGGACACAGAGAGCAAAAATCAGACAGTGATAAAAACCTGAGAGGGGTCCTAACTCTTCTGTTGGGGTGAAACTGAGGGCAACAGGGACACAATAGGTTCAATTTTCAAAGCTAAAACACCCAGATAAAATTTTTCAACGGCTATAAATGAGAGCTTTATCCTTGTGTTAGCACTTTGTGAATTGAGTCTAATGCATGATAAATTCCTGACTGAGGATCAAATTCTCTCCCATTGTAAAACATAGAGGGATATACATTAAATTTTGATGGGAGACTTTAATAGAGGGACCCTGCATGGAAAGTAATGTTAGATTATAATTTAAAGTAAATCCATAGGCAATGCACGGGGGGTGTGCAACGTGTGCCTGGGCACACCCTAATTACTCTGTGCAATGCTGACTTCCCTTACTGCCTGGGCTTCCCCCTGTGTTGCACCACCTGCAGTCCTGCTTGCTTCCCTCCTCTCCTCCACACAGCAGCAAATTTAGAAACAGGAATGTGACCGTCTTTCAATAAAGCCAGTTCACACATGGGTGGGGCGGCCATGGTGTGGTTTTGAAAAGGGGTCCTGTGCGTTCTTGGGTATGGTTCAGATGCAAATTCAGGGAAAAATTTGCACATGAACTGTTGAACAGAAGCGCACTAGACTCAAGACTGCAAACCACAGCCGCATGTATGTGAACCCGGCCTTAAACATAGAATGCATAGTTATTAACCACTTGCCGCCCGCCCTATTGCCAAATGACGGCGGCAAAGTGGTTTGATATTCCTGACCGGACGTCATATGACGTAATCAGGAATATTGAGCCGCTGCGCGCCCCCGGGGGCGTGCATCGCGGCGATCGTTGTTGCGGGGTGTCAGTCTGACACCCTGCAACACCGATCTAGGTAAAGAGTCTCCGACGGAGACTCTTTACCACGTGATCAGCCGTGTCCAATCACGGCTGATCACGATGTAACTAGGAAGAGCCGGTGATCGGCTTTTCCTCACTCGCATCTGACAGACGCGAGTAGAGGAGAGCCGATCGGCTGCTCTCCTGACAGGGGGGGTCTGTGCTGATTGTTTATCAGCACAGCCCCCCCTCGGATCCTACCCAGGACCACCAGGGAAGCCGCCCAGGTCCACCAGGGAAGCGATCCACACTGGACCACCAGGTATGCACCTAGACCCCCAGGGAAATGCCACTGTGTGCTCAGGCAGCTGCCAATCTGTGCCCAGGAAGCTGCCAATCAGTGCCCACTTCAATGCCTACCACTACCAGTGCCCCCAGGGATGCCCATCAGTGCCTCATATCAGTGCTTCGTATCAGTGCCACATATCAGTGCCCATCAGTGCCGCCTATCAGTGCCCATCAGTGTCCAGCAGTGCCGCCTATCAGTGCCACCTATCAGCGCCAACCTATCAGTGCCCAGCAGTGCCGCCTTTCATTGCCCATCAGTGTCGCCTATCAGCGCCCATCAGTGCCAACCAGTGCCACCCAGTGCCACCCATCAGTGCCCATCAGTGCCGCCTATCAATGCCCATCAGTGCTGCATATGAGTGCCACCCATCAGTGCCGCCTACCAGTACCCATCAGTGCCACATATCAGTGCCCACTCATTGGTGTCACCTCATCGGTGCCACCGTATCAGTGCCTGTCAGTGCCGCCTTATCAGTGCCCATCAGTGAAAGAGAAAACTTACTTATTTACAATTTTTTTTAACAGAAACAAAAGCAAAACTTTTATTTTTTTCAAAATTTTCGATCTTTTTTTATTTGTTTAGCAAAAAATAAAAACCGCAGAGGTGATCAAATGCCACCAAAAGAAAGCTCTATTTGTGGGAACAAAATTATAAAAATTTAGTTTGGGTACAGTGATGGATGACTGCGCAATTGTCATTCAAACTACGACAGCGCTGAAAGCTGAAAATTGGTCTGGGCAGCAAGGTGTCTAAGTGCCCTGTATTGAAGTGGTTAAAACATTTCCTTATATCCATCAGAGTAATAAAACTTAAAGCCTAATTCAAACTCCCCCAACTTACTCTGCACGCCCCTTGGCTATCACTTTTATTTTTAAAATACTGTATTTATCGGCGTATAACACGCACCCCAAGTTTAGGAGGGAATTTTAAGGAAAAAAACTTTTAGGAGTAAAGTTTAAGGAAAAAAAATGTACATTAAAATGCCCATTAATGTAACCTTATTGTGTCCATCTGTAGCCTTGTCAGTGTCATTGCAGCCTTTTCAGTGTCAATGCAGCCTTGCCCAGTGTCCATTGCAGCCTTGTCAGTGCAGCTTTGCCCCAGTGCAGAATTGTCAGTGCAGCTTTGCCCCAGTGCAGCCTTGTCAGTGCAGCTTTGCCCCAGTGGTCAGTGCAGCCTTGCCCCCAGTGTCCATTACATGCTTTGACAGATCACTTGAAAGATCGCCGCCGACATACACATAGCATGTAGTTTTAAATATGGCTCCGCAGAGTTCGGAGGGAGTCGGCGGAGCTGAACGAGAGCCCAGTCCCGCCCTATGATGGACATAACACAGGTCCAATGGCGGGACTGGGCGTGACTGTGAGCGGCGCCGGAAAGAGCCGAGAACACTCGACTATGTGTATCTCTGCGGTGCACGTTCAGCTCCGCTGAGTCCCTCCGAACTCCGCGGTGCCATATTTAAAACTACACACTATGTGAATGTCGGCTGCGATCGCGGCAATCGCTCCGATAGATCGCAATTAACGGGGATCGGCGTATAACACGCACCCACGATTTTCCCCTGATTTTAAGGTGAAAAAAGTGCGTGTTATACGCCGATAAATACGGTAATTTATATATACGTTTTTCCCGGGGTCTATGGTCCAGTCCTGGTCCTCTTCTGTTCTCAGTGGTGGACAGGTTCTGAATTAAGGAGAGAGCTCCCTGCAGCATTCTCATAAAAGTACACAGGGAGTCCTATGTCACTCCCCAGGGGGCGGGTCCTTGGATGAATAACAATGGGCATCTTAACCACTTCAGCCCCAGAAGGATTTCCTTAATGACCAGGCCATTTTCTTAATCGTACATCACGGGACACAGAGCCATAATAATTACTATGTTGGTTATAGGCCACCTTCAGGTGATGGACACTGGCACACCCTAAACAGGAAGTTGCCTCCCTATAAAACCCCTCCCATAACGGTAGTACCTCAAGGTGTTGGTCACGAGTAAAGATGTGCTGTGCTGAGCTCCGCTGGAGCAATCCTTGCTGGAGCTAGCTATGCAGCTGGATCCATTCAAAGTGTATTTTCAGGCCTAATTGAATGGTACCCGGGCCTCGTGGCGGAAGAAACAAGGTTTAGCCCATAACACTTCTCTTTTTATGCCCCGTAAACACGGTCGGATTTTCCGATGGACAATGTCCGATCGGAGCGTGTTGTCGGAAATTCCGACCGTGTGTGGGCGCCATCGGACATTTTCCATCTGATTTTCCGACACACAAAGTTGGAGAGCAGGAGATAAAAATTTTCGACAACAAAATCCGACCGCGTCAATTCCGACCGTGTGTGGCCTGTTCCGACGCACGCTGAACAGGCCAAGCATGCTCAGAAGAAATTCCGACACGGGACAGCTCGTTCTGGTAAATTTAGCGTTCGCAATGGATACAGCACTTTCGTCACGCTGCAATGTTAAAAATGGTTTAATACAGCGCACTCTCTTCTTCCTTATAATGTGACAAGAATTAAGTAGTTTTGATGCTCATATTCACACACACTTCTCACAAACTTTTATTTGTGTTTTTTTAGTGGGATTCCCTGAATATATTGTTATTAGTTGTCACATCTGACAGTTTTATATTTTTTATTTTATTTTTTTTTTGGATTTTAAGCCTTTTTTTTTCTTTAATGTTTGGATTTTTTCCAAGGCTGATCTTTGTTCAATGTTATTTTTATTTTTACTCCAGAATATTTTTGGGTGTGTTTTGTGTGTCAAGTTACCCCAACACCATTGATATCTTTTATTATTTAATCTCCAGGAGATTGTTTGGTGTTGGTGACCCTTGTTCATTTCACATTGTATATTTGAAATGTACCTGAATCCTCACAAACCAACTGTCATTTTTGAAGTAAAACACATAGGAGAGTATAATTCAAAACAAAAATGATTTATTAAGGGATCAGAACCAAACAAAGAGGAAGGCAACACTGGATCAACAGGAGAAATTAGCGAAGCCTGGGACCCCCACGGCAGACATCAATTCTTCAACATCAAAATTGGTGGCCTGAGGAGTCCATATGTAAGGGAGGGCAGTCTGGTCCAGAATTCGCAGAGATCCGGATAGCAGCAGATGACATCTGTGTCCCCAGGCTGTGGTACCACAAGAGGCTGCATCTTTTGGCCGACCAGACTGGATCCAGGGCAATCACTGTCTGGTCTTCCTTCCACGCTTCCTTCCGGGCTGTGGCTGTGCAGTTGGAGATGTGGCAGGAGGAGGAGTAGGACCTGGAGGAGGAGTACTGGGGGGACCTGGAGGAGGACTGGGGGGACCTGGAGGAGGACTGGGGGGACCTGGAGGAGGACTGGGAGGACCTGGAGGAGAGGGAGGAGGAGGAGGACCTGCAGGAGGAGGAGGAGGACCATCCCAAAGATGTGTCTGAGTTGTAATTTGGCCCCTCATACCTTTCTCCAGAGCCTCCGATATGAGGGACTCACACAAGACTTTTTGGCCCTCCTCCATCCTCTGCATTTTATATGCTATGAAGGCAGCAATGTTCTCCTGCCTGGTGTGAGGTGCTCCCAGGACCTCTGTAGCCCTCCAAAAGAATGCTATAGCAGCCTCCTCTAGGGCACTCCTCCTACTGCCACTTTCTGTTTTCAGGGGGGGTGGAGGGACCGGCAGATCAGCCAGCCGGCTCGACCCAGCCACCTCCTGGCTGAGACTTCCCTGTGTATGAAAAAGGGACATGGTTTTAGTTTTTGCTTCATCAATCACAATCCTAAATTAGTACTCCCAACTAACATCTAGTTAACATCATTGATTGGACAAGCAGAAATATTTAGAGGAATGCTATACCTGGCTCAATCTGGGCTTCTTCACATATCGCCTGGAAGGCCCAGGTTGGGCGTCAGAAGCCTCAGCCAGGGGGGAAGGAAGCGTGGAAGGAAGACTGGAGAGGGATGGCCTGGGTTCAGTCTGGCCTGCCATAAAGTGCAGCCTGTCATAGTACAACATCCTGGGGACATAGATGTCATCTGCTGCTCCGGATCTCTGTGAATCCAGGACTTTCTTGCGCTCCCTCAGATATGTGCTCCTCAGGCCACCAATGAAAATCTTTAAATAAGTGATGTCTGCCGTGGGGATCACCTGCTTCACAATTTCACACAATTGCTCCAGTGCTGCCTTCCTCTTTGCTTGGTTCTTGAAATGGGGGTGGGTAATCTCCCACAGACAGGGCAGCTCACTTAGCATATCTATGAATACTGACATGAAGTCATTGTCTTTCATTAAGATATCCATGTTCACTGCAAGACACAACACAAGACAAAGCCTAATGTCAGACAAAACTCTCCTAATCTTGTTACAATATAGGCCTCAATCTAGAAGCAGTATAGGCACAAGTTTGTCTCTTACCTTCGTTCTTACGATCGGCGCGTCCAATGCTCCTTCCTCCGCTTACAGATCGTACGTAATACGCACGCGTGTTACGCTTTATACACACTGCGCATGCGTGTAACTCCGCCCGCCCCTGACGTTCTTTCTAGTCTATTCCCCGCCCCTTTTCGTTCGGCGCAGTGGGTGAAGAGCATGATGGCGGAGTTACAGCAGGTGCATGCTAATTCTAGCAACGAGGAGGAGTAGGAGGAAAGCCCGGATCCAGGCACATCCCGATCCAGAAGGAGACATTTTAAGGCCACAAATATGTAGTTTGGGGAGATGTTGGAGATGGTCGACATCATGAGGAAGTCCGACTATGACGGAAAATATGGGCCTTACCCCCACCCCAACATCCGAAAGGCAAAAATCATTGCTAAAGTGATCAAAAGCCTTCACAGGAATTTCGGGGTACGAAGATCTAAAGATCAGCTCAGGAAGCGGTGGTCGGACCTGAAGTTGAGAGAGCCAGAGCAGTACCGAAAGATCCGGAGAGTGCTGCAAAAAAGTAAGTAGTTGTGCTGTGTTTCTATTCTTTCTGTCTTTATTCCGTTCATTCTGCTCCATATGCTTTTATTAATTGTAACGTTTAAAAGGGCAACTTTAATGTTCATGGGCCCATTATTCGTTCGTATCAAACATTTTTCTTTCGGCCTCTAGAACACCATTGTTTAGGCCATATGCATTTTCACACATTTTTTGGGGCCTACTTGGATGCCAAATATTTGTTTGTGTAGATGGGTTTGTTACTAGAATGAAATGCAAACTAGATTGTGTGTAAGGAGAGGACACTCAGCAGCTGTTTTCACATCTGGACACTGGAGCACTAGTGTGGGACACAAGAACACCATTTTTATTAGGGGGGGCACACAGGTGCTCCAGTGTATACTATAGGGGGGGCTACATCTGTGAAGCTTGTACCAAACAGGTAAAGTATTGCAGCTTGACAAAGGGCAATAAAAAATATACATCTTGGAACTCGGCTAAAATAGACAATTGTACCCCACTTCCAAGCAATGTTTCCTATTTCTAGTTCTGCCATCAAATATCTGTGTGCTAATTATACCATTTTTGTTTTACATAGGGGAGAAAAGACTCGGAGGACACCCCTCATCCCAGGAGAACACAGACCCCCCACCTATGGAAGAAGGGGAAATACCCCCAACCCAAGAAGCTAAGCAGGAGGAAGAAGAAGATGTGGTGGAGATTGGCACCACAACAGGTGAGTGTCTGCGACCACAGGCTCAGGTAAAAGAGATGGATGTTGGCAGATTTTTGAGACCTTTTTTTTTGTTCTTTATCTCTTTTTAGGTGATCGTGATGTGAGGGAGAGAGAACGTTTCACATCTGAAAGTGCCCAGATACTGATCGGGGAGATCATGGGGTGTAATCTCGAATTGCACAACATACAGCAACAAATCAGTGATGTTATTAAAAAAAATAATAACATCATTGATGTTTTGGGGCGAATTTAAACCCCACAAAATCACCTGTTTTATTGTGGTCCAATCTTCCAAAAATGTTTTCTATGTTTAGAAAAGCCAAATTTGAAGGATGCACACAGTGTGCCAACATGTGCTATCTGCCATCACGGGAGATCAATGGACACGTTTTGGGGGTGCAACCCCTTCCTCAATTATAAAGTCGCGTTGAGGAAGGGCTTGCTCCCCCAAAACACGTCCCTTGATCCCCCCTGATGGCAGATAGCACATGTTGACATTTGTAAATTGGTGTGCATCTTACAAATTTGGCTTTTCCAGGGGTGATTTCCACCCATCTGAACGCTATATCAAACCCAGTTCCTAAATACTGATGTCTGATATAGCCTTCAGGTTTTACCTATGTGAACTTTGTAAGTTCAAGTTTTTTGGCTTTCTTGTTGGTTTTACACAGGCCTGTTTTATCTGAAATGGATATTTCGATTTTTGATAATGCTACTGCAAAAATTGTTATACAACAAACATGTTGGTTTGTTTTAAAAACCTTTCGTAAATGCACATGTGATTGTGCAGGTATAAAAAAGTGGCTTACTCAAGAATGTGTGGATTATTGTCTCAACACTACAACACTTTTGGGGTGATGTAATTGCCATTTCATGCAAAAATGGGGGTTATTTCCGAAGGGCAAATACACTTTGCACTACAAGTGCAGGTTCAGGGCAGTTGCAAGTGCACTTGTAGTGAAATGTGTTTTTGCATTTAGGAAGTACCAGCCAACACTGTTTTTTATAAGGTTACCCAATCACGACATTTTCTGTACTCAACACATTTCTGTCAGGGTCAGCTAAAACAAACACAAGCAGTAAATGTCCACAAAGAATTTCTTTTGGTTGTTTTTTATTTGAAAAAGGTTTCACAGATTGTCTGGCATATTGATAGCCCCCCTACCCGCAAAGAACTCCAGGTATCGTAACCGGACATCACGGGCACTCAGGGAGGGCAAGCCAGGATGGCCACTTTCAAGCGCTGTCAGTGTTGATGGATTTGGGATTCTGGCCTCAGGCCCAACTGAGCCAGCATAGTTGGCTGAATGTTTTCTTAAAAAATTATGGAGAACACAGCAGGCAAGTATTATATGGTTCAGTTTATACTCCGCCATATGGATGGGTGTCAGAAATAATCGGAACCGGCTGGCCAGGATTCCAAATGTGTTCTCCACCACTCTTCGGGCTCTGGCCAGCCAATAATTAAAAACCCTCTGTTCCGGGGTGAGGGTCCTCATCGGGAATGGCCGCATCAGGTGGTCCCCCAGCGCAAATGCTTCATCAGCAACGAACACAAATGGGAGACCTTCAACATTGTCCTCTGGAGGTGGCAAGTCCAAGCTGCCATTCTGGAGACGCCTGTAGAACTCCAGAAAAAATTGGATGACTCGCGCTATATAGGTGGATGTATGTGTGGTCAAATTTGTCACACAAAAAGCACTAAATACACAGTATCAGTGAATATATAAACCATCTGTGTGGTGATAAATCACAATCAGTGCAAACAAATCACAAAATAATCAGTAAAAACATAAATCATCAGTGCAATGATGTATCGCAATCAGTGCAAACAATTGAAAAAATAATAAATAAAGTCCAAACAAAATATACTGAAAAAACCATGTGGAAGAATCAAAAGTAGTCCATAAAAGGAACCCAAGACAAGGTGAGTTGACAATCACAGGTCTTTCAACCGCATGGAACCTCAAATGTGTAGAACCACCACCAAAAGTAAGAGCCTGGCCGCTTACCAGAACCCCATGACCCCCCGTTACAGAGGGTCTAAAAAGGCTTTTAAGATCCTAGTAGTCCGGACTTCCCAGGAACGGTGATGGAGCGGAGATGGGAGTGAAAACTGGAAAAGGGCATCAGGTGCTGGAGTGGGGATGGATGGGTCCACAAGAAGGGGGCTCAACCCTCAGCATAGTGGTGTCATCATAGGAGAGAAGAAAGGGAGGGCTCCCATAGTGTAAAATCAGATGGTAATTTATTGTAGAAAAAAACATAAACACTCACATGTAGGTAAAATAATCAACATCATCAATTGGAAAAACGAACTGTGGCACCGGCCGGATAACCACAGATAGCTCGTCCTGTTGAAAATACAGCGACAGTGGGAGGTGGCGCGATGATGCCGCTCAGCCCTACGCTGCGTTTCGCAAAAGAATTGCATCTTCAAGGGGCACGAGCTGCTCATCGCAACACCTCCCTTAAATAGTAAGTAATAAGCCTCACCTTGGGACTCCAGGGGCGTGACCGGATGAGAAGGTGAACGGAGGTGTGTGAGCTCTCTCCACGCTCCAGCTCCCTGCTGCTGACACCCATGCTGCTTATGTCGGTCTGATCCGACTCCGAATCTACTACTGCCCGTGATCTCTGGTGATCTCTGGTGTCCTCCTCGCTATTCTGCTGGCTCTTCCTTAGCCCTGTGGAAGTATCCCTATCTGACGGATCCCGGTATTGAAGGGGGAAACGGCCGATAGTACCGGGGCGATCGGCTCAGCTGTGAAGCCAAGCAGCGGCTGATTGTACATATCAGTGTCGAGCGGTCGCCTGGCAGCGCACTGCACTCTCGCGGGAGTTGGAGCTCCACGCGTCCTGTCAGGGAAGCGAAGAGACGGAGTACAGGCTGACCTACTCGGGAAACAGAGAACGCAGGATGGAGCCCGGGACAACAGGGGGGTTCGCTGGATGGGCTTGACTGTGATGAGTGACGGCTGATACCGCTCCGGAGCAGTACCAAGGTAACAATTAGAACTGATCTCTTTCTTGGTATTGCAATATAGTGGTATGAGGGGTTACTGATTAGCACCAGAGAACTTACTGCTGAAGGCCAAATTTTTTTTTTTTTTTTTTATTGTCAATGCTGTATTGACCCGTGAATAGTATCTCCGCTTATTGAGGAACAGTAAAATTGGGGAACTAGTATTGGGCACTCTCCCCGGCATAGCTTATCGGGACTATTGGCAGTTATACGGGGATAAGCGGGAAAATGACCAAAAAAAAGGGAGAGGAGCATCCTCAACAGCCCCATGAGAGCTCACTTGCGCAGGCCACCCGGGCAGCTAAGGAGAAGGGGAACCTCGCAGCGTCCGCATCAGCGGCATCCAAATTGGAGAAATACGCCCATACTCCCTCGCATTCCCCAGCTGGGGGTGCTCAGCAATCCCAAGAGAAGACGGGAAGCACAGGGGATAGAAAGAGTTTAAGCAAAACTACATCAGCCGTATCAACAACTATGAAAGCGGCGAATAAAAAAAGCCCTGAAAGGGACCCCCCGGGGAAGATGAGCGAAGGCAACTCTGATATTGAAGTACCCAGTGAAACTGAACCCACATTGAAAGAGGTTTTGAGTGCAGTTAATGCTTGCAGGGGATCACTGAGTGATTTATGTGACCAGTTAAGAGGCCTTAAAGAAGAACTGTGTTCTATGAGTCAAGAATTACAGAAAGCCGTGGAAAGAACTTCTAATCTGGAGGAGAGGTTAAGCCAAGTAGAGGATATCTTACATCCCATGAGGCAAGAGTTTAGAGTGATGCAGACCCAGCTGGACTCTCATAAAAGCAAAATGGATGAAATGGAGAATCGTCTCCGCAGACAGAATGTGAGGATACTAGGCCTCCCAGAAGGAAGCGAGGGGTCGTGTCCAGAAGTATTCCTGGGAAGGTGGCTTAGGGAGATTTTTGGGGTGGAGACTTTCTCACATTTTTTCGCCATTGAGAGGGCTCATAGGGTGCCCACCAGGTTGAAATCTCCAGGCTCTCGCCCTAGGCCATTGATCTTGAAGCTATTTAGTTACAGGGACAAGATAGTACTAATGCAGAAAGCCAGGGAAAAGGGAGACATTTTCTACAAAGACACTAGAATTTCAATTTACCCGGATTATTCCCCAGATTTGCAAAAGAAAAGAGCAGGATTTGCCGAAATTAAACGAAGCTTGAGGAATATGGAAGTATCTTATGCATTGCTCTATCCGGCGCGACTACGTATTGATGCTCCAGGAGGGACACAATTCTTTGACTCTGCTGAAAGGGCCATAAAATGGCTGGAAGAAAGCAAAAAGAACTTGTAGGGTCGGAGTATTATCAGTTGATTGTTGGGTGTTTTTTGTTCTTTTTGTTTTTTTTTTGTTTTGTTTTGTTTTTTGTTTTTTTGTTTTTTTTGTTTTTTTTGTTTTTTTTGTTTTTTGTTTTTTTGCAGCAGGGACTGGAGGAGGGGGGGGGGGGGGGTGATTGATGTGTTGGAAGAAAAGAAAGAAAAAAAGAAGAAAGGGGAAGGGAAAAAAAGCTTACGAGAGTTCACAATAGGTGGAGGATGGCTATTATGTGGGTTATAGTGTTATTGGTGATTGGGGAGGGGGGGAGGGAGAGTACTGGGAGGGGGGTGGAAAAGTCAAACAGGGGAAAGTTTTTTTTCTCTGTCCCTGGTTGGTTGAGGAAGAGGGGAAAAGAGTGGGGGAATGAGTTGGTTGGGAGGGCTAAATGGGTCACAAGGAATGCTCCTAGGGTAGGCCAAGTAAGGCAGGGGGGGGAGGGGAGGGGAGGGGGGGGGCACAAGGGTACACAATCAGGTAAAATGTATTCAAAATCAATGGGTTGCTATGCACTAGTATTAAATACACAGAGGGCAAAGATAAAATCATCACTGAGCTTTTTTGCAATATTTATTCACATATTAAAATAGCAAAGGAAAACCTGGTAGGATTAAAAGGGACGGGAAATTTTGTATATGAGTTTGTAAATATATATTTGGCACTGGAGGGTTTAATTAAGGGGGGTTTTAGTGCTCACTATCATAAGAGGCCCAAGTCCCTGGTGGTCTTTTCTTTTTCCTCTTTTCTTTTTTTTTGTTTGAGAGATGTATATTTATTTATTTATATGTATGTTTACAATTTAAAAGAGGGTTAGAATGGTAGGAATAACCTCATGGAATATCCGGGGTATGGGAGACCCCATTAAAAGAGCCACCGTATGTTCAGAGCTGGAATCACAGGGTGCGGGCCTGGTGTGCTTACAGGAGACGCACCTCACCAATGACTCCAAATCTTTAATTTGGAATAAAAAGTTTCAAGCACAATATCACTCAGTACACACCTCCTACTCGAGAGGAGTATGTGTACTGGTTAAAAAGGGGATAGCGTTCTCCTGTAGGGATGTTAGGATAGATCCGCTGGGCTGCTATGTCTTCTTATTCTGTACAATAGAGGGTAAACTTTTTGTCATAGCTAATGTGTATATTCCCCCTCCCTTCAAGATGGAGATTCTATATTGCCTCTTAGAATATGTTGAGGATAAGGGTGATATTCCACTAATAGTGGTGGGTGACTTCAACATGGTTCTTAATGGGAAAATAGACAGGTTCCCCCCAAGAGTAAGGGAGAACAGAGCAGACGAAAGACGGCTTACTCAGCTGTTTGAAGAGATGGGGTGGTGCGACCTCTGGAGAATCTGTAACCCGGAGGAGCGGCAGTACTCTTGCTACTCTGAGTCGCATCGCACTCTCTCTCGCATAGATATGGCAGTGGGAAACAAGGGGGTGCTTCCCCTTATAAGGAAAATAGAGTATAGGCCGAGAGGGGTATCGGACCATTCTCCTTTGACGCTGGCAATAAACATCCATAATGGATATAATGAGAGAGTATGGGCATTGAATCCTATATGGTTGGAGATTATAGGAAAAAAAGAAGATACATGGGAAAAAATAAATGAATTTCTGGTAATTAACTCAGGTACGGCGTCGCAGGGGATGGTCTGGGACTCCCTCAAAGCATTCCTGAGGGGTATCCTCTTACAGAATATAGCATGGGTTAAGAGACAATCAAGAGAAAAAGGGGATCAGATTAGGAAAGAGGTGCTAGAACTAGAAAAACAATACGTGGCAGACCCAAGTCCAGGAAAACAGCAGCTTTGGGTAGAAAAGCAGCAGGAGTATAAGATGGATATGCTTAAAAATGCTGAAAACAAGAGACTATTCCAGAGGCAGAGATACTTTGGGGAGGGGGAAAAAGTGGGTCGCATGCTGGCATTATTAGCTGATACTAACTCACCCTCCTCAACGATCGCTGCGATTCGAACCTCTAGCGGGGCAGCTACGTCAGACCCCTTGATGGTTAAAAAGGTATTCGTTGAATATTATAGTAACCTATATAAATCGCAACGACAATTAGAAGTAGGAGAGATAGAGAATTTTTTAGAGGGAGTTAGACTTCCATACCTCTCTGAAAGTGAAAGGGCCAGTCTGGACTCCCCCATAACTCTTGGGGAAGTACAGCAAGCAGTGTTAGATATGCCTAATCAGAAAGCCCCAGGTCCTGATGGCCTGCCTGTTGAAATCTATAAGTATTATGGGGAGGCATTAATCCCAGAACTGTTGAAGACATTGAATTGGGCAATTGCGGATGGTACCCTGCCCGCTTCAATGACTGAAACCAACATAGTACTGATAAAGAAAGAGGGGAAAGACCACCTGGAAGCAGCATCATATAGACCCATTTCGCTATTATGCTCCGATATAAAAATATTGGCAAAAATAATGGCCACTAGGCTAAAGAAGTATGTATCAGAGCTAGTACACCCGGACCAGTCAGGGTTTATCCCAAATAGATCCACTAGCATTAACATCAGAAGGGCATACCTAAACCTCCAGTCGCCGGCAGGGACTAGGAACTCGAAAGCAGTCCTCGCTTTGGATATTGCCAATGCGTTCGATAGCCTGGAGTGGGAGTATCTCTGGTGGGTGCTGGAGAAGTTTGGGTTTGGCCCGAAATTTATCAAGTGGGTGAAGACCTTGTATTTCCATCCAAAAGCTAGGTTAAAGATCAATAGTGAATATACGGAGTGGCTATCCCTTGAGAGAGGGACGAGGCAGGGGTGTCCACTTTCGCCCTTGTTATTCGCACTAGCAATGGAGCCATTAGCAGAGGTAATAAGACACTCGCCTGGAATACAAGGATTTGGAGAGAGGAATGAGCTGGAAAAAGAGGCACTTTATGCTGATGACGTGCTGATTTTTCTTGGGGATATGGGACCTTCCTTGGAAAAGGCAATACAATTAGTGGAAAGATTTGGTAGGTCATCAGGCCTGGTGGTGAATTGGGATAAATCAACATTGCTCCCACTGGACTCAACACGTAATAGTCTAAGGGGAGGTATGCCGAGACTGAGGGTAGTGGAGAAAATGCGCTATCTGGGGATAGTTATTTCATCTGACCCGGCACAATATATAGGAGACAATTTAGTCCCTTTATTGGAAAAATTTAGAAGGAAAAGTGCTATTTGGTGCCAACTCCCGCTATCCCTGGCAGGTAGAGTTAATTTGATCAAGATGGTTTGGATGCCACAATTATTATACGTACTCCATAATTCCCCAGTCTGGATTGGAAAGATCTGGTTTCAAAAATTAAATACCATATTTAGGGAATTAATATGGAGGAAAGAGCAGGCAAGGATCAAATTACAAACTCTTTAGCGCCCTGTCGGGGAAGGGGGACTGGCAGTACCACATCCCTATAGCTACTTCTTGGCGGCGCAATTACAACATCTAGGTGGCTGCGAAAATCAGGGCTGGTCGAATCCCAACGCGAAACTCATGATACAGGACACCCCATATGAGTCCCTGGCAGAAGCACTAGAGGCTGGGATACCCCAGGAGGGATATCCAACATATAAATTGATCATTAAAGTCTGGCAGGCCACTAAGAGGATTATGGGGTATGGAGGTTATACTGAATACTCGCCCATATGGGACAATAGGGGTTTGAGGGAGCTGTTAACAGTGGATAAAAATTGGATATGGGTTCGCCATGGAATACGGAGATTGGTGCAGTTATTCGAAGGTAACGATCTGAAACCTTTCATTGAGCTAAGGCGGGAATATGGGATCCCAAATAACACTTTTTATACTTTTTTGCAGATCAGGCATGCACTTAACAGTCAATTTAGCAACTGCCCATTGGAATGGTGCAATGTTCCTCTCCTAAACAAAAATATTAGAGCAAATTCCACTAAGGGTCTAATAGCAATAGTAAGCGGTCAAATTTCTGTAAGGTTGCTTGATTTGCAAAAGACTCTGGATATCAGGGAAAGGTGGTCAGGGGAGGTGGGGGAGATAACCGACAGTCAGTGGAAGGGAATTTTGAAGGCCAGTCCACTGGTATCGGTTTCCCCATCGCAACAGGTGTCACACCTTTTTCTGATACATAGGGCCTATTATACCCCTAAGAGATTATTTGGGTTTGGCCGCAGATTAGATGACAAATGTCCTAGATGCCTGGATACTGGTGACCTAATACACATGGTATGGAGGTGTCCGAGGTTGGCGAGGTACTGGTCAGAGATAATTAGGATTATAGAAACTAGGTTTAAAACCAAGTTGAAACAGGAGGCCAGGGTATGTATCCTTGGCCTGCTTGGGGAAAGCGGGGAGTGCAATAATAAGAAAATCGCTATAGGAAGGTGCCTTTACCAAGCTAGGAAACTAATAGCGCAATCTTGGCTATCCAGTACGCCCCCAACCACAGAAGACTGGCTCAGGACAGTGGATAAACTAGTATGGACAGAAAAAACAGTATATATCAGGAGATGTAGCTATGATAAATTTACAAAAATCTGGAGTTCCTGATTACACTGGTCAGGTATAGTCCCCTGATTTGGACTTAGCCTGAAATGTGCCTAAGGAATTGGATTGACCGTCAGTATAGCATAGAGACAAGGGAGAACCAGCGAACTAAGGTTAAGGAGTGGATGTGATGTTAGTACATGAGGACGTGCAAGCACCTTCTTATATTGTGCATGGATAGGGGAGGGTGGGTGGTAACGGGATGGGGGGGGCGAGGGGGAAGGGATATAGGAGATTTAGAATATAATATATTTTTATATTACTTGATTGGGATGATAATCTCCATAAGCTGTTGTGAAATGTATAATGTTTTCTATTTTTGCTTGTTGTTTTCTTTTTTTTTTTTTTTTGTAAAAAGAAAAATCCAATAAAGAATATTTAAATTGAAGCCTCACCTTGGAATCCCCCACACCGGACTTCCACAACTAGTGCAAACAAATCACAAAATAATCAGTAAAAACATAAATCATCAGTGCAATGATGTATCGCAATCAGTGCAAACAATTGAAAAAATAATAAATAAAGTCCAAACAAAATATACTGAAAAAAACATGTGGAAGAATCAAAAGTAGTCCATAAAAAGGAACCCAAGTCAAGGTGAGTTGACAATCACAGGTCTTTCAACCGCATGGAACCTCAAATGTGTAGAACCACCACCAAAAGTAAGAGCCTGGCCGCTTACCAGAACCCCATGACCCCCGTTACAGAGGGTCTAAAAAGGCTTTTAAGATCCTAGTAGTCCGGACTTCCCAGGAACGGTGATGGAGCGGAGATGGGAGTGAAAACTGGAAAAGGGCATCAGGTGCTGGAGTGGGGATGGATGGATCCACAAGAAGGGGGCTCAACCCTCAGCATAGTGGTGTCATCATAGGAGAGAAGAAAGGGAGGGCTCCCATAGTGTAAAATCAGATGGTAATTTATTGTAGAAAAAAACATAAACACTCACATGTAGGTAAAATAATCAACATCATCAATTGGAAAAACGAACTGTGGCACCGGCCAGATAACCACATATAGCTCGTCCTGTTGAAAATACAGCGACAGTGGGAGGTGGCGCGATGATGCCGCTCAGCCCTACGCTGCGTTTCGCAAAAGAATTGCGTCTTCAAGGGGCACGAGCTGCTCATCGCAACACCTCCCTTAAATAGTAAGTAATAAGCCTCACCTTGGAATCCCCCACACCGGACTTCCGCATTAGCCTCGAGCGCATAAATTGCTAGTGCGCATGTGCGGAAGAGATCTAAACTTCCTAGGGAGCCTAGAGCGTCCCTAGCCTCAGCGCTACCGCGCATGTGCGGCCCCATTCGATGTCACGTCGGAGGAAAGGTCCCGCCCGCTTAAGGGAAAGAACGTCAGATCCCCGCGCGCATGCGCGAGAAACCTGATGTTGGTCTCTATATATAATATACAAAGGGGCAGCCTTATATATAGCGCGAGTGGAAATTGGGTGACAAAAGATACGATGTGTAAAAAATGGGGAATGGCATAAGTTAAAAAACAAACTAATATTGTGTGTAAAGGCATCTAACAACACATATCGTGGGGGAGTGACCGGATGCCAGAGTGAGAGGCGGTGTCAGTGGTCTCCCTCTGGCCCGATGCCTCCGTGTTCATCCGCATCAGCTTGACGGATCAAGCCCAGCCGGAAGCGCTCCTCCTTCTCACTGCAGGGCTTGGAGCTCGCTTGGCTGCCTGGCTGCCTGGCTCCCCTCAAACCATCTCGAGCCTGTGGGGGCCGCCGGAACGTCATCGCCATTACTTGGATAGTGGCACCAACGACCCCCACCTTGGAGCGGCGAGGAGCAGCGAGGAGAGCGCGAGACGCTGGCCGTGTCTGGGAGGGTTGCCAGGGCGACGGCTTCGACGCTAGCGGCTCCGGCGGCGTCCATTGACAGGGGAAGAGGCGACCAGTGTGGAACGTCCCTGCACTGCCCAGGTAGCTTGGCAGTATCGAGGTACCGAACATTATATAGGAGACTGTCTTTTCTCTCTTTTTTACTGGGGGCTGGATTGCTGCCTGAAGCTGTGGGGCTGAGGCTCAGCAACTCACCCTGCAATTAAAGAGCGGCTTGTCCTCGTGGGGGAGAGGAGCACTCTGCTGGCCAAAACTGATACACACAATTGAAGAAAACAACAGACTGATAAAACAGAATTGCCCATTACATCAGACTGGGTACTAGTCCTGCATGTAATCAAACACTAGGAAAATATAACAGTGACTGTGCTATTATTTTGACCTGGGAGGAAGAAAGGAAAGGGAAAAAGGAAAGAGAAAGAGAAAGGGGGAAGGGAAAGGCTAACTTGACGAGCCGTTAAAACCCCATAATCGTTCTCCTTCAGGCCATATAACAAGCCATGACTAGAAAAAAAGGAGAAGAGTCGCAGCAGCATGAGAACGTCAGTTCTCAAACCACTCGTACATCAAAAGAAAAGGGGAGCCAGGCAGCAGCAGCAGCAGTGGCCAAGTTGGAAAAGTTTGCGCACCCCTCGACCCTATCACCATCTAAAAATATCTCCCACCAGCAGGAGAAATCTCATGTGGGGGGCTCTGGGGACTGGAAGAGCTTAGGAAAAGGGCTGACGGTAACACACGCAACAAGAACCGCGAACAATAAAGGCTCCCCGGGCGAACCTTCAGGAACGGCAACTAGCATTGCCGCCGAGCAAAATATATCTGTAATAGAGGAACCTACATTGAAAGATGTCCTATGTGCTGTTAATTCCTGTAAAGCCTCCCTAAGTGAATTGTGCGACCAGCTGAAGGGGTTAAAGGAAGAGTTAATTACAGTAAGCCAAGAATTACAAAGGACAGTTGCTAGAACAACTATACTGGAGGAAAGGATGAGCCAGGTTGAGGATGATCTGGCCCCACTGAAGCAGGAGCTTAAAGCAATGAAAACGCAGGTTGACCTGCATAAGGTTAAGATGGAGGAAATGGAAAACAGGTCCCGCAGGAACAATGTACGGGTGGTCGGTTTACCAGAGCGGTGTGAGGGTCCCTACCCCGAGGAGTTTATGGAGAAGTGGCTTAGGGGAACATTCGGAACAGAAACCTTCTCGCACCTTTTTTCCATCGAAAGAGCCCACAGAGTGCCAACCAGGCCCCCGCCACCAGGAGGATACCCCAGACCAATAATCATGAAATTCCTTAACTATAGGGATAAGGTTACATTGATGCGCAGGGCCAGAGAGAAAGGGGATGTTTTATACAACGGGGCAAAAATTTTATTCTTTCCCGACTACTCCCCAGACCTGCAGAAACGAAGGGCTGAATTTAGGGACATTAAGCGCAGACTGCGGGACTACAAAGTAGAATATGCCCTATTGTATCCGGCACGCCTGCGCATCACTGCCCTAGGGGCTACTCATTTCTTTGACACAACGACAGGGGCAACAAAATGGCTCGAAGATAACAAAACGACTTTATAGAGTTAGGGGTTCTGTGGGGCTGGCTGGGTTATTATGTTTTGTTTTGTTTTTTCCTTTTTTTTTTTTTTTTGTTATATAGCGGATGGCACGGGGGGGGGGGGCAGGGGGGGCGTGATGGATGGAAGCACGGATGAAGGATGTGGTTTTTCTAGGTTTATACACTATAAGTATCGATTTGATGTCTTGGAATTTGGTTGGGGGAGGGGGGGAGGGGGGGAGGAGCTTGGAAGTGTGCCACGATGCACTTGGTCAGTATATGAGTGAGGAGTTTTTTTTTTCTTTTGAATGGTTGGAAGGGAGTAAAAAGGTCACATGCACAACCCTAAGGGCTGGCCTAGCTAGGCAGGAGGGGGGGACACGAAAAGGGGTGGGGAAAGGGGGGATGGGTCAGGTTAAAGTTGGGGGGGAGGGGGGTAGGCTAAATAGAGGGAGGGGAGGGGGGCCCACAATAAATCACGGGGTTAGATATTCTGGGGAACGAAAGGCACACGTATCTAGGGGGAGAAGGTCTACAAAAACAAAGCACATCTGCACATGCTGTACACATCTACAATTAAATAGCACCCTATTTTTCTTTTTCTTTATTTTTAACTTAACCATAGAGACTATGGCAAGCCTAGTAGACACAATTGCACAAATGAACTGTTTTTACCTTTTTGAAGGGTTAGTTTGTTTCTTGCTTTTTTTCTTTTTTCTTTTGTTTTTGTAAATGCCATCTAAAACCTTGAAAATAGGTTCGTGGAATATTAGAGGTATGAGCGACCCGGCTAAGAGGGCGGCTGTATTTTTGGTGATGGAAAATTATGGTGTCGGACTGGTTTGCCTGCAGGTAACTCACCTCACTAATGAGACTAAACAGTATGTTCGGAATAATAAATTCCAAGAACAGTACCACTCGGTTCACACCTCTTATTCAAGAGGGGTGAGTATCTTGGTGAGGAGAGGTATTTCATTTTCCTGCAGGGAAGCTAGGCTAGACACGTTGGGAAGGTATGTTTTTCTGAGCTGTGTTGTGGAAAATAGACCTCTGGTAATAGCAAATGTTTATATCCCTCCTCCGTTTAAAACAGAGATCATGCTGGATCTGCTGGAGTTTGTGGATGGCATGGTGGGTATTCCTATAATAGCGGTGGGCGATTTTAACGCAGTTTTAGATAGCAGTATGGATCGATTACCCCCTGTGTCCCGCACGGAAAGAATTCCAGAGGGGCGACTAGCCCAACTGCTTGTAGAAATCGGATGGCACGATCTGTGGAGATCTTATAATCCAAACACCCGGCAGTACTCCTGCCACTCAGGGTCACACTCCACCCTCTCGCGCATAGACATGGCAGTAGGTAACAACGAAGCCCTGCGATTAATAGGAAATATAGAAAATAGACCGAGGGGAATATCGGATCACTCACCTCTGACTTTGACTCTAAAATTAAGTACCGGAACCAGTCAGAAGAGGTGGACAATAAATCCACTATGGCTGGACCTGATCAGTAATCCAACAGAAATACTCCCCAAGTTAAAAGAGTTTGTAACATTTAACTCAGGTACAGCACCAGTAGGAGTGGTGTGGGACACCCTAAAAGCATATCTTAGAGGACTACTACACCAGCAGGTTGTAATGGTAAAAAAAACATCAAGGGACTGGGAGGTGAGGGCCAGTAGGGAAGCTATGGAAGCAGAAGCACAATACGTGTCAGACCCAACCCCAGAAAAACAGGAGATTTGGCTTAACAAACAACAAGAGTATAAAGAGGTAATCAACAGAAGAGTAGAGAACAAGAGACTCTTCCAGAGACAAAATTATTTTGGGGAAGGAGAGAAGGTAGGCCGGATGCTTGCCCTTTTAACTAGGTCCAATCTACTCTCACCAACCGTCTCCTCAATTAAAACACCAGCTGGAAACATTACATCGGACCCGGTTGAGGTATTGGAAACTTTTTCCATATTTTATAGAGACCTGTATAGGTCCCGTCAGGGCTCGAACCAGCACGAGATGGATAGGTTTCTGGAGGGAGTAGATCTGCCCATGCTTTCGGAAAGGGATAGAAGTGAGATGGATTCCCCTCTGACTCTGGAGGAGCTACAAAAGGCAGTTGCAGAACTGTCAGGCCAGAAATCTCCGGGCCCGGACGGACTACCACTGGAGATTTATAGGAAATATGGGGAGATCTTGCTCCCGGAGCTCCTAAAAGTGCTAGAACAGACGATCAGGGATGGTAGGTTGCCCTTATCAATGTCAGAGGCTGATATAGTAGTGATCCCAAAGGAGGGGAAAGATCAATCGGAAGTTTCATCATACAGACCGATATCACTGCTGTGCACAGATGTTAAGATCATCGCAAGAATGCTGGCATCCAGGCTAAATAAATGTATAGACAAACTGGTGCACTCAGACCAATCGGGGTTTATCCCCGGCCGGTCCACCAGCACAAACATCAGAAGAGCTTACCTGAACCTACAGGTACCAACAGAGAATGTGGGATCCAGAGCCATATTGTCTCTGGATGCTGCCAAGGCTTTTGATAGCCTAGAATGGGAATACCTTTGGAGGGTGCTAGAGAGGTTTGGATTCGGTCCTACATTTATCAGCTGGCTAAAAATACTGTACAATCAGCCAAGGGTAAGGCTCAAGATAAACGGTGAATACTCGGAAAGCTTCCCCCTCGAAAGAGGGACAAGACAGGGATGTCCCTTATCTCCTTTGCTGTTTGTGCTGGCTATGGAACCATTAGCAGGAGCAGTGAGATCATCCACGGAAATACAGGGATTCCAAAGAAAAGGGAGAGAAGAGAGAATAGCACTTTTTGCAGATGATGTCATATTTTTCCTGGGGGATACGACTTCCTCGTTGGAGAAAGTGATGCATTTAGTAGAGGACTTTGGAAAGTTCTCGGGATTAGTTATCAACTGGGAGAAGTCGTCGCTTCTACCGGTAGATTCAGTGGCTATTACTACCCCAACATGCCTGCCTCACTTGAAGATTACAGAGAAAATGAAATACCTTGGCGTGGTGCTGTCTAAGGACCCCGGTACATTTATCAAGGACAACTTGATCCCCCTCTTATTAAAACTTAGGAGGAAACGTGACATTTGGAGCAGACTCCCTTTGTCTGTGGCGGGCTGAGCCAATCTGATAAAAATGGTCTGGATGCCGCAGCTGTTATACCTATTACATAATTCCCCAGTTTGGATTGGTGGGAAGTGGTTCCAAAAGATCCAGTCCCTTTTTAGGGAATTAATATGGAAAAAAGGGCAGGCCAGGATCGGCCTACAAAAACTGCAGCGCCCCGACACGGAGGGGGGATTGGGGGTCCCACAACCATTCATGTACTATCTGGCAGCCCAGCTACAACAATTGGGAGGATGTGCCACTGAGAGAGGGGGAAACAATAACGTTAAAATAATTCTACAGGGGAATCCACACAGCTCACTGGTGGGAGCACTGGAGGCAGACTCGCTACAAGGAGAAATTCCGACACTTAAAATGATCACCAGGGTCTGGCAGGCAGCTAAGAAAACAATGGGGTACAAAGGAATATCAGAACATGCGCCACTATGGAATAATAAGCGTTTGCATGAACTATCAACTGTAGATAGGAATAGATCGTGGGAAAGTTGTGGGATAAGCCGGTTGATACAATTATACGAAGGGGATACTTTGAAATCCTTTGAGGACCTAAGACGCGAGTATGGGATACCAAACCAGGCATTCTACAGTTACTTGCAGATCAGGCACGCTCTTAGCAAGCAGTTTAGTAGGCAACCCCCAGTATGGTGTAGGACCCCACTCCTACAAACAATAATTAAATCAGAGACTACTAAAGGCTTAATCTCAGAGATATACTCCCAACTAATAAAGAGAGGAAACATGAAGGCAGGCCTATTAGGAGGAAGGGGTAAATGGGTGGCCGACGTGGGGGAGATAACGGACGAGCAATGGGAGAGAATTCTCGAGTTTGGACCAGAGGTATCGGTCTCTCCTTCACAAAAAGTCTCCCACTTGATGCTGCTACACAGATCTTACTATACACCAAAAAGGCTGTTTATGTTTGGCCGTAGAACCAACGATGAGTGCCCTAGATGCAGAGGAACAGGTGACCTAATTCATATGGTTTGGAGGTGCCCAAAACTAGTAAGGTACTGGACTGAGATTATAAAGAAAATAAACGCTATGTTTAGGGTGAACCTAGAACCGGGCCCCAAAATCTGTGTGCTGGGGTACGTCAGTAGTGTTCTGAGGAATAGAAGTACAGCCATAGCGATAGCAAGATGCTTGTTTCAAGCTAGAAAATTAATTGCACAAGCATGGCAATCAAGCACACCTCCAACCCCGGAAGCCTGGGCCGGGACGGTTAACTCCACAATACGGAGTGAAAGGACATTTTACATAAGGCTAGGCAGTTACAAAACATTCACGAAACTATGGAACCCATGGATCCAAGCAATGCCATGCTCCTTTCCAGTGTCACCTTAGCGTTGAGGGCAATTTCCCTCTCACTGGGGTAGAGATGGTGCACCATAGCCAGAGATCCGAAGCTGAGGGAGAATGGGGAGAAGGAATAATAGCTAGATATAAGGTGTGTATTGGAATAGTGAGCGTAGGTCAATGGGGGGATGGGGGGCGGGGGGGGGGGGTTCACTAGTTTGGGTAATTTGGAAAAGGCTTAGGGAAGAGGTCTTCCCGTTTTCACTATGACATATTTTTGTACAATTGTAAATTTTACACACTGAAAATATAAATTAAGAGAAAAGTCTGAACGGCCACAATGATGTCACTCGGCAAGAGACAAATATGACCATCAATCTGAAAGATGTCTCTGAATCAAGGTAACTGAAGTGGCCAGAAAAAAAAAAAAAAAAAAAAATATTGTGTGTAAAAAACATCTTAAGCCACATCATCAGATTCCTGTCAGTCGGATCGCTCTCCCAAAGAGAACCTTCACAGCAATCCTTGGTGTTGGCACTTAAATGTTGATGGAACTGGGGAAATATGTTATTGTAAAACAAATATAAAGTGTAGCAAGTCTATATAAATGAGTTTGCTAAATATGAATGACATATATTATAGCAGTCTGGGCGTGAATGGTGACATGCACCAGTTGAACTAAAATTGTGTTGTGAGGGGACATGAGTCACAAACAGCGACCTCTGGTGGCCATAATAAAAATACACACCCTCAACGCCAGAATTCTCATATATGAGATGGTCAGATGGCTGTGATGGCTATGTGGGTGAGCATAAATAGATGAATGCAAATAGATAAGCCTAAAAAGGCGTGAATAAATCATAAGTAAATTAATGTGAAGTGTGGGGATTGTCTACAACCACAAATAGGTTTTCAGAGACGACCCCATCCAAAAAAAATTCACCCATAACAACCCACAGTGCTGGCATGTAATATATGTTTGTATTGGGGAATGCTCATCCCGAAAAAAATACATTGTATAGCAAAATTGGCATGTGTCAAATTGAAACGGACTCCCCAACTTAAAGACTAAAAATAAATATAAAATTTATGGGGCCTGAGTGATGACACATATAGGCACAACCTAAAAAATGGTCATAAGGGGACATAGAGATATGAGTCCCTGACAAAACGACCCCTAGTGGCCATCCTGAAATCCTCATGTAACTTAAAAGTGAATATAAAATACCTATGTAGGTACATGGAAAAATAATTTGGATTAAAAAGATTTATAAACTCTACAGGTACTGCAGTCTTGATCTAGATCCTAATCGCAGGGCATATCCGGTGGTCCGGAGATGGGGATCCAAGTCAAAAAAACTCCACAAAAAATATTCTAGACATTAGAGAGAAAGAAAGCCATATAAAAGAACATCCCGTAAGTCAGGCATTATTAATGAAAGCATTAATATCAGTATCTACGTTCATACCATGTGGTACATAACTTTTGACCCTGTATATCCAAGACATCTCTGACTTGGAAATCTCCCTAATCAGTGAGCTACCCCGCCAATGGGGTTTGTATTTGTCTATGCCCACAAATAATGTCTTGGAAGGGTCCCTATCATGGCATTGATCGTAGTGTCTGGAAACGGGATGTTTATCGTACCCTCTTCTGATATTTCCTATGTGTTCATTTAAACGAACCCGTAGGGCCCTTTTGGTCCTCCCTATATACTGAAGACCACACGGACATTGTAGGAGGTAAACTACCCCTTCAGAACTACAGGTGATGAATGGTTCAATGTCGTGTGAATCTCCAGTACTGGTGGATATAAATGACGTAATACGTCTTGATCTGTTGACATTTAGGGAGCACACCTGACATCTCCCACATTTATAAAACCCTGTTAGATTTTGCAGGAAAGATCTATTTTCCCGTGGAGGATCCTGAACTGTAGGTGCTATCTTATTTCCCAAGGAGGCTGCTCCTTTAAAAATCACTCTGGGTCTTGGTGGTAAGAGGGCTTTAAGGGTCAAATCACTACCAAGAACATGCCAATGTTTTTGTATTAATTGTTTGATGGCTCGATGTTGTACTGAATACGTAGTGATGAACGGTATAGTCTCCAAAACCTCATTCCTAGGTCTGGGAACTTCGGTTAACAAAGTGGCTCTATCCCTGTCTGTATTACATCAATTCTTTTGCGAAGACACAATTCTTTTGCGAAACGCAGCGTAGGGCTGAGCGGCATCATCGCGCCACCTCCCACTGTCGCTGTATTTTCAACAGGACGAGCTATCTGTGGTTATCTGGCCGGTGCCACAGTTCGTTTTTCCAATTGATGATGTTGATTATTTTACCTACATGTGAGTGTTTATGTTTTTTTCTACAGTAAATTACCATCTGATTTTACACTATGGGAGCCCTCCCTTTCTTCTCTCCTATGATGACACCACTATGCTGAGGGTTGAGCCCCCTTCTTGTGGATCCATCCATCCCCACTCCAGCACCTGATGCCCTTTTCCAGTTTTCACTCCCATCTCTGCTCCATCTCCGTTCCTGGGAAGTCCGGACTACTAGGATCTTAAAAGCCCTTTTAGACCCTCTGTAACGGGGGGTCATGGGGTTCTGGTAAGCGGCCAGGCTCTTACTTTTGGTGGTGGTTCTACACATTTGAGGTTCCATGCGGTTGAAAGACCTGTGATTGTCAACTCACCTTGTCTTGGGTTCCTTTTATGTACTACTTTTGATTCTTCCACATGGTTTTTTCAGTATATTTTGTTTGGACTTTGTTTATTATTTTTTCAATTGTTTGCACTGATTGCGATACATCATTGCACTGATGATTTATGTTTTTACTGATTATTTTGTGATTTGTTTGCACGGATTGTGATTTATCACCACACAGATGGTTTATATATTCACTGATACTGTGTATTTAGTGCTTTTTGTGTGACGAATTTGACCACACATACATCCACCTATATAGCGTGAGTCATCCAATTTTTTCTTTTGTTCATTTATGTGTTTGTGTCACATTTAGACATCGCTGCTTTTTTTATTATAATTTTAGACACTTTGAAGCGCAATTATTTTTTCATTTTTTCTGCCTGTAGAACTCCGTCTGGGCGATGACTCCACCATCGGACATCCGGCCATTCTTCCCCACGTCCACATAGAGGAACTCGTAATTAGCCGACACCACCGCCAACATCACTATACTAATAAACCCCTTGTAATTATAATAGTACGACCCCGAGTTGGGTGGTGGGACGATGTGGACGTGTTTCCCATCAATTGCCCCTCCGCAGTTAGGAAAGTCCCACCGCTGGGAAAAGTGGGAGGCCACAGTCTGCCATTCCTGTGGCGTTGAAGGAAACTGTTGAGGAAAAAACAATAAACATTACTATTTTTTCACAGAAACATGGCAAGCAGATTATACACAAACATTATGGGGCAACCTCCAGATAGCATTTATTAAGGGGAATTTAACAACAACAAAGTATAAGGTACACCTATCATATTCCCCCTCCCCCCCCCCTCATGGGCCATTTCTAACATTATAGGGGGGGAACTCTTGGACAGGTAACCCTCTTCACTTCATTGAGAGATGAATGCCTAAATACAGGGTATTACTTGGAACAGCCCCTCCTTAGTTACACTATTGGCAGACCACTGGACAGGTAAGAAGTGTCATAATACAAAGATATAAATACACACTGTACACATTTGAGCACATTTGGACATTCTGCTATTACCTATCAAGATAATAATAGGATACAAAAACTTTAAACAGTACCATTGGAAAGTATACAGGCAGGCCCTTGCACTACATGCTTTGGGGAAATCATCCATAAATCCGAGCACTAAAGAGGTGGGTATAGTGTGTATGGGTTTGGCAAAGTCAGCAGATAGATGATTGAGGATAGAGAATTGGGATCAGCTGACTTAGCAGTTGGGGGGAGGGAGGGTTACAAAAAATTTGGGGACACCACAAAAAAAGCCTCTGCCACTCTGCCTGAATTTAAATAAAACATAACATTTCCAAACATTTTAGGGGGTGTTTGGGGTAAAGCACTACTATAGAGCTGATAAAATACATTGTTAAGTGACTACATGAGGTGAATATAGGGGCAGGAGACACCATGCTGGAGAGGTTATTGAAGGGCAAATATGTATGAAGGACATAAAATAATAATTACATAAAAATCCAGCATGCATGAGGACAAAGGGGACATTCACAACATATTACAATCATGGTAATTAGGGAATGAGGAAAGAAATACAATATATTAGCAAACATTCAATACAATAAAATGGGATATAAAAGGATAAAAATCTTACCTTCATATACTCCTTCTGCAGGACCTGGATGATGGCAGAACAGGTCTCTGGGATAATGATCCCAAGAGCCTGGGGGGAGATGCCTGTAGAGAACTTGAGGTCCTGCAGGCTTCTCCCTGTGGTCAAATACCGCAAGGTAGCGACCAACCACTGCTCCGGAGTGATGGCTTGCCTCATGCAGGTATCCTGCCTGCTAATATAGGGGGTCAGCGAAGCCAGCAAACGGTGAAACACGGGGTCCGTCATCCTGAGAAAGTTCCTGAAATCATCAGGATTATTCTCACGGATCTCACGGAGCAAAGGCATATGAGAGAACTGGTCACGCTGAAGCAACCAATTCTTGGTCTATGAACTCCTCCTCACCCTGTTCATGGACTGGACTTGTGTCAAGGTCAGGACCCCAACACCAAGCCCCCACACAGCACGAACTCTACGAGGAGTATGCATACGAAACATGGCTAGAAAACGGTCGGCTGCTCAGAACGAAGTAACAGAACGCACTGAAGAACAGCAAGGCCTGTGTAGAGCGACCTGAAAACCAGTAACGAACGAACAAGAATACAATGACTAAAAGTCAAGCGGAACTTGCTTGCACGCACTGAAGAGCAGATACAAACCCACAAGCACAAACTGAACGGCAGAAAACGATCTGAAAGCCACGAGTCTGAAAAAGCGCGAATCGTCTCTCACCAAACTTTTACTAACACGAGATTAGCAAAAGGAGCCCAAAGGGTGCCGCGCTTGGTTCAGAACCGGCCTTTTCTAGTCTCATCGTACGTGGTGTACGTGACCGCGTGGTTGTCGATCGGAAATTCAGACAACTTTGTGCGACCGTGTGTAGGCAAAACAAGTTTGAGCCAACATCCATCGGAAAAAATCCTAGGATTTTGTTGTCGGAATGTCCGAACAAAGTCCGACCGTGTGTACGGGGCATTAGAGAGCTGGACCCCGGGATCCAGTGCTTTGGTGTTTTCAGCCATAAAGTTTTTACTGGCAGGGTGCTTTATGGGTCCACTAGTGTGGGTTCCCCGAGGGTCCCCAGTTCCTGAAGGTTTTATAACGGAGCCCACCATGAGGGGTGAAGATTGGGTCTGTTGGTTTTACCACAGAAATCCCTGCGGCAGGAAAGGTAAGTGGAGGTTTCTAAGGAATTTTTAAATTTTCTTATGAAATGTCTCCTTTAAAAAAGTAAATGTTGTCATGCCTAAGAGTCACCACTGGGGGCTGTATAGAGCACACTGCATAGTAAACACACAAATCCCTGTTCTGTCAGGGGAGAGAAGACATATCTTTTGTTCCTACTAAGTAGGAACAGCAATATGTCTCCTCCCCCAGTCAGTCCCTTCCCCCCACAGTTAGAAACAATAACTAGGGAACACAGTTAACCCCTTAATTGCCCCCTAGTTAACCCCTTCCCTGCCAGTGACATTTATACAGTAATCAGTGCATTTTTATAACACTGATTGCTGTATAAATGTCAATGATCCCAAAAATGTGTCAAAAGTGTCTGCACTGTCTGCGGCAATGTTGCAGTACCGCTAAAAATCATGGATCACCGCCAGTACTAGTAAAAAAAACTAAATAGAAAACCCATAGTTGTAGACGCTATAACTTTTGCGCAAACGAATCAATGTACGCTTATTGTGATTTTTTTTTTACCAAAAATATGTAGAATATTATATAAATTGGCCTAAACTGATAAAAAAATTAAGTTTTTAACCACTTCCGGACCACCTGCCCTCATTATATGGCGGTACTTTGAAGAGGAATTTCATTGTTATGGCAGCAGCTGGCTACCATAACCCCGGTATCCTCTATTCAGTTGGTGGTCCGCTTTCAGATAAAAATTCCCCTCATTCAGGGCCCCCCACTCCCGCCATGCTCCGGTGCCCTCCACCGCTTACCGGAGCTGCCGGCAGCGACGGAGGCGATCGGTTCCTGTGTGGTTTGGAGCTGAGTGATGGGAAGATGGCCCCCACCCGGCTCCATACCATCACAGGGCAGAAGCGACGTTAAAACATCACTTCCGCCCATAGATCTCATATTTGACCCCAGATCTCATATTTAGGAGGTCCTGTCACGCTTTTTTCTAATACAAGGGATGTTTACATTCCTTGTAATAGGAATAAAAGTGACACAATTTTTTTGTAAAAGAACAATGTAAAAATAATAAAAGGTAAAATAAATAGGAAAAATAAATAAACGCGCCCCATCCCGCCGAGCTCGCGTGCAGAAGCAAACCCATACGTGAGTAGCGCCCACATATGAGGTATTGCTGTGATTGTTAGAGCAATAATTCTAGCACTAGACCTCCTCTGTTACTCAAAACATGCAACCTGTAGAATATTTTAAACGTTGCATATGGAGATTTTTAAGGGTAAAAGTTTGTCGCCATTCCACGAGCAGGAGCAATCAATTTACTCGGCGTTAACGTTATCTTTCACAATATAAAAAAAAAAATTGGGCTAACTTTACTAATGTCTTATTTTTTAATTCAAAAAAGTGTATTTTTTCTAAAAAACGTGCGCTTGTAAGACCGCAGCGCAAATACGGTGTGACAGAAAGTATTGCAACGACCGACATTTTATTCTCTAGGGTGTTTGAAAAAATTTTTTGGGGATTCTAAGTATTTTCTAGCAAAAAAAAAAATTTAACCTGTAACAACAAGGCTGAAAAATAGGCCTGGTCTCAAAGTGGTTAAAAACATGTTTGGGGATACTTATAGCAAAAAGTAAAAAATATTGTTTTTTTTTCAAAATTGAAGCGCTTTTTTTTTGTTTATAGCGCAAAAAAAAGGCAGAGGTGATCAAATACCACAAAAAAAAAAGCTCTATTTGTGAGAAAAAAAAGGACGCAAATTTTGTTTGGGTACAGTGTTACATAAAAGCGCAATTGTCAGTTAAAGCGACGCAGTGCTAAATTGTAAAAAGTGCTATGGTCAAAAAGGGGGTAAAATATTCTGGGGCTGAAGTGGTTTACTTTAGACATTTTAAGTTTGTTTTTCTTTTTTTATTAATCCGTAGTTCTCAGAGAGGCTTTAAGTGGAGTTCCACCCAAAAGTGGAACTTCCGCTTTAAGCACTCGTCGCCCCCTTACATGCCACATTTGGCATGTCATTTTTTTTGGAGGGGAGTGGGTGACTAGTTTTGAGTTGGACTTCCTGTCCCACTTCCTACTTCTGACTACGGGCCACCTAGGCGAGTCCTCCTCTCTCCTAGGTGGCCCCTCCCTCTCGGCAATCTTCTGGGACACATCACAGGTCTGAGAAGATTGCCTGTCCACTCAGAGAGCACAGCGCCACTCGCGCATGAGCAGTGCGCACCCAGCTGTGAAGCCGCAAGCTGTCATGGCCAGGTGCCCACAGTTTCAATGGAGGCACCGCAGAGAGGAGCGAGGCTCCGTGCGGATGCATCGCTGGACCGTGGGACAGGCTGAGTGTCTGTTTATTAAAAGTCAGGAGATACACTTTTTGTAGCTGCTGACTTTTAATAAATGAAAAAAGCCTGGAACTCCACTTTAAAGCAAGTTAGCTTGTATGCGCAAATATAAATCCCCAATCACAGGGGTATTATTGTATTGATTTTTATAGGGATTCTAACCTCCGGTGCTCCAATCGAAGAGGATTAATCCATGGTGACAAAAGTCCATGCTGAACTTAAGTCACAACATTTATCAAACAGAAAATGTATTTATTTGTGTTTTTTTCTAGAGGATAACGAAAAGTTCCACCGCCAGCTGTCTGCATATGATGATCCATCACTGAGGAGGATATATGAGTATTATAAAGATGATCTGATCCACATCCTGGAGAACCTGAACTCTCCTATTGTCCGGGAAAAACTAAAATCTCAGGACGTCTTAAACACAGGGGTAAGAAAAAGATATCTCCAACTTACCTACAGCAAAATATGCAAAGGGAACTCAGAGTAAATACATGTTGTAGTTGGATGGATTACCCCAGTCCTTTATGATTGAACACCATATCACTCCATACTGATCATAAAACGCTGAACATATAATAACTCCACCCAAAAAAAGTGACCATATCAAAACTTCATTACATTCCATAAATCTATTAAAACCATTCACACAACTGCTCCCATCAGAATGTAACTATACACAAAGTTATAAATGTTATTTATTGTATATCAAAGAGGTAGATGAATCTTATTCTAATGGAAATCAAAGATTACTTGCTGCTTGTTAAAGTGTGCCTGCTCCTTGTATGGCTAATTTATGTGTAATGCCCCGTACACACGGTCGGACTTTGTTCGGACATTCCGACAACAAAATCCTAGGATTTTTTCCGTCAGATGTTGGCTCAAACTTGTCTTGCATACACACGGTCACACAAAGTTGTCGGAAAATCCGATCGTTCTAAACGCGGTGACGTAAAACACGTACGTCGGGACTATAAACGGGGCAGTGGCCAATAGCTTTCATCTCTTTATTTATTCTGAGCATGCGTGGCACTTTGTCCGTCGGATTTGTGTACACACGATCGGAATTTCCGACAATGGATTTTGTTGTCGGAAAATTTTATCTCCTGCTGTCCAACTTTGTGTGTCGGAAAATCCAATGGAAAATGTCCGATGGAGCCCACACACGGTCGGAATTTCGGACAACACGCTCCGATCGGACATTTTCCATCGGAAAATCCGACCGTGTGTACGGGGCATAAGTGTAAATGTCATTAGAGATGCCTTATACAATGTTTGCACAGTTACATTGTCAGGTTGAAAAAAGACACAAGTCCATCTAGTTCAACCAAAAAAATAATAAAAATGCAATCCCATATACACAATCCTTCACCCACAGTTGAATATCCAGGCCTTTTTTGAAGCAATCTACTGAGCTGGCCAGAACCACCTCTGGAGGGAGTCTATTCCACATTTTTACAGCTCTTACTGTGAAGAAACCTTTTCATATTTGGAGATGAAATATTTTTTCCTCCTAGATGTAAGGAGTGCCCCCTTGTCCTCTGTGATGACCTTAAAGTGAATAATTTTACAGGGCAGCACAGTGGTGTAGTGGTTAGCACTTTCACCTAGCAGCAATAGGGTCATTGGTTCAAATCCCGACCATGACACCATCTGCCTGGAGTTTGGATGTTCTCCCTGTGCCTGCGTGGGTTTCCTCCAGGTACTCCAGTTTCCTCCCACACTCCAAAGACATGCTGGTAGGTTAATTAGATCCTGTCTAAAAAAAATTTGGCCCTAGTATGTGTATGTGTTTGTAAGCATGTCGGGACCCTATGGGGTAAAGGACTGTGCTATACTCTACCGCAGAGGGACACCAGCCACAAAATGCGCCCTGAGGCGATTTAGTTCGCATACGTAGCGCTATACAAGTTATTCATTCATTCAACTCAATTTCAACAACAAGTTCATAATATTATAGACCACTTATATATTTGTACATGTTGATGATATCCCTCTTAATCTCCTCTTCTCAAGAGGAAATAGATTCAGTTCCTCTAATCTTTCCTCATAGCTGAGCTCCTCCATGCCTCTTATCGATTTGGTTGCCCTTCTCTGCACTTTCTCCAGTTCCCCGATATCCTTTTTGAGAACTGGAGCCCAAAACTAAACTGCATATTCCAGATGAGGTCTTACTAATGATTTGTACAGGGGCAAAATTATATATCTCTCTCTCTCTGGAGTCCAAACCTCTCTTATTACAAGAAAGGACTTTGCTCGCTTTGGAAATCACAGCTTGGCATTACATGCTATTTTTAAGCTTATGATCTACCAAAACCCCCAGATCCTTCTCCACTATGGATTCCCCCAGTTGTACTCCCCCTAGTATGTATGATGCATGCATATTCTTAGCCCCCAAGTGCAGAACTTTACATTTATCAACATTAAACCTCATTTGCCACTTAGTTGCCCAATTAGACAGAGCATTAAGGTTGGCTTGTAAATTGGAGACATCCTGTAAGGACGTTATTCCACTGCATAGCTTGGTGTCATCTGCAAAGACTGAAATGGTACTTTTAATCCCAGACCCTATATCATTTATAAAGATATTAAAAAAGTAAGGGTCCCAACACTGAACCTTGGGGTACACCACTAATAACCTTAGATCATTCAGAGTAAGAATGATTAACCACTACTCTCTGAATTTGGTCTTTTAGCCAGTTTTCTATCCATTTACAAACTTATCTTTCCAAGCCTGTAGACTTTACCTTACACATGAGCCATGTGTGGGGAACTGTGTCAAATGCTTTTGCAAAATCCAAGTATACCACGTCCACCGCCACCTCTCTGTCCAAGTATACCATGTCCACAGCCACCCCTCTAAGTATATCTTTATACTTAGATTTGTTTGACAACTTTTGTCTTTCATGAATTCATGCTGTCTGTTGCTTAAAATATTTTTTTCCAGCAAGAACTCATCTATGTGGTCTTTTTTTAAACTCTCCAGTATCTTCCCCACTATAGAAGTTAAACTAACAGGTCTATAGTTACTTGGTAAAGACTTTGATCCCTTTTTAAATATGGGCACCACATTGGCCTTGCACCAATCCAGTGATACCATTCCAGTCATTACCGAGTCCCTAAATATTATAAACAATGGCCTTGAAATGACAGAGCTCAATTCTCTTAAGGATCCGTGGGTGGATGTCATCTGGTCCAGGTGCTTTATCCACCTTTATTCTGTCTAAATATTTCTGGACCATATCACTTTTGAGCCATTGTTTACAGTGTTTTCATAAAGTTGAAGGTGAATGTATTACAATTTGACTTCACCATAGTGGTCTATGATATGGCACCATATAGACTTCACAATCATGGAACATTTTTTCTTTTGAACAACAAATATTCTAAATGCCCTTTTGGACTACAATGTACTATATGAGCTCCAGTAATATATCAATGTTATCACCGCAATGATGGTTGTATGAATACATTATCCTCAGGCCTCATGCACACGAGACGCCGGTGCAAACTCTGCTGAACACATGTTTTTAAAAGCTGAAACTGGCATTTAGAAATGCCCGTTTTGCCGCATTTGCATGCCGCGTTTAGCCGCCCTTTACTGCGTTTGCGTCTAGAAGCGTCTGCAGAGCAGAGAATGACACTTTGCGACCCGAATTTGGGGCCCCATATCTCGGGGCCACTTGGTGCTAGGAACCCTAAATTTGGTGTGCTAACACAGTGAAACTAGCACTACAACATATCCATATTTGGGTTCCTAGCACCAAGTGACCCCGAGATACGGGGCCCCAAATTCGGGTCGCAAAATGTCAAGCACTTCTGCAGCAGAGAATTTCCTGACTTTGGGGCCCCATATCTCGGGGCCACTTAGTGCTAGGAACCCCAAATTAGGATATATTATAGTGCTAGCTCCACTGTGTTTGCACACCAAAGTTGGGGTTCCTATAAAACTTATAAATGCAAAAGCGGCTAAACGCGGTACCGGCGTTTAGCTGCATTTGGCGTCTGAAACGTTGAAAACTTTTGCGTCTGAACCCATTTTTTTGCTTCTGGAAAAACGAGGTTAAACGCAACTGCCTAAAAACGCCAAAAAACAAGACTGTGTACATGGACACATAGGATAACATTGAATGGGTTCAGGGGCAGTTGAAAAAAGTGTCCAACTGCCTCTGAACGCGCGTTTAACAGCGTCTCGTGTGCATGAGGCCTAAATGTTACATTGTAGCTTTCCACATATTAAACTCTCCCATCCATAACTCCATATACATATCAGACATGATACCATCTTCCTATAGCTGTATGTCACTTGGGGATGAGCAAATTATGAACAGCTTGATTCTGTAGTGAAATTTACAAACTTGTGTCATTCATTTTAAAAAGTTTTTTTCTTTTGAAATTGGCTAATGTGTGTCACATGTCCTTTCTTGGCCTGTGATATTTATTGGATGTTGTGTAGTGTCTAAAGTTATTACTAAAACATCAAAATATAGATTTTGTTAATGTAAAAGGATGATGATTAGATGCTGTAGAGGAGACATTGTGAATACAGATACTATAGACATGATGAATGACACAATTAGGACACATCTTTCATGTGAATAACATTTATAAAAAATAAGGTGATTATAATATACATACAGCATGACAAACTGGTAGAAGCATTTTCAGATCATTCTATTTTATAATAGGGGGCAGTTATTTACAAATATTTGGATGTTTAAATGTTTATGTACCATATGAAATAAAGTTTTGATATGGTGACATTGGGGGAGACCTGGGAACTCTTGGGCTGGGGAAAATACAACCAGCTGGTAGGGACAGATTTCTGTGAGCTGAAGAAAGTGTAAAATACAGGGTAACATTGTGTTGCAGTGATTGGTGGCCGTGGTAAAAGGTGGGGGGGTTCTAAAGGACATGGCTTATTGTGACACACCACTTTATGTCCTTCACCTTCCCTTGTGGTTCTTGGCATTTAATCACATGAGATCTCAGAGCTGCAGATTAAGTTAATGATGGCTGACTTCCCCCTGAAGATGATGTGATCATAGATGCGAACAGGGAGCAGGTATCTCTATAATGCCTGGCATAGGTCACTGACCATGGGTCCCACTCTGACCAATGTCTGAATGGTAAAGAATAAACACTCAGGACCACCAGCCCAACAGATCTTATTGTGCGTGTTCATCTCTTATCTCGGGAAAAGATGATATCAGGATACAGTATGGGAGGAAGGCAATCTGGTTGAGGCAGTGTGATGCTTTGGGCAATGTTCTGCTGGGAAACCTTGGTTCCGGCATTCTTGTAGATGTATTTGGACATGTACCACCTACCTAAACATTGCTGGTGATCAATAGGGATGGGCTGAACATCCCCCGGTTCGGTTCGCACTCGAACATCGCAAACAGTCAAAAAGTTTTAGTGAACATGCGAACACTGTTAAAGTCTATGGGACACGAACATGAAAAATCAAAAGTGCTAATTTTAAAGGCTTATATGCAAGTTATTGCCATAAAAAGTGTTTGGGGACCCGGATACAGCCATAGGGGACATGGATCAATGCAAAAAAGTTTTTAAAATGATTTTTTTTCAGGAGCAATGGTTTTAATAATGTTTAAAGTGAAACAATAATGAAATATTCCTTTAAATATCATGCCTGGGGGTGTCCTTAGTCTGCCTGTAAAGTAGCGCTTCTTTACGATGTTTCTTACAGTACCACAGCAGAATGACATTTCTAAAGGTAAAAATGTAATTTAACCATTTCAGCCCCGGAAGATTTGGCTGCTAAATGACCCGAGCTTTTTTTGCAATACGGCACTGCGTCGCTTTAACCGACAATTGTGCAGTCGTGCGATGCTGTACCCAAACAAAATTGACATCCTTTTTTCCCACAAATAGAGCTTTATTTTGGTGGTATTTGATCATCTCTGATGTTTTTATTTTTTGCGCTATAAAAAAAGAGACAATTTTGAAAAAACACAATATTTTGTACTTTTTGCTATTATAAATATCCCCAATTTTTTTTTAAAAAAGCAACATTATTTCCTCAGTTTAGGCCGATATGTATTCTTCTACATATTTTTGGTAATAAAAATTGCAATAACCGTATATTGATTGGTGTGCAGAAAAGTTATAGCGTCTACAAAATAGAGGAAAGATTTATGGCATTTTTATTATTTTTTTTTTACTAGTAATGGCGGCGATCTGTGATTTTATGACATTATGGCGGACACATCGGACACTTTTGACACATTTTTGGGACTATTGACAATTCTACAGCGATCAGTGCTATAAAAATGCACTGATTACTGTTTAAATGTCACTGGCAGGGAAGAGGTTAACACTAGGGGGCAATCAAGGGGTTAACTGTGTTCCCTTACTTCTGTGTTCTAACTGTAGGGGAGGGGACTGACCTAGAGGAAGTGACGGATCGTGGTTCCTAGCTATTAGGAACTCGCGATCTGCATCTCCTCTCAGAAAAGAACAGGGTCTTGTGTGTTTACACACACATGTCCCTTTTCTGCCTCTCATGCCCGTGATCGCTCGTGGCCATCACAAGCATCGGCACCCCTGCAGTGCAGCGAGTGCGTGCACACATATGCGCATGCTATCCCACTTAAAGGAGCCGATGTACAACTACAACGGCTCACGGGATCGTGCCGACCTGCCGCCGTATATTGACGGCAGCTGGTCAGCAAGTGGTTAAAATTGCTTGCAGCTGTAATGTATTGCCGAATTTTGGCAATATAGATAAAAATCAATGAAAAGAATGGCGTGGGTTCCCGCCAGTCCATACCAGGCCCTTTGGTTCCTTCGGTTCCCCCTCCTGAGCCATACTAGGCCACATGCCCTTGACATTGGGAGGGTGGGTGGTTTGGGGCAGGGGGGCTCTGCGCCCCCCACCCCAAAGCACCTTGTCCCCATCAAGGCGTAGGGCTTATCAGAATCTGGAAGCCACCTTTAAAATGAGGGGGCCCCAGATCCCAGCCCCCATGTAAATTGGTATTGGGTTGATTGTACCCCTACCCATTCACCAAAAAAGTGTTTAAAAGTAAAAACCACAGCAGACAGTTTTTGACAATTCCTTAAAAAAATAAAGTGTCCTGCAAGGTAAATCCATCGTCAATCACAGCTCAACAGTGTGTGTGTATATATGTATATATATATATATATATATATGTATATATATATATATATATATATATATATATATATATATATATATATACACTGAACTGCCTGCGCGCCACTAACTAACCTGCCTAATCTCTTTTAATTCATAACACTATACATGGCCGCTGTGTAGGCAGCCGTATATAGTGTGGGACGTGGACTTAGCCCCCTGAGCCATGATTGGCCAAAGGCACCCTGCCTTTGAACAATCATGGCTCTCACAGCAGATTGCGCTGTGATTGGCCAAAGCATTCAGGTCAGATGCATGCTTTGGCCAATCAGCATATGTCAATGCACTGCAATCTCGCATTGCATTATGGGGCGATCCGCGGTGCTTGAATTTGTCACGAACGCCCCATAAATTATGTTCATTTGTGAACAAACACTCAATGTTCAAATCAAACTTAAGTTTGACTCGAACATCGGGACCATCCCTAGTGATCAAGTACAACCCTTCATAGAAAGGGTATTCCCTGATGGCAATATCCTTCTTCAGCAGGATAATGCACCCTGCCACACTGCAAAAATGGTTCAAGAAGGGTTGGAGGAACACAGCAAGTTTTAGGTGTTGACTTGGCTTCCAAATTCTCCATCTAATCGAGCATCTGTGGGATGTACTGGAAAAACAAGTCCAATCAATGGGGGCCCCACCTCCCAACCTACAAGAGTGAAAGGACCTTCTACCAATGGCTTGTTGCCGGATACCACAGCATGCATTCAGAGGTCTAGTGGAGTCCATGCCTCAATTGGTCATGGCTGTTTTGGTTTCAAAATCTACTCAATATTAGGTGGGTTGTTGTGATGGAACCACTTGTCACCCCACTTAGGTGTTTCCTTTCACCAACCAACGCTCCCTGCCCTCCAAACTGTTCCGAGCAAAGCAAGAACTAGAACCAGTCCTGTTACCCCAATCACCGTACACAGACAAGGTGTTGAGCATAGGTGTGCGCAAGGGGTGTGCTGGGTGTCTCTGGGCACACCCTAATGTGTGTCTGGAGATCTGCTGTAAGATGCTGCAAGAGACTCTATAGGGAGCTGCCTGTGTGACAGTTTCCCATTGAGCAGTCAGGGAGGCATGGAAGAGCCGATTAGTGCTTTAAACTGTAATGTAATGTCACTGCTTGCAGATAGGAGCTGTCAAAACTCGGGGCTAATGTCGGGGGTGGGCAGGACCAAACAGCTAGCCTATCAAACACGCTGATGTCGAGGGCTGAGCGGGCCACTCCATGTATGTGGGTCCGCCCACTTTCTATCAGCTATTAAACACCAGCCAAAGATTAGGCTGCTTAAGAAAGGGGCGGAGCCATATACACGGAGAAGACCGCCCAGCCCCTATCCCATTGGCTTGTGTTTGATAGGCTAGCTGTTCGGTCCCACCGACCCCCGACATCAGCCCTGAGTTCTGACAGCTCCTCTCTGCAAGCAGTGACATTACATTAGTTTCACACACTGAGCGGCTCTTGCATGCCTAGCTGACTGCTCAATGGGAAACTTCCCCTCTTCTAGATCAGTGCCAATCAGTGCCACTTGTCATTGCCAACCAATGCCGCCTATCAGTGCTGCCAATCAGTGCCACCTGTCAGTGCCAATCAGTGCCCATCAGTGCCACCTGTCAATGCCCATCAGTGCCACCTGTCAGTGCCCATCAGTGCCACATGTCAGTGCCAATCAGTGCCCACTAGTGCCCCCTGTCGGTGCCCACCAGTGCCACATGTCAGTCCCCACCAGTGCCACCTATCAGTGTCAATCAGTGCCCATCAGTGCTACCTGTCAGTGCCCACCAATGACACATGTCAGTGCCCATCCGTGCCCACCAGTGCCACCTGTCAGTGCCAATCATTGCTCATCAGTGCCACCTGTCAGTGCCAATCAGTGCCCATCAGTGGCACCTGTCAGTGCCATCCAATGCCACCTATCAGACAATCCGTGCCACTTGTCAGTGCCAATCAGTGCTGCCAGTCAGTGCCAACCAATGCCACCTATCAGTGCCAATCAGTGCCCAATAGTGCTTCCAATCAGTGCCACCTATTAGTGCTGCCTATCAGTGCCCATCAGTGCTGCCTATCAGTGCCAACCAATGCCATAAATTAGTGCCCATCAGTGCTGCCTAGCAGTACCCACCTGTGCTGCCAATCAGTGAAGCCTATTAGTGCCAACCAATGCCAATCAGTGCTGCCGATCAGTGCCAATCAGTGCTGCCTATCACTGTTTCCAATCAGTGCCACCTATCAGTGCTGCCAATCAGTGTTGCCTAGCAGTGCCATCTATCAGTGCCCATCAGTGCTGCCTATCGGTGCAGCCTATCAGTGCCCATCAGTGCTGCCTATCAATGCCCATCAGTGCCACCTATCAGTGCTGCATATCAGTGCCCATCAGTGCTGCCTATCAGTGCCAATCAGTGCCACCATGCAGTGCCTATCAGTGCTATCAATCAGTGCTACCAACCAGTACCGCCTATCAGTGCCCATACGTGCTGCCTATCAGTGCCCATGAGTGCTGCAAATCAGTGTCACCTATCAGTGCCAATCAGTGCTGGCTATCAGTGCTTCCAATCAGTGCTCATCCCTGCACTGAGTGCAGGGATGGGCAGTTGAACTCAGCAGCCAGGCACATTGTCTATGGGGGCTGGCCTGGTGGGGCACAACTGAAATCCGTCTGTTTATTAATGTCACATGCCGATAATACGTAATCACCACACTACTATTTACGATAAACTACTGGAGGTAAATTAAAAAAGTGTCAGTAAGAGGCCTGCCGCTAAGCACTGTTATGTGTTCCCACACCACAAAAAAAAAAAAGTACAGCGCTAACTTACTGAAAGAATAATTGAAGAGGTGCTAAATGTCACAGAATTCACGCTAAACTGCCCCACATGCCAAGTTGCAAAACATTGAAAAGATCAGGTTTCCTCTGGGTGGGACTTTTGGAGAGGGGTAGATAGCACAATGAGGTATGAAAACGATATATAAAAAGTATATAAGATTGTATTAAGGAACATAAGTTTAAAATAATGAGCACATATATACACTATACATATCAAAAGGTCATGATTGGGTACTGGACAGGACTAGTCATACAAAAACAGTTAAAAAAAGACAGCTGATAATCGCAGAGATCTGTTAGGTTGATAGTGAACACAACAGAAAAAACCCAACGCATTTCAAAATTGCTATTTCTTCATCAGGGGTGTATGCGATTTCGTTGCAGAATGTGTACACGTCTGCAATTTAAACAAATGAACACAAATTAAATGCGTAATATTGATTATACACAGACTAATAGGTACATATATAGTCACATGGTACTTTGCATTTGAATGTGTTTGGAAACTGACCATGCAGACTGTGTGGTTCTTGAGTTAGTTTCCTATCCAAGATTTGTCATTTAAAAACAGTGTGTTTTGCAGCTGTCAGCCTGCGAGGCCCCTGGTCCGACGGGGTAGATCAATCCACCAACACAGGTGGGTAGGTCCAACAGCAGCAGGAGGGGGAAAAAGAACAGAGTCCCACACAAAGGACAACCCAGGTTGGCCCTCCGAGATATACCCCTTACTGTGAGAGTATGGAGAAAAGAAAAAGAGACAAAGAGGTGGAATGTGTTAAATTGATTCATGGGACTGTCACCCACCATAATTCCACCCAGCAAAAAAAATATATATAATTAATTAAGTATGCATGCATACCTGTACAGACATATATGCATACACGTATACATATATATGTATTCAGCAAGGGGGAGGGAAAAAATAAAGAGGAAAAGAAGACCCCTTGATTCCCTTTTCCAAAATACATCTTGCTAACTCTGATGGACAAAAAGCACCCCCTTACATGCAGAGTAATAATGCCCTGCATCTAGGCAATTCCAATAGTGAGTGTTTGTACATCATAGTATGTACCTTGCCGGGAGGCGATCAGGTAGAAGGAGGGGACATAGGCAGAAACCAATGAGCAAGGACCTGCTTGTGTGCAGCTCTACAGACACATGGATCAGGAAACTTAAAGAGGAGTTCCACCCAGGGGGCCGTCAAAAAAAAAAAAAATTAAAAGTCAGCAGCAAATACTGCAGCTGCTGACTTTTAATTGGACACTCACCTGTCCCTGGGTCCAGCGATGCGGGGGATCGAGGCCCCGCTCGTCCCCCCCCCTCCGCTCGTCGGCGCCGGCATTTCAACTGTGGGCGCCGGGCTGTGGCTTCACAGCCTGGCACCCACTGCGCATGCGTGAGCGGCGCCGCGCGCCGTGATTGGCCTCTCAATCACCTGGGACCTGTAATGGGTCCCAGATGATTGACAGGAGGGAGGGAGCAGAGCCGAGCCCTTCCTGTGCCTGGGGGGAAGTGATGTCACCAGCCCAGGCAAAGGAACAGGCAGACTACGAGGGACCAACTAGCAACAGGCATTTAGAGGTAAGTGAAAAAAAAAAATATCCAAATGTTTTTTTGTTTTTTTTTTTTAGATTTTTTCCAGGTATTTTTGTTTTTTGGGTGGAACCCCACTTTAAGTAACGCCAGAACAATTGATCTATAGTAACAAGCAGAGGGCATTGTATCAAAAAGGGGCAATCATTATTGACAGCCATCAGAGCGCACAAGGCATAAAGCCTGGGCGTCTCCTTGGTTAAGCCATGACAAATGTAGAAAGAAACAAAAGTTCAAAAGCAAAAAATGTTACCTGGTGAGTCTGAGAGCTCAGTGATGCAGATCCTAGCTTTTATCCACCCTCACAGTGAACAGGCAACAGCTGGAGGGTGGAGGGGTTAAAAAAGCATGAGTGAATGGCGATAAGCCAATCACTACATGCATAACACTCGGAGAGGCGGGGCTAGCCGGGGCGTCCCCTGAGACGGCGGCGCGCAGACGGCGCCTCTCAGCACACCAGGGGGCGTGTGGATAGTGACGCACTGCTCCTGGAAGATGCAGTGACGTCAGGCCCTGAGATCCCATGTGTGGCAGGGGAAACCTAAGTGCGCCGGCTGTGCCGCCGCGCGTCGTCCTCCCCCGGCGCACAAGACATAGATCACGTGACCCAGAAAGGGGCCTGGGCAAGCGATATCATGTCAAAAAGGAGGCCGCCCATGCCAGACGGCAATGGACGGCCCCCCATGCGCCGAGTGTGGAACTCAAGCCGCCGTGGGCCTAGTGTGCTGCACAGACACCCCACCATGCACGAGGCACAGACGGGCCGATCGGCACGGGGGCAGTCATGTTAAAACAGGAAGGGGCCATCCCCAAACTGTTCCCACAACGTTGGGAGCATATAATTTTCCAAAATGTCTTGGTATGCTGATGTCTTAAGAGTTCCCTTCACTGGAACTAAGAGGCCAAACCCAACCCCTGAAAAACAACCCCACACCATAATCCCCTCTCTACCAAATGATTTGGACCAGTGCACAAAGCAAGGTCCATAAAGACATGGATGAGTGAGCTTGGGGTGGAGGAACTTAACTGGCCTCCACATTAAAGTGGAGACTGTGAGCCAAGCCTTCTCATCCAACATCAGTGCCTGGCCTCACAAATGCTCTTCTGGAAGAATGGTCAAGCATAGACACACTCCTAAACCTTGTGGACAGTCTTCCCAGAAGAGTTGAAGCTGTTATAGCTGCAAAGGGAGGGCCTACTCAATATTGAACCCTACGGACTAAGACTGGGATGCCATTAAAGTTCATGTGCGTGTAAAGGCAGGTGTCCCAATACTTCTGGTAATACACTATATGTGTGTGTGTGTGTGTGTGTGTGTGTGTGTGTGTGTGTATATGTATGTGTATAAATATATATATATATATATATAATATATTACGCATGTGTGTTTGAGCTTTGAGGTGACACCCTAATGCAATAGGCCGCGCCTATGGTGTTGAGGTAAACTCCCAAAGGAAAGACTGTTTATTGAAACTCAGACACATACCGTATTTATCGGCATATAACACGCACTTTTTTCCCCTGAAAATCAGGGGAAAATCGTGGGTGCGTGTTATAGGCCGATCCCCGCCGATTTCTGTGTCATCGGAGCGATCGCGGCGAATGCTGCGGCCGCCGACATACACAGCCGTGGGTAGATTTAAATATGGCACTGAGACTGCAGGGAGCCGAGATACACATACCCGAGTGTTCTCGGCTTTTTTCGGCGCCGCTGTCACACCCAGTCCCACCCCTGGACCTGTGCTATGTCCATCATAGGGCGGTACTGGGCGTGACTGTGAGCGGCGCCGAAAAAAGCCGAGAACACTTGGGTATGTGTATCTCGGCTCCCTGCAGTCTCGGCGCCATATTTGAATCTACACCGAGTGCACAAAGCTGCACTGACATGGCTGGACTGGGGCAAACCTGCACTAACAAAGCTGCACTGGGGCAAAGCTGCACTGGGGCAAAGCTGCACTGAGAAGGCTGCACTGGGGCAAAGCTGCACTGACAAGGCTGCACTGACAAGGCTGCACTGGGGCAAGGCTGCACTGACACTGAAAAGGCTGCAGATGGACAGATAAGGCTGCATTGATGGGCATTTTAATGTAAGTTTTTTTTCCTTAAACTTCCCTCCTAAACTTGGGGTGCGTGTTATTCGCCGATAAATACGGTACTTTATACCCTACAGGAGGACGTGCCCTCCTGATCATATTACCCAAACAACACAAACTGTAACCAAGAAACATAATTTAACACAATGAGCTAATTAACTATTCAGTTAAACCAGCCTAGGTGACTCAATGCCCACCCAGACAATGTTGTTATTAATCAGACAATAGGTGACACAATTAACAATGGGACAGACATGCTTAGCAGAAAACACATAATACCTTAATAAACAGAGGCCAATGTAACCAGCTCTTTCAATGAACATGTATAGTTCAGAATCAAACAAACCAGCAATAGTCTTTATATATTTCTTGAGGGATATTGTTTACAAATATTACTGTCCCATTTGAAGTAATTACATTACATTCTCAGTGTCCATCAAGTAGTTGTCCATCATTTGCTTGGTCACCCTCTAATAGACACAGGATGACTTATACTTAAGAGGGGCCTGTGCAGCTGAACCAGGAGTTTTTCGACCTCTCTAAAGTAAGCAAGGTTCCACAAGCCCCCCGCCCAATGTAACTCCCATCACAGTTGTCATAAAGTTATGGCTGATTGGTATATATCAAATGTTTGATTAATAATGTAGTGCTACCCCACTGGATCTTGAGTCCCCCTATTCCTGCACAGCCAGACAACAAGCTCTTCCAACTTATATACAGACACAAGAAATCAGTCTGTGGACTTGTTTTTTTTTTTGTTTTACTTGGGAAAAACAATGTGAATAGGATATAGGAATTATGGGATGCCCAACTTGATGTGTAGAACAACAGATTAGGACAAACTTCCTTCTCTATGTACACAAAAATGAAGATCCTGGACTGTACTTCCTCAGGTATAATCACAATCTCTATGGATCAGTGGCAAAGTTCTTTATGAACCAGGAGCTCTCCGTCCCCTTTAGTGAAAAAGCACAAAGTTTCAAAACTGTATGCAGGAGTATTGTGTTTCTTCAGTAGAACCTCATAGAGTTATGACACTTGCAGATACTCCCAGCCCACCTGGTTGCTCTCAATACCAGCCAACCTGGCTGCTCTGAAGAATGCCCCAGGCCAAGGGATTGGGATTTAGCTCAATGCTGACCCTGTGAAAGCATGCTACGTCTGGCTGTCTTTCCCCTTGTATGCCCCTGGGTGTGCTGAGCAGGGCCGTTTTTAAGGCAGGGCAAAAGGGGCAGCTGCCCGGGGCCCTGTCATTGTTGTGGGGCCCAAAGCAGCTGCCTAATACTTGCCAACTATCCTGGTTTAAATTCCCTCATCCCTTGAGGTTTTAGTCCCGTGCTGTGTCCCAATATCTCAGTGTGAAGTGCTGCTACTAATGCTGCCCAGCTCTGCCCTATTGTTGTGTACAGATGACTCACCTGCAGACCCTGTGTTTACATGTAAATTACCGGCATTCGTATGTAAATAGCAGCAGCATTGTACATCATGCCCCCCTGAGGTCATATCCACAGTAATCTCTAGCAACCAATCAACAAGCAGAAATCATGTGCTGTAACCTCTAGCAACTAATCAGTAAGCCGTAATGTGTGCCGTAACCTCTAGCAACCAGTCAGTGAGCGGTAATGATACACTGTAACCTCTGGCAACCAATCGGAATAGCTGTCTGATCTCATTCAGTAAACTGCTATTTATTGTATGTCTCAGAGCAGGTGGAGAGCAAAACTGTATGGGGGCCCCCCAGAAAAGTTTTGCCCAGGGTCCAATCAATATTAAAGACGGCCCTGGTGCTGAGGTACTCACACTGTCCCTTTGATTCTTGCTGCACTGGGCAAGACTTCTGTTCAGGCCTCCTGCTGTCCAGATCCTCCCATGCCAGCCCAGATGTCTTCTGCACAAGAAGACTCAAAGGTAATGGAGATCTCTCTTAGGCTTCCTCTCCTTCCTTTCCTCAGCTCCAGTCTGTAGGCAGAGCCTCAGACCTGGTGTCCCCTCCAAGGCCTCATGACAGCAACCACAGCACTCCCATCTTCCACCCAACTCTCTTGCTGCTCAGGCTCCATGATATTTAAGAGCTGATCCAACCACCCTGCCAGTGCCTTCTGCCTGAGGATTGGCCAGATTCTCTCAAGTGTGCAGCTCAGGACCTCCTGGCCTCCACTCACTAACTTCCAGAAGTTTCTTCAGGCTTCGAGAACCAGGGGGAAATACCAGAGACCTGCCCTGTAGCAACCCTCAAGCATGACGTAGAGTAACCTGACCCAATTACAGACACAATTACCATGAGTGACAAAAATAATTTACCTAAACTAATTGCACACTAGAGGGTACTACAATAAGAAGCAATATGATGTACATATATAGAGGTGTAGCGGTACCCCCGTAAGGGCTGCTGATTGACTCTATACCCCACTGGCTACCCCCACTCCTCAGATCCTCTCTTACCTCTGACACCTCGGGTTCCATGTTGCAGTGCAATGCTACCAATAAAAGACATGTAGCACCCACCTGTTTGGGTGAGTGCTACAATAGAGAGTTAGCTGTTATAATAGGCCAGAATTTCACCCTGCAGTGTAATCTGGTGGGGTTTGATTGGCATGGGAGGTTTACTAGGGTAGAGGAGGGTGTGACCCCCTGCACTCTGCTTGGAAAGTTTCCTTTGTCTTCTGGGGTTTGGCCTGGAAGATGGGAGGAATACAAGTAAGAGTGACAGGTAGCTTCTGGAAGATGCCTCTGGACCAATCATTAATTTGTTGGGACAGAGGCGGGACTTGTATAAAAGGGCTGGTCACATGTTTCCTGGGTCGGTCGGTTCGGTCGGTTGGTTGAGCAGTCTGGTGGAGGATGTAGGTTCCAATAGGTTTTCGTGGGTGCTCTCCCCTTCGGGGGAGAGGAACATGCTCCCTGGTGTGGTTCTGTATGGGAAGAGAAAAGATCCAGGAGTGAGGATGTATCCACTAGTACAGCGTTGGTGCTCCCCCCTGCAGGAGGAGAGGGAAAGCAAGTTATGCGGATGGAGGAGAAACTGCAGGACATTCTTCTTAACCGTTGCCAATACTGACATACAAGGACTAGGAGAGGATTTTCTATGTGCGACATGGATCATCACTCGGAAACACAAGTGAGTGTAACCCAGGGGGAAACAGCACTTCTGAGAGACTTTGTAGGGGTTAGTATGGGGGTTTAGGGGAACAGAGCTGGGCCCTAGAGAACTAATACCCTGGAGGAATCCGAAAGTCATCTCCTGAATGTTATTCAGAGTATCGTTCATGGAGTTAGAATCAGAAGCACTGTAAAGTCAGAAAAAGGTGGCTAACAGGAAGAAGGAAAGATTCATTGCACTATGAGAATTTATGCAAGATGGAAGTTTACTAATAAGGGCTTCAATCTGGATGTAATACTGTATTGTTCATCACTCAACCGCACTGGAAGTCATTCAGAGTGACTTTCCAGTACAGTGCAGCATTTCATATGGAAACCGCAATAAAGTTGTACATAGTTTACTTTCAATGATTGTCTGCGTGTTCTATTTGGTTGGGGAAAAGGGGTAATGGAACAAGCTCCAGGGTAGAACAAACTATTAGCTGCTCCTATGGGGGTAGTGCGCTACATGGGAGGTCCCACCGAGATTTTACTATCCTGTGAGCCTGTTACCCCTAACAACCTCGCAGACAGTCCCAGCAGTACAGTGACTGTATTCAGGATAGTCCCAGGGGACCATCGCAGACGGCACCTATGCCATAATACAGAGATGCCGGGCATGGGCACAGTGCCAGCATCTCCACTGTTGCTACAAATTTGCCTGCTGCACAGTCGGGAATGTGATGTAGGAGAGGCTATCTCTTGGGGTACCCTAAGGAACAATTATACTGTGTAAAAGTCAGATAGCTGCTGTAACCTGCAGTTCCAAAAAACCTGCCACCAGGTGTCGCTGTGGCACGGCTGTCGAATGTAGAGTTACAGTTCCTCGCACGCAGAGCCAACAAGCTGAGGGGCGGATCCACGCTCTAGAGGGTGTCGGCATTCAGTGTGCCATGTGCTAGAAACAAGGCGGAGAAAGATGGTGATGCGCATTCAGTGTATGCCAGCCATGCAGCAGACTGATCAGCAGGACCAAGTCCTCGTGGACACCTGCATCCGCCTGGAGCTCACCGGAGGACTGGCACTCGGAGTGGTAAAGGGTGTGGAGCAGCTCTGCATGCTATGCCCTGCATGTCAGAAACCCACAGTAGGAATCCACGCCTGGGCCCGCTGTGGACACTGCAGAGCACAGCTTACACGCCTGGGACCTGTGCAACAGGAGGTCCGGTACTACTATGCCAGTCCCACAACCGGACTTTGTAAACCTCAAATACAGATGACCAGAGTGGCCGAAGAGGGCCGAGAGTCGTCTGTGTTCACAGCAGCAACAAAGGAGTTCCAGCCTGTTCCCAAGGAATCCGATGTGCCGGAGGTTCAGGTAGGACCTGATGGGGAGGCCTGTGGTTTGGTCGGGGCTCCAGGGGTTGCTGAATTAGTTGAGCAGGCCCCAAGATGTTCCCCTGAAATGCCAACCACTGAAAATAAGCCCCTTATTGAACCAGTCCAGAGGGAGCCATGTAAAGGAGATGGTGATATCTCGGGTGAGTTGGACAGGGGAGATAAGGGCCGGGCCATAGACTGGGGGTCACCAGAGATGCTGGACAGGTATGGGTCTGTCGAACGCCTGTTTGAGTGTTCATCCCCAGAAGAAGGCAGTTCTAGTGAAGATGAAGTTTTCTTGGAGAGCTCCACATCCTTAGAGGCTTCCACAGGAGTTACAAGGGACACAGCCATTTTCATCAAACCTTCTATACCCCCATCAGACTTTCTTCTAAAATTCAAAGGACACCCTCTTTTGCTTCTTCCTCATTCCAGCAGAGAGCTGTCTGGGCCCCGGATGCATGTGTTCTGCCTGGGAGGGGAAAACCAAAGGAACTACCCCGTTTATCTAGGTTCCAGAGGGATGTACAGAGGAGAGTGGCGAAAGAATGGGGGTATGATTATCCCTATGTTCCAGAGTCAATCATGACTGTTGTTGAAGATTCCAGAGAGGAATGGGAAAGAGAGCTAGTGTGGGACTACCTGCACGTGCCCAAACCACAGCGCACCCCAGACAGTGAAGTATGGATCCGTTTTCAGGACATCTTCAGAGAATGGAAGCTGGGGAGGGCTATCTATAAGGACAGGGTCTTAGTCCTTAAAGCGGGTCAGCACACTCGCAGCTTTTCAATTTCAGTGAAGGGGACAGGGGATTCCCAGAAGAGACTGCCTGATCCCCGCTATTATTTGTGAACAGGACTCTGGCGTAGGAGCTGCCACAAAAATATACTTTGAGTTTGTCTACCCAATGACTACAAGTGAGTAGCTGGGCTAGGGTGGGTTTCCCCAAAAAGACTACCAATACAGGGTAACAGCTACAGTGCCTACTTGGCCAGTAAGGACACTTTTTCTGCTGCTGTCCCTGTCATGTCACTTTGTAGTTTTGCTATATACAAAAGTTTTATGAACTCCCTGTTGGAGTCATTCAGAAAGTGTTTGTGTTTTTGGACTTGAAAAATGTATACCTGGCGTTGTTCATCACTCAACCGTGACCATACAGGCTCTGTTCTGCAGGAGTCCTTTTTGACTTCTTTTGAGTGAACAGCAGTCCTGGTGGTATTACGAATGCCAAGGAAAAATTTTTATGAATCTGCAAGATAGAGTAAAGACTAGGATGTATTTTCATGTTTTCCTTTACAGGTACTTCAAGACGGCTGTCTGTGTGTAAATATCTGTAGTGATAGGGGCTCATAAGGTAGGAAATGTGATTCTAATTGAATATATGATTTGTTTTAAATTTTTCCTTATATGCTTTGCACACAACACTTCAGTTTAAATTAAAAAAAGGGCTAGTTAGAACGACTGTTTCCAGGTTGGGGAAAAGGTTTTCCTACAACTGGGGACAGTTGTGATTTAAGGGGGGTATATGTAGCGCCCACCTGTTTGGGTGAGTGCTACAATAGAGAGTTAGGTGTTATAATAGGCCAAAATTGCCAGAATTTCACCATGCAGTGTAATCTGGTGGGGTTTGATTAGCATGGGAGGTTTACTAGGGTAGAGGAGGGTGTGACCCCCTGCACTCTGCTTGGAAAGTTTCCTTTGTCTTCTGGGGTTTGGTCTGGAAGATGGGAGGAATACAAGTAAGAGTGACAGGTAGCTTCTGGAAGATGCCTCTGGACCAATCATTAATTTGTTGGGACAGAGGCGGGACTTGTATAAAAGGGCTGGTCACATGTTTCCTGGGTTGGTCGTTTCGGTCGGTTGGTTGAGCAGTCTGGTGGAGGATGTAGGTTCCAATAGGTTTTCGTGGGTGCTCTCCCCTTCGGGGGAGAGGAACATGCTCCCTGGTGTGGTTCTGTATGGGAAGAGAAAAGATCCAGGAGTGAGGATGTATCCACTAGTACAGCGTTGGTGCTCCCCCCTGCAGGAGGAGAGGGAAAGCAAGTTACGCGGATGGAGGAGAAACTGCAGGACATTCTTCTTAACCATTGCCAATACTGACATACAAGGACTAGGAGAGGATTTTCTATGTGCGACATGGATCATCACTCGGAAACACAAGTGAGTGTAACCCAGGGGGAAACAGCACTTCTGAGAGACTTTGTAGGGGTTAGTATGCGGGTTCAGGGGAACAGAGCTGGGCCCTAGAGAACTAATACCCTGGAGGAATCCAAAAGTCATCTCCTGAATGTTATTCAGAGTATCGTTCATGGAGTTAGAATCAGAAGCACTGTAAAGTCAGAAAAAGGTGGCTAACAGGAAGAAGGAAAGATGCATTGCACTATGAGAATTTATGCAAGATGGAAGTTTACTAATAAGGGCTTCAATCTGGATGTAATACTGTATTGTTCATCACTCAACCGCACTGTAAGTCATTCAGAGTGACTTTCCAGTACAGTGCAGCATTTCATATGGAAACCGCAATAAAGTTGTACTTAGTTTACTTTCAATGATTGTCTGCGTGTTCTATTTGGTTGGGGAAAAGGGGTAATGGAACAAGCTCCAGGGTAGAACAAACTATTAGCTGCTCTTATGGGCGTAGTGCGCTACAGACATACACAAAGCTACTGAATCAATTAAGTGATTTACTGTATTATATGTATTTCTAACACAATGGACTCAGATATAACTAATACAAATGATAACAATCAATGTGTATAGCAAATTGAGAAATCTTTAATCATCTGAGGAGTATATGCAGACAGGCAAGAAGTGAGACTAATGCCCAATATAATAAAGCACTTATACTGGGCACCAGTGGCGTAGCGTGGGTTGCCAGCACCCGGGGCAAGGCAAATATTTTGCACCCCCTAACCTGCGGACTTTTAGCACTCCCCGAGTCCCTTCAAATACAATAGTACGGACCTACCCGATTCCTATACTGACCACTACACTAACCTACTTGATTTCAACACTGACCAACCTGATTCCTTTACTGACCACTATACTACACTAACTGACCCACCATACTACACTAACTACTCACCATACTACACTAACTGACCCACCATACTACACTAACTGACCCACCATACTACACTAACTGACCCACCATTCTACACTAACTGACCCACCATACTACACTAACTGACCACCATACTACACTAACTGACCCACCATACTACACTAACTGACCCACCATACTACACTAACTGACCCACCATACTACACTAACTGACCCACCATACTACACTAACTACCCACCATACTACACTAACTACCCACCATACTACACTATCTACCCACCATACTACACTAACTACCCACCATACTACACTAACTGACAGACAATACTACACTAACTGACCCACCATACTACACTAACTCACCAGCATACTACACTAACTGACCCACCATACTATACTAATTGACCCACCATACTACACTAACTGACCCACCATACTACACTAACTGACCCACCATACTACACTAACTACCCACCATACTACACTAACTGACCTCCATACTACACTAACTGACCTCCATACTACACTAACTGACCCACCATACTACACTAACTGACCACCATACTACACTAACTGACCACCATACTACACTAACTACCCACCATACTACACTAACTACCCACCATACTACACTAACTGACCGACCATACTACACTAACTACCCACCATACTACACTAACTGACCACCATACTACACTAACTGACCTCCATACTACACTAACTACCCACCATACTACACTAACTACCCACCATACTACACTAACTACCCACCATACTAAACTAACTGACCTCCATACTACACTAACTACCCACCATACTACACTAACTGACTATCACTCCCCCCCCCCCGGGCCAGTAACACGACTCTCACAAGGGAGTCTCACTCATCTTCGTGTCTGGCTGGCCTGCATCAGTCCGGAGGAGGAGGAGAAGAAGACAGCGGTGGCTTGGCGGCTCACATTGCTTCTCTCCCCCACGCTCTAGCTGCCATATTCAGTGTCCGGCGCAGTGCACTGTGATTGGGCGCTATGGGGGTCATGTGTGGAGGCGGGACTTCAGGAGTGATCGAGGATAGGCCAGCTCTACGCCTCACATGACCCCCATACGCCCAATCACAGGGCGCCTGACACTGAACATGGGTGCCGGAGCCCGGGGACACAGGAATTTAAAATTAGGAGGAGGCAGCCAGTGACACATACTGGTGCCCCCCTAAAGGTCGCGCCCGAGGCCACGGCACCCCCTGCACCTCCCACGCTACGCCACTGCTGGGCACCTTTCCACTCCAACCCCAGAGCATACACACCTTAAATTAGCAGTGCAATATCAAACACAATGCAGCAGTGTAATACAGTACATATATCTCTGTCATATGCTCAAGGGCTCCCCCTAGGTTGTAATGCAGTTCTCAGAATGTACAACAAGGTAAGAATGCTTTGTAGTGAATAGCAAAGTCTCTTGTCTTCTTCCTCTTCAGCTAGCTTATTAGACTGCAGTATTTGTAGTCCAGGAAAAAAGTAAATAGCAAATGATAGTAAAGGTGATGTGTAGGTAACTGTGTGCTTAATTATATAGCGCACAAACTTCTTCCTTACTGAAGGATGCAACTCAACGTTAACTCTGTAGTACAGGGAGGACAAACTCTGAGGTTTCACTGTACACTGTCTATGAATAAAGGATGATGCTTCTGTGGGACTACCGGTCTCACCAGCTGTCTGGGACCTATTTACACAGCAACAAAGTATTATAACAATCTGGGCAAGTACCCACTGTGCTTGTACTGCTCCGCTTCTGATATCTCAGTCCCACTCCAAGCTGGCACCGTCACACCGCACCACTCCGTCTGATGGCTGGTGACTGTAATATAGGAAACTTTCGGGTTATCTTGTGCCCTCCGATCCGTCCACACGCTGATCCAGCACACTGTGTTCCGGAATTCCTCAGAGGCCACACGATTCCACTTCGCGCCACACAGGCCGCAGTCTCCCGATCGCACACCCACAGCTCCCTGCAGGCAGGTCTTTAACCACTTTACAACCGGCCCATAGCCGAATGACGGCTGCAGGGCAGTTGCTTAACTCTGGGATCACGTTATATGACATCTTCCCAGAGTTCCCCTCTCGCACGCCCCCTGGGGCGCGCACCTGAACATATCCGTGACCGCCGGGTCCAGAGGACCCGGTGCATCACGGATTCCGGTAAATGGCCACTGATCGCGGCCGTTTACCATGTGATCGCTCCGTCAAATGACAAACCGGCGTCATCTCATGACGCCGGTTCCTCTCCTCCCCTCCTGCGTACTGATCGGTACACTGTGAGTGGAGAGGGGGATGGATGGATGGCTGCAGCGCTGTGGGCTGGTTGTGTAGTGCCCACAGCGCTAACCAGTGACATCCAGCCATCCATCCATCCATGCTCAGCCATCCCTAACGCTCTGCAATGCCCTGCAATACTCTGCAATGCCCCACAATACTCGGCAATAGCCTGCAATACTCTGCAATACCCCCACAATACTCGGCAATACCCCCGCAATACTCGGCAATACTCCGCAGTACTCGGCAATACCCCGCAGTACTTGACAATACCCCGCAGTACTCGACAATACCCCGCAGTACTCTGCAATACCCCACAACACTGTGCAATACTCTGCAATACCCCACAATACTCTGCAATACCCCATAATACTCTGCAATACCCCATAATACTCTGCAGTACCCCATAATACTCTGCAGTACCCCATAATACTCTGCAGTACCCCACCATACCCAGCCATACCCAGTCATACTCTGTGATACCCAGCCATACCCAGCCATACTCGGCGATACCCCGCCATACTCTGAAATACCCCGCCATACTCTGAAATACCCCGCCATACTCTGAAATACCCCGCCATACTCTGAAATACCCCGCAATACTGTGAAATACCTCGCAATACTCTGCCATACCCAGCCATGCCCTGCCATACCCAGCCATACCCAGCCATACTCTGCAATACTCTGACATACCCAGCCATACTCGGTGATACCCAGCCATACTCTGCCATACCCTGCCATGCTCAGCCATACTCTGCCATGCTCAGCCATACTTGGCTGTACTCGGCCCCTGTATGTGGCCAGGCTGTGGAAGTCTCACACATGTGGTATCGCCGTACTCAGGGGGAGTAGGAGAATCTATTTTGGGGTGTCATTTTTGGTATGTACATGCTATGTGTTAGAAATATTCTATAAATGGACAACTTTGTGTTAAAAAAAAATGCGTTTTAACCACTTCCTGCCCGCCGGCTGTCATACGACATTCTTGACTTTGTGCAGGGATATCTGAATGATGCCTGCAGCTACGGGCATCATTCAGATATCAGCTTTTTTAGCCGGCGATTCCCTACACCATAAGAATGATCATAGCGGCTGTTCCACTGCTTGATCGTTCTTACGGGAGGTGAGAGGGGATGTCCCCCCTCCCACCACCCTCCAGTGCTTCTACCGACTCACCGCTACGATCGAAGCCAGGATCTTTTATTTTTTTTATTTCAGGCTTCCCAGCCTAGAGGTGAGGTCTTATTGACCCCATATCTCACTGTAAAGAGGACCTGTCATGCCATATTCCTATTACAAGGGATGTTTACATTCCTTGTAATAGGAATAAAAGAGGTCAAAAAATGTTTTTTTTGAAAAAAGCATCAAACTAAAATAAATAAAGTAAAATGAACAATAAAAAAAAATTTTTTTAAAGCGCCCCTGTCCCTGTGTGCTCGCATGCAGAAGCGAACGCATACGTAAGTCATGCCCACATATGAAAACGGTGTTCAAACCACACATATGAGGTGTCGGTGCGATCGGTAGAGCGAGAGCAATAATTTTGGCCCTAGACCTCCTCTGTAACTCAAAACATGTAACCAGTAAAAAAATTTAAATTGTTGCCTTTGGGGATTTTTGAGTAGCGAAGTTTGGCGCCATTCCATAAGCGCATGCAATTTTGAAAGGCGACATGTTGGGTATCTATTTACTCAGCGTAACTTCATCTTTCACATTATGCAAAACATTGGGCTAACTTTGCTGTTTTGTTTTTTTTTAAAGCATAAAACTGTTTTTTTTTTTTTTTAAAAAGCGTTCAAAAAATTGCTGCGCAAATACCGTGCAAGATAAAAAGTTGCAATGACCGCCATTGTATTCTCTAGGGTCTTTGCTAAAAAAACATATATAATGTTTTGGGGTTCTATGTAATTTTCTAGCTAATAAATGATGATTTTTACATGTAGGAGAGAAATGTCAGAATTGGCCTGGGTGCTCCAGAACGCCTGAAGGTGCTCCCCTGCATTTTGGGCCTCTGTATGTGGCCAGGCTGTGTAAAAGTCTCACACATGTGGTATCACCATACTCAGGAGTAATAGCAGAATGTGTTTTGGAGTGCAATTTGTGGTATGCATATGCGGTGTGTGAGAAATAACCTGCTAATATTAAAATTTTGTGAAAAAAAAAAAGTAAAAAAAAAAAAATTTGATTTTGCAAAGAATTGTGGGAAAAAAACTCACCATGCATCTTTCTAAATACCTTTGAATGTCTTCTTTCCAAAAAGGGGTCATTTGGGGGGTATTTGTACTTTTCTAGCATGTTAGGCTCGGTTCACACTAGGGACGGCACGACTTGCAGGTCGCCTCACCGAGGCAACCTGCACACGACTGCCACGGCGACTTGCAAAACGACTTCTGTATAGAAGTCTATGCAAGTCGCCTCAAGTCGCCCCAAAAGAAGTACAGGAACCTTTTTCTAAGTCGAAGCGACTTGCGACGCTCCGATTAGAACGGTTCCATTGTACAGAACGGGACGCTACTTGTCAGGTGACTAGGTCACCTGACAAGTCGTCCTAGTGTGAACCGAGCCTTAGGGTCTCAAGAAATTAGATAGGCCGTCAGTAATTCAGGTGCGATTACCGTATTTATCGGCGTATAACACGCACCGGCGTATAACACGCACCCCAATTTAGGAGGGAATTTTAAGGAAAAAAAACTTTTAGGAGGGAAGTTGAAGGGAAAAAAACTTACATTTAAATGTCCTTCATTGCAGCCTTGTCAGTGCAGCCTTGTCAGTGCAGCCTTGTCAGTGCAGCCTTCCCCAGTGCAGCCTTGTCAGTGCAGCCTTGTCAGTGCAGCCATGTCAGTGCAGCCATGTCAGTGCAGCCTTGTCAGTGCAGCCTTGTCAGTGCAGCCTTGTCAGTGCAGCCTTGTCAGTGCAGCCATGTCAGTGCAGCCTTGTCAGTGCAGCCTTCCCCAGTGCAGCCTTCCCCAGTGCAGCCTTCCCCAGTGCAGCTTTACCCAGTGGAGCCTTGTCAGTGCAGCCATGTCAGTGCAGCCTTGTCAGTGCAGCCTTGTCAGTGCAGCCTTCCCCAGTGCAGCCTTCTCAGTGCAGCCTTCTCCAGTGCAGCCTTCCCCAGTGGAGCCTTCCCCAGTGGAGCCTTCCCCAGTGCAGCCTTGCCCCAGTGCAGCCTTGCCCCAGTGCAGCCTGGGATCCCCTGTCCCTGCTGTCACATCTTCAAAATCGCGGACCGCGATTTGAAAATGGCGCCGCCGGCGCCGAAGTACACAGAGCCGGTCCTCGGCTCTTTCCGGCGGCTCTCGTTTACTTTCGGCTCCACTCGTAGTCCCGAGCGGAGCTATCCGAACCTACTCGGATAGCTCCGCTCCGGACTACGAGTGAAACCGAAAGTAAACGAGAGCCGCCGGAAAGAGCCGAGGACCGGCTCTGTGTACTTCGGCGCCGGCGGCGCCATTTTCAAATCGCGGTCCGCGATTTTGAACAAGTGACAGCTCGGATCGCAGGGGGATCGGCGTATAACACGCACCTGCAACTTTCCCCTGATTTTAAGGGGAAAAAAGTGCGTGTTATACGCCGATAAATACGGTAATTTTCAGATATTGGCACAATAGCTTTTGGACTCTATAACTTTCGCAAAGACCAAACAATATCCACCGATTTGGGTTATTTTTACCAAAGATATGTAGTGGTATAAATTTTGGCCAAAATATATGAAGAAAAATTACTAATTTGCAAAATTTTATAACAGAAACTAAGAAAAATGCATTTTTTTTTACAGATTTTTCTGTCTTTTTTCTTTTATAGCGCAAAAAATAAAGAACCCAGCGGTGATTAAATACCACCAAAAGAAAGCTCTATTTGTGTGAAAAAAGGACAAAAATTTCATATAGATACAGTGTTGTATGACTGAGTAATTGTCATTCAAAATGTGAGAGCACCAAAAGCTGAAAATTGGTCTGGTTAAGAAGGGGGCTTAAGTGTCCAGTGGTCAAGTGGTTAATGGTATCCCAGAGAGAGAAAACGTGCCACGCCTGTCCCTTTTATTTGCTTACCCCGCAGGCTGTTCTGTCACTTAGCCTTGTGGGTAGGTGACTGGGCATTGTGGGTAAGTAGCTGCTTGAGAAAGTTAAACACATAAGTCACTTGAACCTTAAACTACATTTCCCTTAAGGCTTTGCAGCACTGTTTCTCAAGAAGAAAAGAAAAGTCTTCACAATATTAACACAAAAAGGACACTAGAGGGAGCCATTCCCTTAGGGAATACACACCACCCAGTAAGATGACTCTGGTAAACCCCTGCGTTACATAAAGAATTTAGCAAAGCATGGCTACACACTCCCCCTACTTAAGCTCTTTGGTCCCCAAAGATAAAAAGCTCAAACTTTGTCTTACTGGAAGGAATCCGGTTATAAATTCTAATCCCACTCCAAGCTTGACAGATATTTACACACTTCTGGATTTCCTCGAATCAGCTGGTACATATCGTCAGTGAGTTCATAATTTACCTTTGAAAAGGCCAGGGCAATTGCCGTGTCCCACCCATCGGTGTCAGAGGATAGAGCAGAGTCACCCCCTACCCCATTAACAGTGGGGGGTGTAGCTTCAGGAGCTGATCTATGAATAGTGTGAATCTGCTCTTCAGAACTCTCTCCTAGTGTTTCATACGTGAGTCTCTTGGGAGGATGCACGTCCCGCCTTAAAGGGGTTGTAAAGGTATTTTTTTTTAAATAAATAAATAAAAAACATGTTATACTTACCTTCACTGTGCAGCTCATTTTGCACAGAGTGGCCCCGAACCTGGTCTTCTGGGGTCCCTCGGCGGCTGTTTCAGCTCCTCCCCGCAAGGACTCACCACCTTAATGTGAGCTCCCTCGCATGGTGGTTAGTTCTTGTGGGCGCGCTCCCATGATACAGCTGGGGGCTATAGCCGCTCATTGTATCAATCGGCCCCGCCCCCCGGCGCACCGCGTCATTGGATGTGATTGACAGCAGCGCGAGCCAATGGCTGCGCTGCTTTCAATCCATCCACTGTAGCCAATCAGCGGCCAGGCTGAGTGGCGAAGAGGATGTCGGAAGCGAGTGCGGGACTTTGGAGGGGTCAGGTAAGAAAAACGGGGGGGCTGGGGGCGGTGGTATTGTTGGAAGTTTTTTCACCTTAATGCATAGAATGCATTAAGGTGAAAAAAGGTTTACCTTTACAAACCCTTTTACCACATGGGTGAGGACCTCCCAACAGGCTGAGCTAAGTCTTTAACTGTGTCTCCATCTTCATTTCGATCATTCAAGTTAATGAAAGGATCTTGAGTTACAGTTACAGGAACCTGTATTGACTCCTCAAGTTCAGGCACTGGCAATAGCTCACTGGAAAAATCCATCAGATCTCCAGTCTTGTCCTCAGAACCAGCTGTTACAGCTTCAATTCCTTCAACATCCTTACTTGGTAATGTTTTCTGAAATTCCGGCTCAAGAGACCTACAGACCGTCTTTTCCTTCCCCAGTGGCTGTTGAGACTTCATTTTGACCAGTCCATTTGGCTGTGGTGGCAAAACCCTAACAGTCTCCATCTCTCTGATTATCTCCCTTAATCGTTTCAGATGACTGGCTATGGAACCCAGTGGTGGCTGGTGAAGTTTTAGGATGGGGGGGCGCCAGACCCTGCCCTTCCTTTTTGACCCCTCCCACTTGGTGAAAATGGGCGTGGTTTCAGTGAAATAGTGGGCGTGGCTCTAAGGAGGTGTGGTTAGCGTCTGAGATGAACGAGGGATGGAGGGAGAGGGAGAGAGGGACAGCAGGCCCAGATCCTACACAACAATAGAAATATGTGTATTCTAGAAAGTTTAAGCAGATAAAGATACTCCAAACACCTGGTGTTAGCACTTCAATCATCCCGGCACCATGGTTGTTATGGTGTCAGGATGACTGAAGCGCATGATTTCTATTATTACATTGTAATATAAAATTAAATCATTCAACTCACCATAATGCAGAATCAGTGGGAACCCCGAGTGTGTCACTAGCCACGTTGCCTACAACAGGTGCCCCCAGAGGAGTCCCTCCTTACATGCAGCCTGTGTCACATCAAATGCAGCCTCTGTCCCCCCAAATGCAGCCTCTGTCTCCCCAAATGCAGCCTCTGCCCCCCCCCAAAGGCAGCCTCTGTCCCCCCCCAAATGCAGCCTCTGTCCCCCCCAAATGCAGCCTCTGCCCCCCCCAAATGCAGCATGCCTGTGTCCCATTACATGCAGCATGCCTGTGTCCCATTACATGCAGCATGCCTGTGTCCCATTAAATGCAGCCTCTGTTCCCATTAAATGCAGCCTCTGTTCTCCCAAATGCAGCCTCTGTCCCCCCCAAATGCAGCCTCTGTCCCCCGAAATGCAGCCTCTGTTCCCATTAAATGCAGCCTCTGTTCTCCCAAATGCAGCCTCTGTCCCCCCCAAATGCAGCCTCTGTCCCCCCAAATGCAGCATGCCTGTGTCCCATTAAATGCAGCCTCTGTTCCCCCAAATGCAGCCTCTGTCCCCCCCCCCAAATTCAGCATGCCTGTGTCCCCCCAAATGAAGCCTCTGCCCCCCCCCAAATGAAGCCTCTGTCCCCCCAAAATGCAGCCTCTGTCCCCCCAAAATGCAGCCTCTGTCCCCCCCAAATACAGCCTCTGTCCCCCCCAAATGCAGCCTCTGTCCCCCCAAATGCAGCCTCTGTCCCCCCAAATGCAGCATGCCTGTGCCCCCCCAAATGAAGCCTCTGTCCCCCCAAATGCAGCCTCTGCCCCCCAATACAGCCTCTGTCCCCCCCAAATACAGCCTCTGTTCCCCCCAATATAGCCTCTGTCCCCCCAAATACAGCCTCTGTCCCCCCCAAATACAGCCTCTGTCTCCCCCAAAATGCAGCCTCTGTCCCCCCCAAATACAGCCTCTGTCCCCCCCAAATGCAGCCTCTGCCCCCCCCCCAAAATGCAGCCTCTGCCCCCCCCCAAATGCAGCCTCTGTCCTCCCCAAAATGCAGCCTCTGTCCCCCCGAAATGCAGCCTCTGTCCCCCCCAAATGCAGCCTCTTTCCCCCCCAAAATGCAGCCTCTGTCCCCCCTCCCATTCTCCACACAGCGGTACTTACCTTGGGTCTCCTGCGGTGTCCTCCTCCTCACACTGGCACCAGCATTCTTCCTGTTTCCTCTCTCGGGCGCAATGAGAGAGCAAAGCAGGAAGTGACATTTGACTCAGGGCAGATGTCAATCAAATCTGAAGTGCCGAGTAGCTTCCCCCAGGCGCCTGTAGTATGTATTACTATGGCCGGGCGGAAGCTACTCGGCGCTTCAGAAAACGCCACAAGGCGGGCTAAATGCCCGCAAATGCAGCACCATGTCTGCAATCTCGTGATTGCATAGATGTGGCGCTTCCCATAAGTGCACTGTGTCCGGCGTCGCACTGTGTCCGGCGTCCGAACACAGTGCACTTAAGGACCTTTTTTTTGTCCCCCCAATACAGCCTCTGTCCCCCAAATGTAGCCTCTGCCCCCCCCCAAATGCAGCCTCTGTCCCCCCCAAATGCAGCCTCTGTCCCCCCCAAAATGCAGCCTCTGTCCCCCCCAAAATGCAGCCTCTGCCCTCCCCAAATGTAGCCTCTATCCCCCAAATGCTACCTGTCCCCCCCAATACAGCCTCTGTCCCCCCAAATGTAGCCTCTGCCCCCCCAAAATGCAGCCTCTATCCCCCCCAAAATGCTGCCTGTCCCCCCAATACAGCCTCTGTCCCCCCAAATGTAGCCTCTGCCCCCCCATTCTCCACACAGCAGTACTTACCTTGGGTCTCCTGCGGTGTCCTCCTCCTCACACTGGCACCAGCATTCTTCCTGTTTCCTCTCTCGGGTGCAATGAGAGAGCGAAGCAGGAAGTGACATCTGACTCAGGGCAGATGTCAATCAAATCTGAAGTGCCGAGTAGCTTCCGCCCGGCGCCTGTAGTATGTATTACTATGGCGGAAGCTACTCGGCGCTACAGAAAACGCCACAAGGCGGGCTAAACGCCCGCAAATGCAGCGCCACGTCTGCAATCTCCTGATTGCACAGACGTGGCGCTTCCCATAAGTGCACTGTGTCCGGCGTCGCGCTGTATCTGGCGTCTGAACACAGTGCACTTAAGGACCTTTTTTTTCCTTTTTTTTTTTGTCCCCCCAATACAGCCTCTGTCCTCCCAAATGTAGCCTCTGTTCCCCCCCAAAATGCAGCCTCTGTCCCCCCCAAAATGCAGCCTCTGCCCCCCAAAATGCTGCCTGTCCCCCCCAATACAGCCTCTGTCCCCCCAAATGTAGCCTCTGTCCCCCCCCAAAATGCAGCCTCTATCCCCCCAAAATGTTGCCTGTCCCCCCCAATACAGCCTCTGTCCCCCCAAATGTAGCCTCTGCCCCCCCATTCTCCACACAGCGGTACTTACCTTGGGTCTCCTGCGGTGTCCTCCTCCTCACACTGGCACCAGCATTCTTCCTGTTTCCTCTCTCGGGCGCAATGAGAGAGCGAAGCAGGAAGTGACATCTGACTCAGGGCAGATGTCAATAAAATCTGAAGTGCCGAGTAGCTTCCGCCCAGGCCCTGTAGTATGTATTACTATGGCCGGGCGGAAGCTACTCAGCGCTTCAGAAAACGCCACAAGGCGGGCTAAACGCCCGCAAATGCAGCGCCACGTCTGCAATCTCGTGATTGTATAGACGTGGCGCTTCCCATAAGTGCACTGTGTCCGGCGTCGCACTGTGTCTGGCGTCCGAACACAGTGCACTTAAGGACCTTTTTTTTCCTTTTTTTTGTCCCCCCAATACAGCCTCTGTCCCCCCAAATGTAGCCTCTGCTCCCCCCCCCCCCCAAGGGCCAGTAATAATTTTTTTTTTTTTGTGACTTTTTTTTGCTGCCTGGAGGGGGGAGGGGGCACCCAGGCACCCCCTGTGGATGGGCCGCCACTGATGGAACCTTCTTCTTCACTTCAAAACCAGGTAGGGACGACACCATATCATCCTCCTCATTCCTCCTCCTTGTCTGCGAGGATGATGGCACTGAACTAGGAACTTAGAAATACACATACTCTTCCCAAAACTCATCATCATCTTGATCCGCCTCCTTCTCCCTTGACAAAGGTACTGGACTAAGGGTTTGGGAATACCCGTAATCTTCTCCAAACTCGTCATCCTCTTCGGCATCAGCTGGTATTTCCTTCTGCAAATGTGTGCGAGGTGGAGTTGACTTTTGAAGAGGTAGCTGAGGAACTGGTGGGACCCTCACTGCATCTGACAATGGTGGCAAGTGATTCCGATGCCACATCTTTCTTGGTCCCGTCTCTCCTTCAGGTCTAATTTGATACACCGGCAACCCAGGAATCTGTTTACACAAGACATAAGGCTGCAACCTCCACCTATCTGCCAGTTTATGCTTTCCAGATATGCCCAAATTCTTCAGTAGCACCCGATCACCTGGTTGTAAATCCTGAATTTTTACTCTTGCATCAAAATTTTGGGATTCCCTGGTAGCAGCATGCTCCACTGCTTTCTCATAGGCCTGTTGCAAATTCTTCCGAAAGCCGATTCACATATCCTTTATGCGATGTTAATGGAGTATCACCCAGGGAAGTGCCAAAAGCCAAGTCAGCGGGAAGTCTGGCTTCTCTCCCGAACATAAGACGGTAAGGGGAGTAACCGGTGGCATCACTCTCTGTGCAATTTTATAGGCATGAACTAGTGCTGCTATGTGGTTTCCCCAATGCTGTTTCTTGTCTGGAGTCAGGGTTCCCAGCATGTTCAATAGAGTCCTATTAAATTGTTCGGGTTGAGGGTGATAAGGCGTGGTGTGGGATTTCTTGATACCCAGCAAAATACATAACTAATGTACTAAGCGACTCTCAAAGTCTTCCTTGGTCCGAATGGATTTGCACTGGAAATCCAAAATACATGAAAAACTTCTCTACTAGCACCTTGGCTACTGTACTGGCTTTCTAAACCCTGGTAGGGTAGGCTTGTGCATAGCGAGTGAAATGATTAATCACTACCAGGATACTATTTCTTCCACCTACAATCAGGTCCATAAATATTGGGACATCAACACAATTCTAATCTTTTTGGCTCTATACACCACCATAATGGATTTGAAATGAAACAAACAAGATTTGCTTTAACTGCAGACTTTCAGCTTTAATACGAGGGTATTTACATCCAAATCAGGTGAACGGTGTAGGAATTACAACAGTTTGTATATGTGCCTCCCACTTTTTAAGGGACCAAAAGTAATGGGACAATTGGCTGCTCAGCTGTTCCATGACCAGGAACTCATTATCCCATTTACAAGGAGCAGATAAAAGGTCTAAAGTTCATTTCAAGTGTGCTATTTGCATTTGGAATCTGTTGCTGTCAACTCTCAATATGAGATCCAAAGAGCTGTCACTATTAGTGAAGCAAGCCATCATTAGGCTGAAAAAACAAAATAAACCCATCAGAGAGAAAGCAAAAACATTAGGTGTGGCCAAATCAACTGTTTGTAACATCCTTAAAAAGAAAGAATGCAGCGGTGAGCTCAGCAACACCAAAAGACCCGGAAGACCACGGAAAACAACTGTGCTGGATGACCGAAGAATTCTTTCCCTGGTGAAGAAATCACCCTTCACAACAGTTGGCCAGATCAAGAAGACTCTACAGGAGGTAGGTGTATGTGTGTCAAAGTCAACAATCAAGAGAAGACTTCACCAGAGTGAATACAGAGGGTTCACCACAAGATGTAAACCATTGGTGAGCCTGAAGAACAGAAAGGCCATATTAGAGTCTGCCAAACAACATCTAAAAAAGCCTTTACAGTTCTGGAACATCCTATGGACAGATGAGACCAAGATCAACTTGTACCAGAGTGATGGGAATAGAAGAGTATGTAGAAGGGAAGGAGCTGCTCATGATCCAAAGCATACTACCTCATCAGTGAAGCATGGTGGTGGTAGTGTCATGGTGTGGGCATGTATGGCTACCAATGGAACTGGTTCTCTTGTATTTATTGATGATGTGATTGCTGACAAAAGCAGCAGCATGAATTCTGAAGTGTTTCGGGTAATATTATCTGCTCATATTCAGCAAAATGCTTCAGAACTCATTGGACGGCGCTTCACAGTGCAGATGGACAATGACCCGAAGCATACTGCGAAAGCAACCAAAGAGTTTTTTAAGGGAAAAAAGTATATATATATATTTATGCAATAGCCAAGTCAATCACCTGACCTGAATCCGATTGAGCATGCATTTCACTTGCTGAAGACAAAACTGAAGGGGAAATGCCCCAAGAACAAGCAGGAACTGAAGACAGTTGCAGTAGAGGCCTGGCAGAGCATCACCAGGGATGAAACCCAGCGTCTGGTGATGTCTATGCATTCCAGACTTCAGGCTGTAATTGACTACAAAGGATTTGCAACCAAGTATTAAAAAAGTGAAAGTTTGATGGATGATTGTTAATCTGTCCCATTACTTTTGGTCCCTTAAAAAGTGGGAGGCACATATACAAACTGTTGTAATTCCTACACCGTTCACCTGATTTGGATGTAAATACCCTCAAATTAAAGCTGAAACTCTGAAGTCAAAGCAAATCTTGTTTGTTTCATTTCAAATCCATTGTGGTGGTGTATAGAGCCAAAAAGATTAGAATTGTGTTGATGTCCCAATATTTATGGACCTGACTGTATATCGGGTTCCAGGCACAGAAAGTCAATGAAAAACCAAATCTAGAGGCTCCTGACTCTGTAAAAGGCCCATTGACGCTGCTCTAACTGGCAAGGTTTTTCGCTGGATACATGTGAGACAAGAATGACATTCTTAACTTCTCCTCTTAGATTGGGCCAATAAAACCTATCTCTGACCAATCTAAAAGTTCTGTCTGTACCCAGATGGCCATGCTCATCATGTAATGACACGAGGACAGTAGGACGGTGTTCCTCTGGAAGAAAGAACTGCCACCTTTCTTCCCTGTTTTCAGTTGGGCAACGCCGATACAGCACTCCATCTTTGGTTTTCAGCCAATCCCATTCTCTATGCAGGATCTTTGCCCCGTTTACAAGACTCTTCAGCAACAATCCAGAGTCCTGCTTTTTCAAGGCCTGTAATGCTAATTGACCCAATGGGTCCCCTTCTTGGTCCTTCTTCAAATCCTTTTTTGAACAATTGCAGCAAACCCTCTTCTCTTACTTGGGTCAGTCCACAATAACATCTGGGTATGCCAGAGGGATGAAGTCCCAGATATTCAGCATCCACTCCTCCTTTCATCTTCTTGTCCAAACCCTGACACAAGGCCCATACTCCTTCTGTTACACAGGTCCATTCTTCTGGTTCTTCTTCCTGTCTATGAGGCCTGCAAGATAATGCATCTGCATCTCGGTTCCCAACTCCAGGCCGGTACTTCAGACTGAACCGGAATCCAGCCAACGCTGCTATCCACCTGTGTCCAGTGGTATCCAACTTTGCTTTGGTCAAAACATAAGTCAAAGGGTTGTTGTCTGTCTTGACAACAAACTCAGCCCCATACAAATAGTCTCTTAACTTATCGACCACAGCCCACTTGAGGGCCAGAAATTCCAGTTTGTGCACAGGGTAGTTCTTCTCTGATGGAGTAAGGCTTCTACTTACATAGGCTATGGGTCTCAATCCCCCGTTCTGTTCTTGATACAACACCCCTCCAAGGCCCTCTCTACTGGCATCCACATGTAGCTCGTAGGGCAGGCTGGGATCAACATAGGCCAAAACTGGAGCCTCTGAGACATTTCCTTCTTAACTTCCAGAACGCCTTTTCACATAAAGAAGTCCATTGACTCTGGACAGACTCTCTTTTCTTGCAGGCGCCACTCTTCTTAGGTTTCACCCCTTCTTCTTCCTCTCCCGTAACCGCATGCAATAACTCATTAAGTGGCTGGGCGATCTTGGCAAAGTTTTCCACAAATCTTCAGTAATATGAACAAAAACCCAAAAATGATCTCAACTCAGTTACCGTTCTTGGTCGAGGCCAGGTAGTGACAGCCTCCAGCTTCTGAAGATCTGTAGCCACTCCTCCTGCGGAGACCACATGACCCAAGTAGGTAACAGAAGTTCTGTAAAACTGGCTGTGGCAGACCTAGCCAGGACAGAGGCTTTTAGAGGGGACTAAATGCAAGCCTCTCGGTCCCTGGCATTTGGGGAATGGTGCTCTCTGTGAGCTGTATGCCTGGGGACCCAGGAGGTGGTGTTACTTTGGATTCAGGTCCATGTCCCCCCAAGACACACAGACTCTGGGAATCCTTTATATGCCATATTAGAATAGTTACTGATTCATACCGTTGGGACTCATACTGCTAGATGCTAATGTCATCAACTCCAGCTACCTGTCTGTTGTCTGCTTTAATGTGGTTATTGTAAATAAGTCTAGTGTGGCCTCTAAGAGTCTTTTCACCCATTGTTGTTTGTGTTAATTAACTCTGCTACTGTGTGAAGCTAGTTGACCACAAGTCTGTTCTAAAGGGCATTTCTCTGAGTCACCTAGGCTGTCTAAAGGATTAGATAATTAGCTCATGTTAATTAGGTTTCTGGATAGTTTGTATTGTTATCCTGCTGTATATATTTGTGTGAGATCTCAAATAAAAAGCTATTCCTGATGTACTCCAAGACTGTTGTTGTCTGGTTTTTGGGGGTTCCTATAGCCAGATCCATTGGACTCGTGTTCCAGGACTTAGGAAGCAGTATACTGACGGAAGCACTCAAGCAGAGTGTTCAACGTTCCGTGACATTGGTGGCAAGCAGTGGGACGCTTCCTGAAGTCTGGGACATCCAAACCTCCACCTGCATCCAAGATTAGGATAGCAGACTTCGGTCACCCCAGCGGAGATATGGACCTGGCATCAGAGTTCCCGGGGCTGCTGCAGATTGTCCTTTCAGCATACACCAGCCAGCCAAGCACAGTGCTTTAGCCGACATGTGAGTATAAATCTTTCTCCCCATGAGGTCTTTTCTCCCTTTAAAGGGGTAGAACATAATTACTAATACTACATATTTATTTATATTTACAGTTTACTTCTGTACCCAACTCCTGATGAATGGCATATAGCCATAAAACGCGTTGAGTTTCCATGGGGTGCTCAGACAAGTCTGGCTCATTACATATTCACTGGCCCATATATACTTTTTATACATCTAAAATTCATTGAGTACTATGAAATTATCAATGTGTATGTGTACCCATCTTATAGCAGCTCTTTTGCATATGGTGTACTAATGCCTGCTAATATGAAACACCTTGTATTAAATTTATCAACATTTACTACCTCTTATGTGCTGCCAAGCTAATGTATATGTATCTATTATGTTTATGCCATTGTGCATGTGTATATATATGAAAATACTTTTTTACTATTGTTACAAATAAAAAATGTTTACTAAATACTCTACCTCCACAAGTCAATTGCCTCATTTAAAGTCCCACATTCCCTTCATATGTACTTGAACCCGGGATGGAGGCACAAATATTGTGCCTCATTTAAAGTCCCAAACTCCCCCCTCTTGGCTTCAGCATACACCAGGACTGTGTCTGAGGATGAATACCTGGAGCTCAGGCAGCAGATTCGGGTGGAGCTCTGGATTGGAGCCCTCCAGCTCGCTGGTTTATAACAGGGCAAGTGCTTTCCAACCTAAGAGCAACCGGACAGTGACCAACGGGCATTGCGGATGGCATTCCTGGGAGAGCGGCCCCAGGAGCAATGGGTGACTAATTTGGACAGGCTGGTCCAGCAGGAGATAGAGATGGACAATCATTATCGGGCTCTGCAATGGCACGCAGAGCAGGGATATTTAAAGGAGACAACAGAATGCTCTCCAGAGGGACATGACTTTGGAGGCCCTGGATTGCTGTGGGAGAGCCTTACAGATCGTTTTGTGTTTGGCGACGAAGGGGAACCTACCCTTGGGGACCTGCGAGAATATAGAGAGGCTATGCTCGGTCTTGCAGGGGTCTCAGAGCTTAAACCTGATCTGGACCATTTGCTAAGGAAGGAACAGCATCTGGAAAGGGCATACAGGAAACTGCTAGAACACGTTCAGCAGCATGCCGGAGAATCGGCAGTGGACACTCCGGAGATTGCCGTCCCCAAACCTGAAGTGCTGACAACATGGCAGAGCTCTGCTAACCTTTGCCCAGCACCAACAGTGGCTTCGGCCTTCCTGAGAGAAGAGGTAGTCGGCCTTTCTCCCACAACACTGACAGGGACATGTGATTTTCTGCCAGCAGTATCTGTGAAGTTACAAGAAACTTCCCCAGCTGAAGCGCTGGTCACCGGACAGAGGGTCCAAGACCTCTGCCTCACACTTGTGGCAGTTTGGGAGGCTCAGGGTGAGAAGGTGGCAATCACTTTCCAGCAGCAGATACAGGGGGAGAAGGGAGAGGAGGTGTTCGTCGTCCCTCCGCAACAGTTGGCCAGGGTGGAGGAAGTGGTCTTTCCTCCCCAGCAAAGATCTGTGTACCTGGGAGACAGTACCATAGACATGTCGTCCCAGCAGCCAGATAAGGGAACGGAAAAGGAAGCAGCCAGCTCATCTCCCCAATGGCAGCTGCACAGTTTGGGAGTGGAGGAATCCAGCCTCCTGCCCCAACAGTTAGCTGAAACGGATGATGTGGAGTCCCCAGCAGAAGTGCTGGCAACAGGGCAGAGTGCTATCAAACTCTGCCCAGCATCAACAGCAGTATCTGTGGAGTTGCAAGGAACTTCCCCAGCTAAAGCGCTGGTCACCGGACAGAGGGTCCAAGACCTCTGCCCCACACCTGTGGCAGTTTCAGAGGCCCGAGGTGAGAAGGTGATGGTTCCTCTTTCCCAGTGGATTTCAGAGATGCAGGAAGGAGAAGCAGTCATTTCCCCTCCCAACAAGGGTTTGTGCACCTGAAGAGACAATACTAGTGAAAGGGAGTTCCAACAGCAGACGACGCCCCAGAATGATGACACCAACCCAGCTGAAGCGCTGGCAACTGGGCAGAGTGCTGCTGGCCTCTGCCCACAACTAACAGAGGACAGATTTCCTGTAAAGGTGGATGGGACTTCAGTCTCCACCTGTATACCCCAGGGATGCTGGGCAGTCAGCCCAGATGCCCAGCAGCATGACGGACTGAGCCCAGCCACCCTTTCTTCTCTCCTGCGGCTAAAGGAACTCCAAGGGGAAGGACCAGTCTGCACTTCCCCCCAGCAGTGGGTATGTTCTATGAGAGAGGCAGAGGTTGGCTGGGTGAGTAATGCTCTGTTTGGAACAATTTGTTGGGGATACTGTATGGGCACAGACATTAGAGGACTGGAACTACTGACTTCAGAGTCAACCCGTCTGGGGTCTCCTCCTGTGTTAGTCTTCTGCCGAAAGGGGAGACACGTGGCAGACCTAGCCAGGACAGAGGCTTTTGGAGGGGACTGCATGCAAGCCTCTTACCCACCGATCATGGGCCCTGGCATTTGGGGGAATGGTGCTCTCTGTGAGCTGTATGCCTGGGGACCCTGGAGGTGGTGTTACTTTGGATTCAGGTCCATGTCCCCCCAAGACACACAGACTCTGGGAACCCTTTATATGCCATATTAGAATAGTGACTGATTCATACCGTTGGGACTCATACTGTTGATGCTAATGTCATCAACTCCAGCTACCTGTCTGCTAAAATGTGGTTATTGTAAATAAGTCTAGTGTGGGCTCTAAAGCTGCGTACACACGGTCAGACTTTTCGTCTACAAAAGTTCGACGGATGCCGACGGACAAAATACAGCTGACAATCCGATCGTGTGTGGGCTTCCCCGGACTTTCAGCTGACTTTTCCACCCGCTAATCTGACGGACTTTAGATTTGAAACATGCGAGAGTGCGCATGTGCGAGAGCTCCAACATGGCCACTTAAGCCTGGGGCTCCGCACCACCCCGGACCAACGATCAGCACAACGCCAGCCCCAGCCCGAGGAGAACCGTCCCGGTCACCCCCCCTAAACCAGGTACAGCAGGGGATCACAGCGGGATGTCCGGTCCCCAAGCTTGCCGTGATTTAGGCCCGCAGTTCGCTGCGGCGGCGCCGGAGGGGTGTACCAAGATGGCCGCCGGCATCGATTCTACTAGGCCTCATGCAGCCACACAGCCTAAGGTCCCGGAACACAGACCAATACTGACCCCCCCCGACCCTGACTTATGCCCAAGTGGCACAGGGAGGCTCCAGCATGATCCAGACTGGCCATCAGGGCCCCCCCCAGCACCAAGCCCCCTTCATGACCCAGAAAGAGCTAATGACCAGCGGGCAGACAGAGGATGGTGCCCTTTCCTCCTCTATACCCTCCCAACTACCATCTTCAGCAGACACTTCCCCTGGATACACTGTAAAGGACATATCCGCACTCCAAGAAGATCTTTTTACTAAATTCTCTGCCTTATTAGAAAAGGGACTGGCCAATACAGCAATCCAGATCACTAATGCCATTAAAACAGACCTATCTAGCCTGGGCTCCAGAATTGAGGCTATGGAAGACAAAATAGATAACACTGTCGCGAGAACCAACCAAAATGCTGCGCATATCCAGACCGTTCAAGAACAACTGGACACAGCCCTCTAAAGAATCGACGAACTTGAGAACAGGTCCAGGAGGTATAATTTCAGAATTAGAGGCCTCCCGGAATCATTTACGGATATCCACCTCACAGTGCAGGACTTTATCGCAGAACTTATACCTAACATTCCGCCTCACAGGCTAGAGCTTGATAAGGCACATAGGGCACTGGGACCCCCAAGAAAAGACGGTACGCCCAGGGACATAATAGTGAAACTGCATTTTTGCGCGGTCAAAGAGGAGGTAATGCGACAATCGCGTATGAAGCCTAAACTACTGCATCACGGTCACCAAATTCAGGTGTTTGCTGATCTGGCTCAGTCCACCATACAAAGACGACGTGCCCTAAAGCCCCTTCTTTCGGTCCTAATGGAACGAGACATTAAATACCGTTGGTCTTTCCCCTTCTCTGTGAAGTTCTCACTACAAGGCAAGACTTATGCTTTTTCCAACCTCCCAGACGGTGAGAGATTGTTCCTGTCCCTTAAGCTAATCTCCCAGGAAGCTCCCATGGATCACTCCTCATCATCATCAGGATCGACTAAACGACCACCTCCAGCTAGCCCTGTCTCCCCCCTCTGGAACAAGGGTCCCTCTAAGAAGAGCAAAGATGGAAGACCACCATAACGGATCTTCGAAACTTCCTCCTCTCCCAGTCCTACTACGGACTTTTCTTTTTGGGAAAAAGTTCCCTCCGTTGTCTGAGCCAGTGCTCAACTTTATTCTCTCCTGACCCAGTTGGGTCCCTAGTTCCAGGTCACTACTTTGATCCAAAGGCCTCTACACCGCATTTTTCTAAGGCCCAAAGAAGAGATTCACCTACAGCATAAAGCCCTCAGGTCCCCTATTTTTTTCAGAAGCAAGAGGACGGTGAATCATGATTCTGCAAGGGGAGCTCGACTCCTGAAAACACAGTTTGATATAGCAACCAGCACTCCCCTCCTAACTGGATCGACGTTCCTGGACTTTGTTCACTAGTGGCTATTTGGCTTCATGGAACGTTTATTGGTTCCCCTTTTATTCCTTTTTTCTATTTTCATGGTTCTAAGGTTTTGTTATGTTTTTGTAATCACTCACTCTGTTGCCTTAGAATCAGTTGTGCACAGTTTATGAGTCAGTTTGTAGCTGCAAGGGTCCGGGGTGGTTCCCTTGCGCCTCCTCTCATTCCTAGTAGACCGAATGTGTTCTCTTCCAGTGAGACTCCGCTCGCCCCCACAGATTTATAGTGGAAATTTGGCGGTCTAATATACCGCCGCCTTCTACAGATCTGGTTAGCAGATCCTTGTTCTTGTTTTTGTTTTCATGTTTTTCTGTGTATCTACCTTTCATCTCTCCCCTCTCACCTTCTCTTCTTTTTCTAGCCGGTCATCGGGAGTCGCCCCAGGTCCTCGCCCTTACTGAATTAGGACGCTTCCTTGCCTTCACCACCCTCGCAGCGAATAAATCTCACCACAAGGTAAGTGGCTGCTGGGCCAGTGATCATCTCTCCCTCTGTTCCAATGCCTGATTCAATAGCGAAGGAAGTAGATCTGAAGGTGGCTTCTCATAACGTTCAGGGGCTAAATTTTCCTAGGAAAAGGAGATTAGCTTTTGACCATTATAAATCCCTCAAAATTGACATAGTGCTCCTGCAGGAGATGCATTTTCCAATTCGGTACAGTCCCAAGTTCTTACACCCCCATTATCCATCCTTTTTCCTCGCCAATGCTCCTAACAAAACCAAAGGGGTAGCAATACTTTTCTCCAAGAGCAGCAAATTTACCCACATCTCAGATTTTGAAGACCCAGAGGGCAGGTTTATCCTTGTAAAGGGCACTCTGGAGGGAGTACTGTACTCCATAATCTCATACTATGCCCCCAACAAGGGACAAGCAACTTTCTTCCAGAACCTCTTTAGAACTCTCAACCCCCTTCTGGAGGGCAAGGTCATATGAGGGGGGGAGACTCCAATGTGGCGTTTGACCAGGGTCTAGACAAAACCAAACCCCTTAAAGACAGGTTAACGCACCCTACAAAACTTAGCACCAGAATAGCCAAAACGATACACTCACAAGGTTTGGTTGACATTTGGAGGGAACTGAACCCCAAACGTAGGGACTTTACACATTACTCCTCTCCCCACCAGTCCTACGCAAGGATTAACCATATTCTCATTCATACCAATCTTATCCCCCTGGCTTCCAAGGCTTCTATTATAGATATAGCTTGGTCGGACCACTCTCTGGTTCTCCTCACAATGAGAAACGTCCTGACGGGGAACGGGGGCTCCTACTGGAGACTGAACGAGTCTCTCCTGGGTGATCCAGTTAACGTTAAGATGATAGCAGACGGTATTAGGGAATATTTCCGACCTTTGGGCAGCCCATAAGGCTACAGTTCGGGTTGAGCTCATCAGACTAGCGTCTCAGGTTAAAAAGGAAAGACTGATGGACATTCATAAACTGGAACAAACCTTTATTTCTTTGAAAACCGATCATAAAAAAGATCCATCTAAGGTGCACACTGAGAAATTAGATGCGATTAGACTGGAACTCAATCTGGCATTAACGGCTAAAGCCGAAAAACATATTGGGTGGAGCGGAGCTAAATATTACTGTCAAAGGGACAAAATTGGAACGTTGTTAGCCGCTAAACTCTCCCCCAAATTTCGTACCCACTCTTTCCCCAAACTACGTATAGCAGGCCAACCACCTACAGCCAATCCAACTAAAATCATGACTGCATTCCATGAATTTTACTCCGAGTTGTACAAACCCACACAAACAGCTAGAGATTCCTCGAATACCGCATTTTTCTCGAACCTTCAACTGCCCTCTATATCCAAGGACCATAGAGACCTAACCCTTCTCCTCAGAGGAGATAAAAGAGGTCATCAAAAATCTTTAGACTGGCTCAGCTCCGGGTCCGGATTGCTTATCAGTTCCCTACTATAAGACATTCGGAGACATATTGGCCCCACACATGGCGAAATTTTTTAATTCTAAAAAATCAGGTTCCCCCTTAGATCCACAATTGAACATGGCTTTTATATCTGTCATTCCCAAACCCAATAAGAATCATGAAGAAGTAGAGAATTATAGGCCCATTTCATTAATTAATAACGATCTCAAAATTCTTACCAAAATTCTCGCTAACCGGCTTGCCTCCTTTATTAAGCAGTATGTCCACAAGGACCAGGTGGGATTTATCCCGGGGAGACAAGGTCCAGACCAAATTAGGAGAGCGGTGGACATTGTCTCCATTCTCCAATCTAATTGGGAAGGGGGCCCCAAGCAAGAAGGAATGCTGTTATCCCTAGATTTACATAAGGCCTTCAATTCTATCGAATGGCCTTACTTATTCTCCCTACTGGAAAGGTGGGGCTTTAGGACTAGTTTCTTAGGGACCCTGAGATCTCTCTACTCCAACCCAAAAGTGGTAATACGATTACAAGGCCAATACTCCAAACCCCTCCAAATAGCAAGAGAGACAAGACAGGGTTGTCCTCTCTCCCCTCTGATTTTCGCCATGGCGATAGAAACGCTAGCGATAGCAATTAGATCGAATCCCAACATCCAAGGGGTATCCTGTGGGAATCAAGTCCACAAATGCGGGCTATTTGCGGACGATATGTTTCTCTTTATTACGTCTCCCATCACCTCCCTCCCAAACTTGTGCAAACTCCTGAACGAGTTCGCTAACATCTCTGGCCTGAAGGTCAACTATTCTAAGTCATCGGCTTTAAATATCTCCCTCAAAACGGACACTGTAGCCACACTTCAAAGCTCCTTCGAATTTAAGTTGAACAACCGCTATATCGATTACTTAGGAATTAAACTCATGGAAAAAACTGAACAATTATATTCTATGAACTTCCCGCAAACGTATCGCAAATTAGAAGCTGACTTGGAAAAATGGTCGAAGGGGGAGGTTTCCTGGTTAGGGAGAATCCATGCAGTGAAGATGACACTTCTACCTAGACTCCTCTACCTGTTCAGGGCCCTTCCGATAAACATTAATAAGGATCGCTTGACCAAATTTCAAAGAAAAGTAACCAATCTTATTTGGGGGGCGGAGGTCACAGACTTCAGCAACAAATTCTTTTCCTTCCCAGAACACAGGGGGGTTTAGGAGCGCCACAGCTCTTCTGGTATTACCAGGCTGCCAAGTTAGCCCAACTCTCAGCAGTCTATTCAAAGGCAGAAAAAACGGATTGGATTCAGATAGAGAAATGGGCCGCCCCTTCCTATACCCTGGACTTTCTTCTCTGGGTTCCCCCAAGACAGAGACCCCCAATACTTTCCCCTTCCCTATCACAAGCGTTTAAATTATGGGACAAATCTTAGAAACAACCACACTCTAATCTCTAGAGGTCGCCCACTAGCACACATCTTCAATAACCCAGACTTTGCCCCAGGGATGGACATCAAAGCCTTTAGATGGTGGTTGGACGAGGGACTGTACCAGATCGGACATTTCTTTACCAATGAGGGCCCTATTTCCCTTGAGTTCTGTATCAATCATCTTAAAATGACAAACTCAGAGCGTTATTGTCATGAACAGGTGTGACCAGAACCGTGTGATCTGCGACAGAGGACACCCAAACGTATATAAGTGAAAATATAATAATTTATTAAAGAAAGTGAGTAATATAAGACAACCAACTCCAATATGACACAGTGCAATAACCAACCACAGACAGAGACCCACAAATAACAACAGAGAGATAAGTGCAATAAATGGGAAATACCAGGTTCATAAACAATAGCCAGGCCAGGGTCATACACAGCAGATCAGCAGATGGACAGGGGATGTTCCAGAGACATAAACGTAAGCCAGGCCAAGGTCATACACAGGGAGGTCAGCAGATGGGGTATGGAACACAGGACAGGGAGAGGATGGATGGGTCAGAATGCAGGCAGGGATGCAAGGTAACAGGTGGGACAGGATAGGGTCCGAGACAGGGAGACAGGATCAGGTTCAGGTTCAGGTTCAGGGCACAGGATCAGATTGCTAGCAGGTCAGGAGGCAATGAAGAAATCAAGGCAAACATGGGAATGTTTGCCGGGTATTTATAGGCCTGTGATTGGCCTCAAGTGACACCTGATTGTAGGAGGTACTGTCTGCTCCACACTGCCAGGATCCATCCGCTGGTGGACACCAGTACTGCGGCCCAAAGATGATATACTATTAGCAGGGAAAAGCTCTCCTGACAGTTCCAAACTGCCAGGAGACACCTGCTGGTGGACCTCAGTACTGCATGCCAAATAACAGGTCTTACCAGCGGATGGAACATTTCCTGACAGTACCCCCCCTCAAAGGAGCGGCCTCCGGACGCTCCAATTGGTTGTAATTGTCCATAGTCTATGGCATTAAGCAGAACAACAGATGGTGGCACAACAGGCAGAACAGGTGGTGGCACAACAGGCAGAATAACAGGTGGTGGCACAACAGGCATGGGCACTTCAAGCTGGGCAAAAGGCATGGGCACTTAAAGCTGGGCAGCGGGCTCATCAAGCTGGGCAGCGGGCTCATCAAGCTGGGCAGCGGGCTCATCAAGCTGGAGAGCAGACACCGAGACATCAGGCTGGAGGGCAGACACCGGGACATCAGGCTGGAGGGCAGACACCGGGACATCAGGCTGGAGGGCAGACACCGGGACATCAGGCTGGAGGGCAGACACCGGGACATCAGGCTGGAGGGCAGACACCGGGACATCAGGCTGGAGGGCAGACACCGGGACATCAGGCTGGAGGGCAGACACCGGGACATCAGGCTGGAGGGCTGGCACCGGGACATCAGGCTGGAGGGCTGGCACCGGGACATCAGGCTGGAGGGCTGGCACCGGGACATCAGGCTGGAGGGCTGGCACCGGGACATCAGGCTGGACGGCTGGCACTGGGACATCAGGCTGGGCGGCTGGCACCGTGACATCATGTTGGACAACAGGTACTAGAACTTCAGACTGGGCAGTAGGCACATCAGGCAGAACAGCAGGTGCTGGCACAACAAGCTGAACAGCAGGCACATCGGACTGGATAGCAGGTACTTGAACTTCAAACCGGGCAGCTGGTACTGGAACTTCAGACTGGGCAGCAGGCACTGGCACATCAGGTAAAACAGCAGGTGCATCGGACTGGATAGCAGGTACTGGAACCTCAAACCAGGCAGCTGGTACTGGAACTTCAGACTGGACGGTGGGCACAGGTGCTGGCACATTAGGCAGAACAGCAGGTGCAGTGGACTGAATAGCAGGTACTGGAACTTTAAACCGGGCAGCCAGTACTGGAACTTCAGACTGGACAGTGGGCACAGGTGCTGGCACATCAGGCGGAACAGCAGGTACTGGCACAACAGGCTGAACAGCAGGTACATCAGACTGGATAGCAGGTACTGGAACTTCAAACCGGTCAGCCGGTACTGGAACTTTAGGTTGGACAGTGGGCTCAGGTGCTGGCACATCAGGCAGAACAGCAGGTACTGGCACAACAGGTTGAACAGCAGGTACATCGGACTGGATAGCAGGTACTGGAACTTCAAACCGGGCAGCTGGTACTGGAACTTCAGACTGGACAGTGGACACAGGTGCTGGCACATTAGGCAGAACAGCAGGTGCAGTGGACTGAATAGCAGGTACTGGAACTTCAAACCGGGCAGCTGGTACTGGAACTTCAGACTGGACAGTGGGCACAGGTGCTGGCACATCAGGCAGAACAGCAGGTACATTGGACTGGATAGCAGGTACTGGAACTTCAAACCGGGCAGCTGCTACTGGAACTTCAGACTGGACAGTGGGCACAGGTGCTGGCACATTAGGCAGAACAGCAGGTGCAGTGGACTGAATAGCAGGTACTGGAACTTCAAACCGGGCAGCTGGTATTGGAACTTCAGACTGGGCAGCTGGTACTGGAACTTCAGACCGGGCAGCTGGTACTGGAACTTCAGACCGGGCAGCTGGTACTGGAACTTCAGACCGGGCAGCTGGTACTGGAACTTCAGACCGGGCCGCAGGCACAGACCCTGGCACATCAGGCAGAACAGCAGGTACTGGCACAACAGCAGGCATAGGAATATCTGGCTGGGCGGCACACAGGAACACATCAGGCTGGAACAGATCAGCTGGCGGGGAGGCAGGATTGGACACTGGCATGATGGTATGGGTTTGATTAGCTGGTGCGGAGGCAGGTTGGGTTACTGGCAGGATCGTCTTGGTTGGAAAAAACTTTCGTTTTTTCTTTGGCTTAGCCACTGAAGCTCTGTAGGTGAGGGGTGCAGCAGACTGGAAAGGAGGATTGGGATATGGCAGAGAAGAGGTAACAGTAGCTGGAGGAAGTTCCTGTGGGTTTGTGGACAGCTGAGAAGAGGCAAGTGGGTTGAATGCAGGATAGTTGCAGCGGGTAGGGGCAGGGTATCGATATTTGGTGGGAAGCAGGGTATATTGGGCTGAAACAGAGGTTGCCATGGGTGAAGGGAAAAAAAGACTCCTGGGCAGGCAGGTGTCTAATAGCAGGTCTGGGTTGTGCAGAGCTGACCGAAGCTGGAGATAATAAGTCTGACCATGCCTGTAGTACAGGTTGAACAAACGTGGCTTCACATACTGCCTGTCTAACCAGGGACTGCACCGAATCTATACAATCCACTAGCACCTGTTTAGGACAAGCTGAATAATGCTTCAGAAAGTATACAGCATCATCCTCCAACAGCCATACCAGAGACTCCACCTGATCACTACTGAAGGGGGGAGAAAAATCATCACTTCCTTTAGGACTGCCAGACAAGGCTAGCTCAGCACACACCTGTATCAGGGGCTGAACGTTTTCAAACAGTAATCTACCCTGATCAACCAGAGAATGGGCCAGACGGATACGCTCCAGGAGCTGATCCCTGGCCCACTCTTTCAATACCAGACGGCAGTACTTGTTATCCTCCAACACCAGTGAGGCAAGGAGAACAACTGTTTCTGATTGCATTTTAATAGTACTACAATGGTTCCTCTGCGCAGTCACTTCTGGTCAGAGATGGCCTTGATTTACTGTCATGAACAGGTGTGACCAGAACCGTGTGATCTGCGACAGAGGACACCCAAACGTATATAAGTGAAAATATAATAATTTATTAAAGACAGTGAGTAATATAAGACAACCAACTCCAATATGACACAGTGCAATAACCAACCACAGACAGAGACCCACAAATAACAACAGACAGATAAGTGCAATAAATGGGAAATACCAGGTTCATAAACAATAGCCAGGCCAGGGTCATACACAGCAGATCAGCAGATGGACAGGGGATGTTCCAGAGACATAAACGTAAGCCAGGCCAAGGTCATACACAGGGAGGTCAGCAGATGGGGTATGGAACACAGGACAGGGAGAGGATGGATGGGTCAGAATGCAGGCAGGGATGCAAGGTAACAGGTGGGACAGGATAGGGTCCGAGACAGGGAGACAGGATCAGGTTCAGGTTCAGGTTCAGGTTCAGGTTCAGGGCACAGGATCAGATTGCTAGCAGGTCAGGAGGCAATGAAGAAATCAAGGCAAACATGGGAATGTTTGCCGGGTATTTATAGGCCTGTGATTGGCCTCAAGTGACACCTGATTGTAGGAGGTACTGTCTGCTCCACACTGCCAGGATCCATCCGCTGGTGGACGCCAGTACTGCGGCCCAAAGATGATATACTATTAACAGGTAAAAGCTCTCCTGACAGTTCCAAACTGCCAGGAGACACTTGCTGGTGGACCTCAGTACTGCATGCCAAATAACAGGTCTTACCAGCGGATGGAACATTTCCTGACAGTTATAGATTCCACCAAATAAGACATTTTCTTCGCCACCTCTGGGAGGAGGAAAATCTCCGCTTAACTCATTTACACCATATAAATTATGGTGTGGGAGTTCCTTGGAACAGAGGGGAGGAATCTCTGTCATCTATCAGTCACTAGCCCTTTACTCCCAAAAGACTCCTTACATGCTTGCTTGGGAGACTGATCTTTCCCTCAACTGGGAAGTTGATAAATGGAGAAGCTCCTTTAACAGATCCTTCAAGGGCATTAAGAATATTTCCCTAATTGAATCTAGTATCAAGGTCATAACAAGATGGTATCTTACCCCCACCAAATTATCTAAAATGTACCCAACAGCGGATCCTCAGTGCTTCCGAGGGTGCCAGCTTCTGGGATCAATGGCTCACATATGGTGGGAATGCCCCAGACTGAGGCCCTTCTGGGGCAAGGTATTCTCTCTGATTTGTAAAATAACGAAGATTCAAATCCCAAAAACCCCTGCCATAGCTCTACTCAATGACAACTTACCCAAGACACCTAAACAGTCTCGTAAACTAATATACTTTATCCTCCTAGGGGCCAAACTAACCATTGCCAAAGCTTGGAAACAGCCCAGGGTTTCCTTTAAGGCAGCCATTCGCAAAGTTTCCTGGATAATGTCCCAAGAGAAACTCTCGAGCATTCTAGACGACAAAAAAGCGTAATTCGAAGCTATCTGGGAGCCCTGGGCACAGTTTATTGGAATCTCCCTCATACCCGGCGTCCAACCTTAAAATTATGAGCGAGTTTAATAGGGGACGGGGGCCCCTCCTGATGAAAGGCTAGCTACCCTCTCTCCCTCTCTTCTCTTCCCCCTTTCTTCTCCTCTACTCTGCGTATCTTTCACTATTCTTCTCCTATCCACTTTAGGGGGACTAGGAATTGGCCCCCCATGAATATGGTGTAATTCATTCCCCGCATGGGGGTTATTAGTTTGTTGAGCTCAAATGTCTTTTTTTTCTGTTTGTTTATTCCTATTCTCTTTTTTTTTTTTCCATGAAGGTTTTATATCCAGGCTGCAGCTTTTTCACAAAGTTATCTATGACCCCGAGGCTCCTTGGTATACATAAGTGCGAGGTGGCTTACGGAGATTCTCCCGCGCACAGTTAGATCCCTTTTGGGGTGCCGGCGAGATCCCTTTAAGCCACTCTAAGCTAAGATAACTAAACTTGGAGGCCTACACTCTCTTTGAGAAATGGCAGCAGCTTTGTAGGTACGGTTTTTGGTTATAGTGATTTGATAAACTATTACACTCTGTACTATCAGGATACAAGTACCCCTCAGGGATATGTCATGCATCAGTTTGATCTGATTTGTATTATTTTTTTATTGCTTATGTTCTTTTTTATTCTGTAAAACTAATAAAAGTTTTGAAAGAAACATGCTTCAAATCTTTACGTCGTAACTACGCCGGACCCAGAAATCCGCTCGTCTGTATGCTAGTCCGACGGACATAACCCACGCTAGGGCAGCTATTGGCTACTGGCCATCAACTTCCTTATTTTAGTCCGGTGTACGTTATCACGTATGAATCCGTCGGACTTTTGTGTGATCGTATGTAGGCAAGTCCGTTCGTTAGAAAGTCTGCCGCAAGTCCGCCAAAAGTCAGTCGAAAGTCTGTCGGACAGGCTGTTGGACTTTTGTAGCCGAAAAGTCCGACCGTGTGTATGCGGCATAAGAGTCTTTTCACCTATTGTTGTTTGTGTTTCTTAACTCTGCTACTGTGTGAAGCTCGGTGACCACAAGTCTGTTCTAAAGGTCATGTCTCTGAGTCACCTAGGCTGTCTAAAGGATTAGATAATTAGCTCATGTTAATTAGGTTTCTGGATACAGTTTGTATTGGCATTCTGCTATATATATTTGTGTGAGATGTCAAATAAAAAGCTATTCCTGATGTACTCCAAGACTGTTGTTGTCTGGTTCTTGGGGGTTCCTATAGCCAGATCCATTGGACTCGTGTTCCAGGACTTAGGAAGCAGTATTCTGATGGAAGCACTCAAGCGGAGTGTGCGACATTCCCTGACACTGGCATTTCTCTAGTGACAGCTTCAGTCCTGCTTCATGAAGGCGTGAGAATACCTTTTCCAATCGGGCCTCATGCTCTTCCAGGGTGTTTCCAAACACGATGATGTCATCGAGGTACACTGGAGACTCATGTCTCCAACCGTTTTTTCCATCAAATGTTGAAATGTGGCAGGAGCCCCCGACAGGCCCTGAGGCATCTGACTGAACTCGTAGAAACCCAACGGGCATATGAAAGCTGTCTTCTCCTGGTCTTTTGAATGTATGGGAATCTGGTAGTACCCACTCTTCAAATCCAATACACTGAACCACTTAGCACCAGTGAGACACTTCAAGGCATCTTCGATGTGGGGTGTAGTATATTGGTCTGGGATGGTGCGCCAATTCAGAGTTCGATAATTGATACACATGCACAAAGACCCATTCTTCTTTCTTACCACCACAATAGGGGATGCAGAAGGGCTCCTAGATTCCTGGATGACCCTGACGTTTTTAACTCGGCAAGCTGCTGTCTTAGGTCTTCCAAGTCACTAAGGGGTACCCTCCTGGCCCGCTCTCGGAAAGGCTTGTCTTCCTGAAGACGAATTCTATGTTTGGCACTTCTTGCACATCCCACATCAAAAATGTCTTTAGCAAACAGCTTCTCCCATCTCATCAGCTGAGTCTTCACCTTTTTCTGCCAAGAGGGAGACAAAACTTCTGAGCAGTGCTGGAACTCTTTCTGTAACTGCTGTTTTTCGAGCCTTTCACTTCCTCCGGGAGTACAGGAGTGGCAGCACTCACCTGCCCCACCAACACACAGGCTCCCAATTTAATCGGCTGATCAGTCACATTCTTCAACTGGATGGGCACTTTCCTTCCTGTTCTGTGCAGGTCTCAGGTGGGAACCTGCTTTGGAACCATCTCCAATCCAGCTGCTCTTGCCCGCTCATCCTTCTCAAACACCACAAATGGGCATGGTTGATCCCAAGTCAGCTTGATAGTGGCCTTCACATGAGCAACCTCCCCTGGCTGTAGTATCCTCTTTTTGGCCTCCAACTTCCACAGCCGCCCCACTTCTCCTTTTTGGGGCCTTCTTTTCCCTTGCCACCCGTTGACAAGCTTGCCGTAACTGCGGGTGAATCTTATTGGTGGTGGACCCATCCTCATTCAACATGGAGAACAGCAGCCTTCTCATTAGGTCAGTGTTGGTCCCCACCAATATGGAATCCCGTCCAGCCCCAGGGGGGTCTGGGGCACACAACAGCCAACGTGTTGAAAGCTTCTTCTTTCCCGACAGCTGCTGGCCCAAAGGATATCTGGATAGGAATGTAGTCATCATATGGGCATCTGGTGGTTCAGATTCCCCAAATCTCAAGTTATTCCAGTTTACGGATGGGGATATGACTTAGGTGCTTGTCATAAAAGTCCCGGTATAACAACGTAACCTGAGCCCCTGTGTCCAGTAAAGCTTTAGTGTAAACTTCCTCAATTTGCACTGGTACAATCAGGCACAGCCCCACTACCTTTTCCGGGAAGTTTGCAGAAGCCCACCTAGTGCGATTAAAGTCACCACTCTTCTTCTTTTTAGTGCTCTGAGAAACTCTAGCAGTGACCATAGGTGCATAGGTGCTTTCAAATTTTTTTGAATTTTTTTGAATTGGACTAGTCGGGCAAACTTTCTCAGGAGTATTTTGAAAGGACCTAACTGTGGTCCTGGGGAATGGTAAAGCATTGACCCTCTGCTCCTGGTTCCCTGACACCGGTGTCGGGTTACTTGACCATCGGTGTGGCCCAGGATTTTGGGCCACTCTCGTCTTCTGCGGCCTCGTTCTGGCCCCTTTCTTCTCCTGCTTCCTGGAGCTCTGCTTTTCAGCGGGGTTCTTAGTTGGCTCCTTCACTGAGACCCATGGGAGTTTTCCGCCAGTTGATCTTTCAATAATGTCTTCAGCATCTTCACCAACTCCTCTAGCAGTGCAACATTCAGCATCTTCTTTGGGCACTGTACCCTAAAGTGTCTGGGATCACCGCACTTGTAGCCCCTCCGAATGCCCGTCCGCTCACTCTGGTACTTGGCTTGTGTTTCCATCACTTATAGCGAAGCTTGCTGCAGCTGTTCCTGCGCCTGGGCTCCATTCTCTGTGGGCTTGACAGAGGTAACCTTTGGGGTGGACTGCACAATAGGACTCTTAGGGTGTTCCCACCACTCAAATTCCTCATCACTTTCTTCAACCATGCCTTCCACATATACAGATTGTGCAGCAATCTTCTCATTCTTCTGAAAGATCCCTGTGGTGAGCCGAGCCTCCTTATCCTCTTCATCTAGGATAGACTCCTCTTCTCTCACCAACCCCATCAACTCTGGGTAAGAAGGGGCCTCTTTGGTGCCTTTTAGGAGTAATCGGAGAGCAATGGAATGGTTTGGCCTAGCTCCTTGCAGAGTTTGTCCGCTTCTCTGGGATCAACGCCCTTCTTCAAAATGATCTAGTGTAGGATCTGGTCTATGCGGACAATGTAGGCCGACAGCTTCTCTCCTTTCATCTGATGGGTATGCTCAAACTGGTACATCAGGTCAGATAACCTCTCCACTCTTCCATAAACAGGATAAAGAGCTTTGATGTAATCCCTGGCTTCACAATCCAGCTTTCCCTTCCTAAGGCCCCTTTCACACTGGGGCGGTGGGGGCGGTGGGGGCGTCGGCGGTACAACAGCGCTATTTTTAGCGCTGCTGTACCGTCGTTCTTGCAGCTGTATTCGCCCGCTAGAGGTGCGGTTTTAACCCCCGCTGGCAGCCGAAAAAGGGTTAAAATCCCTCATACAGCGCGGCTATGGTGTATGTCTGGTGGCTATGTATTAGACTATCCACTAGGCGGCTCATGTCACGGTAGAATGACGCGGGTGGCATCCCAGTCACAGGGCTTCCCCGGCGACCTGACACATAGGCGTTAGACTTTCCCCTATTAAGCTCCTTGCCATGGGACTCTCTGGTGGTGTCCCCAGTAATTTCTCTTCCTTCTCCTCTGACTCCTGTACTGGAGTCACCTGACCATCAAGGCCCTCCGCTAGACTCACCACTCCCTTTCTGAACTCTGCTGGAGTGTACTCTTTCCATTCTAGGAGGACATAAGTGAAATACTCCTGCACATCTTGTTTCAGGTCCAAGAGGTAAGACCCCTGGGCTGGCACCGCCCTCTTCATCAACTGCCACACCTCTTTGTCAAGTCATTGATCCCCTGGTTACCTCAGAACTGTGTTTTTTTTCAACCAGCTCCCATATTCTTGGCTCCATTGGGTAGCCATTACTGAGTCCATGACTTCTTCTATTCTAGATTCCTCCACCGATCTGTTCGGGCACTCCAGATGGGATATCTCGGTGGGACCTCCATTTGCAGTGGTACTCCGTAAGGGCTGCTGATTGACTCTATACCCCACTGGCTCCCCCGACTCCTCTGATCCTCTTACCTCTGACACCTCAGGGTTCCATGTTGCAGTGCAATGCTCCCAATAAAAGACATACACAAATGTACTGAATCAAGTAAGTGATTTACCGTATTACAGTGGGGACGGAAAGTATTCAGACCCTCTTAAATTTTTCACTTTGTTATATTGCAGCCATTTGCTAAAATCATTTAAGTTCATTTTTTCCTCATTAATGTACACACAGCACCCCATATTGACAGAAAAACACAGAATTTTTGAAATTTTTGCAGATTTATTAAAAAAGAAACTGAAATATATCACATGGTCCTAAGTATTCAGACCCTTTGCTGTGACGCTCATATATTTAACTCAGGTGCTGTCCATTTCTTCTGATCATCCTTGAGATGGTTCTACACCTTTGAGTCCAGCTGTGTTTATTATACTGATTGGACTTGATTAGGAAAGCCACACACCTGTCTATATAAGACCTTACAGCTCACAGTGCAAGTCAGAGCAAATGAGAATCATGAGGTCAAAGGAACTGCCTGAAGAGCTGAGAGACAGAATTGTGGCAAGGCACAGATCTGGCCAAGGTTACAACAAAAATTTCTGCTGCACTTAAGGTTCCTAAGAGAACAGTGGCCTCCATAATCCTTAAATGGAAGACATTTGGGACGAACAGAGACCCTTCCTAGAGCACCTGAAGGACTCCAAGATGGTGAGCAATAAGATTCTCTGGTCTGATGAGACCAAGATAGAACTTTTTGGCCTTAATTCTAAGCAGTATGTGTGGAGAAAACCAGGCACTGCTCATCACCTGTCCAATACAGTCCCATCAGTGAAGCATGATGGTGGCAGCATCATGCTGTGGGGGTATTTTTCAGCTGCAGGGACAGGACGACTTGTTGCAATTGAGGGAAAGATGAATGCTGCCAAGTACAGGGATATCCTGGACGAAAACCTTCTCCAGAGTGCTCAGGACCTCAGACTGGGCCGAAGGTTTACGTTCCAACAAGACAATGACCCTAAGGACACAGCTAAAATAATGAAGTAGTGGCTTCACAACAACTCTGACTGTTGAATGGCCCAGCCATAGCCCTGACTTAAACCCAATTGAGCATCTCTGGAGAGACCTAAAAATGGCTGTCCACCAACGTTTACCATCCAACCTGACAGAACTGGAGAGGATCTGCAAGGAGGAATGGCAGAGGATCCCCAAATCCAGGTGTGAAAAACTTGTTTCATCTTTCCCAAAAAGACTCATGGCTGTATTAGATCAAAAGGGTGCTTCTACTAAATACTGAGCAAAGGGGCTGAATACTTAGGACCATGTAATATTTCAGTTTTTCTTTTTTAATAAATCTGCAAAAATGTCAACAATTCTGTGTTTTTCTGTCAATATGGGGTGCTGTGTGTACATTAATGAGAAAAAAAATGAACTTAAATGGTTTTAGCAAATGGCTGCAATATAACAAAGAGTCAAAAATGTAAGAGAGTCTGAATACTTTCCATACCCACTGTATATATATTTCTAACACAATGGACTCAGTGAAAACTCAGATATAATGAATAAAAATGATAACAATCAATGTGTATAGCAAATTGAGAAATCTATAATCACCTGAGGAGTATATGCAGACAGGCAAGAAGTCAGACTAATGCCCAATATGATAAAGCACATATACTGGGCACCTTTCCACTCCAACCCCAGAGCATACACACCTTAAATTAGCAGTGCAATATCAAACACAATGCAGCAGTGTAATACAGTACATATATCTCTGTCATATGCTCAAGGGCTCCCCCTAGGTTGTAATGCAGTTCTCAGAATGTACAACAAGGTAAGAATGCTTTGTAGTGAATAGCAAAGTCTCTTGTCTTCTTCCTCTTCAGCTAGCTTATTAGACTGCAGTATTTGTAATCCAGGAAATGAGTAAATAGCAAATTATGGTAAAAGGTGAGGTAACTATGTGCCTAATTATATAGCGCACAAACTTCTTCCTTACTGAAGGATGCAACTCAACGTTAACTCTGTAGTACAGGGAGGACGTGCTCTGAGGTTTCACTGTACACTGTCTATGAATAAAGGATGATGCTTCTGTGGGACTACAGGTCTCACCAGCCGTCTGGGACCTATTTACACAGCAACAAAGTATTATAACGATCTGGGCAAGTGCCCGCTTGCCACACAAGGCCCAGATGCTTGTACTGCTCCGCTTCTGATATCTCAGTCCCGCTCCAAGCTGGCACCCTCACACCGCACCACTCCATCTGATGGCTGGTGACTGTAATGCAGGAAACTTTCGGGTTATCCTGGGCCCTCCGATCCGTTCACACGCTGATCCAGCACGCTGTTTTCCGGAATTCCTCAGAGGCCACACGATTCGGCTCCGCGCCACACAGGCTGCAGTCTCCTGATCGCACACCCACAGCTCCCTGCAGGCAGATCTTTAATGGCGTCCCAGAGAGAGAAAATGTGCCACGCCTGTCCCTTTTATTTTCTTACCCAGCAGGCTGTTCTGTCACTTAGCCTTGTGGGTAGGTGACTGGGCATTGTGGGTAAGTAGTTCCTTGAGAAAGTTAAACACATAAGTCACTTTAACCTTGAACTACATTTCCCTTAAGGCTTTGCAGCACTGTTTTTCAAGAAGAAAAGAAAAGTCTTTACAATATTAACACAAAAAGGACACTAGAGGGAGCCATTCCTTTACTTAAGGAATACACACCACCTAGTAATATGACTCTAGTAAACCCCTGCATTACATAAAGAATTTAGCAAAGCATGGCTACAGAGGATTGACATGATCCACATTTACAACTCTTTTTATGGATATTTACATCCTAAATTGTACTCATTATTTTCTTACATAAAAAAAAATCAACCCCAAGTAAAAGTGAGTTAGAACTAAAATAATCACACTCATCTCCATATTCTCAATTCTCTAAATTCTAAAAGTTCAGGTTTAAGCTGGCCATACAATCTAAGATTTGTAAGAAATGTATCAAGCCCCCATCTATAATCGATACCATGGAGAAGGCATGCCCCCTACCAGCTATTATATTCAAAGTGTTTGCTTGATGGGTATCAAGATACCTGAACAGTACCCACATACTGTATGACATGATGCAGCTTCTGTTTAGTTGACTGTTTTTATTACTACTTTACTTTTCAGATCAAAGTATATTGGGCAGGTGGATGCTGACGGGGCCACTCACAGCTTGCATTTCAATTGGCTCATCAGGAACAATTCATCGGTCAAAATTCACCCCATGAATGGCCAGTTTAAAGTGGTTGTATATCCTTTTTTATATTTTTACCTACAGGTAAGCCTATAATAAGGCTTACCTGTAGGTAAAATTAATATCTCCAGGGGGCGCTGCCAAGATGGCGCACTGAGAGGACATCTGTGTTGGAGCTCTGCTGCTAAACAGGGCTAATCTCCTGCCATCTGGCCTCACTATAGCCTGCTAAATGATCACTTCCACCCCCATGCAATGCCGATCCTCTGGGGCAACCAAAGGACGGGGTAAGAGGCTCCATTTCCCCCTATTCTGGAGGAATCGCTCCCGGTCTGCGGTGACCACGTGGGGACATCTGCCAACATGGCATCCCAGACCGAGCAGAGGGGCCATCCTCTCCCACCCAGCCGGGTCTGACTGTGGTCCTGGCATCTATAGCCACCTTTCAGGCTTCTTTCACTACTTTAACCTTGCAGACCATTTCACTGATCCCTGTACCCTGCAAACTAAGATCTGTGCTCTGGAATACAAGGCTGAGGATGCAGAAAATCACAACCCAGAGGAACAACCTCTGCATTGTGGGCCTTGCAGAGGGGGTGGAGGGTCCTCACCTGACAGAGTTTGTGGAGACGCTGCTACGTACCCTCCTACCTGCAGCCCAGTTTTCATCCTTCTATGCTGTGGAGAGAGCCCTACACATCCCACCCAAACCTGGGCCCTTGGGTACACCACCCCGCACCTTGATCCTGAAATTTCTCAACTTTAGGGACAGAAATGAGGTGCTCTGAGCTGCCAGGGTAGAAAAGGACCTCAATTACCAGAACACTAAACTTCTAATTTTCCCGGATTATTCGGTGGAGACTCTGCAGCTGAGACGGTCCTTTGACCAGGGTAAAGCTGCCATCCGTTCTCGGGACATTCACTACAGTGTCCTCTTTCCAGCCCAGCTGCGGGTTGAAGTAGAATAATAAAGTATTAGTAGTAATTTGCCTATTGGTTCCCACCGCTATAACCCGTACAATAGGGCTGCATATATAGCAATGAGCCTGACAGAGGCCTATCTGGACTTGTCTGTCTAACAATTGTAAAACTTGCATTTATATACCTTTACAAGCCTTATCTTAACCATCTCTCCTAGATATGATTGGTCGCTAGGATCTACGTAAATGTAACTAACCATAAAACTGACACCTGTTCTACAACCAGACAAACATATTCTTTCCCAAAATTCCTATATGTTCATTAAAGTGATTTATAACTGGTTTTGTCCAATTAAAAACACCTGTGTAGAGACAATATGGCACCCAGCTGTGTTAAATCAACCCTCCTGATCCGGATAAGACTTCACCAACTTCAAGAATAACAGATTTATGACTTTGGGAGAATGAAATTTCAATAACCCCACCAGATGTGTTATATGTCTCACTATATAATCCTATATGTATGTATTTTAACAGTTTTAATGAGGGCACAAGCAGACCTTTGTTTGACCCTGTCAAAACTAATTAATGTACTGTACATAACTTTCCCATATTCCACATAATTATTTCTAAACCACCAGTATAAGATGTTCTTATCTTATCAGGCTGTATTTCAGCTGCTGTAAAAAGTTCTCTCTTCTTCTAATTAGTGATTTTAAAGACTATGAAGTATCCTAATGAACTTTCACCCAGTAAACTATCTTATAAAAAATATCAGAACGAATCAGAGAGGTCATCTAAAGTTCAACATTAAAAAATGAAGACTTTCTAATCTATAGAATAACATAGTATAATAAAGATTAATAACTATTGCTTTACTTATTGAATAATAATATTGATAAAACCACTACTGTATAATAATAATATGAATAATATTATAAATAATAAAATGAATAATAATTATATTATCAATAAAACATATGCAAATTAATATGAATAACATAAAATATATATTGGTTAATAAGACATTCTGCTAAGGGTCCAAGATGGCGAAACTACCAAGTTATTTACATCACTCAGAGATGAATCCTCCTGGCTGAAATTGCTACCACTGCACCACTGAGAAGTGAGCTTTTCTTCCCCTTTTTCCCAAAGCCCTACCGCTGTCTGCGGGCTTTGAGTCCCCTTTTGGTCGGCTGATGGCCCTGGCCTGCTGACTCCCATGCGAGGTTGCTACAGGCTGAAAATTTTGCCTATGTGCACCGCAAAGTTGTTATGTTGCACCTGTTTTGCCTACAATTTTTTTCTCATGTAACACACTGAAGAACTGTGCCCCTGGTAAACCCAGGTGTTTTTCTAGTTAACCTTTTATCTATCCCAGAACTGTGGGAGGTAATGCTGTGTTCCATATGATGTGTTGCCACCTGTTACCATTGGCAACCTCCTACAGGGGAAAATGTGCTGCTATCTCCTTTTACACTGGAACAAGGGATGGGATTCCGCACTTCAATCAAATCCTATGATTGCAGCTTGATGAGCTCTGCTACTTTTTTTACTGTGGCTGCTGGTGGACTCTAGTGGCCTTTTAGAGGAACTGAAGGGTTCCTTTGTGTCAGAGCTGGGCTCAGCCCTTCCTTTTCTGAGCTGGCTGCTCAGCTGTCGGCTAATTGCCAGCTCCTCTTCTCTCCACAGTGACTCACCTGTTGATGCTATCCTTCTCGTCAGTTCTGCTTAAGCCGTCCAGCCCAGATCTTCTCTGCCTTCGCCTGGTCAACATTACAGAGACTCTCTCCTGCATGCCTGTTAAAGACTTGCTTGGCTGATGTCCCTTCTGATTTCAGATCCTGCTTGCTGTTCCACTATGCTGATCCCTGGCTTCCTGACTTCCTGGCTTGTCTGACTATCCGTTCCGGTTAACGAACTTTGACTACATTTGTTCTATTTACTTTTTTATTATTAAACAAGTGTGATTTAACTGTACTTCTGTCTCGGTCTGATTCATGGTTTCTGACACTTTGTTTACAATTGGGACACTTATTTTGGCTGCACATCCATACTTCCTATTTCCTCAGAAGGTATCTTGTTCTCCTGGATGAAACTTTCCCATCAACGGTTTCATTTTTTCTATTTTGTTTTGCTCTTTTCTTCTCCTTATAAATTCAGGAGAAGCCCTTCATCTTATTTTCTTATTGCTATGAACCTTCTACAGTGGAGTTACCATTTCCTCCAAGTTGAGAGACTAACTCCACTGCGAAACTACACCCACTGGTCCAAGCCTCATATCATTGGGTGTAGGGATGAGCTTCGAGTTTGAGTTGAACTCATGTTCGAGTCGAACATTGGCTGTTCGCCAGTTCGCTGAACAGCGAACAATTCAGGGTGTTCGCGGCAAACTCGAAAGCCGTGGAACACCCTTTAAAAGTCTATGGGAGAAATCAGAAGTGCTAATTTTAAAGGCTTATATGCATGGTATTGTCATAAAAAGTGTTTGGGGACCTGGGTCCTGCCCCAGGGGACATGCATCATGCTGTCAGACTGTTGTAAACACGGGAAACATGCGCCCCTTTACAGACATACTATAGACACCCCCCAGGTACGAAATTTAAAGGAATATTACACTTTTATTGTTTCACTTTAAGCATTATTAAAATCACTGCTCCCGAAAAAATGGCCGTTTTTAAAACTTTTTTTTGCATTGATCCATGTCCCCTGGGGCAGGACCCGGGTCCCCAAACCCTTTTTAGGACAATACCATGCAAATTAGCCTTTAAAATGAGCACTTTTGATTTCGAACGTTTGAGTCCCATAGAATTCAATGGGGTTCTAACGTTCGTGCAAAGTTTTGGTGTGTTTGCATGTTCTGGTGCGAACCGAACCGGGGGGTGTTCGGCTCATCCCTAATTGGGTGCAATATGTTTAAGGGTACAAGCATTCCTTGTTTGGGAATGGGGGATGCAGGAAGGGGGAGGGTTGGGATGTTTTGTTCTGGGGGGGGGTTTGTTTTCTGTTTTTAACCACTTAAGCCCAGACCATTTGGCTGGCCAAAGACCAGAGCACTTTTTGCAATTCAGCACTGCGTAGGTTTAACTGACAGTTGCACGTTCGTGCGATGTGGCTCCCAAACAAAATTGACGCCCTTTTTTTCCCATAAATAGAGCTTTCTTTTGGTGGTTTTTGATCACATCTGCGGTTTTATTTTTTGCGCGACAATTTTTTCTTTTTGCTAAATTAATATTCCCCAAAAAAATATAAAAAAACTTTTCTTTCCTCATTTTAGGCTGATACGTATTCTTCTACATATTTTTCATTTAAAAAAATCGCGATAAGCGTTTATTGATTGGTTTGCGCAAAAGTTATAGCGTCTACAACAGGGGTCTTCAAACTGCGGCCCTCCAGGTGTTCAGGAACTACAATTCCCATCATGCCTAGTCATGTCTGTGAATGTCAGAGTTTTACAATGCCTCATGGGATGTGTAGTTCTGCAACAGCTGGAGGGCCGTAGTTTGAGGATCCCTGGTCTACAAAATAGGGGATAGGTTTATGGAATTTTTTTTATATATTTTTTTTACTAGTAATGACCGCAATCAGCGATTTTTATCATGACTGCGACATTATGGCGGACAGATTGGACACTTTTGGCGCTATTTTGGGACCGTTCACATTTATACATCGATCAGTGCGATTAAAAATGCATTGATTACTGTGTAAATGTGACTGGCAGTGAAGGGGTTAACCACTAGGTGGCGCTGTAGGGATTAAGTGTGTCCTAGGGAGTGATTCTAACTGTGGGGGGGTGGGCTATGTGTGATACGACACTGATCACTGCTCCCGATTACAGGGAGCTGTGATCAGTGTCAGGCAGAACGGGGAAATGCTTGTTTACATTAGCATTTCCCTGTTCTTGCTCTCCGTGAGATGATCACCGGTATCCCCACGGACAAGCTCACGGAGCTACCGGCGCCCGCAAGCCACCTCTTAAAGGGCAACGTACAGGTACGTTAATCTGCCTGTATGTACCCTTCTGCCACAGTATATCTGTGTGAGGCGGTCGGGAAGCGGTTAAAGGTGCTGCATTCTGTTTTTATGTATATGGAACTGACATTAGAACGTCTCTTGGCTTTGGGTATGTAATGCTGTGCAATGTGTGCTTTCCACCCTTCTGATGTCTCAATTAACTGTGATTTCCTGGACTGTCCGGGGCCTGAACTCTGCTGTTAAACGGTCCCTGGTGTTCCGGTTCCTCCAGAAGCATAACCCACATATTTGTATCCTCCAAGAGACATATCTCAAGGGATAAAAAACTATCTGCCTTAAAAAATCATGGGTGGGCCTCCACTACCATGCCACATACTCCACCTATGCTTGCGGGGTCAGCATCCTGGTTAGAAAAACATTGCTATTTAGGCTTATAGGAGTCAACATGGACCCAGCTGGTAGATATGTGATTCTGCCCATATATATGACAAAACTGTGGTGTCGGTGTACACCTGTGGCCTCCGTTCAGATTCTACAGCTTATTATGCAACTTGATACAGTTTGATACTGATGCGGTATATCTTATTGGTGATTTCAATTTGGTCCCTTCCTCTGCTATGGATATATTGTGTACTTTGGCTCATGACTCTCCTGACCTTGTGGGCTGATACCTTTGCCCTCACGGATGTATGGAGACACATGCATCTGAATTTGAGAGAAATCACTTGCCACTCTGCCACGTATACGACCCTGTCTAGAATAGACCTGGTTTTTGCATCTAAAGCTGCCCTGTGGTATGTCCGTGGTATATCTGTGCTTCCCAGGGGTATCTCTGATCATGCCCCCATGTCTCCCCCTTGCCCTGACCACCTCCCTGCATACTTACCAACTGTCCCAAATTTCCTGGGACATTCCTGGGATGTAGACTCTTTTCCCGAATGTATTAATTCCCGGGAAATGTCCAGAGAAATCCACTTTTTCCCGATTTTTTCACCGCCGCCCCCGCTAGAGGTCCGTGGCCGCCATTTTTGAGAAGATCAGAAGTGGAGCTGGGTGGCTACAATAGAAATCGAGCTGCTACGGTGCCCAGCCCCCCCGCTCTGCCCCGCCCACCCTCGCCCCACTCCGCCCATCTGCTCCCCGCTCCGCCCCACTCCTCCCCGCTGCCAGTCTGTTATGGGAAGGGGAGGGGGTGGGCGGTGGTTATATTGTAACCACGCGGCCGGAGACATTATTTTGTTCCCTCTTGGCCTTCTGTAATGGCGGCGGATTTACAGCTGAGAACTTCTGATGTGAGGGGGGCTCAGCTGGGGACTCCTGATGTGAGGGGGGGCTCCGCTGGGGACTCCTGATGTGAGGGGGGGCTCCGCTGGGGACTCCTGATGTGAGGGGGGGCTCCGCTGGGGACTCCTGATGTGAGGGGGGGCTCCGCTGGGGACTCCTGATGTGAGGGGGGGCTCCGCTGGGGACTCCTGATGTGAGGGGGGGCTCCGCTGGGGACTCCTGATGTGAGGGGGGGCTCCGCTGGGGACTCCTGATGTGAGGGGGGGCTCCGCTGGGGACTTCTGATGTGAGGGGGGGCTCCGCTGGGGACTCCTGATGTGAGGGGGGGCTCCGCTGGGGACTTCTGATGTGAGGGGGGGCTCCGCTGGGGACTCCTGATGTGAGGAGGGGCTCTGCTGGGGACTCCTGATGCGAGGGGGGCTTCGCTGGAGACTCCTGATGTAATGAGAGGCTCCGCTAGGGACTCCTGATGTAAGGGTGGCTCCGCTGGGGATTCTTGATGTAAGGGGGGCTCTGCTGGGGACTCCTGATGTAAGGAGGGGCTGTAAATAAATATAAGTATGCACAGCCTTACTGTTCATATTTATTTATACTGCAGATGTAGCCCCTCTACAACAACTTTTCTTAGCACATTTGTCTGCAGACAAGTACCCCTGCAATCTGTTTGGAAACAGTGGTATGTCTGCAGAGCTCAGGCATAGCCTATGCTGAGTCATATCTAGAACTCTCCAGTCAACAAAGCTCACCCTCCCTACAGATCGGAGAGGTAAGGTTCTGATGTACAGGGGGGTCTCAGAGAAGTGAACAGCAGTAACATGAATTAGAGCTGCAGTATATGTTTTCATTAGACCACTTATTGAAAAACAATCAAAGTCATTTTTTTTTTAAATGTCTTGTGTGAAATTACACATACATCTCTTTTATTTTAACTTCCTCTCATCCCCTGCACACCAACTGATATTTTAGATCAGGCTGACAGTGGGGGTGTCTGCACTGGATGCCAAAGTTGTAAAGACTGAAGCCATGGTTAATAGTACAAATCAGATCTGTTGTCTTTCTCTTGCCTGCAGCTCTGGTAGTGTCCTATTACTAAAAGCAAAAGCACACAGAAGTCAGGCAGAGTTCAGGCATGTGTCAGCAGCACTCAGTATAACTTCCTGGTGAAAATGTTTTCTTTTCTGAATAGAGTGTTCAAAGCACTTAAAATGATTTTTATGTATTTAACTAAAAAAATGAAGTTACATTTTACTTGCAGATATGAAACTAAATAATAAGATCTATTTTCCAGAAATACCGATCAATGGAAAATGACCGGTCTTCCTTCTCTCACACCTTGTTACAAGATATTCGGGATCGGGGAAGAGAAGCTGTGATTGGACTCTGGAAATGTCTCTATGAACTACGGAAAGATCATCCTCATCCCAATTTATTGTTGGTTCTGGATGAGATCACACAGACAGGTAATAGGACTTTGTGTTTTCAGACAACAATGTGATAAAATAATGATTGACACCAATTATCCCAAATGTAACTCCATTATCAGTGATAAACAGTACATATTTATAGCACTCCTCTCCACTATTATTGATCTCTTTTCTCTTTGGTAGATTTGCTCTTGTATACATTACCATACAAATCCTCCCTGTCAGTTTGGAATGTGTCTTTTCTACTAATGTCTTTTTTTGTGGACTGTAAACCATGTGACCACATTACTCCCCCCCCCCCCATTTCTCTGTAGCAGGCTAAGTTCCCCTTTTCCAGAAAATAACACCGATGTTTGGCTGCAGGGATGAGCCGAACACCCCCCTGTTCGGTTCGCACCAGAACATGCGAACAGGAAAAAAATTCGTTCGAACACGCGAACACCGTTAAAGTCTATGGGACACGAACATGAATAATCAAAAGTGCTAATTTTAAAGGCTAATATGCAAGTTATTGTCATTAAAAGTGTTTGGGGACCTGGGTCCTGCCCCAGGGGACATGGATCAATGCAAAAAAAAGTTTTAAAAACGGCCGTTTTTTCAGGAGCAGTGATTTTAATAATGCTTAAAGTCAAACAATAAAAGTGTAATATCCCTTTAAATTTCATACCTGGGGGGTGTCTATAGTATGCCTGTAAAGGGGCGCATGTTTCCCGTGTTTAGAACAGTCTGACAGCAAAATGACATTTTGAAGGAAAAAACACATTTAAAACTACCGTGGCTATTGCATTGCCGACAATACACATAGAAGTTCATTGATAAAAACGGCATGGGAATTCCCCACAGGGCAACCCCGAACCAAAATTAAAAAAAAAAAATGATGTGGGAGTCCCCCTAAATTCCATACAAGGCCCTTCAGGTCTGGTATGGATATTAAGGGGAACCCCAGCCAAAATTAAAAAAAAAAATTGACGTGGGGTTCCCCCTAAATTCCATACCAGACCCTTCAGGTCTGGTATGGATTTTAAGGGGAACCCCGCTCCAAAAAAAAAAAAAAAAAGGCGTGGGGTCCCCCAAAAATCCATACCAGACCCTTATCCGAGCATGCAACCTGGCAGGCCGCAGGAAAAGAGGGGGGGACGAGAGTGCGGCCCCCCCCTCCTGAACCGTACCAGGCCACATGCCCTCAACATTGGGAGGGTGCTTTGGGGTAGCCCCCCAAAACACCTTGTCCCCATGTTGATGAAGACAAGGGCCTCATCCCCACAACCCTGGCCGGTGGTTGTGGGGGTCTGCGGGCGGGGGGCTTATCGGAATCTGGAAGCCCCCTTTAACAAGGGGACCCCCAGATCCCGCCCCCCCCCTGTGTGAAATGGTAAGGGGGTACTTACCCCTACCATTTCACTAAAAAACTGTCAAAAATGTTAAAAATGACAAGAGACAGTTTTTGACAATTCCTTTATTTAAATGCTTCTTCTTTCTTCCTTCATCTTCTTCTGGTTCTTCTGGCTCTTTTGGTTCTTCCTCCGGCGTTCTCGTCCAGCATCTCCTCCGCGGCGTCGTCTATCTTCTTCTCCTCGGGCCGCTCCGCACCCATGGCATGGGGGGGGAGGCTCCCGCTCTTCTCTTCATCTTCTTCTCTTCTTCATCTTCTTCTTCTTCTTCTTCTCTTCTTCCTTCTTCTCTTCTTCCTTCTTCTCTTCTTCCTTCTTCTCTTCTTCCTTCTTCTCTTCTTCCTTCTTCTCTTCTTCCTTCTTCTCTTCTTCATTTCTTCTCCGGGCCGCTCCGCAGCCATGCTGGCATGGTGGGAGGCTCCCGCTGTGTGACGGCGTCTCTTCGTCTGACGGTTCTTAAATAACGGGGGGCGGGGCCACCCGGTGACCCCGCCCCCCTCTGACGCACGGGACATGACGGGACTTCCCTGTGGCATTCCCCGTGACGTCACAGGGAAGTCCCGTCAAGTCACCGTGCGTCAGAGGGGGGCGGGGTCACCAGATGGCCCCGCCCCCGTTATTTAAGAACCGTCAGACGAAGAGACGCCGTCACACAGCGGGAGCCTCCCACCATGCCAGCATGGCTGCGGAGCGGCCCGGAGAAGAAATGAAGAAGAGAAGAAGGAAGAAGAGATGAAGAAGAAGAAGAAGATGAAGAAGATGAAGAGAAGAGCGGGAGCCTCCCCCCTCATGCCATGGGTGCGGAGCGGCCCGAGGAGAAGAAGATAGAAGACGCTGCGGAGGAGATGCTGGACGAGAACGCCGGAGGAAGAACCAGAAGGGCCAGAAGAACCAGAAGATGAAGGAAGATAGAAGAAAGAAGAAGTATTTAAATAAAGGAATTGTCAAAAACTGTCTCTTGTCATTTTTAACATTTTCGACAGTTTTTTAGTGAAATGGTAGGGGTAAGTACCCCCTTACCATTTCACACAGGGGGGGGGCCGGGATCTGGGGGTCCCCTTGTTAAAGGGGGCTTCCAGATTCTGATAAGCCCCCCGCCCGCAGACCCCCACAACCACCGGCCAGGGTTGTGGGGATGAGGCCCTTGTCTTCATCAACATGGGGACAAGGTGTTTTGGGGGGCTACCCCAAAGCACCCTCCCAATGTTGAGGGCATGTGGCCTGGTACGGTTCAGGAGGGGGGGGGCCGCACTCTCGTCCCCCCCTCTTTTCCTGCGGCCTGCCAGGTTGCGTGCTCAGATAAGGGTCTGGTATGGATTTTTGGGGGGACCCCACGCCGTTTTTTTTTTTTTTTTGGCGCGGGGTTCCCCTTAAAATCCATACCAGACCTGAAGGGTCTGGTATGGAATTTAGGGGGAACCCCACGTCAATTTTTTTTTTTAATTTTGGCTGGGGTTCCCCTTAATATCCATACCAGACCTGAAGGGCCTTGTATGGAATTTAGGGGGACCCCCACATCATTTTTTTTATTTTTTATTTTGGTTCGGGGTTGCCCTGTGGGGAATTCCCATGCCGTTTTTATCAATGAACTTCTATGTGTATTGTCGGCAATGCAATAGCCGCGGGTAGTTTTAAATGTGTTTTTTTCTTCAAAATGTCATTTTGCTGTCAGACTGTTCTAAACACAGGAAACATGCGCCCCTTTACAGGCATACTATAGACACCCCCCAGGTACGAAATTTAAAGGGATATTACACTTTTATTGTTTGACTTTAAGCATTAATAAAATCACTGCTCCTGAAAAAACGTCAGTTTTTAAAACTTTTTTTGCATTGATCCATGTCCCCTGGGGCAGGACCCAGGTCCCCAAACACTTTTTATGACAATAACTTGCATATAAGCCTTTAAAATGAGCACTTTTGATTTCTCCCATAGACTTTTAAAGGGTGTTCCGCGGCATTCGAATTTGCCGCGAACACCCCAAATTGTTCGCTGTTTGGCGAACTTGCGAACAGCCAATGTTCGAGTAGAACATGAGTTCGACTCGAACTCGAAGCTCATCCCTATTTGGCTGTGATGGGTCTGTGTTGCTTACTAGCTAACAAGTGGAGGGTGAGGTTTATTAGCTGCATCCCGGGTCCGCCGTGGCCACAGTATACCGCCACTGCTCAGTTACATGAGTTTCCCTGAAATGCTTTTTTATTATTGGAATCATGTGAGTGCAATGATTGATGATTTTGTGCATTTGTTTTAATAAATTATTTTACGGTATCACGCTATTGGAGGCACTTTTATAATTTCATGTCTAAATTTGGAAACACATCCTTTTGTTGAACATTGCTGGAGATTGAGAGATTTAACTTACCCTGATTAACCCTGGTGGGTTGTTAAAACAGCTTACATGCTGAGCATGAGAGTGCAAGGCAAATTTTTGTGGTGAGTGCGGTTTCAAAGGAGTGATCTTACAGTTACAATCGGTGTGATGGAAGGAAATTTTAAGTGCCTAAGAAGATTATTCACTGAACACTTTGTGGAATATTTCACTTTGCATGGACTTTTATGATTTTTATTTTGTATATAAATTTAGCCTATTTCTTCATTTCACTATTTTTTTTATTTATCGATGGTATAATGTCCATTCATTTGGACTCATTATAGAAACACGTACCTTACAGCATAATTTGTAATCTATTAATATAATAGATTGGATGTCACTATATTAAGGTGAATTCAGCACCACTATTTATTCAGATAAAATACTTTCTTCATTTCAAATTCATTTAAGGTGGCAGCTGTAGGGACTTTTTGTAGTATACACTGGAGCGCCGTGGGGGACCAGCAAGTTGGGGTGCGTGGAACTCGTTGACCGTTTTTAAACATACAATAAACAGCAGTGCATTTTGTCTGTGAGATATAAAGACCATGCTTCACACATTGGACAAAATTGAGTCAGGCTGAGTGCTAAGGGGTGCTCAGCCATTCATAAGCAACTTTGTATTCTTTGAATGAATACAAAGCTTACTTTGATTGGCTGAAGTGGAGAGATGGGTTGATGATGTTCTTTCTCCCATATCCTGTGTACAGTTTATACAGAATGCCCAGCGGATGCACCTGCTAGTGTAGGAGATAGTTCATCTGGGCCAACTTGGTCCAAACAAACCAGTTAAAGTGAAAGTTAGTCTGGAGATCAACTTTAGGGCTTCACCCTATTGGGTGTCATAACCACAAACTTTAGATTTTATTTTAACAATGAGCAATATATTGAATTTGTGTTCACTAAAATGATTTTTTTACTGAAAATGTGCATTTGATAAACTGTTAGGCTAATATCATGTGACATTACAAAAATTAACCGAACAACTTTTATTGCCAGAGTTTCTTTTTTCAGAAGATACAAAATGTGTGAGGACTTAACTAATCTTCAAGCTTAAATGTACATTTTAACATGTGTGAAAAAAACAACTTTGACAGTGGAAGGGATAATATACTTCAAAGTGGCCGTAAAGGCATTTTCTTTTCCTGGCCCACCTCACGTCAGCACACAATGGGTTAACACCTCCTCTGGAGCCCCACAGGACCACCTGTTCCTATCTAAATAAAAGACAACCCCTCCCCTAACTAAGGTGTTCTTTTTTGGTCATTCTCCAGGCCAACTGTTAATTGCAGTTGGTAAGTAATTTGTTTGCTGCATCCTCCCCTGCCGAACTTACCCCTCCATGTTCAGCCTCTCATGAAGTTGGAAGACCCTGAGCCCAGGTTCACACTGAGCTGCGAGAATGAAGCCGTGCAAGTTCACCTGAACTCGCACGATTTCCCTCCCGCATATCAGTCCCGATTTCGGTCGCAGTTTCAGAGACATCTGTGCAGGTTTCTCTACAGATGTCAATGTAAATCGGAGCCCTTAAATAGCAAAAGGTAGTACAAAAACTACTTTTTGAAATTGGTGCAGCGCCGCAAATGCAGCGTTGCATCGATTAGGATGGTGCCATTGCCACCGATTTGACATGCGATTTGACATGTCAAATCATATTGGTGTAAACCAGGGCTGAGCCTAGGTTCACACTGGAGCGATTTGAGAGATCAAATGGTATGACAAGTCGCAACCTATTGCCGGCAATGGCACCCTTCCAATCGGTGCAACACTGATTTTGGGGCGCCGCACCGATTTTCAAAGGTGTGACTTCAATAGACATCTATGTATGAAGCGACACAGATGTCTATCAAGTAGCACCTGAAATCGTGCTGACCTTGCTGCTTTGAAATCACGTTACTTTAAGTGAAGTTGCGCAATTTCAAAGTCGCATCAATGTGAACCAGGGCTGAATGTTGGATGGTAAACCCTCCTAAAAACTGTGTGCCCTGTGTGCCAGGGCCATGGGCAAAATGACGCTTAAACAGCATTGACATTGTACAGGTGTGGTCTTATAAAAGCTCTGCAATATCATCATTACCTCTCCCTTTGGAGTTTTTTTTCCTGCCTTTTTATATGCAGCACACTGCACTGCTCTCCAGGCTTTTTTGACAGTCTGAGAGCATCTGTGAATGATGTCACAGGGGGCAAGAGATGGACAGCACAGGATGGGAATTGCAAGTCGCCATGCAATGGTGTAAATGGTCTTGGAGGTCTACAGTTGAGAAGGCTTCCCTCTCTCTCTCTGCAGTCCTGCCAGGTAAAGGACTTACCTCAGATTCTGACTGAGTCCCTTGTCTGCCTCTGGATGTGCTGTCCTGGCTCCTCTGCTATGCTGTGTACTTCTCTGGGTTTGACAGTCTGACTGTTTTTTGTCTCAGACTCTCAATGTCTGCTGTTTGCCTTCGGAAGTGCTGCCTGAACTCACCTGTGGCTGCTTCTGAAGTGAGTGGATGAGAGCAGATGGGTCTTAAAGAGACAGTGTACCTGTTTTTTGGATGCTGCCCTCTAGTGTCTGGTGCATCAAGTGTCTGCCTTTTTATAACTCAGTTGCCTTCAGACTTCCTATGGATGAGAAAGTGGACTTGTTTATACCAGATGCAGTCCAGTGCATTTTTATTCTGCATCAAGAACGCATGGACTGTGTTCAACTTTGATAACAATTACCTAGTTCACGCCAGTGCAGTGCATTCTAGTGCAGTCAACAAAAGTAGAATGTTGCATTGTTTCTGTATGGAACACATCTGGAAAGTGGCAAAACGCATTGAGAATGCATTAGAATGCATCAAAACCACTCATGCAGAAACACATCTGGAACGCATAAATTGTGGCGATCTGGCCATCAGGCTTGTACAGAATCTATACAGTGACAAATTTTGCCTGTCAACCAGCAATAGCGTTAACTTTGATATATAAACTTTAGAAATGGCATTACATTAAACATTGGAAACTGCAAGATTTGGCACAGTGCTGGTGCACTCACTGCTGAGAATGTTGTGGTTACGCCACTGGAGGGCAGGTGGAACTTCTACACTAGGGATGAGCCGAACACCCCCCGGTTCGGTTCGCACCAGAACCCGCAAACGGACCGCAAGTTCGCACGAACGTTAGAACCCCATTGACGTCTATGGGACTCGAACGTTCGAAATCAAAAGTGCTCATTTTAAAGGCTAATTTGCATGGTATTGTCCTAAAAAGGGTTTGGGGACCCGGGTCCTACCCCAGGGGACATGTATCAATGCAAAAAAAACTTTTAAAAACGGCCGTTTTTTCGGGAGCAGTGATTTTAATGATGCTTAAAGTAAAAAAAAAAAAGTGAAATATTCCTTTAAATATCGTACCTGGGGGGTGTCTATAGTATGCCTGTAAAGTGACGCGTGTTTCCCATGTTTAGAACAGTCCCTGCACCAAATGTCATTTTTAAAGGAAAAAATCTCATTTAAAACTGCTTGCGGGTTTAATGTCATGTCGGGTCATGGCAATATGGATGAAAATCAGTGAGACAAACGGCATGGGTACCCCCCAGTCCATTACCAGGCCCTTTGGGTCTTGTATGGATATTAAGGGGAACCCCGCACCCAAATTAAAATAAGGAAAGGTCCCTATATACTCTGAACAGCAGTATACAGGCGGTGCAAACAAGACAGGGACTGTAGGTTTGTTGTTAAGTAGAATCTGTTTGTAATTTTGAACATTTTTAATGTGTTTAGCTCCAGCCAAAAAATCTTTTCTAAGCTTTTTGGAAAACATAGGGAAGGGTTATCACCCCTGTGACATTTGTTTTGCGTCTTTCCTCCTCTTCAGAAGATTTCACCTCACTTTTTTGTCCCAATGAAAAATGTTTTTTGAAAATTTGGGTTTTTTTGTGGAACAAGGATTGGAAAGCATCAGTGGAAAGGAGAAATTGTTTTCCCATATTAACTCTTACAGGAGAGAATTTCCCTTCCTTAGGGGTAGATTTCATCTCACTTCCTGTTGTCTCCTTCCGTTTGCAAGTAGGAGTCGTTTGTAAGTTAGATGTTTGAAAGTAGGGTCCTGCCCTATATACTCAGCAGAAATTTGGGCCTTAGGTGTTGCTGTGGCCAAAACACTGTAAGCCCTCACAGGGCCCTGCTGTGAAATATTAGATCAAGAATTGTAATTACATGCCCCTGTTGAACAGGAGCTGAAAAATTAGGCCTTAGGCACTGGTGCTGGTGCCACAACACTGCAACCCCTCACAGACACTCTAGTTGGAACGCAGGAACGAGCCCTGCTGCAAAGTATTGCATCAAAAATTGTAATTACACGCCCCTGTTAGACAGGGGCAGAAAAATTGGGCCTTAGGCACTGGTGCTGGTGCCACAACACTGCAACCCCTCACAGACACTCTAGTTGGAACGCAGGAACGAGCCCTGCTGCAAAGTATTGCATCAAAAATTGTAATTACACGCCCCTGTTAGACAGGGGCAGAAAAATTGGGTCTTAGGCACTGGTGCTGGTGCCACAACACTGCAACCCCTCACAGACACTCTAGTTGAAACGCAGGAACAAGCCCTGCTGCAAAGTATTGCATCAAAAATTGTAATTACACGCCCCTGTTAGACAGGGGCTGAAAAATTGGGTCTTAGGCACTGGTGCTGGTGCCACAACACTGCAACCCCTCACAGACACTCTAGTTGGAATGCAGGAACGAGCCCTGCTGCAAAGTATTACATCAAAAATTGTAATTACACGCCCCTGTTAAACAGGGGCTGAAAAATTGTGCCTTAGGCACTGGTGGTGGTGCCCAGAACCAAAAATGTTCTTACAAGCTATCAGCGTGATGATTGAGGAGGAAGAGGATAATTACTCAGGGATAGTCACTCAGCATCAGCATAGGCAGTCTTTGAAGGGATCTGAGATTTCAAAAAAAATTATTCGGTTACATCTGCATCAGGTGCTTGGTAGCTGGTGGTGATCCAAGACTGATTCATTTTTATGAAGGTCAGCCGATCGACCGAGTCGGTGGACAGACGCACCCTGTGATCGGTTACCACGCCTCCAGCAGCACTGAATGTGCGTTCCGAAAGAACGCTGGATGCAGGACAGGCCAGTAGCTCAATTGCATACTGTGCAAGCTCTGGCCAGTGATCCATCCTCAAGACCCAGTAACCCAGAGGATTTTCGGTGGGAAAGGTGTCCAAGTCTGATCTTGCCCCTAGGTATTCCTGCACCATGTAAAACAGACGCTGGCGATGGTTGCTGGAACCGATCATACCTTGGGGCTGCGGACCAAAAAATTGTCTGAACGCATCGGTCAGACGGCCACCTTCTCCACCGCTCCTTCTTTGACTGACCGAAGCCTCAGCAACACGTTGTCCAGAAACAGGAGTTTGTAACCTCCCAGTCTCTGGGAACGCGTTGCACAGACCTTTCTGCAAGGCCTCCCGAAGATGTTTCATCCTCTGCTCCCTCTGCGATGGCAAGATAAGGTCCGCAACCTTACCCTTGTAACGTGGATCAAGGAGGGTTGCCAGCCAGTATTGGTCCTTCTCCTTGATACCACGAATACGAGGATCCTTACGCAGGCTTTGCAGGATCAGGGAGGCCATGCAGCGTAGGTTTGCTGAGGCATTCGGTCCGGAGTCCTCTGGGTCACTAAGGACAACAACGTCCGCAGCCACCTCCTCCCAGCCACGTACAAGTCCATGTGTTCCTTGGGACTGATCCCTTAAAGACTGCTGATGCTGAGTGCCAGGCTCCACCTCCATACTGACACAATCTTCCTCCTCCTCCTCCTCCTCCTCCTCGTCCTCTTCCTGTGTGATCGGCGGGCACGCAGGAACACTGTCTGGATAAAGGGGGCCTTGAGAGCTAAGGAAGTCCTCCTCTTCCTGCCTCTGTTCTGCCTCAAGTGCCCTGTCCATTATTCCACGCAGCGTGTGCTCCAACAGGTGGACAAGGGGGACAGTGTCACTGATGCATGCACTGTCAGTGCTCACCATCCTCGTGGCCTCCTCGAATGGTGACAGGACAGTGCATGCATCCCTGATCATGGCCCACTGGCGTGGGGAAAAAAAACCAAGGTCCCCTGACCCTGTCCTGGTGCCATAGTCGCACAGGTACTCATTGATGGCCCTCTGCTGCGTGTGCAGCCGCTGCAGCATGGCCAACGTCGAGTTCCACCTGGTGGGCATGTCACAGATTAGGCGGTTCTTGGGCAGGTTAAACTCCTTTTGGAGGTCCGTCAGCCGAGCACTGGCATTATATGACCGGCGGAAATGCACAGAGACTTTCCTGGCCTGCCTCAGGACATCCTGTAAGCCCGGGTACCTGCCCAAGAACCGCTGCACCACCAAGTTAAGGACGTGAGCCAAACAGGGCACATGGGTCAGTTGTCCCTGTCGGAGGGCAGAGAGGAGGTTGGTGCCATTGTCGCAAACCACCATTCCTGCCTTAAGTTGGCGTGGCGTCAACCACCTCTGAACCTGCCCCTGCAGAGCTGACAGAACCTCTGCCCCAGTGTGGCTCCTGTCCCCCAAGCACACCAGCTCAAGCACCGCATGGCATCTTTTGGCCTGCGTACTTGCGTAGCCCCTTGAACGCCTACGGAGCACCGCTGGTTCCGAGGAAGAGGCCATGGAGGAAGAAGAAGAGGAGGGGGTGGAGGAGAGAGGTGTGTCACAATCAGCATTTTGGAGGCGTGGTGGCGGAACAACCTCCAACACTACTGCACCTTGTCCTGCATCCTTCCCAGCTGCCAGCAGAGTCACCCAATGCGCCGTGAAACTTAAGTAACGTCCCTGTCCATGCCTGCTGGACCATGAGTCAGCGGTAATATGCACCTTACCGCTGACCGCCCTGTCCAGCGAGGCATGGACATTGCCTTCCACATGCCGGTAGAGAGCCGGAATCGCCTTCCGTGAGAAAAAGTGGCGTTTGGGTACCTGCCACTGAGGAACCGCACATTCCACAAACTCACGGAAGGGGGCAGAGTCTACCAACTGAAAAGGTAGCAGTTGAAGTGCTAGCAATTTTGCCAAGCTAGCATTCAACCGCTGGGCATGTGGATGGCTGGGAGCAAACTTCTTTCGGCGGTGCAGCAGCTGGGGCAGGGAAATTTGCCTGGTACAATCTGACGTCGGTGTACCAAAAGCAGATTGCCCACAAGTACTTGGCTGTGACACACCTAATTCTACACCTTCATTCCTCTCACTGCAGGTCTCAGAGAGGACTGAAGGTCTAGTGGGGTTGGAAATCTCAGCTGATGAGGAGCAAGGAGAGATTGTCTTTGTTCTTTGGTGTGGGTCTTTTAGATACGCTTGCCAACGAACTGCATGGCAGGTCAACATATGTCTGGTCAAGCATGTGGTACCCAAGCGGGAGATGTTTTGGCCACGCGAGATACGCTTGAGACATATGTTGCAAATAGCAGCGGTGCGATCTGATGCACTCGTCTCAAAAAAGGCCCACACCAAAGAACTTTTTGAATAACGCGCAGAGACTGCAGCGCCCTGCACATGTGGAGCTTTGGGGTGTGATGCAGTCAATGTGCTGCCCTTAGGCTGGCCCCTGGAGGGCATCCTGCCTAGTTGGTGATGTGCCACCTCCTCCTCCTCCTCCTCCTCCTCCTCTCTCCTATCAGGCACCCACGTTGAGTCAGTGACCTCATCATCCCCTCCCTCCTCATCACTGGAGCAAACCTGGCAGTATGCTGCAGCAGGGGGAGCATGACTGCCAGATTGCTGTCCTTCTTGGGCACCCCCTCTGTCCGTGCTCATGTTACTGCCTTCATTGAGCTCAGTATCATCATCAGAGCCTTCCAAACGCTGGGCATCCTCCTGGAGCATGTACCCAACACTGTGGTCAAACAGTTCGAGGGAATCCTCATGAGGACATGGTGGAGCTAGGGAAGGAGTCACTGATGACATTGAGCTGAGGGAAGAGGCCGCTGCTTTGCCAGACAAAGCACCCTGGGCATGGGTGAGAGAGGATGAGGAGGATGAGGACGGCTTGGTCATCCACTCGACCAAGTCTTCCGCATGTTGCGGCTCAACACGGCCAGCTGCCGAAAAAAAGGCCAAGCGTGTCCCATGGCCACGTGCTGATGAGGATGCACCGTCTCCACGACCAGCACTAGACACAGAGCCTGCTTGCCCTCTCTTATTGGCTTGTGACTGTCTGCCTCTCCTTCTTGGCCTTCCAGACATACTAATGGCCTGTAGCTGCACTAAGCTGGGATAGAACACCTGTAATTTTCTTAAGGTAGCTTTATATACTGTAACCAGACAAGCCTGCCTGTCAGTAGGAAGATAACAGGAACGGATCTAGCTGAACACTGTGAGCAGGACACACTGTACTAAATGTAAATAGTCTAGCTGCCTGACCGTGGTACTAATAGGATCAAATAGAACACCTGTAATTTTCTTAAGGTAGCTTTATATACTGTAACCAGACAAGCCTGCCTGTCAGTAGGAAGATAACAGGAACGGATCTAGCTGAACACTGTGAGCAGGACGCACTGCACTAAATGTAAATACCAGGAACGGATCTAGCTGAACACTGTGAGCAGGACGCACTGCACTGAATGTAAATAGCAGGAACGGATCTAGCTGAACACTGTGAGCAGGATGCACTGCACTGAATGTAAATAGCAGGAACGGATCTAGCTGAACACTGTGAGCAGGACGCACTGTACTAAATGTAAATAGTCTAGCTGCCTGACCGTGGTACTAATAGGATCAAAAAGAACACCTGTAATTTTCTTAAGGTAGCTTTATATACTGTAACCAGACAAGCCTGCCTGTCAGTAGGAAGATAACAGGAACGGATCTAGCTGAACACTGTGAGCAGGACACACTGTACTAAATGTAAATAGTCTAGCTGCCTGACCGTGGTACTAATAGGATCAAAAAGAACACCTGTAATTTTCTTCAGGTAGCTTTATATACTGTAACCAGACAAGCCTGCCTGTCAGTAGGAAGATAACAGGAACGGATCTAGCTGAACACTGTGAGCAGGACGTACTGCACTAAATGTATATAGCAGGAACGGATCTAGCTGAACACTGTGAGCAGGACGCACTGCACTGAATGTAAATAGCAGGAACGGATCTAGCTGAACACTGTGAGCAGGACGCACTGCACTAAATGTAAATACCAGGAACGGATCTAGCTGAACACTGTGAGCAGGACGCACTGCACTGAATGTAAATAGCAGGAACGGATCTAGCTGAACACTGTGAGCAGGACGCACTGCACTGAATGTAAATAGCAGGAACGGATGTAGCTGAACACTGTGAGCAGGACACACTGCACTAAATGTAAATACCAGGAACGGATCTAGCTGAACACTGTGAGCAGGACGCACTGCACTGAATGTAAATAGCAGGAACGGATCTAGCTGAACACTGTGAGCAGGACGCACTGCACTAAATGTAAATACCAGGAACGGATCTAGCTGAACACTGTGAGCAGGACGCACTGCACTGAATGTAAATAGCAGGAACGGATCTAGCTGAACACTGTGAGCAGGACGCACTGCACTGAATGTAAATAGCAGGAACGGATGTAGCTGAACACTGTGAGCAGGACGCACTGCACTAAATGTAAATACCAGGAACGGATCTAGCTGAACACTGTGAGCAGGACGCACTGCACTGAATGTAAATAGCAGGAACGGATCTAGCTGAACACTGTGAGCAGGACGCACTGCACTAAATGTAAATACCAGGAACGGATCTAGCTGAACACTGTGAGCAGGACGCACTGCACTGAATGTAAATAGCAGGAACGGATCTAGCTGAACACTGTGAGCAGGACGCACTGCACTGAATGTAAATAGCAGGAACGGATCTAGCTGAACACTGTGAGCAGGACGCACTGCACTAAATGTAAATACCAGGAACGGATCTAGCTGAACACTGTGAGCAGGACGCACTGCACTGAATGTAAATAGCAGGAACGGATCTAGCTGAACACTGTGAGCAGGATGCACTGCACTAAATGTAAATACCAGGAACGGATCTAGCTGAACACTGTGAGCAGGACGCACTGCACTGAATGTAAATAGCAGGAACGGATCTAGCTGAACACTGTGAGCAGGACGCACTGCACTGAATGTAAATAGCAGGAACGGATCTAGCTGAACACTGTGAGCAGGACGCACTGCACTAAATGTAAATACCAGGAACGGATCTAGCTGAACACTGTGAGCAGGACGCACTGCACTGAATGTAAATAGCAGGAACGGATCTAGCTGAACACTGTGAGCAGGACGCACTGCACTAAATGTAAATACCAGGAACGGATCTAGCTGAACACTGTGAGCAGGACGCACTGCACTGAATGTAAATAGCAGGAACGGTTCTAGCTGAACACTGTGAGCAGGACGCACTGCACTGAATGTAAATAGCAGGAACGGATGTAGCTGAACACTGTGAGCAGGACGCACTGCACTAAATGTAAATACCAGGAACGGATCTAGCTGAACACTGTGAGCAGGACGCACTGCACTGAATGTAAATAGCAGGAACGGATCTAGCTGAACACTGTGAGCAGGACGCACTGCACTAAATGTAAATACCAGGAATGGATCTAGCTGAACACTGTGAGCAGGACGCACTGCACTGAATGTAAATAGCAGGAACGGATCTAGCTGAACACTGTGAGCAGGACGCACTGCACTGAATGTAAATAGCAGGAACGGATCTAGCTGAACACTGTGAGCAGGACGCACTGCACTAAATGTAAATACCAGGAACGGATCTAGCTGAACACTGTGAGCAGGACGCACTGCACTGAATGTAAATAGCAGGAACGGATCTAGCTGAACACTGTGAGCAGGACGCACTGCACTAAATGTAAATACCAGGAACGGATCTAGCTGAACACTGTGAGCAGGACGCACTGCACTGAATGTAAATAGCAGGAACGGATCTAGCTGAACACTGTGAGCAGGACGCACTGCACTGAATGTAAATAGCAGGAACGGATCTAGCTGAACACTGTGAGCAGGACGCACTGCACTAAATGTAAATACCAGGAACGGATCTAGCTGAACACTGTGAGCAGGACGCACTGCACTGAATGTAAATAGCAGGAACGGATCTAGCTGAACACTGTGAGCAGGACGCACTGCACTGAATGTAAATAGCAGGAACGGATCTAGCTGAACACTGTGAGCAGGACGCACTGCACTAAATGTAAATACCAGGAACGGATCTAGCTGAACACTGTGAGCAGGACGCACTGCACTGAATGTAAATAGCAGGAACGGATCTAGCTGAACACTGTGAGCAGGACGCACTGCACTAAATGTAAATACCAGGAACGGATCTAGCTGAACACTGTGAGCAGGACGCACTGCACTGAATGTAAATAGCAGGAACGGATCTAGCTGAACACTGTGAGCAGGACGCACTGCACTGAATGTAAATAGCAGGAACGGATCTAGCTGAACACTGTGAGCAGGACGCACTGCACTAAATGTAAATACCAGGAACGGATCTAGCTGAACACTGTGAGCAGGACGCACTGCACTGAATGTAAATAGCAGGAACGGATCTAGCTGAACACTGTGAGCAGGACGCACTGCACTAAATGTAAATACCAGGAACGGATCTAGCTGAACACTGTGAGCAGGACGCACTGCACTGAATGTAAATAGCAGGAACGGATCTAGCTGAACACTGTGAGCAGGACACACTGCACTAAATGTAAATAGTCTAGATAGAAGATAACAGGAACGGATCTAGCTAAACTGAATACAGTGTATATATATATATGCAACACCTGGGATGCATATATATACACAATACACTGTAAGTGCAGCTAACTGACTGACTGTTCTGCCTAATCTATATAACTCAAATCAAATGACACTGTCTCTCTCTCTCTCTATCTCTCAGCACACCGGAACACACACTACACAGGGCCGCCGTGCAGGCGGCCTTATATAGTGTGGGGTGTGTACTAAATCCCCTGAGCCATAATTGGCCAAAGCCACCCTGGCTTTGGCCAATTACAGCTCTCTCTACTGACGGCGCTGTGATTGGCCAAGCATGCGGGTCATAGTGCATGCTTGGCCAATAATCAGCCAGCAATGCACTGCGATGCCGCAGTGAATTATGGGCCGTGACGCGCCACACGAATTTGGCGCGAACGGCCCATATCGTTCGCAATTCGGCGAACGACCGAACAGCCGATGTTCGAGTCGAACATGGGTTCGACTCGAACACGAAGCTCATCCCTATTCTACACAAGCCTTTAATATTTCCTATGATGGGAGGTTATTGTTTGGCCAAGCACTTAACAATGCAATTAAGCGAATGACGGGAGAAAAATTCTGGACTGTAGCCACAGACTAGTAAGAGGATGCCGCCATCTTTCACTCAAGCCTATTGCACTTTAGAAGGTGCAGGAGGCCAAATCTTATAGGACAGGCTGCAGGTTTAACAGATCACAGTGGAGGTGCCTCAAAGTTACTTTTTACATTAAATCAAGTCCAGAGCAAGTTGCTAAGATGGCTGGAAAGTCTTTTAAAGGTGCATCCAACCAGTCTCTTCCAGTTGGGGCCAGGGGGCCTGAGTGAAGTTGATGATTGTAACCTCCTTCTGAAAGGTTTGGAGGACAATCACCAAAGACCAGTGGGTCCAGAAGACAGTTAGGTGGGAGTACAATGGAGAATTCAAAAGTTAACCACTGAATCCATTTAATTTATGAACAACAGATTTCAGAAGAGAAAATGTTTGCAAGATTAGGTATAAGAATTTATACTGCTACAAGGCCATCATACCAGTGATGCCGAATCATTGGGGGGCTTTTCTCCCCAGTTTTTCTAGTACCTAAGGCAGGAGCCTTCTGGCCTGTTTCAGTTTGAAGGAATCAAATGTGTTCATACACACCAAGAGTTTCAAGATGAAGTCCATGCAGACAGTCACAGGGACAGTTCAGCAGGAGGACCAGTTGGTATAAATTGACCTGCTGACTCATACTTCCATGTACCGATCAATGCCGAGCACCAGAGGCATGTGAGATTTGCAGGGGCCAGATGTCACTTCCAGTTCAGGCGTCAGCCTTTTACAGAGTTGGCACAGCCCCAGTAATCTTTTGAAGATCTTGTTTGCAGTGGTGGTACCTTGGGCCAGGTGGCACATGAGGGTGTTTCAATTTACCTTCTTTAGTCTATGAGCTGGGCTGTCTATGGATCAGAAAATCATTGTGCCTATACAAATTCAGCAAGAACTTGAATTTTGGACATCACTGCTGTGCTTCTTTCGGGGCATGCCTCTCAGCCCAGGAGATAGGAGGATTCTAAAGCCAGATGCCAGTCTCTGGGGCTGGGGAGTCCACAATCTGAAGAAATGAATGCAAGGCTATTTGAGCGCGATGGAGCGTGGTGGAGCGCAGACTCCTCAAGTATCTTGAATGAAAGGAAGCCTTTTCTAGCATTTTATATTTATTTTTATATCCTGCTCTCAAACTTTGTGTGTCGGAAAATCCGATGGAAAATGTCCGATGGAGCCCACACACGGTCGGAATTTCCGACAACACACCCTGATCGACGCTCCGATCAGCCCAGGAGATGGAGCGTGGTGGAGCGCAATGGAGCGTGGTGGAGCGCAGACTCCTCAAGTATCTTGAATGAAAGGAAGCCTTTTTCTAGCATTGCAAGCCTTTCAGGATCTTCAAGGGGGCCTTGAGTAAGGTTGATTGACAACAAGACAGTAGTAGCCTACATTGCCTGACAAGGGGACACCAAAAGTTTTTTTCCTGTTACATCTTGCAAAGAAACTTTTTGCAGGGCAGAGAACCACTTACAGTCAGTTAAGGTTGGTCTTCTTGCCAGGGAAGCAAAATCAGCTATTGGTTCAGTTAGGCAGAATATTTTGCAACAAGTGCCTCAAACCAATATTGGCCCTATGGGCATTCCAGTAGTAGTTCTCAGGGAGACTTCACTAATTATGCAGCTTCTGATATTTGCAACAGGATACCAATGCAAAGACTCGATCATACAAGATAAGTTCACAGTGCCATGAAATTTTCTGTTTGATCATGGTCTCTCTCTGGTGTCTTTAAATATAAAGGTGCTTCTAAAAATGTGGACAGAACAGGTCCTTTCCACCTACTGAGAAGGCCTTGGCTTTCACTGCTCTCCCAGATATCATCAGCATCATCAAACCCATTTTGGGTCAAATTAAATCTTTTATGGCAAGGTCAGTGACAGCACCCCAATCCAATGAGACTACTTTTAATAGCCTGGCTATGGAATAGGCTAGACTAGAGGTGCAGGGATTCTCATTCGAGGTTGTTCAGACCTTGGTGACCAGAAGATCATCCTTGAATGCTATATATGAGAGGATATGAAAGAAGTTTGTTTTGTTTGCTCAGCAAAAGCTTTCTTTCCTGTGTTCCCCTGCTCTAGCCAATATCCTTAATATTTTACAGTTAGCGCTAGAGTTTGGTCTGGCATATAACTCCATTTAAGGTACAGAGCTCTACTTTATCTTTCACAGGCTGCAGATGGGTGCAATAGCCAGTGACCAGATGCTTCTTGCAGATGACAATTGACCTTGAGGGAAATCCTTGTTCCCTCTGAGTCTTATGCCCCGTACACACGGTCGGACTTTGTTCGGACATTCCGACAACAAAATCCTAGGATTTTTTCCTACGGATGTTGGCTCAAACTTGTCTTGCATACACTCGGTCACACAAAGTTGACGGAAAATCCCATCGTTCTAAACGCGGTGACGTAAAACACGTACGTCGGGGGCAGTGGCCAATAGCTTTCATCTCTTTATTTATTCTGAGCATGCGTGGCACTTTGTCCGTCGGATTTGTGTACACACGATCGGAATTTCCGACAACGGATTTTGTTGTCGGAAAATTTTATATCCTACTCTCAAACTTTGTGTGTCGAAAAATCCAATGGAAAATGTCCGATGGAGCCCACACACGGTCGGAATTTCCGACAACACGCTCCGATCGGACATTTTCCATTGGAAAATCCGACCGTGTGTTCGGGGCATTAGGCTGGAATCAGAGAGCACCCTTTGTCCAATGGTTTCATTTCAATTGAAGTACCTCACAGTAAAACTAGTTATTCTGACAGCAACTACTTCAGAGAAGAGGATGTTGAAGATGAACACTTTCCTGCAAGAGCCCTTTGGTGTCTTTTTTTTTTTTCTTTTCCTTTTTACCAGAAATAGGGATACCATGTCTATCTCCAAAGTTCAATTTTAAAGTGGTATCCAGTTTCCAGCAAAACTGGGACGTAGCCCCTGCAAATTTTCACACAAGAGACACTGAGTGCACAACAGGAAGACATCAGTTTCTTACCCATGGTCAAGTTACTATCCGTGTACTTGGTCAAAAGAGGAAAGTGGACAATCTTTTCATTTAGCCATCAGGTTCTCAAGAGTAATCCACTTTTGGGTTACCAGGGTGATTAGATTGGCATGCAGGAAGTAGGCCTTTCTGCTCTGAAACAATTGCAAGCTTCTTTGACAAGAGGGGTGGCAGCCTTTGGGGCAGTTATACCAGGATTGCTTGGAAGATATAGGTAAGGTCTAGCTTGAAGGTCTTGTGCGGCCTTCATTCAACCTTACTAACTGAATGTGCAGTCAGCAAGTTTGGGACAAGAGAGATCAATTCTTTTTGGCTTTAGCAGCTTTTCTTTGATTGTCAGTGTCTCTTTTCATTTGTTCTCTCCCACCCATTTATTCAGCTATGGCATATCCCGTTGTGTGCTGATGTGAAGTAGGCCAGGAAAATGGAAAATTGTTAACAAATGCTTACCGTAATTTTCATTTCCTGGCCCATCCTCACGTCAGCACAGGACTCCCTCCCTAGTTGCCTGTCGCAAGCTAGGTTATCGAACACCTTAGTTTTGGGAGGGGCTGTCTTTTATTTAGCTAGGAATAGGTGGTCCTGTGGGGCTCTAGAGGTGGAGTTAACCCGTTAAGTGCTGACGTAAGGATGGGCCAGGATAGGAAAATTACGGTAAGTATTTGATAATAATTTTCCGTTATCTTAATGCATTAAGATACAAAAACCTTCTATGGGTCTCAGCCCCTTAATACTTATCTGAGCCCCATCTGGATCCAACGATGTTGCACAAGAGACTTTTACTCCTGATTGGCTGATAAATACAGCAGGTGCCATTGGCTCCCACTGCTGTCAATCAAAGTCAGTGAACCAATGAGGGGAGAGAGGATGCAGGGCTGAGCTGCAGCCCTGTGTCTGAATGGACACACAGAGAAGCGGCTCAGCTTGGGTGCCCCCAAAGCAAGCTGCTTGCTGTGGGGGCAGTCGACAGGAGGGAGGGGCCAGAAGCTCAGATGGGGGTCCCAAGAAGAGGAGGATCGGGGCTGCTCTGTGCAAAACCACTGCACAGGGCAGGTAAGTATAATGTTATTTTTAAACAAAAAAAACAAGACTTTAGTACCACTGTAAGACGACCCCCTGTTCAGTTCACGCCAGAACTCTCGAACACAGCAAACGTTCGGAGCCAAATAACAAACCCCATTGAAATATATGGGACCCAAACTATTTTGAGGGCTTAGATGCAAATTTTTGGGCACACAATGGTTAGGAGGGTCCGGATACTGCCCTGGGGGATATGTATTAATGAAAAAAAAGTTTGTAAAAAACTTCATTTTTAAATGACCAGTGATTTTCTGATACTAAGTGAAACAATAAAAATGAGAAATTCTGGGGGGTCCCCCTATTCTGCCTGTAAAGTGGCACATTTGTACCATGTATAGAACCTGCTGCAGCAACACTGAAATTTGTAAGGAAAAAAATGAAATTTTCCCTGTAAACTTTCTTTATTTTATAAATCATGGCTTGGGGGGCAGTCTGTATGATGAGGCCACAATTTAGGGCACTCAGAACAAGATTAGAGATTTTTTTGGATACATTCTGGTGTCTGTTTTGCAGACTTTGGACTTTGAAGCATGTGTTAACCAAATAGCTGGTGTTTTTGCCACGCTTGATCTGCTTGTTGCAAAGTTTGCAAATTGCAACAATGCGATCAGCTGAACATGTGCTAAAAAAGGCCCAAACAGCTGAGCTGTGGGAGGTGAGCCAGGAGATTACAACTCCACAATCTGATGGAATAGGGTGGCTGCTCTCTACCCTTCCATGATGGCTGCCTCATTGGGGTTGTACCTCCTCCTCAATTTCCTCCTTTGCTATATCCAGCACACAAGTTGCATCAGTGACCTCATCCTCATCATCCCCTCCATCCTCACCTTCACTGGAGCCAACTTGGCAATTCGCTGTGGCTGGGTGAACATAACTGCCAATTTGTTGTTAACCAGTGTTCTCCCCTCTCTGTAGGCTCATGTTCCTACCTTCCTTAACCTCAGAACCAACATCTGAATCAAGCAATGATTGTGCATCATCAAGGAGCAAGTGACTGATGCTGTGTCCAAATAACTGAGCTGACTCCTCCATGCCTGATGCTGGGGCTATGGCAGGAGTAACTGTGGACAAGGAGGCAAATTTAGCCACTTTGGCAGCTGCGGTGGACTGTGCACCAGTCTCTGCTTGGGTGACAGAGGATGAGGATGGTTTAGTAAGCCAGTCCACTACCTCCTCTGAATGCTGTGGCTGGATAGCAGGGCAACATCACTAGAGGAAATGGTGCCCTGCCTGAGGACAGACAATGTCCACCGTTGCCCATGGACACAGACGCTGCTGGCCATCTGGGCCCCTCACAGTGCCATGGGAACATTTGCTTCTTCTTGTTGGCCACCCAAACATGATGGGGGGCTTATTACTGAATTGTATTAGACAGTGAAATGTGTACTTAGATGCACTTTAATCAATATAAAGAGGTGTTTGGTGAACTTTAACTTGGTTAACAGACACACTCCACTTCAATTCCGTTTGCACACAGTAAAACTTCCCTAACACAGTGATGGGAAGAGGGCGCTCTGGAAAGATAGACTGAGCAGAGATAATAGTCCGCAGAGATGGTGGTGTGGATGGTGGCACTTGAGCAGCACTCCAAGAGGGAAGCAAAAACTCTGGCAAATGAAAAACAAACAGAAGATGCTTCTAAGTGCAGTAACACAAAGCTTAATTTATTGCCCAAGGATAAAAACACACTTACTAGAAAATAGAAACTAGAAATAGAAAAGGGAAAGGCTCATCATATCTGTGATGGAAAATAATGCTTAAAGTGAAACAATAAAAGTGTAATATTCCGGGGCGTGGCCTGGACGGGACCTGAGATGGCCGCTTGAAGAGACAGCTCCCCCACAGTGAGGACGAAAAAAGCTGAATCGGGGGTATCTGCGACTTGTCCCACGATGGGAAAGTCAAACAGGAGCACCTCCACACCCCGCACACAGAAAGAGCCCACACCGCAACTAAGCGGCAGTATCCCAGACATCTTCCGGACCCGCCAGTCCGCACTGCTGGAGGCGTCACAGGCCTCATCGCAGGCCGCGCACGCCGTACAGGCCTCATCCCCGGACTCGATTAGGAGCGACACAGACCCGCTAATGGACAGCGGCGACCACACCGATCCGCACCCAAGCCTGCTGGACCTCCAGAGAGACCTCCAGAAGGTCGCTCTGGACATCAAACATACCATGATGTCCGCTATCTCTGATCTCAAAGAAGATATCCATGCTATAACCCACCGGATCAATGATGTGGAGGAAAACGCTAGATTGCAAGCCTCAGCTATCAGGCAAGTACAAAAAACATACGATCTCCACCTGCCCCACATGTTTGAGCTACACAGACAGGTGGAAGATTTGGACAACAGGGGACGCAGGCATAACATTCGGGTGAGGGGGGGTCCCGGAGGGAATTGACCAGGCCGCACTTCCCCACACAGTCAGTACCATCTTTAATGACTTGCTTGAACGCCCGGCAGACTCCCCCATAGAAATGGAGCGTATACACCGAGCCCTGCGTCCCCCCCCCCGAGACAACGAGCCACCCAGAGACATTATCTGTTGTATTGTCAATTTCCCCCTCAAAGAGGAAATTCTTAGGAAGGCGAGAGAAAAAGGACGTATAACCTTTAATGGAACTGAGGTGAAACTATTTCAGGACTTATCACAAATCACACTGCAGAATAGACGCACCTTACGCCCCCTACTGGATGTGCTCCGCTCCCGCAACATCCAATATAGATGGAAATTCCCTTTCTGTCTCTCTGCATCGACCAGAGGCCGCACAGCCTTATTGAGAACCCCGGAAGACCTTCCCAATTTCTGCGAGCAGCTGGACATTCCACTGATGGATATCCCTGATTGGCATTCATTCTATTTCCCCACGGAACCGTGGAAGCCGGTATCTACCAACTCCTCCCCCAAAGCTCAAAGGCACCACTCGAGACGCCGCAGGCTGGATCCTATCTCTCCTGGAGACCGCCTATCACGCCGAGACATGCCTGCACCCAGCCCTGAGCGACATGACACCCCGCGACGAAACCTCCCGTTGGCATGATAACCGCCTGAACATTCTATCCACGCATGCACGGGCAGCACTAACTTTTTCCTTTTTTTCCAGCTCCAACCTAGCCCTACTCTATGGAAGTTGTTTTTCAGGTACCGCACCCCACACGCTCCAATGAAGAATGTCGGAGATCACTGGGACTTTCCACCTCTTACAGGAAGAAGAAGAAACCCTTCATGGACTTCTGTTTATGTAACCTACTTTTCCTATTTCCAGGTATTGTTTACCAGCAAACACACATATGCTGATGGAGATAACCTCTCTACCTCACTTTGGTCACCCTCTTGGAACGTGGGTATCCACTCCCATGGGGGGCCCATTGGGTCCTAGAGGGTCACCAAATCAGTCCCATCTACCTTGTATTTTACCAAACCAGACTAAGTGCATTCTAAGATACTCGTTCACGGATATCCTTAGCTAACTGGGACACTTCACTTACGAGCCTGAAAGGCCTGCTTCCACAACACACTGTCCTTTACTATAGGATTTAATTAATACCCTGTAGCGACAACATAACCTATAATGTGATGTTGTAAAGCTAATGCCCCAGCCAAACCGGAATGCTCTCCTTCACTAAGAACAAATATGATTGATTCCTGGGTTGCACTTACAAAAGGTCTCATAGAATGTTTTAGTGCGGTACCGACATTCGCGATCCCCATTTACACAAAGCAATTTAGTTTTGCTGGTGAAGGAGTCCACACCGTGCTGCCCGGACTGTTACTGTTACTGATAGGCTAAAGTCTATGTTTTTGTCTATGTTTATGTTTTTGTTCCCTCTCAGTTCAATCTGGTATAGATAGCCCTATTGCTCTTAATCAATATTGACCCAGATCCTTAGTCACTACTATAGAGCCTAAGATCCGCCCACCCTAGATACAGTAACCTACCCATATCCCACACCCCCTTCTTAATCGCCATATGGCTCTTCGAATCCCGAAACTTAGTCTACTATAGTCTTTCACTATGTACACCCCACCCAACCTAGACATTTCTCTCCATTCGTCCTCACCAGTGCAACGGATCTCGTACCCGCTCAGTCCTACGTACCCCACATAGCTGTCCATACGGACTTGAGCTACCAATCCGGAAATTCTTATTAGGTGGATAGGCACGCCTACGACCACCTCCGGTAACTGACTCGCCCAGTTCATTAACTGGTGCCCCCCCCCCCCTTTTTTTTTTTCTTTCTCCCTTCTTCTTCCTTCTTTCCCCCTATCCTAGTTTCACACTACTCCCACCCACACATCTCACCCTACCCCTTTCTCTCTTTCCCTTCCCTCTCCTCTCTCCCCTTTCTCTTCTCTCCTCTCATATTTATCCTCCTTCCGTTCTACTTTCTCGAGGGGGCCACCCCTCCGTCCTGTTCCCCGTCGTCGATCCCTGAGCCCCCTCGTCCAGGCAGACAATACTGAAGGACAGACTAACACCTATTTAACCTTCTTTCATCATTCACAACATTAACACAATGCAGAAGACTGCCACCAGCAACCATCAACTCTCACTTAAATGCCTGTCGCTTAATGTAAGAGGCCTAAACCTCCCTGAAAAAAGATCTCAGGTTCTCTCAGAACTCACGAAACACAAAGCTCACTTCCTGTTACTGCAAGAGACACACTTCCGAACCAAAGCCATACCTAAACTGACGAACCATGTATACAAACAGGCCTTACACTCCTCAAATCCATCTTCTAAGACAAAAGGAGTTTCTATACTTATCTGTAAACATGCAGACTTTCACTTATCAGACACATTGATTGACCAGGAGGGCAGATACATCTTCGTCAAAGGCACGTATGCGTCCAAACCCATCACTATAGCGAATATATACTGCCCAAATGACCATCAAGTCTCTTTCCTCCGGAAAATCTGTGACTTACTTTCATCTTTTCAAACAGGCATTTTGATATTGGGAGGAGACTTCAATGTTCCACTGAACCCCTGCCTAGATTCCTCCACTGGCACTTCCACACTCCCATTCCGGGCTTTAAAACAAATTAAACTCCAACTACAAAACCTCACCCTACACGACGCATGGCGCACTTTATATCCAACAGACAGAGATTACACGTACTTCTCTCCCCCACACCAGAAATATTCTAGAATTGATTATCTATTTCTATCCCAACCAGACCTCTCATACCTCTCGCAAGCCACAATAGAAAACATGTTCTTATCCGACCACCACCCTATTACGATTACCCTCTCATTCCCGGAATCGCGTAAGACTACCAAAACTTGGAGATTGAACCCATCTCTCCTAAAAGATCCTGAAACAATCCGGCAACTGAACACACAAATCCAACTGTACTTCCAAGAAAATTCAACCCCAGAAGTCACTCCGGTGACACTGTGGGAAGCACATAAGTGCGTTTTAAGAGGCAAACTCATAGCCTTAGCCACGGCGGAAAAAAAGAGACACCAAGAACAGATCAAAGCCCTTACCGCAACGATCCACAGACTTGAAACATCTCACAAAAAGTCCATCTCCCAATCCACACTACAAGCTCTCTCACAAGCAAGAGCATCTCTGTTGGACGAACTAGGGAAACGCACTAGGCGAAGATATATCCTAGGCCAAAAAGTGTTTTATGAACATGGCAACAAGAGCGGGAGACTTCTCGCTCGCACAATCCAGGCAGCTAAAACATCTACCACTATACATCACCTCCGCACTGCAAAAGGCAAACTCCTCTCCAAAAACGAGGAAATAGCCAAGCACTTTGAAGAGTTTTATTCTAAGCTGTACAACCTACCTCAACACCCACCAGACTCCTCTTCCGCACATGACAGGTCTTTACAAATTCAGGAGTTTCTATCCCAATATTGCCCCAAGCCAATACCAACACAAAAAGCTAAGGAATTAGAAATCCCCATGAGCATAGAAGAACTCAATCTTGCTATTAAACAAACGAAGGCGGGCAAAAGTCCAGGCCCTGATGGCCTACCTCTCATATACTACAAAACTTTTCTAGACACACTAACACCCAAAATGCTGTCGGCCTTTAACTTCCTTTCAAACCCACTCGCCACATCTGGACACATGTTAGAAGCCCAGATAGCAGTGATACCCAAAACAGACAAAGACCCAATGATAGTTTCTAATTATAGACCCATATCGCTGTTAAATGTAGACATCAAATTGTATGCCAAAATTATAGCAAATAGATTACTACCCCTGATTCCAGACCTAGTTTTACCCGATCAAGTAGGTTTTATCCCTGGCAGAGAGGCAAGAGACAATACCATCCGCACCCTGAACTTACACCACTGGCTCAACACATCCAACACCAAGGGATTTCTGTTATCCCTGGATGCTGAGAAGGCGTTCGACAGGGTGGCCTGGGATTACATGCGAGAGGTACTCAAAGGAATTGGCCTTCTTCCACGCATGTTTGCCCACATCTGTGCCCTATATACTACTCCAACAGCAAGAGTTAAAGCAAATGGCCTCCTGTCGAACGCCTTCCACATCAGCAACGGCACCCGTCAAGGATGCCCTCTGTCCCCCCTAATTTTTGTCCTCTCTCTTGAACCCCTTCTCAACAGAATAAGAGCCAACCCAGATATTCAGGGTATCCACATGAATCGCAGGGAATTTAAGGTTGCCGCTTTTGCAGACGACATCCTATTATCACTGCAAACACCACACACATCCCTTCCTAACCTACTGAAAGACATTAACCATTTTGGAACATTGTCCAACTTTAAAATTAACTATTCTAAATCCCAGGCCCTCAATGTTTCTCTACCACCATTAGAAGTTACCCACTGCCAAGCTTCGTTCCCATTCCAATGGAAAAATGACTATATCACTTACCTAGGCATTAGAATCCCCCGGCATCTATTAGAGCTCTATGAGCGCAACTTTCTCAATGCCTTGACGAAGATCCAAACAGACCTTCAAAGCTGGAGTACCCTGAATGTCTCCTGGTTTGGTCGTTCGGCATTGATGAAGATGATAATCCTTCCCCGTCTTTTATATTTTATGCAAACGATCCCAATCCATTTACCCCCATCTTTCTTTTTGGCCTATAAAAAAGCCTGCTCAAAATTTATCTGGAAGGGCGGTCCCCCCCGCATCAAATATACGAAGCTGACATGCTCCAAAACGAAAGGGGGGATTGCCTTGCCAGATCTACATAAATACTACTTGGCTTGCCACCTCACTAGAGTGGTAAACTGGAAAACTCATAAACTAAGCAAACTTTGGACCATTTTGGAAAATGGCTTTAGTACTATACCCTTGCACACCCTAACATGGGTCCCAACGAAACACTACCCTCATGCTGTAAAATCACATCCGTTTATTTACCCGTCATTGCGAGCTTTCTCTACAGCAAAGAACTCATACCACATAGCCTCAACACCAGGACCGTTGACCCCTCTTCGAGCCAACCCTGAGTTTGCTCCTGGAGAATCAAACTCTTTCTTAACACAAGAGTGGCCACATGACGATATCTATGCTCGCCATTTTTTTGTTGATGGGAGGATTCGCACATATAACGAATTAAAATCCGTCTCACGCACAAAAGAGTTCCCCTTTTGGTCATACAGACAGCTAAGACACTTCCTTGCATCGACTAACGCAAACGACATTTGGACAAGACCACTTACTCCATTCGAAACAATGTATTTTCAGTCCACCCCACAAAGTCACCTAATATCCATGATCTACTCCTTCCTCCAGGATGACTCGCTTCACCCACAGATGGAAACTTCTAGACTATCTTGGGGGAAGGACCTACAAATCAACTTTTCTGACGATGAATGGGAATCTATCCTTACATACGCTCACAAGGGGTCTATGAATGTTGCAATCCAAGAAAATGGGTACAAAATTGCCACGAAATGGTATAGAACTCCCGCTCGATTACACCAATTCTCGCCCTCTATCCCCAATATTTGCTGGAGATGCAATAAGGCAATAGGCAACATGCTACATATCTGGTGGGAATGCCCACTACTTCAACCATTCTGGAAAGAGGTACACTCCATTATTACACATGTAACAACTTATTCCTTAAATTTTAACCCGGCCCAATATCTCCTCCATCATTCAACCCTGTCCAAAAAAGTCTACCATAAATCACTTGCAATGCACATGGTAAATGCCGCTAGAGTGTGCATCCCTGCACACTGGCGCTCAACTACTCCCCCGACCATTACAGAATGGTTAATCAGGGTTGCAAAGTTCGAGGAGATGGAAGAACTGATTCATATTTCCCAAGACCGTATCCAAAAATTTACTGCCATATGGGCCTGTTGGTCCCATTTTAAAACCACTGATTACTATAAATCCTTTTTCCAGTCCTAAACACACTCCCTTCTATAGTGTAATACCCATGACCTCCAGGACTCGCGGGGGCGCTCGGGGGGCCTGGCTCGAGGGGTGGCCCCCCCCTCTCTCTCTCTTTATCTGCTTTTTTCTTCTTTTCTGCCATCTCCTTTTTCTCCCCTCCTTCCCCTATATCTTCCCCCTAACCCCCATCCCTTTGTTTTAACAATCCCTCCCCACCTATCCCCCTATTTTTATTTATTTTGTTTTCTAAATTTGGGATTATGCTCTACGTAAGACCGTCATAATGTGTCTAATCCCCCACTAACAGACACTCGAACCTATCTCCTTATATGTACCTTACTCAAGGAACAGGACGGGCACTGGACCTCCCTGTACCAGAAACACTGGAATACCTTCACTACTGTATTATTATCACTGTTACACTACTTGCTATCAGGATTGCCCCCCTTTTGTGTGTATATTTTAAATGTTACATATGCACTCTGTAAATTCAAACGTGTTCCAACAATAATCTTTATGACGTACCATTGTCATACGAGTGTACTACATGATTCTTTTTGATACTCTTTTGAAGTATTGTACTTGCTATCTTATTATTTTTTCAATAAAATCTTTTCTTGTGGAAAAAAAAAAAAGTGTAATATTCCTTTAAATTTCGTACCTGGGGGGTGTCTATAGTATGCCTGTAAAGGGGCGCATGTTTCCCGTGTTTAGAACAGTCTGACAGCAAAATGACATTTCAAAGGAAAAAAAGTCATTTAAAACTACTCGCGGCTATTAATGAATTGCCGATCCGACAATACACATAAAGGTTCATTGATAAAAACGGCATGGGAATTCCCCACAGGGGAACCCCGAGCCAAAATTATAAAAAAAAAAAAAAAATGACGTGGGGGGGTCCCCTTAAATTCCATACCAGGCCCTTCAGGTCTGGTATGGATTTTAAGGAGAACCCCACGCCAAAATTTAAAAAAAAAATGGCGTGTGGTCCCCCCAAAAATCCATACCATTCATACCAGACCCTTATCCGAGCACGCAACCTGGCAGGCCGCAGGAAAAGAGGTGGGATGAGAGAGCGCCCCCCCTCCTGAACCATACCAGGCCACATGCCCTCAACATTGGGAGGGTGCTTTGGAGTAGCCCCCCAAAACACCTTGTCCCCATGTTGATGGGGACAACGGCCTCATCCCCACAACCCTTGCCCGGTGGTTGTGGGGGTCTGCGGGCGGGGGGCTTATCAGAATCTAGAAGCCCCCTTTAACAAGGGGACCCCCAGATCCCGGCCCTCCCCCCTGTGTGAAATGGTAAGGGGGTACAAAAGTACCCCTACCATTTCACAAAAAAACTGTTAAAAATGACAAGAGACAGTTTTTGACAATTCCTTTATTTAAATGCTTCTTCTATCTTCTTTCTTCCTTCGGTTTCTTCCTCCATCTTCTTCTTCTTCTGGTTCTTCCTCCGGTGTTCTCGTCTAGCATCTTCCTCCGCGGCATCTTCCCTTCTTCTCCTTGGGCCGCTCCGCATACATGATGGCATGATGGGAGGCTCCCGCTGTGTGACGCTTCTCCTCTTCTGATGGTTCTTAAATAATGGGGGCGGGGCCACCTGGTGACCCCGCCCCCCTCTGACGCACAGGAACTTGACGGGGACTTTTCTGTGGCATTCCCCGTGATGTCAGAGGGGGGCGAGGTCACCCGTTACGTAACCCCGCCCCCTTCTGACGTCATGGGGAATGCCACAGGGAAGTCCCAGTCAAGTCCCCATCAAGTCCCTGTGCGTCAGAGGGGGGCGGGGTCACCGGGTGGCCCCCCCCCGTTATTTAAGAACCGTCAGAAGAGGAGAAGCGTCACACAGCGGGAGCCTCCCATCATGCCATCATGTATGCAGAGCGGCCCGAGGAGAAGAAGGGAAGAAGACGCCACGGAGGAAGATGCCGGAAGAGAACACCGGAGGAAGAACCAGAAGAAGAAGTTGGAGGAAGAAACTGAAGGAAAATAGAAGATAGAAGATAGAAGAAAGAAGAAGCATTTAGGAATTGTCAAAAACTGTCTCTTGTCATTTTTAAAATTTCAAACTTTTTTTGTGAAATGGTAGGAAGTACCCCCTTACCATTTCACACAGGGGGGGAGGGCCGGGATCTGGGGGTCCCCTTGTCAAAGGGGGCTTCCAGATTCCAATAAGCCCACCGCCTGCAGACCCCCACAACCACCGGGCAAGGGTTGTGGGGATGAGCCCCTTGTCCCCATCAACATGGGGACAAGGTGCTTTGGGGGGCTACCCCAAAGCACCCTCCAAATGTTGAGGGCATGTGGCCTGGTTCAGGAGGGGGGGCGCTCTCTCGACCCCCCCTCTTTTCCTGCAGCCTGCCAGGTTGCGTGCTCGGATAAGGGTCTGGTATGGATTTTTGGGGGGACCCCACGCCATTTTTAAAAAAAAAATTGGCGCGGGGTTCCCCTTAAAATCCATACCAGACCTAAAGGGCCTGGTGTGAAATTTAGGGGGACCCCCCACTTAATTTTTTTTTAAATTTTGGTTCAGGGTTCCCCTGTGGGGAATTCCCATGCCGTTTTTATCAATGAACTTTTATGTGTATTGTCGGACCGGCGATTCATTAATAGCAGCGAGTAGTTTTAAATTACTTTTTTTCCTTTGAAATGTCATTTTGCTGTCAGACTGTTCTAAACATGGGAAACATGCGCCCCTTTACAGGCATACTATAGACACATCCCAGGTACGAAATTTAAAGGAATATTACACTTTTATTGTTTCACTTTAAGCATTATTAAAATCACTGCTCCTGAAAAAACAGCCATTTTTAAAACTTTTTTTTGCATTGATCCATGTCCCCTGGGGCAGGACCCAGGTCCCCAAACACTTTTTATGACAATACCATGCATATAAGCCTTTAAAATGAGCATTTTTGATTTCTCCCATAGACTTTAAAGGGTGTTCCGCGGCTTTTGAATTTGCCGTGAACACCCCAAATTGTTCGCTGTTCGGCGAACTGGCGAACAGCCGATGTTCGTGTCGAACATGAGTTCGACTCGAACTCGAAGCTCATCCCTAGCCACAAGTATAAGCCACCAGGAAGAACAGTCACGTTGCTGGGACCAGTGTGAAATGCACCTGGAAATTACATCAGCAGGAAGCTGCCGGGGCCGAGATGGACCGCAGATGTCCAGAAAGGACGAAAAAAGGGCAGAACACATTTCGGAGCGTGCAATTGGCTCCTTCATGCCAATAATGGAGAGTAAGAGCACAAGGCTTTATATAGCAGCTGGGGTGCAGGTAAGGGGTGGATCCACGGGCGGGAAAACAGCAGCAGCCCTGATTCATGTGCTGTATATGCACAAAAAAATTGACAATAATGCAGGTAATCCATAAAAATAGAATTTAAAAGAAGGAATTAAAAATACAAATTAATGATGACATAAAACATTGCACAAATAGCAAAGAACATAGACCAAGGAAAGAACAAAAAAAATTAAAAATAATAAGAAATAATAATAAAAAGTGATGACCAAGATACCATATGAAGATAACATGGAGTATATGGACTGCAAATACCAGTATTTGATACGTAGGGCAAGGAGCCAGCTAGCTGCATGATGATAAACATAAAACAGCCAAAAACAGAAGGACTACAAATACCAGCATTACCTACGGTAATAATAGTAACATAAAATGTATAATAATGTAAAATATATATATATATATATATATATATATATATATATATATATACACAATTGCAATAAAAAGTATGTGAACCCTTTTGGAATGATATGGATTTCTGCACAAATTGGTCATAAAATGTGATCTGATCTTCATCTAAGTCACAACAATAGACAATCACAGTCTGCCTAAACTAATAACACACAAAGAATTAAATGTTACCATGTTTTTATTGAACACACCATGTAAACATTCACAGTGCTGGTGGAAAAAGTATGTGAACCCCTAGACTAATGAGATCTCCAAGAGCTATTTGAAGTGAGGTGTCAGCCAACCAGAGTCTAATCAATGAGATGAGATTGGAGGTGTTGGTTACAGCTGCCCTGCCCTATAAAAAACACACACCAGTTCTGGGCTTGCTTTTCACAAGAAGCATTGCCTCATGTGAATGATGCCTCGCACAAAAGAGCTCTCAGAAGACCGACGATTAAGAATTGTTGACTTGCATAAAGCTGGAAAGGGTTATAAAAGTATCTCCTAAAGCCATGCTGTTCATCAGTCCACGGTAAGACAAATTGTCTATAAATGGAGAAAGTTCAGCACTGCTGCTACTCTCCCTAGGAGGGGGCGTCCTGTAAAGATGACTGCAAGAGCACAGCGCAGACTGCTCAATGAGGTGAAGAAGAATCCTAGAGTGTCAGCTAAAGACTTACAAAAGTCTCTGGCATATGCTAACATCCCTGTTAGCGAATCTACAATATGTAAAACACTAAATAAGAATGGCTTTCATGGGAGAATACCACAGAGGAAGCCACCGCTATCCAAAAAAACTTTGCTGCATGTTTACAGTTTGCACAAGAGCACCTGGATGTTCCACAGCAGTACTGGCAAAATATTCTGGGGACAGATGAAACCAAAGTTGAGTTGTTTGGAAGGAACACAGAACACTATGTGTGGAGAAAAAGAGCCACAGCACACCAACATCAAAACCTCATCCCAACTGTGAAGTATGGTGGTGGGGGCATCATGGTTTGGGGCTGCTCTGCTGCGTCAGGGCCTAGAAGGATTGCTATCATCGAAGGAAAAATGAATTTCCAAGTTTATCAAGACATTTTGCAGGAGAACTTAAGGCCATCTGTCCACTAGCTGAAGCTCAACAGAAGATGGGTGTTGCAACAGGACAATGACCCAAAGCATAGAAGTAAATCAACAACAGAATGGCTTAAACAGAAGAAAATACACCTTCTGGAGTGGCTCAGTCAGAGTCCTGACCTCAACCCAATTGAGATGCTGTGGCATGACCTCAAGAAAGCGATTCACACCAGACATCCCAAGAATATTGCTGAACTTAAACAGTTCTGTAAAGAGGAATGGTCAAGAATTACTCCTGACCGTTGTGCACGTCTGATCTTCAACTACAGGAAACGTTTGGTTGACGTTATTGCTGCCAAAGGAGGTTCAACCAGTTATTAAATCCAAGGGTTCACATACTTTTTCCACCTGCACTGTAAATGTTTACGTGGTGTGTTCAATAAAAACATGGTAACATTTAATTCTTTGTGTGTTTTTAGTTTAAGCAGACTGTGATTGTCTATTGTTGTGACTTAGATGAAGATCAGATCACATTTTATGACCAATTTGTGCAGAAATTCATATCATTCCAAAAGGGTTCACATACTTTTTATTGCAACTGTGTGTATATATATATATATATATATATATATATATATATATAGTCATGTCCATAAATATTGGGACATCGACACAATTCTAATCTTTTTGGCTCTATACACCACCACAATGGATTTGAAATGAAACGAACAAGATGTGCTTTAACTGCAGACTTTCAGCTTTAATTTGAGGGTATTTACATCCAAATCAGGTGAACGGTGTAGGAATAACAACAGTTTGTATATGTGCCTCCCACTTTTTAAGGGACCAAAAGTAATGGGACAGATTAACAATCATCCATCAAACTTTCACTTTTTAATACTTGGTTGCAAATCCTTTGTAGTCAATTACAGCCTGAAGTCTGGAACTCATAGACATTACCAGACGCTGGGTTTCATCCCTTGTGATGCTCTGCCAGGCCTCTACTGCAACTGTCTTCAGTTCCTGCTTGTTCTTGGGGCATTTTCCCTTCAGTTTTGTCCTCTGTATGGAGTTGTTTCTGTACCTGAAAACATAAAGGAAGGAATTATTTTTTAAAACTAAAAAGGTTACAATTAAAGCAGCATATTAATTTCAAATTCCTCATTCAATCCGCCAGGAGACAGAACATCCAAAGAATAAATGCCGTAGGTCTCCCTCTGGCACAGCTTACGGAATCGCTCAGCCAGGGGAAGATCTCTCTCTCTCTCTCTCTCTCTCTCTCATATATATATATATATATGCGCAATGACTCAGACCTTCAGTTGACTTATTGTGGTGTTGTAGAAAATGTTTGGGTACACTATGTATGTCTCTGCCCTCCTAAAACAGTGATGCTCTACAAACCGATTGCGTAGTGTCCTTATGGTCCGACCAACAAAGAATAGACCACATGGACATGTAAGGCTATAGACTACATAGTCAGATGAACATGTGTGGAACTCCTTTATAGGATAGGTCTTGCCTTTGACATGGAATTCCTTTTGTCCATGCTGAACGAACCGACAGGTTTTGCAGAGGGGCTTATGGCATTGGTACATGCCAATCATGGCCAGGAAAGACAGCGTCCCGGTGGTGGGGGTTTATTTTAAAGTCTACTGGGTGCCAGCTTGCTTTTAATGCTGGGGGCTTTTTTATACGCAAACATTGGTCTATCCGATGTAGCAGGTCAAAGATGTTGGTCCTGTTTCAATCAACGCCAATGTTTCCTCAAGATTAGTTCCATCTGCCTTTGACAGGAATGGAACTGGGCGATGAAACGCAACCCATTGATATCATAATGCGTCGAGTTGACACCCCTGATGGAGTCATGTGACCAAGTTGACACACAGGGTAGAGTCAGGTGACACTGCTGTACACAGAAAGTGAGGTGGAACCTTTGTATACAGCTGCCCACAGGAGCTGTTTGTTTTAAACTTAAATGTAAGTACCATTTTTAAATAAATACCTATTTTGAAATTACTACACCATGTTTTTTTTGCATGAATCTTTATATGGAATAAAAACTGTGGTTTTAAAGGGCCACACACCCGACTAATGAAAGGGTATCTGGATATACAGTGGAACAAACGAGGAGGATGCCAGAGAAGCCCACCATGCATACCCCAGCATATAGGGGAAGGCAGAATTGACCTAGTAAGAGAGTTCAAACAGAAGTGAGCACATTAGTTGAGTGGTGGTGGGGATCACCGAAGCACCAGCACTTTTCTGATTACAGATTATTATCCTAATTTATGGACTCACCTATGAATTGCTTTTACATGTTGCACTTTTAAAGAGTTTTTTCAGTTGCGATTTATGCTGCAACTTTGTACTTTTTTGATTGTGCCATTTTGTTTGAGATTGCGTTTCACATTTATTTGCACTGTTATTATACATCTAGGAACCAGTGTTTGATTTTATGCAATTGCTATCTATTAGGGATGAGCTTCGTGTTCGAGTCGAACCCATGTTCGACTCGATCATCGGCTGTTCGGTCGTTCGCCGAATTGCGAACGATATGGGCCGTTCGCGCCAAATTCGTGTGGCGCGTCGCGGCCCATAATTCACTGCGGCATCGCAGTGCATTGCTTGCTGATGATTGGCCAAGCATGCACTATGACCCGCATGCTTGGCCAATCACAGCGCCGCCTGAACAGAGAGCCGTAATTGGCCAAAGCCAAGGAGGCTTTGGCCAATTATGGCTCAGGGGATTTAGTACACGCCCCACACTATATAAGGCCACCTGCACGGCGGCCCTGTGTAGTGTGTGTTCCGGCGTTGAAAGAGATAGACAGAGAGACAGTGTCATTTGATTTGAGTTAGATAGATTAGGCAGAACAGTCAGTCAGTTAGCTGCACTTACAGTGTATTGTGTATATATATGCATCCCAGGTGTTGCATATATATATATACTGTATTCAGTTTAGCTAGATCCGTTCCTGTTATCTTCTAGACTATTTACATTTAGTGCAGTGCGTCCTGCTCACAGTGTTCAGCTAGATCCGTTCCTGTTATCTTCTAGACTATTTACATTTAGTGCAGTGCGTCCTGCTCACAGTGTTCAGCTAGATCCGTTCCTGTTATCTTCTAGACTATTTACATTTAGTGCAGTGCGTCCTGCTCACAGTGTTCAGCTAGATCCGTTCCTGTTATCTTCCTACTGACAGGCAGGCTTGTCTTGTTACAGTATTAACAGCTACCTAAAGAAAATTACTGGTGTTCTTTTGATCCTATTAGTACCACGGTCAGGCAGCTAGACTATTTACATTTAGTAAAGTGCGTCCTGCTCACAGTGTTCAGCTAGATCCGTTCCTGTTATCTTCTAGACTATTTACATTTAGTGCAGTGCGTCCTGCTCACAGTGTTCAGCTAGATCCGTTCCTGTTATCTTCCTACTGACAGGCAGGCTTGTCTTGTTACAGTATATAAAGCTACCTGAAGAAAATTACTGGTGTTCTTTTGATCCTATTAGTACCACGGTCAGGCAGCTAGACTATTTACATTTAGTACAGTGCGTCCTGCTCACAGTGTTCAGCTAGATCCGTTCCTGTTATCTTCCTACTGACAGGCAGGCTTGTCTTGTTACAGTATTTACAGCTACCTAAAGAAAATTACTGGTGTTCTTTTGATCCTATTAGTACCACGGTCAGGCAGCTAGACTATTTACATTTAGTACAGTGCGTCCTGCTCACAGTGTTCAGCTAGATCCGTTCCTGTTATCTTCCTACTGACAGGCAGGCTTGTCTTGTTACAGTATATAAAGCTACCTGAAGAAAATTACTGGTGTTCTTTTGATCCTATTAGTACCACGGTCAGGCAGCTAGACTATTTACATTTAGTGCAGTGCGTCCTGCTCACAGTGTTCAGCTAGATCCGTTCCTGTTATCTTCCTACTGACAGGCAGGCTTGTCTTGTTACAGTATTTACAGCTACCTGAAGAAAATTACTGGTGTTCTTTTGATCCTATTAGTACCACGGTCAGGCAGCTAGACTATTTACATTTAGTACAGTGCGTCCTGCTCACAGTGTTCAGCTAGATCCGTTCCTGTTATCTTCCTACTGACAGGCAGGCTTGTCTTGTTACAGTATATAAAGCTACCTGAAGAAAATACTGGTGTTCTTTTGATCCTATTAGTACCACGGTCAGGCAGCTAGACTATTTACATTTAGTACAGTGCGTCCTGCTCACAGTGTTCAGCTAGATCCGTTCCTGTTATCTTCCTACTGACAGGCAGGCTTGTCTTGTTACAGTATATAAAGCTACCTGAAGAAAATTACTGGTGTTCTTTTGATCCTATTAGTACCACGGTCAGGCAGCTAGACTATTTACATTTAGTGCAGTGCATCCTGCTCACAGTGTTCAGCTAGATCCGTTCCTGTTATCTTCCTACTGACAGGCAGGCTTGTCTTGTTACAGTATATAAAGCTACCTGAAGAAAATTACTGGTGTTCTTTTGATCCTATTAGTACCACGGTCAGGCAGCTAGACTATTTACATTTAGTGCAGTGCGTCCTGCTCACAGTGTTCAGCTAGATCCGTTCCTGTTATCTTCCTACTGACAGGCAGGCTTGTCTTGTTAAAGTATTTACAGCTACCTAAAGAAAATTACTGGTGTTCTTTTGATCCTATTAGTACCACGGTCAGGCAGCTAGACTATTTACAGTTAGTGCAGTGCGTCCTGCTCACAGTGTTCAGCTAAACCTACAAGTTAGTGGGGTGCGTCCACCTCACAGTGTTCAGCTAAAGCTACCTGTAGAAGGTTGGTGGTGTTCTCATACTACAGGCAGGCAGTTGATTTTGCTAGCTGCAGTATATATATATATATATATATATATATATATATATATATATATATATATATATATATATATCCCAGCTTAGTGCAGCTACAGGCCATTAGTATGTCTGGAAGGCCAAGAAGGAGAGGCAGACAGTCACAAGCCAATAAGAGAGGGCAAGCAGGCTCTATGTCTAGTGCTGGTCGTGGAGACGGTGCATCCTCATCAGCACGTGGCCATGGGACACGCTTGGCCTTTTTTTCGGCAGCTGGCCGTGTTGAGCCGCAACATGCAGAAGACTTGGTCGAGTGGATGACCAAGCCGTCCTCATCCTCCTCATCCTCTCTCACCCATGCCCAGGGTGCTTTGTCTGGCAAAGCAGCGGCCTCTTCCCTCGGCTCAATGTCATCAGTGACTCCTTCCCTAACTCCACCATGTCCTCCTGAGGAGTCCCTCGAATTGTTTGACCAGAGTGTTGGGTACATGCTCCAGGAGGATGCCCAGCGTTTGGAAGGCTCTGATGATGATACTGAGCTCGATGAAGGCAGTAACATGAGCACGGACAGAGGGGGTGCCCAAGAAGGACAGCAATCTGGCAGTCATGCTCCCCCTGCTGCAGCATACTGCCAGGTTTGCTCCAGTGATGAGGAGGGAGGGGATGATGAGGTCACTGACTCAACATGGGTGCCTGATAGGAGAGAGGAGGAGGAGGAGGAGGAGGCGGCACATCACCAACGAGGCAGGATGCCCTCCAGGGGCCAGCCTAAGGGCAGCACATTGACTGCATCACATGTGCAGGGCACTGCAGTCTCTGCGCGTTATTCAAAAAGTTCTTTGGTGTGGGCCTTTTTTGAGACGAGTGCATCAGATCGCACCGCTGCTATTTGCAACATATGTCTCAAGCGTATCTCACGTGGCCAAAACATCTCCCGCTTGGGTACCACATGCTTGACCAGACATATGTTGACCTGCCATGCAGTTCGTTGGCAAGCGCATCTAAAAGACCCACACCAAAGAACAAAGAGGACCTCTCCTTGCTCCTCATCAGCTGAGATTTCCAACCCCACTAGACCTTCAGTCCTCTCTGAGACCTGCACTGAGAGGAATGAAGGTGTAGAATTAGGTGTGTCACAGCCAAGTACTTGTGGGCAATCTGCTTTTGGTACACCGACGTCAGATTGTACCAGGCAAATTTCCCTGCCCCAGCTGCTGCACTGCCGAAAGAAGTTTGCTCCCAGCCATCCACATGCCCAGCGGTTGAATGCTAGCTTGGCAAAATTGCTAGCACTTCAACTGCTGCCTTTTCAGTTGGTAGACCTTGCCCCCTTCCGTGAGTTTGTGGAATGTGCGGTTCCTCAGTGGCAGGTACCCAAACGCCACTTTTTCTCACGGAAGGCGATTCCGGCTCTCTAACGGCATGTGGATGGCAATGTCCATGCCTCACTGGACAGGGCGGTCAGCGGTAAGGTGCATATTACCGCTGACTCATGGTCCAGCAGGCATGGACAGGGACGTTACCTAAGTTTCACGGCGCATTGGGTGACTCTGCTGGCAGCTGGGAAGGATGCAGGACAAGGTACAGTAGTGTTGGAGGTTGTTCCGCCACCACGCCTCCAAAATGCTAATGATTGTGACACACCTCTCTCCTCCACACCCTCCTCTTCTTCTTCCTCCATGGCCTCTTCCTCGGAACCAGCGGTGCTCCGTAGTCGTTCAAGGGGCTACGCAAGCACGCAGGCCAAAAGATGCCATGCGGTGCTTGAGCTGGTGTGCTTGGGGGACAGGAGCCACACTGGGGCAGAGGTTCTGTCAGCTCTGCAGGGGCAGGTTCAGAGGTGGTTGACGCCACGCCAACTTAAGGCAGGAATGGTGGTTTGCGACAATGGCACCAACCTCCTCTCTGCCCTCCGACAGGGACAAATGACCCATGTGCCCTGTTTGGCTCACGTCCTTAACTTGGTGGTGCAGAGGTTCTTGGGCAGGTACCCGGGCTTACAGGATGTCCTGAGGCAGGCCAGGAAAGTCTGTGTGCATTTCCGCCGGTCATATAATGCCAGTGCTCGGCTGGCGGACCTCCAAAAGGAGTTTAACCTGCCCAAGAACCGCCTAATCTGTGACATGCCCACCAGGTGGAACTCAACGTTGGCCATGCTGCAGCGGATGCACATGCAGCAGAGGGCCATCAATGAGTACCTGTGCGACTATGGCACCAGGACAGGGTCAGGGGAGCTTGTTTTTTTTTCCCCACGCCAGTGGGCCATGATCAGGGATGCATGCACTGTCCTGTCACCATTTGAGGAGGCCACGAGGATGGTGAGCAGTGACAGTGCATGCATCAGTGACACTGTCCTCCTTGTCCACCTGTTGGAGCACACGCTGCGTGGAATAATGGACAGGGCACTTGAGGCAGAACAGAGGCAGGAAGAGGAGGACTTCCTTAGCTCTCAAGGCCCCCTTTATCCAGACAGTGTTCCTGCGTGCCCACCGATCACACAGGAAGAGGACGAGGAGGAGGAGGAAGATTGTGTCAGTATGGAGGTGGAGCCTGGCACTCAGCATCAGCAGCAGTCTTTAAGGGATCAGTCCCAAGAAACACATGGACTTGTACGTGGCTGGGAGGAGGTGGCTGCGGACCATGTCATCCTTAGTGACCCAGAGGACTCCGGACCGAATGCCTCAGCAAACCTACGCTGCATGGCCTCCCTGATCCTGCAAAGCCTGCGTAAGGATCCTCGTATTTGTGGTATCAAGGAGAAGGACCAATACTGGCTGGCAACCCTCCTTGATCCACGTTACAAGGGTAAGGTTGCAGACCTTATCTTGCCATCGCAGAGGGAGCAGAGGATGAAACATCTTCGGGAGGCCTTGCAGAAAGGTCTGTGCAACGCGTTCCCAGAGACTGGGAGGTTACAAACACCTGTTTCTGGACAACGTGTTGCTGAGGCTTCGGTCAGTCAAAGAAGGAGCGGTGGAGAAGGTGGCCGTCTGACCGATGCGTTCAGACAATTTTTTGGTCCGCAGCCCCAAGGTATGATCGGTTCCAGCAACCATCGCCAGCGTCTGTTTTACATGGTGCAGGAATACCTAGGGGCAAGATCAGACTTGGACACCTTTCCCACCGAAAATCCTCTGGGTTACTGGGTCTTGAGGATGGATCACTGGCCAGAGCTTGCACAGTATGCAATTGAGCTACTGGCCTGTCCTGCATCCAGCGTTCTTTCGGAACGCACATTCAGTGCATCTGGAGGCGTGGTAACCGATCACAGGGTGCGTCTGTCCACCGACTCGGTCGATCGACTGACCTTCATAAAAATGAATCAGTCTTGGATCACCACCAGCTACCAAGCACCTGATGCTGATGTAACCGAATAATTTTTTTTGAAATCTCAGATCCCTTCAAAGACTGCCTATGCTGATGCTGAGTGACTATCCCTGAGTAATTATCCTCTTCCTCCTCAATCATCACGCTGATAGCTTGTAAGAACATTTTTGGTTCTGGGCGCCACCACCAGTGCCTAAGGCACAATTTTTCAGCCCCTGTTTAACAGGGGCGTGTAATTACAATTTTTGATGTAATACTTTGCAGCAGGGCTCATTCCCGCATTCCAACTAGAGTGTCTGTGAGGGGTTGCAGTGTTGTGGCACCAGCACCAGTGCCCAAGGCCCAATTTTTCTGCTCCTGTCTAACAGGGGCGTGTAATTACAATTTTTGATGCAATACTTTGCAGCAGGGCTCGTTCCTGCATTCCAACTAGAGTGTCTGTGAGGGGTTGCAGTGTTGTGGCACCAGCACCAGTGCCCAAGGCCCAATTTTTCTGCTCCTGTCTAACAGGGGCGTGTAATTACAATTTTTGATGCAATACTTTGCAGCAGGGCTCGTTCCTGCGTTCCGACTAGAGTGTCTGTAAAGGGGTTGCAGTGTTGTGGCACCAGCACCAGTGCCTAAGGCCCAATTTTTCTGCCCCTGTCTAACAGGGGCGTGTAATTACAATTTTTGATGCAATACTTTGCAGCAGGGCTCGTTCCTGCGTTCCAACTAGAGTGTCTGTGAGGGGTTGCAGTGTTGTGGCACCCGCACCAGTGCCTAAGGCCCAATTTTTCTGCCCCTGTCTAACAGGGGCGTGTAATTACAATTTTTGATGCAATACTTTGCAGCAGGGCTTGTTCCTGCGTTCCAACTAGAGTGTCTGTAAGGGGTTGCAGTGTTGTGGCACCAGCACCAGTGCCTAAGGCCTAATTTTTCAGCTCCTGTTCAACAGGGGCATGTAATTACAATTCTTGATCTAATATTTCACAGCAGGGCCCTGTGAGGGCTTACAGTGTTGTGGCCACAGCAACACCTAAGGCCCAAATTTCTGCTGAATATATAGGGCAGGACCCTACTTTCAAACATCTAACTTACAAACGACTCCTACTTGCAAACGGAAGGAGACAACAGGAAGTGAGATGAAATCTACCCCTAGGAAGGGAAATTCTCTCCTGTAAGAGTTAATATGGGGAAAAAATTCTCCTTTCCACTGATGCTTTCCAATCCTTGTTCCACAAAAAAACCCAAATTTTCAAAAAACATTTTTCATTGGGACAAAAAGTGAGGTGAAATCTTCTGAAGAGGAGGAAAGACAGCAAAACAAATGTCACAGGGGTGATAACCCTTCCCTATGTTTTCCAAAAAGCTTAAAAAAGATTTTTTGGCTGGAGCTAAACACGTTAAAAATGTACCCGTTCAAAATTACAAACAGATTCTACTTAACAACAAACCTACAGTCCCTGTCTTGTTTGCACCGCCTGTATACTGCTGTTCAGAGTATATAGGGCCTGGTGACCCCACACCTTTCCTTATTTTAATGTGGGTGCGGGGTTCCCCTTAATATCCATACAAGACCCAAAGGGCCTGGTAATGGACTGGGGGGTACCCATGCCGTTTGTCTCACTGATTTTCATCCATATTGCCATGACCCGACATTACATTAAACCCGCAAGCAGTTTTAAATGAGATTTTTTTCTTTAAAAATGACATTTGGTGCAGGGACTGTTCTAAACACGGGAAACACACGTCACTTTACAGGCATACTATAGACACCCCCCAGGTACGATATTTAAAGGAATATTTCACTTTTTTTTTTTTACTTTAAGCATCATTAAAATCACTGCTCCCGAAAAAACGGCCGTTTTTAAAAGTTTTTTTTGCATTGATACATGTCCCCTGGGGTAGGACCCGGGTCCCCAAACCCTTTTTAGGACAATACCATGCAAATTAGCCTTTAAAATGAGCACTTTTGATTTCGAACGTTCGAGTCCCATAGACGTCAATGGGGTTCTAACGTTCGTGCGAACTTTCGGTCCGTTTGCAGGTTCTGGTGCGAACCGAACCGGGGGGTGTTCGGCTCATCCCTACTATCTATGTATGATCCACCAATAATATTCACTAAGGACTAGGGTTGCACCGATACCGATACTGGTATCGGTATTGGTGCCGATACTAGGCATTTTCGCGAGTACTGGACACATCAGTCGCAGCCTGTTAGCTACAGGATTGGGGCTTTGTGATAGCGTTTCTCCCTGCGTGCAGTGCAGTGACAAGCGAGATGCCGGCGTCCCAGCTAATACGGTAAGGGGCAGGAGGGGGGCCTCAGAAGGTATTCTGCACTTTCTCTGACCTGACCCTGATGCCTGGATGCCGACGTCCACGGATGATCTGGCTGCAGAGAGGAAGCGCTTGCAGTGGGGGATGTCTGTGCTACAGCCAGCCACCTCACATTAGTACAACAACAGTAAGGCATGTGCACGATGTAGCTTTTAAGGGAGGGGGGAAAAAGATGAAGGCAGTAGAGGAGGTGTGAGCACGAATCAGAGTTGAGGAGGGGTGGATGGGGGATCATGTGGATGAGAACACAGTGGAAAGGAGTGGTTGAAGAAAACCCTGCACTCTGCATGAAATGTGCCTGGGCTCTGCACTCTGCATGTAATGTGCCTGGGCCCTGCACTCTGCATGTAATGTGCCTGGGCCCTGCACTCTGCATGTAATGTGCCTGGACCCTGCACTCTGCATGTAATGTGCCTGGGCCCTGCACTCTGCATGTAATGTGCCTGGACCCTGCACTCTGCATGTAATGTGCCTGGACCCTGCACTCTGCATGTAATGTAAGGTGACCAGATTTTTAAAATTAAATCCGAGGACATTTTTTTTTTTTTACTAGTAATGGCAGCAATCGACAACTCTTTGCCCGTCTCCGCCGCCCCGCCTCACAGCCTGTCAAGTCTAAAGTCACATACACACTATCAGATTTTCTGCTGATTCTTTCCTTCAGATTTACCAAAACCATATAATATGAGATCAAACCTTAGGAGTTTCAATTTGTATGCAATCAGGCAGGCCCTCACACTACATGGTTTTGGTAAATCTGAAGACAAAAATCAGCAGAAAATCTAATAGTGTGTATGGGGGCTTTACTCTTCGGGCCCCGGCTACTACTGGGTGGGGAGCAGAGGAAGATCACTCCACCAGGGAAGGCAAGGAGATAAGCAGGCAGGCGGCTGGCCGGGACTTGAGCCAAGGCAGGAGAATAAGCGAGTGAAGCTGAATGGGCATGCGCCTGAAACTAAAGAAATAGTCCCTCTGTCCGACCAGCACATGATCATCAGAAAGGGGCACAGATAATAGAAAAAAATAAACCCCCATAAGCTAGTAGGAGCGGCAGAGGAGGGGGGGGCCTGTTCAAATCCAATCCGGGGACAAAATTGGGGACAGACTTGATCCGGGGACAGTGTCCCAATCCGGGGACTGTCCCCAGAAACCGGGGATGTCTGGTCACCCTAATGTAATGTGCCTGGACCCTGGACTCTGCATGTAATGTGCCTGGGCCCTGCACTCTGCATGAAATGTGCCTGGGCCCTGCACTCTGCATGAAATGTGCCAGGACCCTGCACTCTGCATGTAATGTGCCTGGGCCCTGCACTCTGCATGTAATGTGCCTGGGCCCTGCACTCTGCATGTAATGTGCCTGGACCCTGCACTCTGCATGTAATGTGCCTAGACCCTGCACTCTGCATGTAATGTGCCTAGACCCTGCACTCTGCATGTAATGTGCCTGAACTCTGCATGTAATGTGCCTGAACCCTGCACTCTGCATGTAATGTGCCTGGGCCCTGCACTCTGCATGTAATGTGCCTGGGCCCTGCACTCTGCATGTAATGTGCCTGGGCCCTGCACTCTGCATGTAATGTGCCTGGGCCCTGCACTCTGCATGTAATGTGCCTGGGCCCTGCACTCTGCATGTAATGTGCCTGGGCCCTGCACTCTGCATGTAATGTGCCTAGACCCTGCACTCTGCATGTAATGTGCCTGAACTCTGCATGTAATGTGCCTGGACCCTGCACTCTGCATGTAATGTGCCTGGGCCCTGCACTCTGCATGTAATGTGCCTGGGCCCTGCACTCTGCATGTAATGTGCCTGGGCCCTGCACTCTGCATGTAATGTGCCTGGGCCCTGCACTCTGCATGTAATGTGCCTGGGCCCTGCACTCTGCATGTAATGTGCCTGGGCCCTGCACTCTGCATGTAATGTGCCTGGGCCCTGCACTCTGCATGTAATGTGCCTGGGCCCTGCACTCTGCATGTAATGTGCCTGGGCCCTGCACTCTGCATGTAATGTGCCTGGGCCCTGCACTCTGCATGTAATGTGCCTGGGCCCTGCACTCTGCATGTAATGTGCCTGGGCCCTGCACTCTGCATGTAATGTGCCTGGGCCCTGCACTCTGCATGTAATGTGCCTGGACCCTGCACTCTGCATGTAATGTGCCTGGACCCTGCACTCTGCATGTAATGTGCCAGGACCCTGCACTCTGCATGAAATGTGCCTGGGCTCTGCACTCTGCATGTAATGTGCCTGGGCCCTGCACTCTGCATGTAATGTGCCTGGGCCCTGCACTCTGCATGTAATGTGCCTGGGCCCTGCACTCTGCATGTAATGTGCCTGGGCCCTGCACTCTGCATGTAATGTGCCTGGACCCTGCACTCTGCATGTAATGTGCCTAGACCCTGCACTCTGCATGTAATGTGCCTAGACCCTGCACTCTGCATGTAATGTGCCTGGACCCTGCATGTAATGTGCCTGGACCCTGCACTCTGCATGTAATGCGCCTGGACCCTGCCCTCCAAACCCCCTGTACTGTGCCCACCAGCTGCCACCTCTGTTTCCTTGTCTCCCAATGACCCTCCCATACCCACCATCTTCCCCTAGTGATCACAGCCTTTTCCATCCCAACTCTCCCATCCCACAATCCGTATTTCACCCCACACTCAACTATCCTGCCCTCACTAATCCCTCTACCCCCCCCTGCCCTCACCCAACTCCCTAACAACTAGGGATAAGCCGAACACCCCCCTGTTTGGTTTGCACCAGAACATGCGAACAGGAAAAAAGTTCATTCGAACACGCAAACACTGTTAAAGTCTATAGGACACGAACATGAATAATCAAAAGTGCTAATTTTAAAGGCTTATATGCAAGTTATTGTCATAAAAAGTGTTTGGGGACCTGGGTCTTGCCCCAGGGGACATGGATCAATGCAAAAAAAAAGTTTTAAAAAAACGGACGTTTTTCAGGAGCAGTGATTTTAATAATGCTTAAAGTCAAACAATAAAAGTGTAATATCCCTTTAAATTTCGTAGCTGGGGGGTGTCTATAGTATGCCTGTAAAGGGGCGCATGTTTCCCGTGTTTAGAACAGTCTGACAGCAAAATGACACTTAGAAGGAAAAATCCCATTTAAAACTACTCGCGGCTATTGCATTGCCGACAATACACATAGAAGTTCATTGATAAAAACGGCATGGGAATTCCCCACAGGGGAACCCCGAACCAAAGTTAAAAAAAAATGACGTAGGAGTCCCCCTAAATTCCATACCAGGCCCTTCAGGTCTGGTATGGATATTAAGGGGAACCCCGGCCAAAATTTTTTAAAAAATGACGTGGGGTTCCCCCTAAATTCCATACCAGACCCTTCAGGTCTGGTATGGATTTTAAGGGGAACCCCGCGCCAAAAAACCCCCCAAAAAAACGGCGTGGGGTCCCCCCAAAAATCCATACCAGACCTTTATCCGAGCACGCAACCTGGCAGGCCGCAGGAAAAGAGGGGGGACGAGAGTGTGCCCCCCCTCCTGAACCGTACCAGGCCACATGCCATCAACATTGGGAGGGTGCTTTGGGGTAGCCCCCCAAAACACCTTGTCCCCATGTTGATGAGGACAAGGGCTTCATCCCCACAACCCTGGCCGGTGGTTGTGGGGGTCTGCGGGCGGGGGGCTTATCGGAATCTGGAAGCCCCCTTTAACAAGGGGACCCCCAGATCCCGCCCCCCCCCTGTGTGAAATGGTAAGGGGGTACTTACCCCTACCATTTCACTAAAAAACTGTCAAAAATGTTAAAAATGACAAGAGACAGTTTTTGACAATTCCTTTATTTAAATGCTTCTTCTTTCTTCTATCTTCCTTCATCTTCTTCTTCTGGTTCTTCTGGCTCTTCTGGTTCTTCCTCCAGCGTTCTCGTCCAGCATCTCCTCCGCGGCGTCTTCTATCTTCTTCTCCTCGGGCCGCTCTGCACCCATGGCATGGGGGGAGGCTCCCGCTCTTCTCTTCTTCTTTTTCTTCTCTGGTCCGCTCCGCACCCATGCCGGCATGGAGGGAGGCTCCCACTGTGTGACGGCATCTCCTTGTCTGACGGTTCTTAAATAATGGGGGCGGGGCCACCCGGTGACCCCGCCCCCCTCTGACGCACAGTGACTTGACAGGACTTCCCTGTGACATCATGGGGAATGCCACAGGGAAGTCCCGTCATGTCCCGTAGAAGATGAAGAGAAGAGCAGGAGCCTCCCCCCATGCCATGGGTGCGGAGCGGCACTAGGAGAAGAAGATAGAAGATGCCGCGGAGGAGATGCTGGATGAGAACGCCGGAGGAAGAACAGAAGAACCAGAAGAAGAAGAAGATGAAGGAAGATAGAAGAAAGAAGAAGCATTTAAATAAAGGAATTGTCAAAAACGGTCTCTTGTCATTTTTAACATTTTTGACAGTTTTTTAGTGAAATGGTAGGGGTAATTACCCCCTTACCATTTCACACAGGGGGGGCCGGGATCTGGGGGTCCCCTTGTTAAAGGGGGCTTCCAGATTCCGATAAGCCCCCCGCCCGCAGACCCCCACAACCACCGGCTGGGGTTGTGGGGATGAGGCCCCTGTCCTCATCAACATGGGACAAGGTGTTTTGGGGGCCTACCCCAAAGCACCCTCCCAATGTTGAGGGCATGTGGCCTGGTACTGTTCAGGAGGGGGGGGCGCACTCTCGTCCCCCCTCTTTTCCTGCGGCCTGCCAGGTTGCGTGCTCGGATAAGAGTCTGGTATGGATTCTTGGGGTGGCCCCGCGCCGTTTTTTTTTTTGGCGCGGGGTTCCCCTTAAAATCCATACCAGACCTGAAGGGTCTGGTATGGAATTTAGGGGGAACCCCACGTCATTTTTTTTTTTAGATTTTGGCCGGGGTTCCCCTTAATATCCATACCAGACCTGAAGGGCCTGGTATGGAATTTAGGGGGACTCCCACGTCATTTTTTTTTAAATTTTGTTTCGGGGTTCCCCTGTGGGGAATCCCATGCCGTTTTTATCAATGAACTTCTATGTGTATTGTCGGCAATGCAATAGTCGCGAGTAGTTTTAAATGGGTTTTTTCCTTCGAAATGTCAATTTGCTGTCAGACTTTTCTAAACACGGGAAACATGCGCCCAGTTACAGGCATACTATAGACACCCCCCAGCTACGAAATTTGAAGCGATATTACACTCTTATTGTTTGACTTTAAGCATTATTAAAATCACTGCTCCTGAAAAAACTGCTTTTTTTTAAAACTTTTTTTTGCATTGATCCATGTCCCCTGGGGCAGGACCCGGGTCCCCAAACACTTTTTATGACAATAACTTGCATATACCGTATATACTCGAGTATAAGTCGAATTTTTCAGCACATTTTTTTGTGCTGAATGTGCCCCCCTCGACTTATACTTGAGTCAATCACTTTTCTGCAGCAAAAAATTTCATTTTCCGAACCGACTTTGGGGCCCCGTATCTCAGGACCACTTCGTGCTAGGAACCCCAAATTTGGTGTGCAAACCCAGTGGAACTGGTACCACAACATATCCAAAGATGAAGTTCCTAGCACTAAGTGGCCCCGAGATACGGGGCCCCAAAATCGTTTCCGAAAATGTCATTCTCTGCTAAAGAAAAGTGCTTGACATTTTCTGAACCGACTTTGGGGCCCCATATCTCAGGGCCACTTGGTGCTAGGAACCCCAAATTTGGTGTGCAAACCCAGTGGAACTGGTACCATAACATATCCAAAGCTGGGGTTCCTAGCACCAAGTGGCCCTAAGATACGGGGCCCCAAATCCGGTTCGGAAAATGTCATTCTCTGCTGCAGAAAAGTGCTTGACATTTTCTGAACTGATTTTTGGGGCCCTGTATCTCGGGGCCACTTGGTGCTAGAAACCCCAGCTTTGGAAATGTTATGGTGCTAGTTCCACTGGGTTTGCATACCAAATTTGGGGTTCCTAGCACTAAGTGGCCCTGAGATACGGGGCCCCAAATTTGGTCAACTGTGTCCATCTGCAGCAATGTCATTTCGGGACCCTTTGGGTTCAGAGACCCCAAATTTTGGCTGTAGCTAGGGGGCATCAAGGAACCCTTAACTACCGAGTTTGAAGTTTAGGGGACCTATGGCTGCAAATGGGCACAGTGAGGCATGCAAATGGGCACAGCGATGCTGCAAATGGGCATTGTTGACCCTCTTTTCCACTTACAGTAGCTGTGCATTTCTCACCCTCGTCTTATACTCGGGTCAATAAGTTTTTCCCATTTTTTTTGTGGTAAATTAGGGCCTCGACTTATACTCGGAACGACTTATACTCGAGTATATACGGTAAGCCTTTAAAATTAGCACTTTTGATTTCTCCCATAGACTTTTAAAGGGTGTTCCATGGCATTTGAATTTGCTGCGAACACCCCAAATTGTTCGCTGTTCGGCGAACTTGCGAACAGCCAGTGTTCGAGTCGAACATGAGTTTGACTCGAACTCGAAGCTCATCCCTACTAACAACCTTCCTGCTCCCAAACCACCCCCCCACCTACTCTTCCTAGGCGATAAGTATCGGTAAAAGTACTTGAAAAAATGTATTGGTACTCGTACACGGACTTAAAAAAGTGGCATCGGTGCATCCCTACTAAGGACACTAGGGAGGAGGATTGCAGACTTTGTTTGCACTTACGTTTGGTATTATTATGGAATCACTTATGAATTGCATACACATGTTGCACTCCTTAAGGATTTTTTCAGTTTTATGTGATTTTATTGTGAGATTGTGATTTTGCGATTATGCCATTTTATTGCAATTTTTTTTTTCAAAGTACACATTTTGTTTCATATTTCACTTATATTTGTGTATTCACCAATATTATTTACCAAGGACACTAAAGAGGAAGTTTCAGATTTTGTTTGCACTTGACACTACTAAGGGCACTAAGCGCAAAAACATACACTCTGATTATCAGCATGCGTGGAGTGATGTGGCATAGGGGTTGTGTCTTTATAGAGCGAACAAGCTGTTTCCACAATGTCAGAGTGAAAACCTTTATCAAAGAATTTCTCTTTAAAGCTCTCACTCTGAATTTCATAATCTGTTATTTTTAAGTCCACAGAATTGGATTTTGGGAATATTATTAAGTCATCGGGGGTGGTGACAGCTTTTATAATGAAGGAAAGAGTTTCCCGCTGTCGGCTAAGTATAGTTTCAAGAATGGATTTTATTACCAATGTGGTACATTTCCAGATCTAAAAAAGGCTAATTTCTCCTTGTCCATAATGGTGGTAAACGACAGTCCCATTATGGAATGCTGATTCAAAGGCAAAAGTGACCGCAGTCCAAGAATAAGGAAGACATTTTATTGTATTAAAAGCATCCAACATCCAAAATCGGAAATGTTTACAAAGACAGCAGCATCATGACTCAACAGAGGGGAGCATGGTTGACGCGTTTCACAAATTTCTTCGCTTTGTTGTAACCCTTCAGCACTTCAATACAGGCACTTTCGCCCCTTCCTGCCCAAGCCAATTTTCAGCTTTTAGCGCTATCACTTTTTAAATGACAATTGCGCAGTCTTGCTACACTGTACCCAAACTAAATTTGTATCATTTTGTTCCCACAAATATAGCTTTCTTTTCGTGGTATTTTATCACCTCTGTGGTTTTTCTTTTTTGCTAAACGAATAAAAAAACCAAAGATTAAAAAAAAAAAAAATTTCTTGTTTCTGTTATAAAATTTTGTAAATAAGTAAGTTTCCTCGTTCACTGATGGGCACTGATAAGCTGCACTGATGGGCACTAATAAGGTGGCACAGATGAGGTGGCATCAATGAGATGGCACTGATGAGGTGGCACTGATGGGCACTGACGATGGGCACTGACGATGGGCACTGATGGGCGGCACTGGTGGGCCACACTGATGTGCAGCACTGATGGGCATTGATAGGCGGCACTGATAGGCACTCATAGGTGACACTGGTGGGCACTGATAGGCAACACTGAAGGGCACTGAAAGGCTGCAGTGATTGGTACTTATGGGTAGTACTGATAGACGGCACTGATGGGCACTGAAAGGTGGCACTGATAAACTGCACTGATAGACATCACTGGTGGCACTGGCAGGCATTTTTAATTGCCACTGATTGGCAGCTGCCTGGGCACTGATTGGCATATCCCTGGTGGTCTAGGGTGGTGGCCATCCCTGGGGGTCCTGGCGGCATCCTGGTGGTCCTGGGTGGGCATCCAAGGTGGGGTTGCGCTGATAAAACAATCAACGCAGACCCCCCTGTCAGGAGAGCAACCGATCGGCTCCCCTCTACTTGCCTCTGTCAGACGTGAGTGAGGAAAAGCTGATCAATGGCTCTTCCTGTTTACATTGTGATCAGCCGTGATTGGACACGGCTGACCATGTGGTAAAGATCCTCAGTCAGAGGCTCTTTACCGAGATTGGTGTAGCAGTGTGTCAGACTGACACACCACACCACTGATCGCCGCAATGCGTGCCGTGCCCCCAATGGGTGCACGGCAGCTGTTATCCTGCTGGACATCATATGACACCCAGTCAGGCTAACTGAACCACCGCCCGGCCGTCATTCTGCTATAGGCCGGGCGGGAAGTGGTTAAGCACTAGCGAACATACACCTTAAATATTCTTAACACAGCTGAATAATATTGAAGTGCCTAATTGGCTCTGCTCCAGACAAACATCACAGCATAATAAAATCAACATAGGAAATAATATATAGACATATATGTTGTTAATAAAGAAAAGAGACATGGAAAAAATATTAGTATTTATCTTAAAAATACACATATACCTATATCCGGTTCCATTAATGGCACATATATGTACATGTCAAATGTAAAACTTTGGTAAGTAGAAATGATAAACAATCAATTATCAAAAATCCTGAAAGATCATCTGTAGAAAAAGGAACAACATATATATAACAATGGAACCAGCAAAAAATAGGTATAACAAGTCGCAAGGAAAAAATGCACATAAAATGCATAGAAAAAATGTTGCATAAAGACTGCAGAAGAAGCAGAAGTAAACATTTTAATTTCAATAAATGTACACATCAAAACCATATAAAAAATACACTAATGCCGCGTACACACGAGCGGACTTTACGGCAGACTTTGCCCGGCGGACGGGATTTTGTCAGACAATTCGATTGTGTGTGGGCTCCAGCGGACTTTGTTTTTTGAAAAGTTGGACGGACTTAGATTTGAAACATGTTTTAAATCTGTCGAACTCGAGTCCGGTCGAAAAGTCCGCTCGTCTGTATGCTAGTTTGATGGACAAAAAGCCACGCTAGGGCAGCTATTGGCTACTGGCTATGAACTTCCTTGTTTTAGTCCGGTCGTACATCATCACGTACGAATTCAACTGACTTTGGTGGATTGTGTGTAGGCAAATCCGTTCATTCGGAAAGTCCATCATAAAGTCCGTCGAAAAGTCAGCCGGGCAAAGTCTGCCGTAAAGTCCGCTCGTGTGTATGCGGCATAATGGTATATATCAGGCTTCATGTATAACAAATATGACAAAAAATACAACATATAGATAGAGAACTAGAATGTATTAATACGGACAGGATGTATCCAAAGAAGTACTATCATTCGTAATAATGTGTCACATCCCATTCGAAATTTATTCCATTATGTATTCTGCTGTGTAATTTAAAGATCCAAAAAAACGCTTTTACATAGGGGGTGAAAAATTTAAACAGTGGAATGATATTCTTTGCAATTGTTCTGTTTATTTGATGAATTTGATCATTGCTTATAAGACCAGTGAATTGGAAAATCTACAGGATGCAATTACTTCTTTACAACAGGAGATTTTACCGTTGCAGCATGTAACACAATTTGCTGTGTTGGTGTCAGGGCTGGGCACAGCCTTGCCTTCTCTGAGCTGGCCGCTCAGCTGTCAGCTAATTGCCAGCTCCTATCTCTCCACAGTTACCCAGCTGTCAGATAATTGCCAGCTCCTATCTCTCCACAGTTACTCAGCTGTTGATGATATCCTGCTCGTCAGTCCTGCCTACTTAAAGCGGAGGTCCGCTGAAAAAAAATATTAAAAGCCAGCACCTACAAATACTGCAGCTGCTGACTTTTAATATATGGACACTTACCTGTCCAGGGAGCCCGCAATGTCGGCAGCCGAAGCCAATCTGTCCACCGGAACTCGGCTGCTGCCACCACCATCCTCGGTAAGGGAATCAGGAAGTGAAGCTGTGCGGCTTCACTTCCTGGTTCCCGACTGCACATGCGCGAGTCACGCTGCAGGTCCTCACTGGTCCCTGCTGTGTTCTGGGACATGTGTGGGGGAGGACAGAGTAGGTGCCGGAAGTGGCGTAGATCACCACGGTGATCTGTGCCAGGAAGTGGGAACAAATACCTGTATTAGACGGGTATGTGCTCCCTCCTCCCCCCTGAAAGGTGCCAAATGTGATACCGGAAGGGGGGAGGATTCCAAAAAGTGGAAGTTCCATTTTTGGGTGGAACTCCACTTTAAGCTGTCTAGTCCAGAGGATCTCTGCCTTCGCCTTGGTCAACATCACATAGCCGATCTCCTGCGGTCCTGTTTAAAGTCTTGCTTTTCTGTCATCCCTTCAGGCTCCAGATCCTGCTTGCTGTTTCACTACATCAATCCCTGACTTCTGGCTTGGCTGACTATCTGTTCAGGTTACTGAACTTTGACTATGTTTTGACTATGTTTGTTCTTTTTACATTTATTATTAAACAGGTGTGATTTAACTGTACTTCTGTCTCGGTCTGATTTCATGGTTTCTGACAGTTGGATCAACAACTCAATGAAAAACTCAACAAAATTGAGATGGACACTATTGCTGGAAAGAAAGAGAAGCTCCTTTGTGATAAATTGGATTATGAACTTAATGTTTATGTTTGGAAGAAAACATGCCCTTTGGTCATTTTGGCAATTCACACAAGAGACGGGTTAGCTTGTCTGACACAGAACCAGAAATTATGGACAACACTTTAGCGGTGTCTGATGGTTCTTCTGATCAATCTGGAGCTTCCGGTGTCACCAATGAGGCAAGTACACCCCTGTCCTCAAAAAACGGACAACACAAGTTCAACAGCAAGAAGTTTCATCACAAGAAAACAAGAAGGGGGGGAAACATAGGCGATTCTACTCAGGCATGTTATGCCCTCAGAGCTCAGAAGAAGTAAGTACTTACAACAATGTGATAAATATGTCACACAGAGGAGTGTTAACAGATGAAGAAACCTCCCTTTTATCCAAAGGCTTAAACTTTTGTCCTCATTCACATCTTGATCCATTTAATCCCATATTGGACATTAATAAATGTAATTGTAACTTAACTGTTTGTTGACATTATTTCAATGAAGATGATATACAAGGAAATGATATTTCTACTATTGAATGCCCTGTAGATACTAGTGTGTTGTCCTCTAACTGCTTGCCGACCGCCATGCACAAATGTACGTCGGCAGAATGGCACAGGCAGGCAAATGGGCGTACCTGTACGTCCCTTTAACCACTTGCCAACCGCCCACAGCCGAATGACGGCTGCAGGGCGGCTGGATAACTCTGGGATCACGTCATATGACGTGATCCCGGAGAACCGCTCCCGCGTGCCCCCACCCGGGCGCGCACACAGGAACATCCGTGTTCGCCGGGTCCAGGGGACCCGGCGCAACACGGATCGCGGTAAAGGGCCAATGACAGCGGCCCTTTACCATGTGATCGCTCCGTCCAATGACGGAGCGATCACAAATATAAACAAAAAGGCAAAGCAGGGTCATCAGGAGGTTACAGCTCTCCTCTCCTCACACCGATGCAGCGTGAGAGAAGAGGAGAGCTTTTACAGTGACAAACAGTGAGTTTTCTACCTTTATCAGTGCCCAACAGTGCCACAGCAGTGCCCAACAGTGCCACAACAGTGCCCAACAGTGCCATCTGTGCCCAACAGTGTCATCTGTGCCACATCTGTGCCACCTGTGCCACCTGTACCACCTGTGCCACCTCTGTGCCACCTCTGTGCCACTTCTGTGCCACACCAGTGATTTTACAGTGCACACCAGTGCCACACCTGTACCACACCAGTGCCACCTGTGCCTATCAGTGCCACCTGTGCCACCTGTGCCCATCAGTGCCACCTGTGCCCATCAGTGCCACCTGTGCCCATCGGTGCCACTTGTGCTCATCAGCGCCACTGCAGTGCCACATCAGTGCTGCCTGAGCCCACCAGTGCCGCCTGAGCCCACCAGTGCCGCCTGAGCCCACCAGTGCCACCTCTGTGCCACACCAGTGCAACCACAGTGCACACCAGTGCCACACCAGTGCCACATCAGTGCCACCTGTGCCCATCAGTGCCACCTGTTCCCATCAGTGCCACTTGTGCTCATCAGCGCCACTGCAGTGCCACATCAGTGCCGCCTGAGCCCACCAGTGCCACCTGAGCCCACCAGTGCCGCCTGAGCCCACCAGTGCCACCTCTGTGCCACACCAGTGCAACCAGAGCCACACCAGTGCAACCACAGTGCACACCAGTGCCACACCAGTGCCACACCAGTACCACATCAGTGCCACCTGTGCCCATCAGTGCCACCTGTGCCCATCAGTGCCACCTGTGCCCATCAGTGCCACTTGTGCTCATCTGCGCCACTGCAGTGCCACATCAGTGCCGCCTGTGCCCACCAGTGCCGCCTGTGCCCACCAGTGCCGCCTGTGCCCACCAATGCCACCTCTGTGCCACCAGAGCCACACCAGTGCAACCAGAGCCACACCAGTCCCACTACAGTGCAACCAGAGCCACACCAGTCCCACTACAGTGCCACATCAGTGCCACCTGTGCCCATCAGTGCTCATTGCGCCACATCAACCTCACCAGCCACCAGTATGGCAAAAAAATTATTTACGGCCGAGGAGGCCTACCAGCGTCTCAGCATGACCGATGAGAGCAGCGGGGAGCTCTCTGAGTCTCTGTCCGATTCGGATTCAGCCTATGAACCCGTGACAAGCAGCGAGTCTGATACAGATTTGGAAGAGGAACATGTGCCCGTGAAAAGAAGGCGTTCTGGCGTGGAGCAGCAGCCTACTACCACCTCAAGCGCAGTGCCGTCCACCTCAAGAGCTGTGCCGTCCACCTCCTAGAGCTGTGCCGTCCACCTCCTAGAGCTGTGCCGTCCACCTCAAGAGCTGTGCCGTCCACCTCAAGAGCTGTGCTGTCCACCCCCAGCGCAGTGCCGTCCATCTCCAGCGCAGTGCCGTCCACTGTTATATCCTCTGAGTTGTGAGAGACACAAGACTCTGGTCTGGAACAATGGATGTTTATTTCAGTACACACTGTACACTGCAACATGCATCTCAGGACAAGTACATACTTTATGCTTCCTTACATGTGCTCTAAGATGGCTACTATACCCCTTGACCCTTGTCATCACTCCTGGGTGGAGCCAGCCTTAAAGTGACAGTACATGTGGAACCTTTCAGGTATAACACCTTCCATCCATCCTTAAAAAAAAAAAAAAAATTACAACAAACGAGAAAAGGCACGAAACATTAACTAATAACTGTCCAATAACAGTCCTCCAAACACAGGAGATGCACCGGATATTTCCTGCATCCAGATGTGAGACCAAGTTTTCAGGGACAGTTGCGGGGATACAATGTCATCGGATCACTTTCGGCGGCCCCGTCGAAAGTCTCGTAACCGGTCTGGAAGCTGAAACCGATCAGGAGGGCGACAGTGTCGTTGAGGTCGGGCACCCAGCGACTCGGGACCGGAGGAAACAGGGCTGGCCGGAATGGGCACCGGCGGGGCCAAGAAGGGATCCACCAGCTCAGTGGGTGAACAGACCTCCGGACCAGGGCTGGAGGGCTCTGTTGGAGCTGAGTTTAAAAGTTCAGAGTCCCCCCAATCATCAGTCCCCGTGCATTCTGATCCGCTGGGAGCAGATCCTTGCGACACTGGTGGTTCAGCTGGTGTCAGGGATTCGGGCAATTGAAAACGAGGACGCAGTTGATCTGCATGCCGTCTGCAAATGGAACCATCTTCCAGGCAGACCCTATACATCTTGGGTCCCAAAGTCTCTGCAATGACAGCAGGAAGCCACCGGGCGTTGGAAGCCCCATAAGATCGGGCCCATACCTTTTGTTGGGCTGTGAATCGAGGGAGCTCATGATGTTTGACCATCTTGTCTTGGGACTGCAGTACATGTTCCTGGACTGTTTGAGGACGGAGCATGTCCAAAACAGTCCATGGCTGCCGACCCAGAAGGAGTTCTGCTGGAGTTTTCCCGGTGGTTGCATGTGGTGTGTTTCTGTAAGCAGAAAGGAAGGAGTCCAGCTGCTGGGGTGACAGGGACTGTTGTTTACTTGCAGCCACTGTAGCTTTGAAATAGCGTTTAAAAGTCTGCACAAACCGTTCTGCTTGACCATTAGTAGCCGGGTGGTAAGGTGCAGTCAACTTGTGCTTGATGTTGTGGGCAGTCAGGAAACGCTGAAACTCCTGACTGGTGAATTGTGCACCATTGTCAGTGACAATCTCTCTGGGGTATCCAAACGTAGCAGCGAGATGTAACAGTATGGAAACCGTTGCCTTAGTCGTTGGCTGAGTAACAGAAATTACCTCAGGCCACTTTGAATGGGCGTCCACTATAATCAAGAAGGTGTGTCCTCTGATCGGGCCTGCAAAGTCCAAGTGTAGGCGAAACCAAGGAACCGTGGGCCAAGTCCAGGGCTGGACACACCCTCGAGGAGGGTCTCTTGCAGTTTGTGCACATCCAGCACAAGCATTCACATATGTTGTGATATCTGAGTCTAGGTTTGGCCACCACACATAGCCTCGGGCCTTTTGTTTCATACGTGTGCCCCCGGGATGACCAGTATGTAGCAAGTCCAGAATGTGTCTCCGGAGGGTCTGTGGAATGATCACCCGGTCTCCCCATAAAACACAGTTGCCAGCCACAGTTAATTCCATACGCCTACGAAAATAAGGTTCATAATCCTGTGTGACGGTTGCAGGCCAACCGGACCGTACCCAGGAGAGTATTGTTTTCAGAAAGGTATCCTTGGCTGTATGGGCTGCTATCTCCCCAGAAGACAAGAAGGACAGGCTGGTGTAACGTCAACTCTTGACCGGTGGAGAAGAGTCCATCGACTTCCCTGTCAGTCGGGACATTGCGTCTGCATTCGCATTGGCATCATGACCACGATACTGGATTTTGTAGCTGTATGCACCCAAGAATAGGGCATAGCGTTGGAGGCGGGCCGCAGTAGTCTGAGAGATGCCTTTGTCAGGGCTAAAGATCTGAAGGAGTGGTTTATGGTCTGTCAGTATGGTGAATTCCCTACCATACAGGTAAAGATGAAACTTCTTAATTGCCCATATCAGCGCTAGAGCCTCTTTGTCAATGTGTGAGTAATTGCTTTCTGCTTTTGTCAAAGACCTGGAGGCAAATGCCACTGGTTTTTCTGACCCATCTGGTAAGATGTGAGATAGTACAGCACCCAGACCATAGGGTGAGGCATCACAAGCCAAGGTGAGAGGCTTCTGGAGGTCATAGTGCACGAGCATGCGTGACGCCAACAGCTTCCGCTTAGAGACTTCAAAAGCCCGTTGGCATGCAGCCGACCAGTCCCATCTTGAATGTTTTTCCAAAAGCTTGTTCAGCGGAAACAAGGTGTGTGCCAGATCTGGCAGGAATTTGTGGTAATAGTTCAGCAAGCCAAGGTATGATCGCAACTGCTGGACATTGGTTGGGGCTGGAGCTTTGACTAAAGCATCAACCTTGGCTTCCGTGGTGTGTATACCCTCTGCATCCACAAGGTGGCCACAAAACTCCAATTTGGGCACCATGAATTGGCATTTTGCTAAGTTCACTTTTAGACCCTGTTCTTGGAGTCTCGCCAACACAAGCTCCACGTTCCGCTTGTGTTCCTGCTCTGTCCGTCCTGTGATGAGCATGTCATCTAGCAGGCACTGCGTGAAAGGAATGTCCGCCAAAATCTCGTCCATTTTTCGTTGCCAAATGGCTGGGGCGGAGGCTACACCAAACACCATCCGATTGTATTCATACAGTCCCTTGTGGGTGTTGATGGTTAGAAACTTGCGGGAAGAAGGATGGACCTCAAACTGTAAATATGCTTGTCTGAGATCAAGCTTGGTGAACTTTTGGCCCCCTGCAAGAGAGGCAAAAATGTCATCTACTCTGGGTAGAGGATACTGGTCTATCTCCAGTTGGGAGTTCAGTGCCATGCGGAAATCGCCACAAATGCGTAAGTCCCCATTCGCTTTCTTTACTGGTAAAACTGGTGATGCCCACTCGCTGTGCTCTACCTTGGAGATGACACCTTGTTCCTCCAGCCGACTTAGTTCTGCTTCTACTCCTGCTCGCAGTGCGAAAGGTACTGTCCGAGCTTTGAAGAACTTAGGCTGAGCGTTGGGTTTCAGCTTGAGTCTTACACAGTCATGCTTTATTTTCCCCAACTGGTCATCAAAGATCTTTGGGAAACGCTGCTTCAGGGACACCACCCATCCCTCATTATCTCCTAATGGAATTGTAACAGTGTTACAGGGATTTATGGTGATGTCTGGCATACCAAAGTGAGCAATCCAGTCCCTCCCAAAGAGAGGGGGTCCCCCATTTTCTAGGATGTATAATGGCAGTCTCTTTGTCTGACCCTTGTACAATACCTGTACTTTCGCATAACCCAGTGGGTGGAGTATCTGCTTTGAATATGTCTGCAGTTTGATTGGTGTTGGGCGGACAGTTGTTTGTGTCTGAAGTTGTCTCCATTGTTTCTGGGTGATAACTGAAACTGCTGCTCCTGTGTCTACATCCATCTTGAGTTTCTTTCCCTCCACAGTTACCTCTACAGTCATTGCGGAGGGTGCTGAATGCATATGATGTATGTCTAATCTGTGGAGCACTTCCTCATCCTCTGACTCAGATGATGATGTATATCTTCCCACCATGTATGTCTTTGTCTTGGGGTTCAGAGGTTGTTTATCTCGCACCTTCTTGCTACGGCAAACTCGTTTAAGATGGCCTGTCCTACCACAATTATGACAGGTCTGATCCTTAAACCGGCAGACTTTGTGGTCATGGTCTGTATTTCCACAACGGTAGCAGGCTGACTCCCGGCTTGGTGGGGGTCTGTATTTCCAGTTTGCGGCAGTTGGCTTGACTGCTGTTCTGAAAACTTCCTGTTTCACCTCTTCTTTTCTGCCCTGGGGGTTCAATTCCTCTGTATCTTTCACAGCCATTTCCATCACTGAAGCTATTTCAATTGCCTTTGTAAGGGTAAGATCTTTCTCTGTTAACAGTCTCTTTTGGCTAGACTCACAATTCAGTCCCATTACAAACTTATCTCTCAGTGCAGTAGGTAGATACTCCCCAAAAGAACAGGTAGAGGCTAGTCTGCGAAGGGCGAGCACATAAGCTTTAATTTCTTCACCTGGCTGCTGCTGCCGCTGATAAAACCGAAATCTTTCTGCAAACTCTAATGGTTTAGGCTGGAAGTGATCCTCTAACAGTGTCAGGAGCTCTGCCAATGTCTTAGTTGCTGGCTTTACAGGGAAAAGGAGATCTCTCAGAGTGTCATATGTCTTAGCACCAACCACTGTCAGTAATACTGCTACTTGCCTGTTGTCTGGGATGGCATTTGCACTGAAATACTGTTCCAGTCTCTCAACCCAGGAACTCCAGGATGTCTGTTCCCCATCAAATTCACCTAATGTCCAGATCAATGACATTTTCCTGCTGGGCTCTGTGATTGCTTTTATCCAGATGACAATCTACACTGCCTTTGTCTCTCTCTCAGACTGATAGACACTTTGTAAATCCCATCCTCGTCACCACTGTTATATCCTCTGAGTTGTGAGAGACACAAGACTCTGGTCTGGAACAATGGATGTTTATTTCAGTACACACTGTACACTGCAACATGCATCTCAGGACAAGTACATACTATATGCTTCCTTACATGTGCTCTAAGATGGCTACTATACCCCTTGACCCTTGTCATCACTCCTGGGTGGAGCCAGCCTTAAAGTGACAGTACATGTGGAACCTTTCAGGTATAACATCCACCTCAAGCGCAGTGCCGTCCACCTCAAGCGCAGTGCCGTCCACCTCAAGCGCAGTGCCACCGCAACAAAGGCCAGGTACCAGAAGGGTGTCCTCTCAGCCACAAATGGATAGAGGCCATGCCACCCTTCCCTATGCCCTTCAAAACCCCCTGTGGCTTCCCCCTCATTCCGGAGCAGCAAATATCCCCCCTTTTACCGCCCAGCCAGGTGTCCAGGTGAACACCGATGATTTTGTGATGCTTGATTTTTTTTATTTGATTTTCACCAACGACTTACTATCGTTCATTGTGGCCCAGTGCAACCTCTATGCACAGCAGTACATAGAAAGCAACCCTGGCTCTAGTTATGCCCGTCCCTTTGAGTGGAGAGAGCTTACCATAGCGGAATTTAAAATTTTCTTAGGCCTAACTTTTACAATGGGACTCACAAAAAAAAACGAAATGTACTCATATTGGTCAACTAACCCCGTCCACCACATGCCACTCTTCTCTTCAAAAATGCCAAGACCAAGATACCTTATGATTTTGCGCTTCCTCCACTACAACGACAACACCCAGTGCCCTCCCCGAAATGACCCATCATTTGACAAATTATTCAAACTTCGGCCACTCCTAAATTATTTTGCTGAAAAATGTCCCCAATTATATACCCCCGAACAGAATATTTCCGTGGATGAGTCCCTTGTGAAATTCTCCGGCAGGCTCGGCATCAAACAATTTATCCCCAGCAAAAGGGCCCGATATGGGGTAAAAATGTACAAACTTTGCGACCGAGCCACTGGGTACATTTACTCCTTCCGGGTGTACGAAGGGAAGGACACCCAACTGAATCCCCCTGAATGTCCAGAATATATTGGAGCCAGCGGCAAAGTTGTCTGGGAGCTTGTCTATCCACTGCTTGGAAAGGGGTACCACCTTTATGTGGATAACTTTTATACAACCCAGCATGTGGTACCGTAAGAACGAATAGAAAAGGCTTCCCGCAAAAACTGGTCAATGAAAGGCTACGCCGAGGGGAGACGGCGTCTTTGCGGAACCAGGAGCTATTAGCTGTCAAGTGGAGGGACAGACGAAACGTCCACATGCTGACGACAATCCATAATGACACCTACGTGGAAGTCCCAAGAAGAAACGGCCCAGTCCAGAAACCTGCTTGTATTTATGATTACAGTTTATTTATGGGGGGAGTGGACTTCAACGATCAGATAATTGAACCCTACCTTCCCACAAGAAAATCCCGTCACTGGTATAAAAAAGTGTCCATTTATTTTTTCAGTTTGGCCATGTATAACACTTGTGTTATTTATCAAAAATCGACAGAGAACCCCGTATCCTATCTGCACTACCAGGAACAAGTAATCTCCGCCCTTTTGTACCCTGAAAGCCCACCAGAAATTATTCGCTCTGATTATGTGAGCAGGCTCCACGAACGCCACTTTCCTGACAAAATCCCCCACAGTGAAACAGGCCAGAGACGTCAGAAGAGATGCCGGGTGTGCTCCAGAGGAGGAATTAGAAGAGACACCTCATTTTATTGTCCCGATTGTCCTTCCCAACCAGGCCTCTGTATAAGTGAATGTTTCCGCCGTTACCATACTTCTCTACATTATTAGGGAAGTATGGTAAACGTAATTCTCATTTCCTGTAATTTTCCTCCACACCCCTTATGCCACTACACTGAACCTGACTTACCTCTGCCTTCTCCGGAATCGACCCTGGCCTGTTATACGACCAAGCTTCTGCCTAACGATAAACATACCTCTGCCTTCTTCGGAACTGATCCTGGCCTGTTATATGACAAAGCTTATGCCTAACGCTAAACTGTACCTACCTCTGCCTGCTCTGGAACTGACCCTGGACTGTTTGACCACGTTTTTTGCCTGCCTCTTGGACTGATCATTTACCCTGCTATGCTAGTGGGAACACAGGGGTCTCACATATGTGAGGGGCTCCAGAAATGTTTTTCTGGATGAAGAAAGCTAATTTTTTAGTTTTCTCATTCCCAGATTTAGGGTCTGGAGACTCGGAGGCTTCAAAGAGATTTGGGTGGGAGAAGCCTCTACCCCTGTCCCCATTCTTTCCTGGCCTGCTACTTGGACCATGTTCCTGCTTACTACCAGGACCAATATTTTGGCACTGCTGGCAATGTCTCTACTTGCACTGACCCTGGACTGTACAAGGACATTATCCCTGCCTGTACTATGGACAATATTCCTGCCTGCTGCCTGGACAATTCCATTCACTGTCGCTGACCATGTCCCTGCCTGCTGCCTGGATCAGGGCTCTCCTCCTGTGGACAACTGCACTACTAAAACCACAGGTAATCTTTTGTTTACCCTTTGCTCAGCAGAATGTATTTTAGGGTGTAATTCTTGTTCATGCTATGTGTTAGAAATATGAAGAGCCTTCAAAAATGTGATAGATTGTAAGGAAATTAGATGTGTAATTTATGCACCTAGAACGCCTGAATGTGCTACTTCAATGTTGGGCCTCTGTATGGGGCCAGGCTGTGTAAAATTCTCACACATGTGGTATCGCCATACTCAGGAGGAGTAGCAGAATATATTTTGGGGTGTCATTTTTGCTATGTACATGCTATGTGTTGGAAATATCTTAGAAATGGACAACTTTGTGTAAAAAAAATGCGTTTTCATTTTTTTCCACATTTTCCAAAAACTTCTGGAAAAAAATGAACTGTTCAAAAGACTCATAATGCCTCATAGATTATACGTTGGAGTGTTTGCTTTCCAAAATGGGGTCACTTTGTGGGCGGTTCCATTGTCCTGGTGCTCCAGGGCCTTCAAAAGTGTAATAGGTGGTTGAGAGATTAGATGTGTAATTTATGCTCCTAGAACGCCTGAATGTGCTACTTCAATGTTGCGCCTCTGTATGTAGCCAGGCTATGTAAAAGTCTCACACATGTGGTATCGCTATACTCAGGAGGAGTAGCAGAATATATTTTGGGGTGTCATTTTTGCTATGTACATGCTATGTGTTGGAAATATCTTAGAAATGGACAACTTTGTGTAAAAAAAATGCGTTTTCATTTTTTTTCCACATTTTCCAAAAACTTCTGGAAAAAAATGAACCATTGAAAAGACTCATTATGCCTCATAGATTATACGTTGGGGTGTTATCTTTCCAAAATGGGGTCACTTTGTGGGTGTTTCCATTGTACTGGTGCTCCAGGGCCTTCAAAAGTGTAATAGGTGGTTGAGAGATTAGATGTGTAATTTATGCTCCTAGAACGCCTGAATGTGCTACTTCAATGTTGCGCCTCTGTATGTAGCCAGGCTGTGTAAAAGTCTCACACATGTGGTATCGCCATACTCAGGAGGAGTAGCAGAATATATTTTGGGGTGTCATTTGTGTAATGTACATGCCATGTGCGAGAAATAACCTGTTATAATGACAAATTGGTGTGAAAAAAAATAAAAATAAAAAAAATCTTAATTTTGCAAAGAATTGTGGGAAAAAATAACAACTTCAAAAAATTCACCATGCCTCTTACTAAATACCTTAGAATGTCTACTTTCCAAAAAGGGGTCATTTGGGGGGTATTTGTACTTGCCTGGCTTGTTAGGGTCTTAAGAAATGAGATAGGCCTCAGTACATCAGGTGTGATCAGATGTGATCAATTTTCAGTGATTGGCACCATAGCTTGTAGACTCTATAACTTTCACACAGACTAAATAATATCCAGGTTATTAATATAATATTTAGGTTATTTTTACCAAAGATATGTAGCAGTATAAATTTTGGCCCAAATTTATGAAGAAAAATTACTTATTTGCAAAATGTTCTAATAAAAATGAAGAAAAATTCATTTTTTTACAAAATTTTCGGTATTTTTTCATTTATAGCACAAAAAATAAAAAACCCAGAGGTGATCAAATACCACCAAAAGAAAGCTCTATTTGTTTGAAAAAAAGGACGAAAATTTCATATGGGTACAGTGTTGTATGACTGAGTAATTGTCATTCAAAATGTGAAAGCACCGAAAGCTGAAAATTGGTCTGGTTAGGAAGGGGGTTTAAGTGCCCAGTGGTCAAGTGGTTAAACTTGCCGCCTATCGGGCCCGTGCGCCCGCCACACAAAATGGGAGTGCGCCTGCGGGTCCCGGGAACTCAATGTTCACTGGCAGCACGCGATTGCGGTGTGGAGAGGTAGAACAGGGGATGCCTTTGTAAACAAGGCATTTCCCTGTTCTGCCTAGATAACAGAGATCCACTGCTCCCTGTCATCAGGAGCAGTGATCGCTGTCATGTCAGTAGTAGCCCATTACCCCTTACAGTTAGAACACCTCCCTAGGACACACTTAACCCCTTGATCATCCACTAGTGTTTAACCCCTTCCCTGCCAATGTCATTTACACAGTAATCAGTGCATTTTTATAGCACTGATCTCTTTATAAATGACAATGGTCCCAAAATAGTGTCAAAAGTGTCCGATGTGTAATGTCACAGTCACAATAAAAATCACAGATCGCTGCCATTACTAATAAATAAAATAAATAATAAAAATGCCATAAATCTATCCCCTATTTTGTAGAAGCTATAACTTTTGCGCAAACCGATCAATATACACTTATTGCGATTTTTTTTATTTTTATTTTTTTACCAAAAAATTTGTAGAAAAATACATATCAGCCTAAACTGAGAAAGGAAATTTGTTTTTTTGTAGATTTTTTTGGGGATATTATTATAGAAAAAAGTAAAAAACATAGCTTTTTTTTCAAAATTAACGTTCTTTTTTTTGTTTACGACGCAGTGCCGAATCGCAAAAAATTCTCTGGTCAGGAAGGGGGTAAAATCTTCCAGGGCTGAAGTGGTTACAGAAAATTGTGCAATTATTGGTATGGAGGATCTTGAGTTTGAACAGTTCCCATTGGCTGGATGCAGGACTGATTGTGGTGGCACCTGGAGAGTTCCCTTCCGTGTACCAACAGATTTTTATCCAATACAGTCCCGCAATCCAGACATGGATAAATTCCATAAATTGTTAGAGAGAGATCTGTTTGATTTAGCTACACACAAGGCATTTCAAGCTCGAATTGAAGGAGACAATCTCTCCTGTGTAGCGCCCACCTACTTAGGTGTGTGCTAACTAGTTAGTGAGAGTTAGTGTTAGGAAAAAATTCCAGGCACTACCCTGCTGGTTTAAGCCTGGTTGGGTTTATTTTGGTTGGGAGAAATGACAAAGTAGAATTGGGGGTGTGACCACCTGCATTCTGTAGAGAGTGATGCCTTGTTTGTCCAGTGAGAGGTGCTGGAGGACAGGTAAATTTGGAACAGGATGCAGTTAGTTGTATGGGTCACCCTGAGCCAATCATTAATTTGAATGGGCAGGGGCTATCAGGTGTATATAAACTGTGGGTCACATGCTCAAAGGAGGATGGCTAATGGGAAAGGAATAGCAGAGGAAGACAGTATGTAGAAACTGGTTCAGCTCAAGAGTTCTCTCCTCTAGGGAGGGGAACATGCCTTGTAAGGAGGAGAAATGGAGGAGATAACAATAGGAATCTGCAAAATATAACAGAAGGAGACTGCTACTACCATCAGAAGGACTGGGAGAGGACCCTCTATGGCAAGCCTGGACGTTTGCTCAGGAGTACGCGTGAGTGTAAATCCAGGGAAACAGTAATTTCAAAGACTGAGGGTGCTAAGGTGCTGACCACAGAGTCTTAAAGAGTTATCACCCTGGAGAAATCCAAACAGTCAGTCTAAGAACTCTATTCAGAGTATTGTTCTTCGGACTTAAATTTGGAATTGCTCTATGGTTGGGAAGTAGTAGTAAACAGGAGGGAGAAGATATGCAGACCATTACCGGAACCAAAGTTGCAAAGGCAACTCATATCTTTTATAGATATAGACTGTCCATTTCGCCCATTCTTTTCCACCAGCAAGAGAAAAGAATAAAGTTAATGTTTTACTATTTTGGAGTGTTTGCTGTGTGGTTTATGCAGTAAAGGGGGGTAACGGGAACATACTACAGAAGAGAATGGACTACCCAGCTGCTCCTACGGGGGTAGTGCGCTACACCCGTCTAGAAAGATCCGCTTTGAACAACCTTATGGAAGATATAATCATTATGATCCGCAATGCGGACAAGGGGGGATTGGTGGTTGTTTTAGACACTATTACATATAGGGATGAGGCCCTCAGACAGTTCAGGGACACTGATACCATGTTCCACTTAAAAAGCAACCCCACAGTTAAATATAAAAATATCTTAATAAATTTGATTAACAAAGGGGCAAGTTTAGGGGCATTCACTCAACAACATTAATTCCAGACTTTCCTATTGTACCAATTTTCCATCATCTCCCTAAAGTTCACAAGGGCCTTGATCCACTATGTGGCAGACCAATAGTTTTGGGTATCGGATCCCTTAGTGAACGCTTGGGACAATGGATGGATGGACAACTTCAGCCATTGGTATTTAGTTTACCCAGCTATTTAAGGGACACTAATCATTAGTTATCAGTTATGGACAAACCTGAGTGGTGTGAGAACTACATCTGGATTAAATGTGACATGTCCAGTCTGTATTCCTCCATACCACACACATTGGCAAATACTTCCATCTCATTTTTTCTTTAACATTGCACTGATTTGTCATTGGAATTATGTGGTTCCTTTTAGGAGACTTTAGATTTTTTATTGACTCACAACTATTTTATTTTTGATGGGGTTCATTATCTCCAGAGATGTGGGGCCGCGATGAGAGCCAAATTTTCTCCCTCACTTGCCAACCTATTTATGGGTTGGTGGGAACAGTCCCACATCTTTAGAGATGTGAACCACTTCAGGAGTCACATTATTTCATATTTAAACTATATAGATGATCTCATTTTTGTCTGCAAGAGGAATGTTGATCTCACTGCTTTTATAGCATATCTGAATGACAATTAGTGCAATTTGAGATTTACAGGTGAGAATGACCCTCGTGATTTCCTTTCTTGATATACATTTGAGTTGTAGCATTTATGGAGTCTCCACTCAGCTATATAGAAAGCCACTAGCAGAAAACAGTGTTTTATTGGCTGGATCAAGTCATCCTCACCACATTATAAAGGGAATCCCAGTAGGACAGTTTCTCAGGCTGCGCAGAATTTGTAGTTCTCAGTTAGATTTTGAAAGAGAATCTTCATTTATGTATGAGAGATTCCAGTCTAGAGGATATTTATTATTATTATACAGGATTTATATAGCGCCAACAGTTTATGTAGCGCTTTACAACTTGAGTGTAGACAGTACAAATACAATATACTTTGATACAGTAGGAATCAGAGGGCCCTGCTCCTTAGAGCTTACAATCTAAGAGGGAAGGTCAAGAGATACAAGAGGTAATAACCGTGGGTGATGTGCTGATTGAGAAGATAAATGTACAGTTTTAGGTGGGGGCCAAATAGGCTTCTCTGAAGAGATGAGTTTTCAGGGATCGTCTGAAAGTGGATAAAGTAGGAGAAAATCGGACGGATTGGGGTAGAGCATTCCAGAGGATGGGGGAGGCTCTGGAGAAGTCCTGAAGGCGAGCATGGGATGAGGTGACAAGGGAGTTTGAGAGCAGGAGGTCTTGGGAGGAGCGAAGAGAACGATTAGGTTGGTATTTTGTGACTAGGTTAGAGATGTAGCTGGGGGCCAGGTTGTGGATGGCTTTGTAAGTTATAGTTAGTATCTTGAATTTAATTCGGTGACTGAGTGGCAGCCAATGGGGGGATTGGCAGAGGGGTGTAGCAGACGCTGAGCGGTTTGTGAGGTGGATGAGCCTGGCAGCAGCGTTCATGATGGACTGAAGTGGGGATAGCCTATTTAGAGGTAAACCAATGAGGAGGGAGTTGCAATAGTCGAGGCGGGAGATGACCAGGGAGTGGATTAGAAGCTTTGTGGTGACATTGGTTAGGAAGGGGCGTATCTTGGAGATTTTGCGGAGATTAAGGCGGCAAGTTTTGGATAGTGATAGAATGTGGGGTCAAAAGGTTAGTTCAGAGTCCAGGATTACACCTAGGACCTTGGCGTGGGGAGATGGGTTGATAGTTGAGACGTTGATATTGACAGGGAAATCAGGGGAAGTGGCACCTGAGGGAGGAAATATCATGAGCTCGGTTTTGGAGGAGAAGGAGAGTAAGGAGATGGGACGTAAGTTGTTGAGATTGGTGGGGTCCAGTGAGGGCTTTTTAAGTATGGGGGTGACTAGCGCATGTTTTAGAAAGTTTGGGAAGATGCCACAAGAGAGGGAGAGGTTGAAAATGTGAGTTAGAGAGTGTAGAATCGAGTCAGAGGGTGAGCATAGCATTTGCGAGGGAACAGGATCCAGAGGGCAGGTGGTTAGATGAGTGTTAGATAAAAGTTTAGCAACCTCAGTAATAGTAGCAGGGTTGAATGAGGGGAGTAATGATTGTATCTGTGGACATGGGGTGTTGCATGGGGGAGGTTTTTGCGCATTGGCGATCTCATGAATTGTATCAATCTTAGTTTTGAAGTGATTGGCAATCTCTTGGGCAGTGAGTGAGTTGGTGGGTGGAGGCAGTGGAGGACAGACTAGAGTGTTGAAGGTAGAGAAGAGTTGACGTGGACTGGATGAGAAGGTGTTAATGAGTGTGATAAAGTAGGTCTGTTTGGCAGTGTGAAGGCAGGAGTAGTATTTTAGGAGGGCAGATTTATATTGTGTGAAGTTTTCCTGGGTCTTAGTCTTATGCCACAGGCGCTCAAGAGCGCGGCTACGTTTTCTGAGACTTCTGGTGTCATCTGTTTGCCAGGGTTGTAGCAGTCGGGGCCTAATTCTGCGTGTAGTGAGGGGGGGCAAGCTTGTCTAGGGAGGAAGACAGTGAGCTGTTGTAGATGAAAGTAGCTAGGTTGGGGCAGGACAGAGGTGAGATTTTGTCATAGAGGTGATCAGTAGCAGAGTAGAGAAGAGAAGGGTTGAGGTGGCAAAGGTTTCTATGTGTAACTGTTAGGCAGTTGGAGGGAGAAGAGGTGGAAGACAGGGAGAGAGCAAAACTAATAAGGTGGTGATCAGAGAGTGGGAGTGGATTGTTGGAAAGGTTGCACAGAGTGCACAGGTAGGAGAAGACAAGGTCAAGGGTGTTGGAGTGGGTAGGAGCCTGTATCCATTGCTTCAGGTCAAGCGATGAGGTTAGACTGAGAAGTTTAGAAGTAATAGTAGTGTTAGTGTTAACAGGGATGTTGAAGTCCCCAAGAATAATTGTGGGGATTTCAGAAGAGAGAAAGTAGGGTAGCCAGGCAGAGAAGTCATCAAGGAAGGCTGATACTGGTCCAGGGGGCCGGTAGATGACAGCAATTCTTAGAGAAATGGGAGAGAATAGACTAATGCAATGTGCCTCAAAAGAGGAGACTGTCAGAGAGGGAGGTGGGTGAAGTACCTGATAGGTGCTGCATGAGGCTAGAAGGATTCCCACTCCACCTCCCTTCTATCCACTTGGTCTGGGGGAGTGAGTCCAGAGAAGGCCCCCATGGGAGAGGGAAGCAGGAGAAATAGTATCTGATTCATGAAGCCAGATTTCAGTAATGGCAAGTAGGTTAAAGGAATTTGTGATAAAGTGGTCGTGAAGGGCGGTGAGTTTGTTGCAGATAGAACGTGCATTCCACAGGGCACAGGAAAAGGGGGGCTGGTTTTGGAAAGAGGAATAGAGACCAAGTTCTGTGGGTTGCAGCTCCTGCCAGAGGGTGTAGGGGGGTGGGAGTGTTGGGCAAAGACAGATGATGGTGGCCCAGGGTTTGGGAATATGTCACCAGAGATTAGGAGAAGCAGGAGGGTGAGGGAGGTAATGTGGGAATGTGATTTATATGAAGGGGCATGTCTCAGAGTACTGGAGGTTTTATTAGTATATGGATATAGAATGAGCAAGAGTTTGTAGGAGCAGTAGTAGGGAGAGGACAGAAGGCAGGGTGATATGTATAAGCAGGGGGGTGGAGAGGGGGGTGAAGGTAAGAGAGTTTGAGGAGAGAGGACAGGAGTGTCAGAAGCAGTGGTAGAGAGCGCATGTTACAGAGTGGAAGGAGAGCTTAATTAGAGAGACAGGGTCACCTGCAGTCTATTGGGTGCTTTCCAGTGCAGATTGCTATATTTGTTTGCCTCGTGCAATCGCTGAAGTGCAGAGATTGAAGTGCATATCACTTGTAGAAAAAATCACTTAGAGATAGAAGCCTTAAGGATAGAAGCCATTGCAATGTGCTCCCCCAGCAATGTGCTCACCCCTTAAGGATGCTCAAATGTATACTGTTATACGGGTGGGGTTGAAGTTCATTAATTAATCATGAGTGACTATAATGCCCCGTACACACGGTCGGATTTTCCGATGGACAATGTCCGATCGGAGCGTGTTGTCGGAAATTCCGACCGTGTGTGGGCGCCATCGGACATTTTCCATCGGATTTTCCGACACACAAAGTTGGACAGCAGGAGATAAAATTTTCCGACAACAAAATCCGATCGCGTCAATTCCGACCGTGTGTGGCCTGTTCCGACGCACAAAGTGCCACGCATGCTCAGAAGAAATTCCGACACGGGACAGCTCATTCTGGTAAACTTAGCGTTCGCAATGGATACAGCACTTTCGTCACGCTGCAATGTTAAAAATGGTTTAATACAGCGCACTCTCTTCTTCTTTATAATGTGACAAGAATTAAGTCGTTTTGCTGCTCATATTCACACACACTTCTCACAAAGTTTGATTTGTGTTTTTTTAGTGGGATTCCCTCAATATATTGTTATTAGTTGTCACATCTGACAGTTTTATATTTTTTTTGGATTTTTTTTGGTTTTTAAGCCTTTTTTTTTCTTTAATGTTTGGATTTTTTCCAAGGCTGATCTTTGTTCAATGTTATTTTTATTTTTACTCCAGAATATTTTTGTGTGTGTTTTGTGTGGCAAGTTACCACAACACCATTGATATCTTTTATTATTTAATCTCCATGAGATTTTTGTTGTTGGTGTCCCTTGTTCATTTCACATTGTATATTAGAAATGTCCCTGAATCCTCACAAACAAACCATCATTTTTGAAGTAAAACACATAGGAGAGTATAATTCAAAACAAAAATCTTTTATTAAAGGATCAGAACCAAACAAAGAGGAAGGCAACACTGGATCAACATAAGAAATTAGTGAAGCCTGGGACCCCCACGGCAGACATCAATTCTTAAACCTCAAAATTGGTGGCCTGAGGAGTCCATATATAAGGGAGGGCAGTCTGGTCCGGGATTCACAGAGACTTGGATAGCAGCAGATGACATCAGTGTCCCCAGGCTGTGGTACCACAAGAGGCTGCATCTTTTGGCCGACCAGACTGGATCCAGGGCAATCACTCTCTGGTCTTCCTTTCACACTTCCTTCCCGGCTGTGGCTGTGCAGTAGGAGATGTGGCAGGAGGAGGAGTAGGACCTGGAGGAGGAGGAGGACTGGGAGGACCTGGAGGAGGACTGGGAGGACCTGGAGGAGAGGGAGGAGGAGGAGGAGGACCATCCCAAAGCTGTGTGTGAGGTGTAAGTTGGCCCCTCACACCTTTCTCCAGAGCCTCTGATATGAGGGCCTGACACATGGCTTGTTGGTCCTCCTCCATCCTCTGCATTTTATAGGCAATGAATGCCGCAAGGTTCTCCTGCATGGTGTGGGGTGCTCCCAGGACCTCTGTAGCCCTCCAAAAAAATCTGATAGCCGCCTCCTCTAGGCTACTCCTCCTGCTGCCACTTTCTGTTTTCAGGGTGGGTGGAGGGACCTGCAGATCAGCCACCTCCTGGCTGAGACTTCCCTGTGTATGAAAAAGGGACATTGTTTTAGTTTTTGCATCATCAATCACAATCATAAATTAGTACTCCCAAATAACATCTAGGTAACATCATTGATTGGACAAGCAGAAATATTTAGAGGAATGCTATACCTGGCTCAATCTAGGCTCCTCCACATATGGCCTGGAAGGCCCAGGTTGGGCATCAGAAGCCTCAGCCGGGGGGAAGGAAGCGTGGAAGGAAGACTTGAGAGGGATGGCCTGGGTTCAGTCTGGCCTGCCAGAAAGTGCAGCCTGTCGTAGTACAACATCCTGGGGACATAGATGTCATCTGCTGCTCCGGATCTCTGTGAATACAGGACTTTCTTGCGCTCCCTCAGATATGTGCTCCTCAGGCAACCAATTAAGATCTTTAAATAAGTGATGTCTGCCGTGGGGATCACCTGCTTCACAATTTCACACAATTGCTCCAGTGCTGCCTTCCTCTTTGCTTGGTTTTTGAAATGGGGGTGGGTAATCTCCCACAGACAGGGCAGCTCCCTTAGCATATCAATGAATAGTGACATGAAGTCAGTATCTCTCATTAAAATATCCATGTTCACTGCAAGACACAACACAAGACAAAGCCTAATGTCAGACCAAACTCTCCTAATCTTGTTACAATATAGGCCTCAATCTAGAAGCAGTATAGGCCCAAGTTTGTCTCTTACCTTCGTTCTTACGATCGGCGCGTCCAATGCTCCTTCCTCCGCTCACAGATTGTACGTAATACGCACGCGTGTTACGCTTTATACACACTGCGCATGTGTGTAACTCTGCCCGCCCCTGACGTTCTTTCTATTCTATTCCCCGCCCCTTTTCGTTCGGCGCAGTGGGGGAAGAGCATGATGGTGGAGTCACACCAGGTGCGTGCTAATTGTAGCAACGAGGAGGAGGAGGAAAGCCCGGATCCAGGCACGTCCCGATCCAGAAGGAGACGTTTTAAGGCCACAAATATGTCGTTTGGGGAGATGTTGGAGATGGTCGACATCATGAGGAAGTCCGACTATGATGGAAAATATGGGCCTTACCCCAACCCGAACATCCGAAAGGCCAAGATCATGGCGAAAGTGGTCAGGAGTCTCGAGCGGAATTTCGGGGTACGAAGATCAAAAGATCAGCTCAGGAAGCGGTGGTCGGACCTGAAGTTGAGAGAGCCGGAGCAGTACCGAAAGATCCGGAGAGTGCTGCAAAAAAGTAAGTAGTTGTGCTGTGTTTCTATTCTTTCTGGCTTTATTCCGTTCGTTCTGCTCCATATGCTTTTATTAATTGTAACGTTTAAAAAGGTCAACTTTAATGTTCATGGGCCCATTATTCGTTCGTATCAAACATTTTTCGTTCGGCCTCTAGAACACCATTGTTTAGGCCATATGCATTTTCCCACATTTTTTTGGGGCCTACTTGGATGCCAAATATTTGTTTAGGTAGATGGGTTTGTTACTAGAATGAAATGCAAACTAGATTGTGTGTAAGGAGAGGACACTGAGCAGCTGTTTTCACATCTGGACACTGGAGCACTAGTGTGGGACCCCAGAACACCATTTTTATTAGGGGGGGCACACAGGTGCTCCAGTGTATACTATAGGGGGGGTTACATGTGTGAAGCTTGTACCAAACAGGTAAAGTATTGCAGCTTGACAAAGGGCAATAAAAAAAAGACATCTTTGAACTCGGCTAAAATAGACAATTGTACCCCACTTCCAAGCAATGTTTCCTATTTCTATAGTTCTGCCATCAAATATCTGTGTGCTAAGTATACCATTTTTGTTTTACATAGGGGAGAAAAGACTCGGACACTCCTCATCCCAGGAGAACACAGACCCCCCCCCCCCCTGGAAGAAGGGGAACTACCCCAAACACAAGATGCTGAGCAGGAGGAAGAAGAAGACGTGGTGGAGATTGGCACCACAACAGGTGAGTGTCTGCGACCACAGACTCAGGTAAAAGAGATGGCTGGTGGCAGATTTTTGAGACCTTTTTTTTTGTTCTTTATCTCTTTTTAGGTGATCGTGATGTGAGGGAGAGAGAACGATTTACATCAGAAAGTGCCCAGATACTGATAGGGGAGATCATGGGATGTAATCTCCAATTGCAAAACATCCAGCAACAAATACGTGATGTTATTACAAAAAATAATAACATCATTGATGTTTTGGGGCGAATTTAAACCCCACAAAATGACCGGTTTTATGTAATTTCAATTTTTACAATGTTTTGAAAAGCCAAATTTGGAGGATGCACACAGTGTGCCAACATGTGCTATCTGCCATCACGGGAGATCAATGGACGCGTTTTGGGGGTGCAACCCCTTCCTCAATTATAAAGTAGCGTTGAGGAAGGGCTTGCTCCCCCAAAACACGTCCCTTGATCCCCCCTGGCAGATAGCACATGTTGACATTCGTAAATTGGTGTGCATCTTCCAAATTTGGCTTTTCCAGGGGTGAGTTCCCCCCATCTGAACGCTATATCAAACCCAGTTCCTAAATACTGATGTCTGATATAGCCTTCAGGTTTTACCTAATGTGAACTTTGTAAGTTCTAGTTTTTTGGCTTTCTTGTTGGTTTTACACAGGCCTGTTTTATCTGAAATGGATATTTTGATTTTTCATAATGCTACTGCAAACATTTTATACAACAAACATGTTGGTTTGTTTTAAAAACCTTTGGTAAATGCACATGTGATTGTGCAGGTATAAAAAAGTGCCTTACTCAAGAATGTGTGGATTATTGTCTCAACACTACAACACTTTTGGGGTGATGTAATTGTTGTTTTATGCACAAATGGGGGTTATTTCCTAAGGGCAAATACACTTTGCACTACAAGTGCAGGTTCAGTGCAGTTGCAAGTGCACTTGTAGTGAAATGTGTTTTTGTATTTAGGAAGTACCAGCCAACAGTGCTTTGTATAAGGTTACACAATCACGACATTTTCTGCACTCAACACATTTCTGTCAGGGTCAGCTAAAACAAACACAAGCAGTAAATGTCCACCAAAAATTGCTTTTGGTTGTTTTTTATTTGAAAAAGGTGTCACATATTGTCTGGCATATTGATAGCCCCCCTACCCGCAAAGAACTCCAGGTATTGTAACCGGACATCACGGGCATTCAGGGAGGGCAAGCCAGGACGGCCGCTTTCAAGTGCCGTCATTGTGGAAGTATTTGGGATTCCAGCCTCAGGCCCAACTGAGCCAGCATAGTTGGCTGAATGTTTTCTTAAAAAATTATGGAGAACACAGCACGCCAGTATAATATGGTTCAGTTTATACTCCGCCATATGGATGGGTGTCAGAAATAGTTGGAACCGGCTGGCCAGGATTCCAAATGTGTTCTCCACCACACTTCGGGCTCTGGCCAGCCGGTAATTAAAAACCCTCTGTTCCGGGGTGAGGGTCCTCATCGGGAATGGCCGCATCAGGTGGTCCCCCAGTGCAAATGCTTCATCAGCAACGAACACAAATGGGAGACCTTCAACATTGTCCTCTGAAGGTGGCAAGTCCAAACTGCCATTCTGGAGACGCCTGTAGAACTCCGTCTGGGCGATGACTCCACCATCGGACATCCGGCCATTCTTCCCCACGTCCACATACAAGAACTCGTAATTAGCCGACACCACCGCCAACATCACTATACTATTAAACCCCTTGTAGTTATAATAGTACGACCCCGAGTTGGGTGGTGGGACGATGTGGACGTGTTTCCCATCAATTGCCCCTCCGCAGTTAGGAAAGTCCCACCGCTGGGCAAAGTGGGAGGCCACAGTCTGCCATTCCTGTGGCGTGGAAGGAAACTGTTGAGGAAAAAACAATAAACATTACTATTTTTTCATAGAAACCTGGCAAGCAGATTAGACACAAACATTATGGGGCAACCTCCAGATAGCATTTATTAAGGGGAATTTAACAACAACAAAGTATAAGGTACACCTATCATATTCCCCCTCCCCCCCTCTCATGGGCCATTTCTAACATTATAGGGGGGGGGGACTCTTGGACAGGTAATCCTCTTCACTTCATTGAGAGATGAATGCCTAAATACAGGGTATTACTTGGAACAGCCCCTCCTTAGTTACACTATTGGCAGCCCACTGGACAGGTAAGAAGTGTCATAATACAAAGATATAAATACACACTGTACACATTTGAGCACATTTGGACATTCTGCTATTACCTATCAAGATCATAATAGGATACAAGAACTTTAAACAGTACCATTGGAAAGTATTCAGGCAGGCCCTTGCACTACATGCTTTGGGGAATTCATCCATAAATCTGACCAGTAAAGAGATGGGTATAGTGTGTATGGGTTTGGCAAAGTCAGCAGATAGATGATTGAGGATAGAGAATTGGGATCAGCTGACTTAGCAGTTGGGGGGAGGGAGGGTTACCAAAAATTTGGGGACACCACAAAAAAAAGCCTCTGGCCCTCTGCCTGAATTTAAATCCAAAATAACATTTCCAAACATTTTAGGGGGTGTTTGGGGTAAAGCACTACTATGGAGCTGATAAAATACATTGTTAAGTGACTACATGAGGTGAATATAGGGCAGGAGACACCATGCTGGAGAGGTTATTGAAGGGCAAATATGTATGAAGGACATAAAATAATAATTACATAAAAATCCAGCATGCATGAGAACAAAGGGGACATTCACAGCATAATACAATCATGGTAATTAGGGAATGAGGAAAGAAATACAATATATTATCAAACATTCAATACAATAAAATGTGATATAAAAGGATAAAAATCTTACCTTCATATACTCCTTCTGTAGGACCTGGATGATGGCAGAACAGGTCTCTGGGATAATGATCCCCAGAGCCTGGGGGGAGATGCCTGTCGAGAACTTGAGGTCCTGCAGGCTTCTCCCTGTGGCCAAATACCGCAAGGTAGCGACCAACCTCTGCTCCGGAGTGATGGCTTGCCTCATGCAGGTATCCTGCCTGCTGATATAGGGGGTCAGCGAAGCCAACAAACGGTGAAACACGGGGTCCGTCATCCTGAGAAAGTTCCTGAAATCATCAGGATTATTCTCACGGATCTCACGGAGCAAAGGCATATGACAGAACTGGTCACGCTGAAGCAACCAATTCTTGGTCCATGAACTCCTCCCCACCCTGTTCATGGACTGGACTTGTGTGAAGGTCAGGACCCCAACACCAAGCCCCCGCACAGCACGAACTCTACGAGGAGTACGCATACGAAACATGGCTATAAAACGGTCGGCTGCTCAGAACGAAGTAACAGAACGCACTGAAGAACAGCAAGGCCTGTGAAGAGCGACCTGAAAACCAGTAACGAACGAACAAGAATACAGTGACTAAAGTCACGCGGAACTTGCTTGCACGCACTGAAGAGCAGATACAAACCCACAAGCACAAACTGAACGGCAGAAAACGATCTGAAAGCCACGAGTCTGAAAAACCGCGAATCGTCTCTCACCAAACTTTTACTAACACGAGATAAGCAAAAGGAGCCCAAAGGGTGCTGCGCTTGGTTCTGAACGGGCCTTTTCTAGTCTCGTCGTACGTGCTTGACGTCACCGCGTTCTTGGCCATCTTAAATTCCGACAACTTTGTGCGACCGTGTGTAGGCAAAACAAGTTTGAGCCAACATCCGTAGGAAAAAATCCGAGGATTTTGTTGTCGGAATGTCCGATCAATGTCCGACCGTGTGTACGGGGCATAAGAATGCCTAACAATCAAAGTGAACTTTTTACTTCTAAAGTCAGAATAGCAAGAGGCCAGAGGCCAAGATAAGATCAACACAAAAAACTTAGGTAAGACAGTCCAGAGCAACAAATAACAACGTCGTGGTTATGCACACAGGGCAACAGATAGAGAAGGCCACATACCAAAGACACACACACAGAGACAGCAAGCAGATCCCAATTTCATTTAACGGTGGAAGATGTGGTTGAGCTGACACATACCAAAGACACACACACAGAGACAGCAAGCAGATCCCAGGTGATATCTAGATAGGGCTTATTCCATTGTTCTTAACAAGAATAGAAATTAATTATTACATAAAAAACGTACACACAAAAAGCCAATAGAAGGAGTAATAAACCTTCCTTAGTAATTCCATATAGTTTGGAGTATAAACAGATTAAGCATAGTGCAGAAATACTTAGTTATTTTCTAATGATTCTGTATGTGCACAAATTTTAGATGGTGGTAATGTCTTTGTAGTTAGAAGAGCCAAATCTTAGGGCAACTATTTAGCACCCAGTCTTTTTTAATCTGATAGTGTATGCACGCAATCACCTACTTGGCTACATTTTAAAGGAAACTTTAAATGTGGCTCTTCTGAGTGCCTTTGTTGTTCTCACATATTGCCAGGACAGGATATACATTCGAGTGATGATAGAATTTTTAAAATGAACACATTTTTTAACTGCAACTCATCTTATGTAATTTATGTCATAACATGTGGTACCTGTTCCAGCAGTATGTGGGTAGAACTGTTTGTAAACTCAAGGATAGATTTAGGGAACATTTGGGTGACATTAGGGGCAACAAATCTACTAATGTTGCCCGTTACTTCAATCACATACATAATGGTGATTTATCCTTGGTTAAGGTTCAAATCATAGAAAAAATAAAAACACCAGTGGGGGGAGATGTTTTTTGCCTCCTATGTAAAAGAGAGGTTATTTGGATCTTTCAATTACAGAGCAGAATACCTATCGGAATAAATTTTGAATGGGATGTGACACACTATTACGAATGATAGTACTTATTTGGACACATACCATCCATATTAATACATTTTAGTTCTCTATCTATATGTTGTATTTTCTGTCAGATTTTTTTACATGAAATCTGATATAAACCATTAGTGTATTTTTACATGGTTTTGATGTGTATATTTATTGAAATTAAAATGTTTACTTCTGCTTTTTCTGCAGACTTTATGCAACATTTTTTCTTTGCATTTTTTGTATGCATTTTTTCCTTGCGACTTCCATTATAAGTATTTTTTGCTGGCTCCATGGCTATATATATATGTAGGAAGGCCAGTATGGTGGCCTGAATTTATGGGAGGAGCCCGGTGGGTACTTAAGCAGCCCGCTCACCTGTGGTGCTTGTCGGTTTCCTGTGCGCGATACACGTCACTAGGCCGACTATTCGATACACCAGCGTCCGCAAGTCCTTGCCTCGCAAAAACTCCGTATTCGATATCGTTCTCAAAACTTTCGAAGTCCGCGTTTTTCGTTCGTAGTTTGTACCACGCGGCTGGCTTGGCTGTCGCAGGTAAGGTCCCGTCGGACTTTTCGTTTCATATCGGGTCACTAAACCGTAATTTCAATTTTCGTATCACTCGCTTTCTCATTAACTGCAATGTATATCGCATTTTTCGTTTCATGTCATGTCACTAAACCGTACTTTCAAATTCGTTACTCGCACTTCACTATTGCAATGTATATCGCTGTACTTTCGATATGTTACCATTTCGACAGCAGCGCGACGCAGACGTCGCTTCATTTCTAGCATGTCGGTGTTTAAAAAAAAAAAAAAAAAAAAAAATATATATATGCATCAGTAAACAGCCATAGCAAGTCGCAATTTGCAAGTTATCGGGCCAAGTCAGTTCGATACCAATCATTTCTCATTTCTGAAACATTCCAGAACTCATTTCTGACATTTCAAATCATTTCAAACATTTCATTTCAGTCACCTACTGCGCTCCGATTCGAATCCTGTCGCATCAAAAAGATGCACCGATTCGTTCCGGTGTGCCCCAGTTATTTGGCCTCATTTCTATACATGCTCCAGAGTTACGTTATTGTCTGTCATTAGTACCTCTGTCATGCTTATCATTTCATTTTCACCTATCACGTTCCGACATGAATCCAGTCGCATGGTAAATGCACCGATTCGTCTCGGCGTGCCCCAGGACTGGCCTCATTTCTATACATGCTCCAGAGGTTCGTTTGTCAGTCATTCATACCTCTGTCATGGTTATCATTTCATTTCCACCTATCACGTTCCGGCATGAATCCAGTCGCATGGCAATGCACCGATTCGTCTCGGCGTGCCCCAGGACTGGCCTCATTTCTATACATGCTCCAGAGTTACGTTTTCAGTCATTCATACCTCTGTCATGGTTATCATTTCATTTCCACCTATCACGTTCCGACATGAATCCAGTTGCATGGCAATGCACCGATTCGTCTCGGCGTGCCCCAGGACTGGCCTCATTTCTATACATGCTCCAGAGTTACGTTTCAGTCATTCATACCTCTGTCATGGTTATCATTTCATTTCCACCTATCACGTTCCGGTATGAATCCAGTCGCATGGCAATGCACCGATTCGTCTCGGCGTGCCCCAGGACTGGCCTCATTTCTATACATGCTCCAGAGTTACGTTTTCAGTCATTCATACCTCTGTCATGGTTATCATTTCATTTCCACCTATCACGTTCCGACATGAATCCAGTTGCATGGCAATGCACCGATTCGTCTCGGCGTGCCCCAGGACTGGCCTCATTTCTATACATGCTCCAGAGTTACGTTTATCAGTCAATTGTATCTCTGTCATGGTTATCATTTCATTTTCATGTATCACGTTCCGACATGAATTTAGTCGCATGGAAAATGCACCAATTCGTCTCAGCGTGCCCCAGGATTGGCCTCATTTCTATACATGCTCCAGAGTTACGTTTATCAGTCAATTGTATCTCTGTCATGGTTATCATTTCATTTTCATGTATCACGTTCCGACATGAATTTAGTCGCAAGGAAAATGCACCGATTCGTCTCGGCGTGCCCAGGATTGGCCACATTTCTGATACATGCTCCAGAAATCCGGATCATAGCTGAATCGCAGACACCAGGGATTGACCCGTATCTCTGTCATGCAATTTCTACCATTTCACTCCCACAACGCATCACCATTTCGAAACCAGTCGCATCTGAGGTGCACCGATTTGTCACGGCATGCATCACTGGTTCCGATCACATTTCATACCTTTACCAGAGCTCGGTTAGTTGCCAGTCGCTAACACGGCACATCCAATTCGAGCCGCGGTCAAAACAATCATTTCTCTCATTTTATTTAATACTGTACTCCTATTCGAATCCAGATGCATCAAACAAGCACCGATTCGTCCCAGGAGCACCAATATTTTCAGTTGCCCCATTTCAATACATGCTCCAGAGCTCGGTTCACGGTCGAACAAATCGTGACACGACCAGGCCGCACCTCGGTCATGCAGTTCATTCATTTCACAATCAAAGCAAACATTTCGAATCATTTCATTGTTACAAGATTGCAAGCATCATACAAATCATTGCTTCAAGTTACTTAGCAATCCCTTCACGAATTGTCACCTTTTCATTTTTCCTCAAAAAAAAAAAAAAAAAAAATCCATACCTATACCAAAGCTCGGTCGGTTGCCAGTCGCAAAACACGGCACAACCAATTCAAGCCTCGGTCAAGGTAAACATTTCTCTCATTTCATTTCATGCTGCGCTCCGATTCGAATCCAGATGCATCGAACAAGCACCGATTCGTCCCGGTGTGCACCAATGTTTCTTCTGTTGCCTCATTTCAGTACATGCTCCAGAGCCCGGTTCACGGTCGCGTCAGTCACGACACGACCAGGCCGGACCTTTTTGTCATACAGTTCAGTCATTTCAAACATCAAGGCAAACATTTCGAATCATTTCGTTCTCACAAAAAAAAAAAAAAAATATACGAGCTCAAAAACAGGATATTCTCATCAGATCAAATCATGTCACAGGCCGGCAGCGAAGACTTCACGGCCCCTCCGTCGGCTTTCACACAGGCCTCATTTCACTACCTCACAGTACGTACGAAGTGGGAATATTCGTTCAGCAGCCATCGACAAACAAACCATAGATCGGCTCTTACAAACAGAACTAGACCAAGAGTACGTTATAGGCCTTTCACTCAGCCCCCTTTCAGCACTTTGAGAGTCAGCCCTATTTGGGGGCTTGTCAAGAGCAAATTCACAGATAAATTACGTTTGGGGTACCACCTGTCTGCGCCTCATTCTTCCCACATCCCCAGTCTCAATTCCCTGATTCCCTCCGAAGAATTCTCCCTAAAATAGTCCTCCGTAGACATGCCGATACAAGCAGTCATCAAAGCAGGTACAGGTGCCTGGCTTTCCAGAGCCGACATCTCGGATGCCTTTAGGCTCCTGCCTATCCGTCCATCCCTTTGGTGCTGGCATGGCGTCAAGTGGAAGGAGGCATATTGTTTGGCCACAGAACTGACGTTCGGTTCGAAGAGCAGCCCTTGGCTCTTCGACACATTCGCTCAGTCTCTTGCTTGAATACTGTTACACAAGGCTCAGTGACAAAAGTCATCCATTACCTGGACGACTTCCACTAATAGAACCTCCCAGCAAGCCCCCAGGAGACCTCGACAAACTCAGAGCGATATTCGGAAAACCCAATCCTCCCATCACCGAGCACAAAGTAGAAGGCCCAGCACATAACATCACCTTCTCGGGGCCAACTTAGACACCTGCGCTATGCAAGCCAGTCTCCCCCTCGACAAACTAACCCGCATTAAGGCGGTCCTTCACAAATTCACCCACATCAAGGGGTGTACCAAGAAGCAGTTGCAATCTCTCCTGGCAATGCTGAATTTCGCCATACGAATTATTCCACAAGGCCGCACCTTCGGGTCACGCCTGCGGAGATTCCTGCCAGAAACACAAGACCCCGATCAGATCTTAAATCTAGACTCCGCAGCAATAGCGGACCTATCTATGTGGGACGAATTCCGTCCTCCCGGAATGGCATATCCCTAATTATACCCATGGTTTCAGCCCTGTCACCCCAGGTGGTGACAGACGCGGCAGCCACCACAGGTTTCGCTGCAATTTTTGGCCATCATTGGTTTTCAGGACCCTGGCCTCAACAGATACTGTTGATACCCGGCTTTATTCAAAACATCTTCCCTCCTCGAACTCTATCCCATGGTGGCAGCTGCACAACTCTGGGATCACCATTGGACAGGGCAAACCGTAGTCTTCACCACCGACAATCAGGCCACGGCAGACATCAACAAAGACAGGTCCAATTCCCCAGCAGTCATGTCCTTCCTGCGCAGTTTGGTACAATTGTTCTTACAGCATCAGTTTAACATACACTGTGCATTATTCCAGGCAGACAAGTTAGCTGCTAACGCACTGCCACGTTCTAACTACACCTCCTTTTCAAACAGGTTCCCGGAGCCGATCCAGTGTCGGCCCCTATCCCTGCCTGGTCATAACTGACCTTGGACTAGTTTAACATTTACAAGGAGCAACGCAGCTCATCAATCGCTCACTCTCTCATAACACACTCAAAGCCTACCAGACAGCTTGAAAGGCGTTCAATAAATTTCTCACATCCTGCCGTAAAGGACCAATAGATGTCAAACAGGTACTGACCTTCATTTCATACTGCCACACTCAGCTGGCTTTATCTTACAATACCATTCGGCTACACCTAGCCGGCATACAACATTTCGTGACCCTGAAAGACCCCACAAAATCTTCACTGTTCTCATCACACGCTATACGAGCCATCCTAAGGGGCATCCAGAAACAACAACCAGTGATCAGCACTAAGCGCTTACCCATTACGGGGCCCATCTTCAGGGATATGTCGACTATTCTGGCTACTTCGCCATTCGGTCTGCTGCCCAGCACGGTCCTACAAGCAGCCATATAGTTGGCTTACTACGGGTTCACCTATAACCACCCCTCAGACCAAGTACTACGCAGACGGCACTTGCTTCGCCACCAAGACCATTTCATCCTTCACCTCGAGGTTTCTTAGACCCAGGAAACAGGCTCTGGAGTGGACATTCACCTCTACAGAACTAATAACAGCTGGTGTCCAGTCACCGTATTTAACCGTCTCCTCTCACTCCTGCCTGAACAATCGGACACCAGTCCTCTTCTACCATTCCCAGTTAAACCCTTAAAACGCATGTCACTTTGCAAAACACATAAGGATACTTCTCCGCAAATCTTCACCTTAAACCCAGTCAGTACTCCGGACACTCCTTCCGCATCGGAGCAGCCTCCGCGGCAACCCGCCAGGGGGTTCCGGACTGCGTCATTGGGGGGCTAGGCGGATGGAAGTCGGCCTGCGTCGCCCGGTATATACCCAGTCCTCGAATGGAGATGGCACAGGCATTCTCCAAATTGGCTCAATGGATACCTGAAAACCAATATATATTATACCCCTACCTGAATGTTTTTGCCCCCTTATTTTGGCATACCGGCCATTAGACCAAGGCACACTTTCAGGTCCATTTCATATGGTAAGTCCACACTTCCAGGTCTATTTCCGATGGTAAGTCTTATCTTTATTATAAGTGTTATCTATGTCCATACCGGACATAGGGCTCCGACCATAAGTAGGAAGGCCAGTATGGTGGCCTGAATTTATGGGAGGAGCCCGGTGGGTACTTAAGCAGCCCGCTCACCTGTGGTGCTTGTCGGTTTCCTGTGCGCGATACCCACCCTCCCATCCCCATTTCAAGGCATTCATTTCATTTCATTCATTTCATCTCATTTCTCTCTACAGAATAATCATTTCTTAAAACCAGGGTATGCCCCCTTATTTTGGCATACCGGCCATTAGACCAAGGCACACTTTCAGGTCCATTTCATATGGTAAGTCCACACTTCCAGGTCTATTTCCGATGGTAAGTCTTATCTTTATTATAAGTGTTATCTATGTCCATACCGGACATAGGGCTCCGACCATAAATATATATATATATATATATATATATATATATATATATATATATATATATATATATATATATATATATATATATATTAATGTTTCTTTTTGCACAGATGATCTTTCAGGATTTTTGATCATTGATTGTTTTTTATTTCTACTTATCAGTGTTTTATATTGGACATGTACATATATGTGCCAAATAATGGAACTGGATATAGGTATATGTGTGTTTTTAAGACAAATACATTATTTTTCCATAATGTTTCTTTTCTTTATTAACAACATATATGTCTATATATTATTTCCTATGTTGATTTTATTATGGTGTGAGGTTTGTCTGGAGCAGAGCCAATTAAGCACTTCAATATTATATAGCAATGTTAAGAATGTTTAAGGTTTATGTTCGCTAGTGCTTAAGGGTTATGACTAAGTAAAGGAATTTGTGAAACGTGTCAACTATGCTCCCCTCTTTGTAAACGTTTTGGATGTTGGATGATTTTAATACAATAAAATGTCTTCCTTATTCTTGGAGTGCGGTCATACGCTTTTGCCTTTTTGAATCATTCATCCAGATCACAGATTGGACCAGCACCTAATTATTAAGGAGAACATTACCATCACCTGGAGCGGTGTTACCTGTTTGTTCATTACTCCATTATGGAATGCTGACACTTGCAGTCCATACATTTTACGTTACTATTATTACCATAGGGTATTTGTAGTCCTTCTGTTTTTGGCTGTTTTATGTTTATAATTAATGCAGATAGCTGGCTCCTTGCCCTACGTATGGAATGCTGGTATTTGCAGTCCATATACTTCGTGTTATCATTATCTTCATATGGTATCTTGGTCATTACTTTTTTATTATTTTTTATTTTTTGTTCTTTCCTTGGACTATGTTCTTTCTTATTTGTGCAGTGTTTTATGTCATCAATAATTAGTATTTTTAATTCCTTTTTTAAATTCTGTTTTTATGGATTACCTCCATTATTGTCAATTTTATTGTGCATATACAGCACATGAATCACAGCTGCTGCTGTTTTCCCCGCCCGTGATTCCAACCCGTACCCGCCCCCAGCTACTATATAAAGCCTTGTGCTCTTACTCTCCATTATTGGCACGAAGGAGCCAATTGCATGCTACAAAACACCCCTTTTTCCTTATTTCTGGACATCTGCGGCCGACGCTGGCCCCAGCTGCTTCCTGCTGACGTCATTTCTGAGTCCAGTGTTGCACGCTGGTCCTGGCACTGTTCTTCCTGGTTGCTTCTCCTTGCTTCTCCTTGCGGCTTCCCTCTGATCGTCGACTGGGATTCATCAACACTAGCTGCATACCGGACCACCCTCAGGACTGCCTATTGTTGGACCTTATACCTCCTCCTTCATCATGGATATGACGAGCCTTTCCCTTTTCTACTTCTACTAAGTGTGTTTTCATCCTTGGGCAATAAGTTAAGCTTTGTGTTACTGCACTTAGAAGCACCTTTTATTTGTTTTTCATTTTAAAACTTCACTAATGCACAACAATATACTGCATTAAGTGTGCACCAATGCATGTCAATATACTGCAGTAAACATACACCTAACACACCTCAATATACTGCGGTAAACATGCACTAACGCACGTCAATATACTGCAGTAAATGTACACTAATGCACATCAATATACTGCAGTTAACATGCACTAATGCACCTCAATATACTGCAGTAAGTGTACACTAATGCAGTTCAATATACTGCAGTAAACGTGTACTAATGCATGTCAATAGGACAGAGGGGTGGCAGTGGATGTGGTATACTTGGATTTTTGCAAAAGCATTTGACACAGTTCCCCACACACAGCTAATGTGTAAGGTAAAGTCTATAGGCTTGGAAAGATCAGTTTGTAAATGGATAGAAAACTGTATAAAAGACAGAATTCAGAGAGTAGTGGTTAATGACTCTTACTCTAATGGTCTAAGGTTATTAGTGGTGTACCCCAAGGTTCAGTGTTGGGACCCCTACTTTATAATATATACTAATATCTTTATAAATGATATAGGGTCTGGGAATAAAAGTACCATTCTGTCTTTGCAGATGACACCAAGCTTTGCAGTAAAATAATGTCCTTACAGGATGTCTCCAATTTACAAGCCAACCTCAATATTAAGTAATATTTGCAGGGATGCCATGGAGCCTTACAATCTCCTTAATGAAGACTTCTGCGGTTTTGTCAGCAGAGTGAAAGTGAGCCATCTTGGAAAGTCTATCCACAACCACAAAGATGGTAGTGTGGTTTTCTGAGGGTGGTAGCTCAACAATAAAATTCATGGAGATCATCCTCCATGGTCTTTGTGGGACAGGTAGTGGTCTCAACAGACCCCAAGCTTTAGACTTGCTGCTCTTGTTCCGATTATAGACAGTGCATGACTCCACGTAGTTCTTGCAGTCCTTCATTAACTGTGGCCACCAAAACATGCACTGGAGAAGCTCTGACATCTTGTGCACACCAAAGTGACCAGCTAACTCGTGGTCATGGCAGGAATTAAGAACAGCAACTCGCACCTCCTGTGGTACCAAAATCTTAGCTTTGTACCACAACAGATCATCCCTTGTTTGTAAAGTGACATCAGGCGGGGGAGAGACCACTATGGAAGCTTGTTTGATCTGGGCCAGCAAATCTCCTTGAAGCAAGAGGAAGTTTCCTGAAGACAGCATGGTGTCTGGAGGTGAAGAGGCTTCGGATTCACTGAACATCCTAGAAAGAGCATCAGGCTTGGTGTTCTTCGACCCGGGCCTGTAGGTAATATGAAAAGAAAATCGAGTAAAGAAGAGTGCCCACCTGGCCTGACGTGGTCTCAACCTCTTCGCGGCTTTAAAACACTCAAGATTCTTGTGGTCCGTGTAGACAAGAATTGGATGTGCCGCTCCCTCTAAAAGGTACCGCCACTCTTTGAGTGCGACCTTAATTGCCAGTAGTTCTGAATTCTCTGTTGTTCGAACACACACTTCTCGGGTTTTGCATACAAGCCATGGCATTGAAGTCTTGTTAATACCTTTGTAACATGTTCACGATGCTCGATCAGGGAAGGGGAGAAGTTCAGGATATCATCTAAATATACAATAACGAACAAGTCAAGATAGTCTCTGAAAATATCATTTACAAAGTGCTGGAAGGTAGCAGGGGTGTTGCAGAGCCCAAAGGGCAGCCTAAATATTCAAAATGCCCGAACCGGGTGCGAAAGTCAGTCTTCCATTCAACGCCACTCCGGATGCGGACTAAATTGTAAGCCTCACGAAGATCCAGCTTGGTGAATATTACTGCAGTCCCCAGTCTTTGGAATAATTTGGGTACCAGAAGAAGGGGGTACTGATTCTTGATCGTGATTTTATTAAGCTCCTGATCATCTACGCAAGGGCGTAGCGAATGGTCTTTTTTCTCCACAAAGAAAATTCCCGCTCCTGACTGGCCTGGACCTAAGAGCGGAACCATCGGCCAAATGCACAGAGAGTCCTTTTGCTATGTGGTGACTGGTGGCAAAAGTTGAGCCTATGAAACTGCTGCAGGCTCCAGAGTCAATGATAGTGGTGACCTGGGTATTCCCTCCTGCGAGCTGTAAAAGAAGGGAAACAGCCAGGTGAGAAGCATTATTAGGCACAGCAGGTGTAAGAGCAGAGAAGGTGGTGAGGCACTTAAGGAGCTTAGCGGGACAGGTCCTCACATAATGTCCTGATTCTCCACAGTAAAGGCAGAAGTTTTTGGCTCGCCTGCGTTGTTGTTCTTCAGGAGTAAGAGTAGGGCACAATAGGCCTAACTGCATGGGCTCGGCGGCATCAGGAGTAGAGGCCACTTGAGCTGGGGAAGCAGACTGAGGAAAACTGGGTACACGAGGAAGCATCCAGACAGGACGGGAAGGACTGGCAGAGTGTTCAGATCTTCTTTCCCTTAATCGCCTATCAATTTGAATGAGGGCGTCTAAAGTCTCTGACATGCCCACTCGGGCTAGTTCATCCTTTAATGATTCGGAAAGACCCATGCGGAACTGGTACCGCAGGGTGGCATCGTTCCAGTTGGTATCGCAACTCCAACGCCTAAACTCACATACATAGTCTTCCGCTGGTCTGCGGCCTTGCTGAAGGGAATGCAGGGCCACCTCCGCAGTAGCTGTCAGTTGCGGGTCTTTGTAAAGCCAAGACATGGCTTGGAAGAAAGAGCTCAAATTATCAAGAGAGGCATCCTGCTCCAGAAGGCGATGGGCCCATGACTGAGGTTCACTCAGCAGCAGGGAGATGACGAAGCCCACTTTAGTAGATTCGAGAGCAAAAGTCCTTGGCTGCAGGGCGAAGAAAAGCTTGCAGGCATTACGGAATGCTCTGAATTTACTACTGTTCCCAGAGAACCTTTCGGGTGTGGGGACCTTGGGTTCAGGCGGCAACATCACCACTGGAGGAGCAGCAGAAGTCCCGGATGAATGTGGTGTGGATGCGGACAGAACCTGAACACGTTCCTCCAGCTGGTTATAGCCTTCTTGAAGGTCCTTTACAGCCTGAGTAAGTCCAGAAAGGTGACGGCAAAGCTCATCCATCGGGGAGGCTCCCTGTGTGGGCTCGGACATGGCTATAAAGTACTGTCACGTACCTGGTGGTCGAGCCCACTTATGCAGGGAGCGGCTTCTCATATACCTCTGGCTCGAGAACCCCTGATAGAGCAGACAGGGGCTCGGGAGTGCAAAGGGGCACAAGCGCCTAATGGTTTGCAAGTGTAGGGGCTGATCCAGACTTCTGATGTGCTGCCAGGAGACCAGTTGCGGACTGCAGCAGGGACCCTGAAGCAGGCAGGAACAACAGGAAGCTGGAAGCTGTATTTGGTGAGGAGGAATATTGTAGTCCCAGGGAGGCAAGCTGGTAACTGAAGCCTGCGGACAGCAAAGAGGTGTAGCAGTTCAGGAGAAACAGCAAGGATGACCAGACCGACAGCTGGAGGCAGCAACAACCGGGAGGTGTTCTGTAGTTCGGATCACAAGCAGGTTTCAGGCAGGCCAGGTCATACACTGGCGGGCAGATACAGTACAGGAGCAGCAGGCAAAGCGTAGTCTAGTAGCAGGCCCGGTTGGTAACAGGCGGGCAGCGAAGGACCAAGAAGTAGGCAGAAGAGGCATCAGGACAAACCAGGATCAGAGGCAGGCAGCAAGCGGGGAAGGTCAAAGGCAAGCCGGGTAACAGGAATCAGGTAAGCAGGATAACAGGCAGCAAGGGATCTCAGGAGACCGGACAGCAAGATGGCATGGTGACAGACTCCTTTAAATGGTGCTTTCAGCGGCAAGCACCGTCACGTGCCTGTGCACACTATCGCGCGCACGCCGGGCGGCTCTTTTGATAGGAATTCTGCGCACAGATCTTCCACTGTCAGCTGGACTGCTGGGACGTCTTCCTTGACAGAGAGAGAGATATCATTTTGCCCCTATACAAATCATTAGTAAGACCTCATCTGGAATATGCAGTTCAGTTTTGGGCACCAGTACTTAAAAAGGATATCGGGGAACTGGAAAAAGTGCAGAGAAGGGCAATCAAACTGATAAGAGCCATGGAGGAGCTCAGCTATGAGGAAAGATTAGAGGAACTGAATCTATTCTCTCTTGAGAAGAGGAGATTAAGGGGGATATGATCAACATGTATAAATGCATAAGTGGTCCATATAGTGAACTTGGTGGTGAGTTATTCGCTTTAAGGTCAGCACAGAGGACAAGGGGGCACTCTTTTTGTCTAGAGGAAAACGGATTTATTTATGTATTTCAGGGTCTCATATAGCGCCGTCAATTTACGCAGTACTTTACATATACATTGTACATTCACATCAGTCACCTCAAGGAGATTACAATCTAGGGTCCCTAACTCACATTCATACATACTAGGGACAATTTAGACAGGATCCAATTAACCTACCAGCATGTCTTTGGAGTGTAGGAGGAAACCGGAGTACCCGGAGGAAACCCACACAGACACAGGCACAGGGAGAACATGCAAACTCCAGGCAGGTAGTGTTGTGGTTGGGATTCGAACCAGCAACCCTTCTTACTGCTGGGTGAAAGTGCTATCCACTACACCACTGTGCCGCCCATTTAATCTCCAAATACGGAAAGGTTTCTTCACAGTAAGAGCTGTGAAAATGTGGAATAGACTCCCTCCAGAAGTGATTCTGGCCAGCTCAGTAGATTGCTTTAAAAAAGGCCTGGATTCTTTCCTAAATGTACATACCGTATATACTCGAGTATAAGTCGAATTTTTCAGCACATTTTTTTGTGCTGAAAGTGCCCCCCTCGACTTATACTCGAGTCAAGCACTTTTCTGCAGCAGAAAATTTCATTTCCCGAACCGACTTTGGGGCCCAGTATCTCAGGGCCACTTGGTGCTAGGAACCCCACATTTGGTGTACAAACCCAGTGGAACTGGTACCACAACATATCCAAAGCTGAAGTTCCTAGCACTAAGTGGCCCTGAGATACGGGGCCCCAAATTCGGTTCGGAAAATGTCATTCTCTGCTGCAGAAAAGTGCTTGACATTTTCTGAACCGAATTTGGGGCCCCATATCTCAGAGCTATTTAGTGCTAGGAAGCCCAAATTTGGTGTGCAAACCCAGTGGAATTGGTTCCATCACATATCCAAAGCTGGGGTTCCTAGAACCAAGTGGCCCTGAGATACGGGGCCCCAAAACCAGTTCGGAAAATGTCATTCTCTGCTGCAGAAAAGTGCTTGACATCTTCTGAACTGATTTTTGGGGCCCTGTATCTCGGGGCCACTTAGTGCTAGAAACCCCAGCTTTGGAAATTTTATGGAGCTAGTTCCACTGGGTTTGCACACCAAATTTGGGGTTCCTAGCACTAAGTGGCCCTGAGATACAGGGCCCCAAATTCGGTCAACTATGTCCATCTGCAGCAATGTCATTTCGGGACCCTTTGGGTTCAGAGACCCCAAATTTTGGCTGCAGCTAGGGGGCATCTAGGAACCCTTAACTACTGAGTTTGAAGTTCAGGGGACCTATGGCTGCAAATGGGCACAGTGAGGCATGCAAATGGACACAGTGATGTTGCAAATGGGCATTGTTGACCTTCTTTTCCACTTACAGTAGCTGTGCATTTCTCACCCTCGTCTTATACTCGGGTCAATAAGTTTTTCCCATTTTCTTTGTGGTAAATTAGGGTCTCGACTTATACTCGGAACGACTTATACTCGAGTATATACGGTAATATAACTGTGTACTGACATGTATAGGTAAAGTTGATCCAGGGAAAATCCGATTGCCTCTCAAGGATCAGGAAGGAATATTTTCAGCTAATGGAGCAAATTGGATCACGCTTTGCTGTTTGTTTGTTTTTTTGCTTTTTGCCTCTGCATCATTTGTGGGTGTAAGATTGTGTATATGGGATTGTATGTTTTTTTTTGTTGAATTGGATGGACTTGTGTCTTTTTTCAACCTGACAAACTATGTAAATGTGTAATATACTGCAGAAAACATACACAAATGCTCCTCAATATATGCACACTAACTTGATAGTAGCAATCAACAGAGCCCTTTCCTATCTCTCTCCACTCCAATATAACACTCCAACTCTATTCCTTACACGTATTCAGAACACAATCTTAATCAGATCACTTCTGTATATTTATATATGGTCAGAATATGGAGAACTTTACTCGGACATGTTACATGTAACATAGGCTTCATTATATTCTGCTGCTTGGACATAATTGTAATGTGTAGCTTGGTATATGTGAAAGGTCAGCTTCAATCATACATGACTCAGAGCCATCATCTTATATTCCTCTCTATAGGTGAGGGTCTGCCGGATCAGATTCTGCTGGATGAACTCGGACATTCCCTGACTCTAGAGCTGAAAGGTAAATAAAACCCGTAGTGTATCTATCACAGGAATCACTTTGTGTAAGGTGCGGAGATGCTGTTGGAATAATTACACTTCATTTGTACCATCTACTCCACTGAGGGCTTCTAGATCTGAATCTTTAGAAATTATAATGATGATTTATGTACACCGATTATACTGGATCTGGGGTCTGTCTTCTCTTACCAGGTTCATTGTTCTTGAACACTAAATTGTATTCCATTTTATTCCACGGCCAGAAGCTCATTGCAGGAAATGGATCTAAAAAAAGTGTTCTCACCAATCGACTACCGTATTGCCCATTAAAATCTGTAGCCTGCCAACTTCAGATGTCAGAATGCTTCTATCTGTGTGAGGTATTGTGACATCATAACCCAACAGATGTGTTTGTGAATAATACTATATGAGCACAATGTCAGAGATTTCATAGTGATTACAGGACTGGGAACCATGATGATTTGTTCCTGAATGATAGAGGAGATTTGGATGTCACTTATTAATCAGAAACATCCAAAGATTTACATTCCTAGTTCTTATCTGTAATATCACCTAAAGTTGTTCTAAAGGCTTAAGATTTTGTTTACCTTCTTGCATTCTATGAAGATAAAGGACAGCCTCATCTTTATCCATGACCAAAGTTTTAAAGCAACACCTACAGCAGTAGAACACTAGGCAGAAAAAACGTTGGCACCTCCTATGGACAGTCTTCCCTGGACTTAAAACCCCTTCTCTACTATAGGCCTCCAGTCATTATGCCTACTGCCAGGAGTATGGATGTATTGTTTTATGCTGGAAAATGTGGCCTTATAGCTGTCTTATTTTTGTCCTTTTCTTTTACTGGGATTTTTTCATGTGGAGATCTTCTATCAACAGTAGGGAGGAGCTTTCTGTTCGGGTCGAACATGAGTTCCACTCGAACATCGGCTGTTTGCCCGTTCTTCGAAAACCGAACATTATGGGCCATTAGCACCAAATTTGAGTGGTGCGTAACGGCCCATAATGCACTGCATGGATAAATGGACATCAGGTAGATAAATGGGTACCCAATGGGTAGGCATTTCAGGGGAGTGGTACATCAGGGGGTGATAGGGAACTAATACCAGGATTAGGGTTCAAATGATCACATAGATCCCAGATTTTGGAAAATTGCGGGAGGGTATCATGTACTATTGCAGTAAGGCGTTCCACTCTACATATCTGCTCCAACGTTTGTAGGACCTGTGAGAGAGAAGGCTGGGAGGGGAAAAGCCACCGCAAGGGTTTAGCCCTTTTTGCAGCAAGCAAAATAAAGGTGGCCAGTTTTTGGGCATATTTGGAGAGTCCAGGGATCGGCAGACCTAACAGAAAGTGGACATGGTCTAGTGGGAGGGAAATACTAAACAAATCCTGTATAAAGGTCTGAATGGTTATCCAAAATGGGCTTATCAGTGGGCAGTCCCAGAAAATGTGGAAATGCGAGCCAATGTCTCCCCGGTATCTCCAATATACCCGAGGAGTCTTGGGATCATGCCTATGCAAAATTTCAGGGGTTTTATACCAGAAAAATAATATTTTATAAGCCGTCTCTTTTTGTTCCACACATTGTGATGATTTGGAAATAGCTTCCAAAATCTTCTGCCATTGAGAGAGAGAGAGAGAGAGAGTGATTCACCAACTGGGACCATTTTTGCATATAAGAATGGGAGATGTCAGTAATAGGGGTTGCATTATGTAAGAACCTGTAAATGTCAGTAATGAGATGAGTCTGATATGGTCCTTGAGCACAGAGGAGTTCAAACGGGGTAAGTCTATCAAGGCTCAAAGTAGACGATTTAGAGGCAAAGTAGTGTCTAATCTGAAGGTAGGAGTAGAATAATTGTTTAGGGATCTGGTATTTCTTTTGCAATTCTTCAAAGGGTAAAAGTGTACGGATAAGGGGATGCACAATGTTGCAAAGCTGGAAAATTTCTGCCTGTGTCCATGGAAGTATTCGATTGTATGATAGGCTGTCAGGGATATCGGGATTGAACAGCACTCTTAACAAAGGGGATGCGAGAGAGAACTGACGGGAGCATTTCTTCCATATGGCAAGGGAGAATAACATTGGGCCTAGGCATATGTTTCTAAGTTGGCACATGGAAGAGTGTAGATCTGCCCAGATCATGGCACTGGGATGTACCGGTCTAGTGATGCTTATTTCAATCTCTGCCCATATGTTGGGTGCCATTCTGGAGAACCAAGTGATAATTGTTTTAAGATGTGTAGCAAAATATTATTTAATAAGATCTCGGGCTCCCAACCCGCCCCGTGACTTGGGGGCAAACATTACTGAGCTTGCGATCCTGTGTGCTTTATAGAGCCAGATGAAGTTAAGAAATGTTCTCTGCATGGCTTTAAGTTGTAACATGGGAATAGAAATGGGGAGTGTGTCAAATAGGTAAAGGTGTTTTGGCATTATAGGCATCTTTAGGACATTGATGCAGCCCAAAAGAGAAATGGGATAAATATCCCATTGTCACAAGAGCCGGTCAATGTCCCGAAAGAGTGGGGGATAGTTAGCTTGATACAAAGTTGAGTACGAGGAGGTTATGTTTACACCTAGATATTTAAGGGAGTCTGGACACCAATGAAAAGAGTAGTTTTGTTTGAGAATGGTGGGATCTTAAGACTGACTGTGTAGAGGTAGAGCTTCTGTTTTACTTGTATTGATTTTATATCCAGATATAGAGCTGAAGTCCTTCAACAAGGCTATAAGATTAGAGAGACATATGAGGCCTGGTCAGAGTCAAAAGGACATCATCTGCAAACAAGGACAGCTTATACTCTTTTTGGCGTAACAGAACTCCCCGTATATCAGGGTGGATGCAAATAGCCGCAGCTAGGGGTTCCAGACAAAGAATGAAAGAGAGGGGGGATAAAGGGCATCCCTGTCTGGTCCCATTACTTAACGAGAAAGGTGACAATAAGTAAGAAGCTAATTGAACTTGGGATGAAGGACAGGAATAAAGGGCACTTAGGGCTGCTATGAAAGGACCTTCAAATCTATAGTTGGAGAGGGTAGCAAACAGATATGGCCAGCTAAGCCGGTCAAAGGCTTTTTGCGCATCCAGACTTAAGACTATGGCTGGACAGGATGTCTTGTTTAAAAGATCTATGAGATCAAATGTACGTCTCGTATTGTCTCCTGGCTCGTACAAAGCCTACCTGATCTTTATGTATAAGTCTAGGGATTATATGGGATAGCCTATTAGCCAGCACTTTCGTGAATATCTTGTAGTCTGAATTAAGTAATGCAATGGGCCTATAGTTATCAGGAAGGGAGGGATCTTTGCCAGGTTTTGGGATCACGGAAATATGGGCATGAAGAAATTGTGGGTGTGGTATAGTCCCTTTGAATAGTGAAGCATATAGAGAAATCATATGGGGGCTTAGAATTGGTAGGAAGGTTTTATAATAAGAGTAGGGTAGACCGTCCGGACCAGGGGCTTTTCTGGGTGGGAAGATGTTTAACTACCTCTTCCAACTCTTCAGGTGTAATTGCCGAATTCAGGGATGCAAGGTGTTCGAATGAAAGTTTTGGTAGCTGTAGGTGTTCAAAGAATAGATCGATTTTCTCTTTTGTGAAACTATAGTTAGGATCTGTCCGTAGACAATTATATAATTGTCGATAAAATTCTCCAAAAAGTTTAGACATAGTAAAGGGGCAATAGGTGGGAGTTCCATCAGTTTGTCTGAGAAAGTCAGTTTGCTCATCATCAAGGATCTAAGTTGGTTTCGTAATGACACTACAGTCTGGTGTCCAGCCACTGTGGGGGAAGTTAACAATAGTTTCTCAGCTGATCGCAGTTTAGACATGATAGTCAAGTATTGGAATGCTGCGTCTTTTTTAAGATGGGAACCTATAGCTATACATTGTCCCCGGAAAACGGCTTTATGTGCCTCCCACAGAGTGAAGGGCTCCGAGACCGTACCCATGTTAAGTTGAAAATATTCCGTCAGTAGGGGCGTGACCGGATGCCAGAGAGAGAGGAGGGCTGAGTGTGCGCTCCCCAGCCCGATGCCTCCGTGTCCTCCGGACCTAGCTCAGCGTCCCGGCCTGCCTGGCTGTGTCTCCAGCACTTTATAGAGCGTGATGCTCGCCCGGCCACCTGACCCCCCCTAAGCAGTGTGTGTCCCAGCGTTCCGGCGGTGTATTAACACAGCGGCTTGTGAGAGGAAGCAGCCGGAGCCCTCGGAGCGGCGTGGAGGAACACGAGACTCTAGTTGTTTGCGGTTGCCCGGGCAACGGCCTCGGCAACAGCAAGAAGAAGCGGTGGGGGCGGCAAGTGTCACCTACAGGAGGATCAAGAGGCTTCATTTCCAGGAGCGTCCCTGCACTACCCAGGTATCTGGTAGCATAAAGGTACTAGCCTGTGCGGCTGCATCAGGGGTGAACTGATCCCCCACCTCCCTAAGGGTCAGTTCATTGTTGCAGACAAAGGTGAGGGGGGAGGTTTAGGTGGACACAGGCAGAAAGCACACACTGCAAACACCCCTATTTTCAAACTGGGACAGTCTCCTTAGCATAGTAGCAAACGGGAGAAGTGAAGAGCGAGGGGGGGGGGATAGCATTAAACCCACGAGTGGCTCATCCCTTTCTTATACTTTGATAACTCTATATTATAAGTTATGACAAGGAAAAAGGGAGAAGAGCCACAACAGCAGGATAACACCAGCTCCCAAATGACTCGCACATCAAAAGAAAAGGTGAACCAGGCAGCAGCCGCTGCAGCGGCTAAGCTGGAAAAATTTGTGCACCCCTCAACCTCATCGCCATCTAAAAATACCCAGCTACAACAGGATAGATCGCATGCGGGGGGCTCAGGGGACAGGAGGAGCCTAGGAAAATGGCCAGCGGCAACACATACAACAAAAACGGCGAGCAGTAATAGCTCTGCAGGTGAAGCTGCGGGACTAGCAACCAACAAGGCTGTTGTGCACGACCCACCAACAGAAGCTGAACCCACACTAAAAGATGTTTTATGCGCAGTCAACTCCTGTAGGGCCTCCCTAAGCGACCTATGCGACCAGCTAACGGGCCTAAAGGAAGAGATAACTATACTAAGCCAAGAGCTGCAAAGGATCACTGCCAGAACAACTGTGCTGGAGGATAGAGTCAGCCAGGCTGAGGACGAATTAGCCCCACTGAAAAAAGAACTCAAGTCTTTAAAAACGCAGATGGGCGTATACAAAGCCAAAATGGAGGAAATGGAAAATAGGTCTCGCAGGTACAACGTGAGGATAGTAGGACTACCGGAGCGGTGTGAGGGCCCCCATCCTGAGGAGTTCTTGGAGAAGTGGCTTAGGGGAATATTTGGGACGGAAACCTTTTCTCACCTCTTTACTGTTGAAAGGGCCCACAGGATGCCAACTAGGGCCTCGCCAACAGGGGGGCACCCCAGGCCAATAATAATGAAACTTCTTAATTATAGAGACAAGGTAACATTGATGCGCAGAGCTAGAGAGCTGGGGGACATTTTATACAATGGTGCCAAGATCTTATTTTTTCCTGATTATTCCCCAGACCTCCAGAAACAGAGGGCTGAATTTAGGGACATTAAGCGCAATCTACGGTCCTACAATGTAGAATATGCTCTGCTGTACCCGGCGCGACTACGTATCACTGCCCTAGGGTCCACCCTTTTTTTCGATACAACAGCAGGGGCATCAAAGTGGCTGGAAGATAACAAAACGGACTTGCAGAGCTAGGGGTTAAACAAACTTAGACTTGGATAGGAAAAGAGGAAAATCTGATTTGTCATTATTTTTTTTATTTTTTTTTATTTTTTTTCTCTTCTCTCTTCCTTTTTTTCATTTTTCATTTTTTATAGTAATCAGCAGCTAACACGGGGGACATGGGAGGGGGGAAGGGGGGGGTTTGCGAGTCGGAAGCACGGATGAAGGATGCGACCACATTAGTGTTACACGTTTTAATTGTTGATCTAAGGGTTTGGAGGAGGGTCGCGGGAGGGGGGGAGGGAGGGAAGAGTGTGGTAGTGAGTCATAATGTATTTTTTCAATGTATGTGTGGGGAGATAATCCTTGTTTGTTTGGGAGGAGGGAAGAAGGTCACAAGTATAGCCCCTAGGGCTAGCCTAGCTAGGCAGAAGGGAGGGTCACGAACAAGGGTGGGTAGTAGGGGGATGCACGAAGTTGTGGGTGGGGGGGAGGGGGGCTCATAGGAAAACACAAGGTTTGGCAATGGAGTAAATGTCAGTCATATATAGTCACGAAGAGCGGGCTCATAAAAATAAACGTAAGGTATAATAGCACACGCGGTCTATATTTGCACTTAGGAGGTGGGGGGGAGCCCCCCTCTCCCCTCCTCTTTTCCTTTTCTATCTTTTTTTCGTCATCTATTTCCCTCGTTTTTTCTTTTTTCTACCTTTCTTTTCTTTTCTCTTTAAATTCTTCTTAATATGTTAAAGATAGGCTCTTGGAACGTTCGGGGTATGGGTGACCCTGCTAAAAGAGCAGCAGTTTTCACGGCACTAGAGGCTTATGGGGCTGAACTGGTTTGCCTGCAGGAAACACACCTCACTAATGACACCAAATTACAAGTCCGGAATTACAAATTCCAAGAACAGTACCACTCAGTTTACACCTCATATTCAAGAGGGGTGAGTATATTGGTGGGGAGAGATATTTCGTTTTCCTGCAGGGAAACCAGAATTGATGCATTGGGCCGCTATATCTTTTTGAGTTGCACTATGGAAGACAGGCCTATGGTAATAGCAAATATTTATATTCCTCCCCGTTTAAAACAGAGGTTATATTGGATTTGTTGGAATTTGTCGAGAACAAGCCAAACGTACCGATACTAGCGGTGGGGGACTTTAATGCAATTTTGGATAATAAAATGGATCGATTCCCGCCCATGAATCGGGCGGAAAGGGTCTCGGAGGGTCGGCTAGGCCAACTCCTGGAAGAGATCGGGTGGTGTGATTTGTGGAGATCCCACAACCCCAAAACCCGGCAGTATTCCTGTTATTCAGGCTCACACTCGACTCTTTCGCGCATAGACATGGCAGTAGGCAACAGCGAAGCTCTACAACTAATAGGGACTATAGAATACAAGCCGAGGGGCATATCGGACCACTCTCCCCTGACCTTGACCCTGAATTTAAATACCAGAACTAGCCGGAAAAGGTGGTCAATAAAACCGCTATGGCTGGACCTAATAGGTAGCCCAGCAGCAGTTACCTCTGAATTAAAAGAGTTTGTAATATTTAACTCAGGCACAGCCTCTACGGCGGTAGTTTGGGATACTTTAAAAGCGATTCTTAGGGGACTACTACACCAGCAGGTTGTCACAGTAAAGAAAAAGTCAAGGGAATGGGAGGCGAGAGCTAGAAGAGAAGCTACGGAAGCAGAAGCACAATATGTGGCGGACCCGACCCCTGCAAAACAGGAGGTATGGCTTGGTAGGCAACAAGAGTACAGGGATTTAATTAATAGAAGAGCAGAAAACAAAAGATTATTCCAGAAGCAAAGCTATTATGGCGAAGGAGAGAAGGTGGGTCGGATGTTGGCACTAATAACTAAGTCCAACCTATCTCCATCGGCCATTCTTTCAATTAGGACACCGACTGGAGAGATTACTTCTGATCCCGCCGAGGTCCTGGATACCTTTACTACGTTCTATAGAGACCTGTACAGGTCGCGCCGGGGATTGGATCGGCGCGATATGGACGGGTTTCTGAGTGGGGTGGACTTGCCTGTACTCTCGGAGGGGGACAGGAGTGAGATGGAGTCTCCCTTGACCTTGGAGGAGTTGCAAAAGGCTGTTACAGAGCTGTCATGCCAGAAATCCCCTGGCCCGGATGGCCTGCCGTTGGAGGTTTATAGAAAATATGGGGAGGTGCTACTCCCAGAGCTTTTAAGGGTATTGGAGCAGTCGTTCAAGGATGGAAGGCTGCCCCCATCAATGTTGGAGGCTGACATAGTGGTGATACCAAAAGAGGGGAAAGATCAATTGGAAGTTACCTCATATAGACCGATATCACTACTGTGCTCAGATGCCAAGATTGTAGCAAAGGTGCTGGCATCCAGATTAAACAAGTGCATCGCAAAACTGGTACATCCAGACCAATCGGGGTTTATCCCCGACCGGTCTACCAGCACCAATATCAGAAGGGTATATCTGAACCTCCAGGCTCCAGCGGAGAATGCGGGGCCTAAGGCCATACTGTCTCTGGACGCCGCCAAGGCCTTTGACAGCTTGGAGTGGGAATATCTCTGGCGGGTGATGGAGAGGTTTGGGTTTGGCCCCGTATTCATCAGCTGGTTAAAAATCCTTTACAACCAACCAAGGGCAAGACTCAAAATAAATAATAACTACTCAGAAAGTTTTCCCCTCAAAAGGGGGACCAGGCAGGGCTGCCCCTTATCCCCATTGCTGTTTGTTTTGGCTATGGAGCCACTGGCGGGAGCGGTGAGATCATCACCCGAACTGCAGGGCTTCCGCAGAAATGGTGAGGAAGAGAGAATCGCATTGTTCGCGGATGATGTCCTCTTCTTTTTAGGGGACACGTCCTCCTCTTTGGAGAAAGTAATACACCTCGTGGAAGACTTTGGGAAACTCTCAGGATTGACAATCAATTGGGAGAAATCATCGCTCCTGCCGGTTGACCCATTGATCAACCCTATATCAACGAGTTTACCCCAACTGAAAGTCACGGGGAAAATGAAGTACCTTGGTGTAGTGCTGTCTAAGGATCCTGGCGCGTTCATAGATGACAACTTGGTCCCTCTTCTATCGAAACTCAAGAAAAAATGCGATACTTGGTGCAGACTCCCTCTATCCGTGGCGGGCCGGGCAAATTTGATCAAGATGATATGGCTGCCCCAGTTGCTATACCTGTTCCACAACTCCCCAATATGGATCGGGGAGAAGTGGTTCCAAAAAATCCAATCCCTCTTTAGGGAATTAATTTGGAAAAAAGGACAGGCTAGAATAGGCTTACAAAAATTACAGTGTTCCACCACGGAGGGAGGACTGGGGGTTCCCCACCCACGTACCTACTTCCTGGCAGCTCAGTTACAGCAACTAGGGGGCTGCGCTACTGACGGAGGGGGGAACAAGAATGCTAAAATCATCTTACTGGGCAGCCCACACAACTCACTAGTTGAAGCACTTGAGGCAGACTCAATATTAGGAGGGACCCCGACGCTTAAAATGATCACCAGGGTCTGGCAGACAGTCAAGCGAATAATGGGGTATAGGGGAGCCTCAGAATACTCACCAATTTGGGACAACAAGAACCTGCAGGAATTATTATCTGTTGATAGGAATAAGCTGTGGGAGAAAAAAGGGGTTCGCCGTTTGATACAGTTATATGAAGGGGGCACTCTGAAACCCTTTGAGGAGCTGAGGCATGAGTATGGGCTACCAAATCGTGTTTTCTACAGCTACTTACAGATTAGACACGCCCTGGGAAAGCAGTTTGGAAGGCAACCCCCTACCTGGTGCAGGATGCCACTATTGCAAACTATAATTAACTCAGAGACTTCCAAGGGGCTAATTACAGCTATGTACAGTCAACTAATTAAGAAAACGAACATGAATACTGGCTCTTCCGGGGACAGGGACAGGTGGGCGGCTGATGTGGGGGAGATAACAGACACACAGTGGTAAAAGATCCTGGAATTGGGATCTGAGGTGTCAGTCTCTCCCTCGCAAAAGGCCTCTTATTACACACCAAAAAAGCTCTTTGCGTTTGGCCGCCGAGCCAACGATGAGTGCCCCAGATGCAGAGGAAAAGGTGATCTGATTCACATGTTCTGGAGGTGCCCAAAATTGGCTAGGTATTGGTGTGAGATCTTAAAGAAAATAAATACCATATTTAAAACTAATCTAGAGCTAGGTCAAAGACTTGTGTGCTGGGACATGTCACCAACGGTTTAGGAGACAGGAACACGGCGATGGTGGTGGCAAGATGTCTTTTCCAAGCCAGAAAACTGATTGCACAGTCCTGGCAGTCAAGTACTCCCCCCACCCCGGAAGCCTGGATAGGGACTGTTAACTCTACTGTGTGGAGCGAAAGAACATTTTACACGAGGTCAGGCAATTATAACAAATTTGTGAGAATGTGGAACCTGTGGATTCAGTCAATGCCGTGCCTGTCACCAGTGCTACTCTAGCTCCGAGAGTTCCCGCTCCCTATTAATGGGGCGGGTTACACTAGGAGCAGCTCAGTGCCTAGAGTTGAGTCGGAATAATACATTGAACTTTTGTCGGCCATTGGATGTACCTTGAAAATATATGAGATCTTAACAGAGGGGGCACCACGGGGGGTGGGTGGGCTCACAAAAAAAAAAGAAAAGCACCAAATATATAAAAAAAGTATAATAGGCTGCGAGGACACGCGGTCAATTGGCTTAGCGTGGCAGAATGTAAGCTTTGTTTTTTGCAATACGGCGCTACGGCATTTGCACATATTTTGTAATGTATATTGTTGCACAACATTTTGCACAGAAGAACTATACACTAAAAAAAAAAAAAGGGAAATTGCGACAAGCCACAATGATGAGACTTGATTAGAGACGTACATGAATATCAGGCTGAAGTCAGTCTCTTGACAAAGTTATCTGATGTGGCAAAAAAAAAAAAAAAAAAAAGAAAATATTCCGTCAGGCCACTAGACAGGAGGCCTTTAGGTTCAGGGGTGTGGAGAAACGTCTCATTAAATATCCAGTGACAGGTTTTAAGGGAAGCAGAGGAGATGTGAATGTCAAGATGGACGGAGGAATGGTCAGACCATGTTATGGGGTTAATTTCAGAAGAAACCATTGATGTCAGGGGAGATGTAGAAATGAAAAAGCGATCCAGTCTAGAATAGAGTTTGTGGGGGTGCGAATAAAACGTGTATTGTTTGTGGGTGGGGTGTTAAATCCTCCTAATGTCCAGGAGATTTTTAGCTCTTATTAGTTTACAAAATGATTTAGAGAGGCGGTTGTTTTGGAAGGTGAAGACAATGGAAATAATGTACGTCTATCTTTGTCAGGGGACATAGTCATGTTGAAATCTTCTCCGATCACCATAAAGGGTTGGGAGAATTTGTCTATAGTGTCAAACATGGAGGATAGGAAGCTAATCTAACCAGAGTTAGGAGCATAAACATTGACAGTAGTGAGGAATTGAGTGAGAAATGAGCATTCTAGGATAATAAATCTACCCTTGGGGTCCAGATGGGAAGAATTGACTCGTAGAGGGCAAAATCGGTTAATCAAAATTGCTACGCCCACCTTTCCATATGGATTGGAAGCCAGAAAAGATGCTGGAAAGTGCTTGCTAGCGAATTTAAGGGATCCCCCAGGGTGGAAATGAGTCTCCTGAACTAGGATTATGTCTGCTTTGGAAGCTTTAAACTCCTTCAAAGCCAGCCATCTTTTTTGAATGGAGTTTAAACCTTTAACATTATACGTCAGGAATTTCAGTGCCATAACAACTTAGACAAAAGAAAAAGCATTCGATACTTTATACAGCATACGATAGGGGAAGGATTCCCTGGTACATTATAAATGAAATACATATCAAATATCATAGGAACATGTGCAACAGTGGTAGCAAAGTGACTGAGTGATGTTGACTCTATGAAAATTAGCAGCCCCAGGTTAAGAAAAGATGAAGCCTGAGGAAAAACACAAAATGAAGAAGACAAAAAAAGGATATTAAAAGTCAAAAAGAAAAAGAAAAAAAACTTGATGTCCATCAAGTAGAAACCTGGAAGGCCGGATGCCACCAGGAAGCCCAGGTCTGAGCCGTGGGTCAGGAGAGAAAGCATGGGGACCTCTGAACATGGGGACCGGGGGGTCTCCCACCACTCTCCAAAGTAAAAGTTGCCCGGAATCCAAAAACAAAAAATGAACTGTTAACAAACCGTTAAACCAGGGCAGCTGTAGTATAACAAGCCACGCACCTTATGGGCCAGGGGGTGTATAAACCCAATAAGGGTTGTTGACCACTCAAAAAACACAGTAACTGGGGGTCAAATAAAATGGTATACTCAGACTCAGCCAGTGGAAAGGGCGTTCAGGTTGGAAGTCTTGAGGGATGGCGCTTCTGTGGTGTGAAACTTGACTTGGCTGGTTTCTGTCTCACCGGGGTCCAAATGCGACTCTGAGCCATCGGTGGTTTAGGAGCACCTGGGAGAGGCAGAGGGTCCTCGTCAGGTAGGGGTGGTATACCAAAGTTATGCAGAAAGGTGTTGCTCTCCTGCAGATCACGTAGGGAGTATTGTATGCCATCCCGGGATGCAGAGAGGCGAAAGGGGAAACCCCATTGATACATTACTTTGTGGGATTGAAGATGCAGGGTTAGAGGGTGAAGATTTCTCCTAGCTAGAGTAATAGGTGAGAGATCACTAAAGATTTGGATCTTGGATCCCTTGTTTTCAATTCTGGATTGGTTGTGGGTTGCCAAGGTCAGAGCTTCCTTACTATCATAGTAGTGGAACCGGACAATCACATCCCTGGGGTTAGCCCCTGCTGGAGGTTTAGGGGCAAGGGACCTGTGAGCCCTGTCCAAATGCCAGTCTATGTCAGGGATGTTGGGGGCAACCACATTGAAAAGGCTTAAAAGGTAGGAACGGAGGTCTCTACCCTCCACAGCCTCAGGAATACCTCTGAATCTCAAGTTTTGCCTGCGTTCTCTGTTTTCCAGGTCTTCCTGCTGGGCTTGGAGTTGGGTGATTGTGTTTTTTTATGGTAGCATTGTCCTCCTCCAGCACCTGTACATACTGCACCATCTCATCGAATTTATATTCTAGGGAATTGATGCGTTCTCCTAGTTGGTCGATTACCCCTCTTAATTCTTTGGCTAGTTTTCCCACTTCTTGTGCAATGTTGTCGGTAATAGCCTGGAGCAGTGAGTGTAATTTAGCATCTAAAACTTCTGCTGTCAGCGGGGGGGAGGTCCTGATGTAGGAGTGGGGGTAATGTCAAAAAGAGTACCTGTGTTTAGTTCTGATTGCTCCAATGTGGTCTGTGTGCCTTTGAGGGCTCCCGAAGCCGTGGATGACGGTCTACTTAAAAAGCTATCCATCATAGGCGGCACAGTGGTGTGGTGGTAGCACTCTCGCCTAGCAGTAAGAAGGGTCGCTGGTTCGAATCCCGACCACGACACTACCTGCCTGGAGTTTGCATGTTCTCCCTGTGCCTGCGTGGGTTTCCTCCGGGTACTCCGGTTTCCTCCCACACTCCAAAGACATGCTGGTAGGTTAATTGGATCCTGTCTAAATTGTCCCTAGTATGTATGAATGTGAGTTAGGAACCTTAGATTGTAAGCTCCTTGAGGGTAGGGAGTGATGTGAATGTACAATGTATATGTAAAGCGCTGCGTAAATTGACTGCGCTATATAAGTACCTGAAATAAATAAAATAAATAAAATAAATCATAGAAGAGGTCTGAGGCTTAAGGGTTGCGCAGTAATTGTGTCTTTGATCCCCAATTTTGCCCATGGGGTGCGTGGCCACTACGGAAAGCTGAGGCAGTGACTCCTGTTTATATTGAAGCTATAGATTCGTCAGTGGGGATCTTGGAGAAATGGCGAGAGACGGAGCCCCAGTCTTACATGTCTGCCATGATCAGAAGCCTTACATGTCCAGCGTTTTGCTCTTTGAGGGTATGAGCAAAAGAATTAGTGTCAGTTAATCGAATTGTAATTGTAGGGGGGGAATGACCCTTTAAAGGCTTGATGTTGGTTCAGTAGAGAATGTGTCGCAGGGCTGACAGGTATCTGAGACTTGTGTAATTGCTGTAAGGAGTGAGTGATAATTCAGGTGGTTCACCAAGCTTTGAGGGAAGGAGGTTAGCCGTGCATCAGAAGAAGTGGAAGTGAATGAGGCAGGGTGTCTCTGGAGTAGCAAGATGGCCGCCGTCCTCCAAAGGTAGGCCGAAGCCGCGGACTTTCCTAAGGGATGGCTGCTGGGTGAGTGAGTTCCGCTCTATTAAGGCAAAAAAAACCTTCTGTTTAGGACAGGGACAGGATCCCAAATAGACAGACACTTCTGGGGGACTCGACTGTGGAAGGGTATGTATATTGTATTACTCACTGCACTTTGGGAGTGTGCCTGTAGCTGAGTCCGTAGGCCGCAATAGGACGGCAGGCCGCAGGATGCCGAAGCTTGTTGTCGGGGGACCTCTGGTGGTTTCTCTGAGCTGGAGGTCTGTCCCGTTTCTTCTGGAGGTGAATCGGCTGTTTGGCGGGTGTGGGATGTTTGTTTGCCTCGCGGATCACGGCCGTAGGCTGTAGGAAACGCCGGATGATCCGTAGGCCCCAAGATGGCGGAGTACCCAGGCAGCATGGGGGTAACCGTGGTTTAGAAGCGGATCCAGCCGGTTAAAGTCTCAAATGATCGCCGGGATTGGAGCAGGAGGGGTCCAGGAACAGATGTAAATGATCTGTGGCCCCGTTAATGCAAAGAAAGGCAGCGGATGGTGTTGGATTTGTGCTGGGTATGAGGAGCTTAGCACTCGCACGTCTTTCCATCTGCACGTCCGTGTTGCCAGAGTTTTAGACATTAATGGCTGTGTGTTGAGTTATTTTGAGGAGACAGTAAATTTACACTGTTATACAAGCTGTACACTCACTAATTTACATTGTATCAAAGTGTCATTTTTTCAGTGTTGTCACGTGAAAAGATATAATAAAATATTTACAAAAATGTGAGGGGTGTACTCACTTTTGTGAGATACTGTATATCCACTGCATTCTAGTCTAGCCAAGCCTATATCTTACTGCAGGCCATTGCTGATGTACGTTTTCAAATACACTTGCAGGCAGGCAGGCGATTCAGTGATCTGCAGTGCATTAAATATACAGTGGGGCAAAAAAAAATTGAAATTGAAAAAATATATATCAATATAAATATATAAATTATGTAATTAATATATTTATATCGATATATTTTTTCAATGTATTAATCACGGACAATGTTTGGTTTTATTATTAATGTGTTTATGCACATTTAGTGTCTGGGTAGTTGTTTTGATTTCAATTAACCTTTATGATTTTTTACTATTATTAGATGCACTTATGAGATCAGTTTTGATTTTTGGTTAATAATTTATGGTTAGTGCGATTCTAATTTTTCAGACGAATGTAGTGTAATGGAAATTTGTAAGTTCTGTATATAATTGTATTCTATTTTGTATGTATTGCACACTGCCCTCACTGTGCACACAGCACTAATAATGTTTTCAGTACATGTTTACATTCTTTCAAGTCCTGATTAGAATTAGCCTGCCTATGTAACGCCTCTTGTTACCATAAACGTACAATTATAATATTAATGTGATACCTACGTAATCATGTGTATAAAAACCTTCAATTGCGTCATAATAAAGCAGAACAGTTATTTGGAAAGATGCTGAGCGTATCTTTTGTGTCTGTTCCCTATTGCAGTAGTTATTATTAATTTTGAACCACTAATCAATATGAGGATAGGAGTTACCTATCATCAAAATGTCCTGCTCAGGTGGTGACTGGCGAGCATTGCCTAGGAGGGGCTTTACAGGTGACCCTGAGAATCCGAAACGAGGAGCTTGAGACGATCTGTGAATTTCTGATAATCAGCCGGCTGAGGTAATCCTTTTGCTTACATTTGAGTTATCAGACTTCCTTGATCGGTAAGGCATTTTCGGGACAAAGGGTACCTATTTTACTCCCCTTAATCGAACTGTATTGATTGGTGGTTATATGTTATGTTGTCCCTGTCTATTGTCCATCGGAGTGTTATAGATAAGAAAGGGAAGAATAGTGCTGTTCATAGGTATATGTAGTACATCTGCTAGATAAAGTAGTTTAGAGGCAAGAGGGTATAGGCACATGTAGAGAAAACTGGCCAGTCATTATGGGCATTGAATTAAGTAAGGGAATGAAGGGTAAGAGACCCTCAAAAATGCCCAGCGCAAGAGGAGCGCTATATATGAACCGAAGGTGCGGTTCCGCCTATACTGAGCCCCTAGATTAATGGTTAAAGTGGACAGGGATCCACAATGGGTAACTGTGTTACCAAGGTCCACAGGGACTAAGAATCATGCAGAGTAAACAGCTAGAGAAACAGCTATCTATGTGAGCAGGATGGATCAAGGGTGACATTAACACTAGACAGAAAGGGACATTTTCATGTTAAGTTGTGGGATGAATTTGGGGTCAGGCACTACAACTACTGTAGTAAAAGTCAGAAACAGAGAAATGAGAGGTAAAACAGAATACTTTATATGTTGTCAGAGAGGGAAGATGGGATGAGCACTCTGGCTGCCTGTCTGATCATAGAAGCTAGATATTATTATATTATTATTATTATTATACAGTATTTATATAGCACCAACAGTTTACGTAGCGCTTTACAACTTGAGGGTAGACAGTACAAATACAATACAATTTGATACAGTAGGAATCAGAGGGCCCTGCTCCTTAGAGCTTACAATCTAAGAGGGAAGGTCAAGAGATACAAGAGGTAATAACTATGGGTGATGTTGTGATTGAGAAGATAAATGTACAGATGAGTTTTCAGGGATCGTCTGAAAGTGGGTAAAGTAGGAGAAAATCGGACGGATTGGGGTAGAGCATTCCAGAGGATGGGGAAGGCTCTGGAGAAGTCCTGAAGGCGAGCATGGGATGAGGTGACAAGGGAGTTTGAGAGCAGGAGGTCTTGGGAGGAGCGAAGAGAACGATTAGGTTGGTATTTTGTGACTAGGTTAGAGATGTAGCTGGGGGCCAGGTTGTGGATGGCTTTGTAAGTTATAGTTAGTATCTTGAATTTAATTCGGTGACTGAGTGGCAGCCAATGGAGGGATTGGCAGAGGGCTGTGGCAGACGCTGAGCGGTTTGTGTGGTGGATGAGCCTGGCAGCAGCGTTCATGACCGACTGAAGTGGGGATAGCCTATTTAGAGGTAAACCAATGAGGAGGGAGTTGCAGTAGTCGAGGCGGGAGATGACCAGGGAGTGGATTAGAAGCTTTGTGGTGTCATTGGTTAGGAAGGGGCGTATCTTGGAGATGCTGCGAAGATTGAGGCGGCAAGCTTTGGATAGTGATAGAATGTGGGGTCGAAAGGTTAGTTCAGAGTCCAGGATTACACCTAGGACCTTGGCGTGGGGAGATGGGTTGATAGTTGAGCCCTTGATCTTGACAGGGAAATCAGGGGAAGTGGCACCTGAGGGAGGAAATATCATGAGCTCGGTTTTGGATAGGTTGAGTTTGAGAAAGTGATGTGACATCCAGGCTGATATGTCTGCTAGTAAGTTGGTAATGCGTGAGGAGACAGATGGAGAGAGCTGGAGGGTGGAGAGATAGATTTGGGTGTCATCAGTGTAGAGATGATATTTAAAGCCGTGGGAGGCAATCAAATGACCCAAGGAGGTGGTGTAGATTGAGAAAAGGAGAGGTCCAAGAACAGAACCTTGCGGGACCCCAACGGAAAAAGGAAGAGGAGAGGAGGAAGTAGAGTTGTAAGTGACACTGAAGGAGCGGTGAGATAGGTAGGATGAGAACCAGCGAAGAGTACAGTAACGGAGACCAAAGGAGTGGAGTTTTTTGAGGAGGAGGGGGTGGTCCACTGTGTCAAAGGCAGCAGAGAGATCCAGGAGAAGTAGTAAAGAATAGTGTCCATTGGCTTTAGCCATTAGTAGGTCATTTGAGAGTTTAAGGAGAGCAGTTTCCGTGGAGTGTTGAGGGCGAAAACCGGACTGAAGGGGATGAAGAAGTTTATTCATGGTCAGATGGTCGCTTAGTCGGTTGTAGACCAGTCTTTCAAGAAGTTTGGAGGAGAAGGAGAGTAAGGAGATGGGATGTAAGTTGTTGAGATTGGTGGGATCCAGTGAGGGCTTTTTTAGTATGGGGGTGACTAGCGCATGTTTCAGAGAGTTTGGGAAGATGCCACAAGAGAGGGAGAGGTTGAAAATGTGAGTTAGAGAGCGTAGAATCGAGTCAGAGGGTGAGCGTAGCATTTGCGAGGGAACAGGATCCAAGGGGCAAGTGGTTAGATGAGTGCTAGATAAAAGTTTAGCAACCTCAGTAATAGTAGCAGGGTTGAATGAGGGAAGTAATGATTGTGTCTGTGGACATGGGGTGTTGCATGGGGGAGGTTTTTGCGCATTGGTGATCTCCTCATGAATTGTATCAATCTTAGTTTTGAAGTGATTGGCAATCTCCTGGGCAGTGAGTGAGTTGGTGGGTGGAGGCAGTGGAAGACAGAGTAGAGTGTTGAAGGTAAAGAAGAGTTGATGTGGACTGGATGAGAAGGTGTTAATGAGTGTGATAAAGTAGGTCTGTTTGGCAGTGTGAAGGCAGGAGTAGTATTTTAGGAGGGCAGATTTATATTGTGTGAAGTTTTCCTGGGTCTTAGTCTTATGCCACAGGCGCTCAAGAGCGCGGCTACGTTTTCTGAGACTTCTGGTGTCATCTGTTTGCCAGGGTTGTAGCAGTCGGGGCCTAATTCTGCGTGTAGTGAGGGGGGGCAAGCTTGTCTAGGGAGGAAGACAGTGAGCTGTTGTAGATGAAAGTAGCTAGGTTGGGGCAGGACAGAGGTGAGATTTTGTCATAGAGGTGATCAGTAGCAGAGTAGAGAAGAGAGGGGTTGAGGTGGCGAAGGTTTCTACGTGTAACTGTTAGGCGGTTGGAGGGAGAAGAGGTGGAAGACAGGGAGAGAGCAAAACTAATAAGGTGGTGATCAGAGAGTGGGAGTGGATTGTTGGAAAGGTTGCACGGAGTGCACAGATAGGAGAAGGCAAGGTCAAGGGTGTTGCCGTTGGAGTGGGTAGGAGCCTGTATCCATTGCTTCAGGTCAAGCGATGAGGTTAGACTGAGAAGTTTAGAAGTAATAGTAGTGTTAGTGTTGACAGGGATGTTGAAGTCCCCAAGAATAATTGTGGGGATTTCAGAAGAGAGAAAGTAGGGTAGCCAGGCAGAGAAGTCATCAAGAAAGGCTGATACTGGTCCAGGGGGCCCGTAGATGACAGCAATTCTTAGAGAAATGGGAGAGAAAAGACGAATGCAATGTGCCTCAAAAGAGGAGAGTGTCAGAGAGGGAGGTGGGTGAAGAACCTGATAGGTGCTGCATGGGGCTAGAAGGATTCCCACTCCACCTCCCTTCCGTCCACATGGTCTGGGGGAGTGAGTCCAGAGAAGGCCCCCATGGGAGAGGGAAGCAGGAGAAATAGTATCCGATTCATGAAGCCAGGTTTCAGTAATGGCAAGTAGGTTAAAGGAATTTGTGATAAAGAGGTTGTGAAGGGCGGTGAGTTTGTTGCAGACAGAATGTGCATTCCACAGGGCACAGGAAAAGGGGGGCTGGTTTTGGAAAGAGGAATAGAGACCAAGTTCTGTGGGTTGCGGCTCCTGCCAGAGGGTGTAGGAGGATGGGAGCGATGGGCAAAGACAGATGATGGTGGCCCAGGGTTTGGGGATATGTCACCAGAGATTAGGAGAAGCAGGAGGGTGAGGGAGGTAATGTGGGACTGTGATTTATGTGAAGGGGCATGTCTCAGAGTACTGGAGGTTTTATCAGTGTATGGATGTAGAATGAGCGAGAGTTGGTAGGAGCAGTAGTAGGGAGAGGACAGAAGGCAGGGTGATATGTATAAGCAGGCGGGTGGAGAGGGGGGGTGAAGGTAAGAGAGTTTGTGGAGAGAGGAGAGGAGTGTCAGAAGCAGTGGTAGAGAGTGCATGTTACAGAGCGGAAGGAGAGCCTATTAGAGAGACAGGGTCACCTGCAGTCTGTTAGCTGTTTTCCAGTTCAGATTGCTGTATTTGTTTGCTTCGTGCAATTGCTGAAGTGCAGAGATTGAAGTGCATATCACTTGTAGAAAGAATCACTTATGCCTCGTTTCCACTGAGCGGATCGGTTCGGTTCGGTACAGTTTGAATGGCCTCAAATGGTCCGGTCTATTATGGTGAGCGTTTCCACTGCAAGTGGGACCACAAGGGGGCCATACAGGGTTTAGAAAAAATGCTAGTGTGATGTCATATTTGTGCGACAGGAAACCTGAGAATCAACAGCAATGGAGATCATCCAGCAGCTCATCTTTTCTCTAGTTGCCTTTTGGTTCTTCATATTTAAAAAACATACCGCACTGTATGAGAGAAGGTTGCGAGCGGCAATGAGAAACACAGCAGAAAAGAAAAGAAAACTTCTAGCTTGGATATGTAGCCGAGAGGAGAAGTACACCTTTATGCGGCAAAGACAAAGACGGCAGCGCTATAGGGTAAGCAAACTACCTACCTGACACACACACACTGACTTACCTACCTGACACACACACACACACACACACACACTGACTTACCTACCTGACACACACACTGACCTACCTACCTGACACACACACACACTGACTTACCTACCTGACACACACACTGACCTACCTACCTGACACACACACACACACACACACTGACTTACCTACCTGACACACACACTGACCTACCTACCTGACACACACACACACACACACACACACTGACTTACCTACCTGACACACACACACACACACACACACACACACACACACTGACTTACCTACCTGACACACACACACTGACCTACCTACCTGACACACACACACACACACACTGACTTACCTACCTGACACACACACTGACCTACCTACCTGACACACACACACACACACACACACACTGACTTACCTACCTGACACACACACACACACACACACACACACACACACACACACACACACTGACTTACCTACCTGACACACACACACACACACACACACACACTGACTTACCTATCTGACACACACACACACACACACTGACTTACCTACCTGACACACACACACTGACCTACCTACCTGACACACACACACATACTGACTTACCTACCTGACACACACACACACACACACACACACACACACACACTGACCTACCTACCTGACACACACACACACACACACACACACACACAGACTTTCCTACCTGACACACACACACACACACACACACACACACACACACACACACACACTGACTTACCTATCTGACACACACACACACACACACTGACTTACCTATCTGACACACACACACACACACACTGACTTACCTACCTGACACACACACACACACACACTGACCCACCTACCTGACCCATTGACCCACCTACCTGCCACACTTACCAAGAATAATGAAAAATGTATATGTTGTATGAATATTTTTTTTATTTTATGATCTGTTACCATCTGTGTTTTTAATTTTTTTAGATGCTTCTCCTCTTGGCAAAGCAGCGCCGCCGACCAGTCATTTGGGCTCTTCCCCGCGCCAATGAGTGGTGGGATGTGACCGTCCCGGGATTCACACACACACAGTGGGTGCACAACTTCCGAATGTCTGAGGAAACCTTCTCTTACCTTTGTACAAAGCTACGTCCAGCGATGGAGAGACAAAACACCAACTTCAGAGCCTGTTTGCCTGTGAGGAAAAGAGTTGCCATTGCACTGTGGAAGCTGGCTACCAACAGTGAATACAGAAGTATAGGTCATCTTTTTGGTGTCAGTAAATCCTCTGTGTGCCGGTGTGTGCAGGACTTCTGTAAGGCTGTCTGCACATTGCTAGCTCCTGAATTAGTACATTTTCCAGACAGGGAAAAACTTAAAGACATGGCTGACTACTTTGAAAACAGGTGGGGCCTTCCACAGTGTGTTGGTGCTATTGATGGCTCACACATACCAATAATAGCACCACAGGAATACCACACTGACTACTTTAATAGAAAAGGCTGGCATTCCATCATCCTCCAGGGAGTAGTGGATGGAAAAGGACTGTTCTGGAATGTGAATGTAGGAAAGCCTGGGAGTTTGCATGATGCCCGGGTTCTAAGATTGTCCACATTTTGGGATTGGGTTGGCCAGGGAGGCCTGTACCCTGTGTGCACTAAGAACATTTGTGGGGTGAATGTTGGCTATTATGTGCTCGGGGACTCTGCCTACCCTTTACAAAATTGGCTCCTGAAACCATTTCCTGACAATGGCCGCCTGACACCAGAACAACAAACCTACAACAAGAAAACATCCAGGGCACGGGTTGTAGTGGAAAATGCTTTTGGAAGACTTAAGGGTAGATGGCGGTGTCTTATGAAGAGGAATGACAGTGACATTAAACTTGCCAAATCCATGGTGCTAACTTGCTGTGCTCTTCACAATCTTTGTGAAAGTCATGGAGAAGACTTCCACCAGGATTGGAATACAGATTCAGAAGAGCCAGTAGTGATAGCAGCACAGGATATGGAAGAAGAGTGCAGTGAAATACGTCAGGCTCTGATGCGGCACCTCAATGTTTAATTTCCTTAAATTGTTTTTTACACGTTTTAATAAAGTATTACTGTATTGTTAATAAAGTGTTACATTAAATCAGACATACTCAAAAAATTCTCTCTTGATTTTTATTTCACAAAAAAAAATTTCTATATATTCTAGAAAGTCAAGCTTTTTTCTATAAAAACTTAACTGAAATGTTTTTTTTAATGAAACATGTACAAGTGTACAATTCTGTGCTGCATGAAAGGCCCTACTATCTGGGTGGTAACCTGGGATCACGACTGGCTCCAAGCACTTGAACAAGCTGACCAAGGACACCAAGGAAGGCCTGGTTGAAGGTAGCCAACTGCTCCATCTGCTGCCGGGCGATTTCTGCCTCCTGGCGCATAGCTTCCTGTGCATCCTGACGCAGTGCCTGAAATCGCCTCTCAGAAAGGTTCTCAATTCTTTCCAGCTGCCTTTCCTCTGATGCCCGCATATCTTCCATGACTGTGCGCAGATCCATCTGCAACCGTCTCCTTTCACCTGCAATATACAAAAGACCAGAATAGTTTTTGGAAGCATGAGTATGACCACTGTAACCCCCTTTCTCATCTACCCCACCAGACTGTACCCCCTGCTCTCCTGTCTCACCTCTGTTACCCCTGATATTCTGTCCCACCTCTGTTACCCCTGATATTCTGCCCCAACTCTGTTACCCCTGCTCAGCTGCCCCGGCAATACACCTCCTTTCACATCTGCCCTACTGCTCTTATGTCCACTGCTAAAGCCCCTTCTCATCTGTTCCACCACTGTACCCCCTGCACATCTGCCACACTGCTGAAGCCCCTTCTCATCTGTTCCACCACTGTACCCCCTGCACATCTGCCACACTGCTGAAGCCCCTTCTCATCTGTTCCACCACTGTACACCCTGCACATCTGCCACACTGCTGAAGCCCCTTCTCATCTGTTCCACCACTGTACCCCCTGCACATCTGCCACACTGCTGAAGCCCCTTCTCATCTGTTCCACCACTGTACCCCCTGCACATCTGCCACACTGCTGAAGCCCCTTCTCATCTGTTCCACCACTGTACCCCCTGCACATCTGCCACACTGCTGAAGCCCCTTCTCATCTGTTCCACCACTGTACACCCTGCACATCTGCCACACTGCTGAAGCCCCTTCTCATCTGTTCCACCACTGTACCCCCTGCACATCTGCCACAATTCTGATTTATTTTAATAAAATGCACAATTGAAACTATCATCATGTCTTACCAGTGTGCCGGGGTGCATTGGGCGTACTCTGTGGTTGGCTACTCTGTGATTGGCTACTCTGTGGTTGGCTTGAGGAAATAGTACTGGTGCTGCTGAAAGAGGTTGAAGGTCCATCTTCGTTTGATGCATCATTGGAGACTCCATCACTTGTTTCTGAAAATGCACATATGGTTAAATATATATTTTTAAATGGTTAGCAGAGCAAAATGCTATGTATAATAAAAAAAAAACTCACCAAAAGGGTCTATCATGGATTCGAGCATTGAAGTTGCAGAGTCCAGACCTCCCTCCCTGCCTTGGTTTGCTGGCCTATGACCGTAAATGGCGTCCATGGCGTCATACCACTTCCAAGTTCTCCGACTGTTTCCACTACGGCTGTTGTCGTCCTTAAATTTTTTATATTGGCCTTTAAGCTTCTTAAGCTTTGCCCTACACTGACCCGACGTGCGTTCAAATCCCTCGGCTGCCATCCGCTGAGAAATATCTTTGTACACCTTTTCATTCCTTACTGATCCATCAAGCTCACTCTGAATAACGCTGTCACCAATTATGCTAAGGAAAGTAGATAGTTCCTGTGATGACCAAACACGGCTGTTGTTAGCAGGCATCCTTTTCCTTTAATTCTCCTTTTATGCATGTGTTTGAGGCGCTTTCCTCTGACATCATCAGAGCACAGCAGAGGGTTTTGTGACAGCCAATCAGTGGAAAAGATCGTATGACGCCGGTAACTCCGCCCTAAGCGAACCGTTCCGTTTTCTATGGCCCCACATCTGAAGCAGGACCCTGAATGGAGCGGTACGGTTCGTTTGTATGGCACGCTTTCGTAATGGAAACACCTAAAAAAGCGTACCGTTCCGAACCGAACCGAACCGATCCGCTCGGTGGAAACGAGGCATTAGAGGAAGTAGCCTTAAGGATAGAAGCCATTGCAATGTGCTCCCCGAGCAATGTGCTCACCCCTTAAGGATGCTCAAATTTATACTGTTATAAGGGTGGGGTTGAAGTTCGTTAATTAATCATGAGTGACTATAAGAATGCCTAACAATCAAAGTGGACTTTTTGCTTCAAAAGTCAGAATAGCAAGAGGCCAGAGGCCAAGATAAGATCAACACATAAAACTTAGGTAAGACAGTCCAGAGCAACAAATAACAATGTCATGGTTGTGCACACAGGGCAACAGATAGAGAAGGCCACATACCAAAGACACACACACACAGACAGCAGGCAGATCCCAATTTCAGTTAACGATGGAAGATGTGGTTGAGCTGACACATACCAAATACACACACACACACAGACAGCAGGTAGATCCCAATTTCAGTTAACTGTGGAAGATGTGGTTGAGCTGACACATACCAAAGACACACACATACAGACAGCAGGCAGATCCCAATTTCAGTTAACGGTGGAAGATGTGGTTGAGCTGACACATACCTTGCTACTGCTTGGTATGGGTCAGCAGTTTGCAGCTTGTGTGCTAGTTGATGTGTTTCTATGGCTCTGTGACTTCATAAGAGTGCTGCAGACAAAGAAATATCTACAGTGATACTTTTGCATCCTGTCTTCTAGGGAGGTATAGAGATATAAAAGATATCTGAACAAAATAAGGAAAGCAGAATTTAGGCAGGGAAATATTAATGAGAGTTAAAAGAAAGTGAGAGAATGATATGCATGTGTTGTGTACAAATGGGAAAAATGTAAGCGATTTTAGAGAGATATTGGTGTATGTGTGTGCAAATGCTGGGACCTTTAGTTCTATCCCTTGTGTGTGTCATGTACGCAGATGTGACCCCCTCCTTTGTGCTCTCATTAAAGAATGTGGCTGAGATGAGAGGTCAGTGATAAGCTGGAAGGACACCATGCCAATTCCAGTTTTTTAGACAAAACATTTATAACAAAATGTGCCGGGTTAACGAATCTAATAGTAAACAATGTGATCACAATTATTTTTTGAATCTGTTTTCCAGACATGGTAAAATGAAGGTTAAATTTAACCGTGTATTACCCAAATTGAAAATCCTTTGATAGTGGAAACAGTGCATTTAAAAAAGGGAAATTAAGTAAAATTAAGTAATAATGAGTATTCATTTCTAATATGAGTTTAACAATATTATTAATAATATAGATATATTGAAACTGGTTTAGACAACCTTTGGTTGGAAATTTCCCCAGGTTATTGGGGAAATTTGTAAAAATGGGATTACCGTATATACTCGAGTATAAGTCGTTCCAAGTATAAGTCGAGGCCCTAATTTAACACAAAAAAAATGGGAAAAACGTATTGACCCGAGTATAAGACGAGGGTGAGAAATGCACAGCTACTGTAAGTGGAAAAGAGGGTCAACAATGCCCATTTGCAGCATCACTGTGCCCATTTGCATGCCTCACTGTGCCCATTTGCAGCCATAGGTCCCCTGAACTTCAAACTCGGTAGTTAAGGGTTCCTAGATGCCCCCTAGCTGCAGCCAAAATTTGGGGTCTCTGAACCCAAAGGGTCCCGAAATGACATTGCTGCAGATACAGCTGACTGAATTTGGGGCCCTGTATCTCGGGGCAACTTAGTGCTAAGAACCCCAAATTTAGTGTGCAAACCCCGTGGAACTAGCACCATAAAATTGCCAAAGCTGGGGTTTCTAGCACCAAGTGGCCCCAAGATACAGGGCCCCAAAAATCAGTTCAGAAAATGTCAAGCACTTTTCTGCAGCAGAGAATGACATTTTCCGAACCGATTTTGGGGCCCTGTATCTCGGGGCCACTTAGTGCTAGGAACTTCAGCTTTGGATATGTTGTGGTAATAGGTCCACTGGGTTTGCATACCAAATTTGGTGTTTCAAGCACCAAGTGGCCCTGAGATACAGGGCCCCAAAATCGGTTCAGAAAATGAAATTTTTTGCTGCAGAAAAGTGCTTGACTTGAGTATAAGTCGAGGGGGGCACTTTCAGCACAAAAAAATGTGCTGAAAAATTCGACTTATACTCGAGTATATACGGTAGTTTAGATTAAGATAACAATTTTGTAATTTTACATTTATACAATAAGCCCTTATTGAGAGAAAAAAAGATTAAGATGAGGTTGTTATTTGGAATACAGCTGCCATAATATTTAACAAAGCCAAGATGGATGGGATACATAAGAAGTTTTTCTACAAAAATGAAATTTTAAGGTTCTTGATAATAACTTGATGTGCAGTCTGTGATGTGAGAGTTATAATAAATAAAATTTAAATATAACAGACCCATCACATCAAGTCCACACACCCTGTTAGGATAGATGCCACCTGCAGCCAGTTGTTTTTTAGTTTTTGATGCTTTCTGGTCCATCATACAGATTCTTGGTCCTTTTTTTTTTTTTTTTTTTTTTTGAAATCCAAAGCAGAATGTGTGGATTGTGAAATGATGTGCCCCTTTTCATTGTAAGTACCATGGTATAAGCAGAAGAATAGTTTGGATTTATGGGCATCTCTCCATGCCCGCAGGGTATGGTTATCATTTATTATAATATTGCCAGGAAAAAGTTGTCTTTTAAAACATGAAACTGGAGTTCTTACACAAACAGCATGATAGAAAACAAGCCATTGTAATATATTTATGCAAGCTGGACCCAGTAATGAAGGGTTCATCCCGATATATCAGAGCTGCAGCTTTTATGCAAAGGTGCTATTAGACAAAGTTAGATATTGTTTTGGTCAAACATTTAATTTTTAATGGTCTGACATTCTGCGCAGCAAATATACAGCTAACTAAATGTTTGTCAAATGAAAGGTTTAAAATATGAGTTTGTTTATGTACAAATCTAACAGTGAAAAATGCGTACATTTGAATCCAGCAACCTTATTGCCGCTATTGGAGGAGGCTGGAGACAAAGGAAGATACGTGTGTTAAATTGATGGTGTAGGAATCAGCTGCTGTGAGCCCAGTGCGGGACACACTCCCTGAAGATCAAGATATTAAATTTTTGTAGATTTGAGGATGCAGATTATCACCCAGAAGGATACTCTGTATTCAAAGTCATTGGATCCTTTTTCCCCAGCTCAAGAAGCAGAGCTCCATGTTTTAGCAAAGACTGTGAGCTATAAAAAGAATGTATTATTATATAGATAGTCGAGATATAGAGAGCTTTTGGTTCCATTTGAAGGGCCAGAAGTTTGTTTTTACTTCGGCAGGTAAACCAATAAAGCATGTCAAGTTAATTTGATTAGCTGTTTTCAGCCTTCCAGGTTCTTGCTGAGGTAGCCATATTAACTTTCACAAATGGAAGCAGACCAGGTGACTAAGGATGCTGAATTTACAGCCCCGGACACTTGATGGGTCTGTGCAACTGACAGATTCCACCCTAGTTCTGGCCCAGTATAGCTGGGATTAATAATTCAACTTTAAGGACCCCAGAACGAGAAGGACAAGTGGTCCACAGGGAGCAACTTCTTATGAAACAGGACTTTGGAAAAGGTGTTCATTTATGTCTGCCAGCCACTCTTTTTCTTCCAGCTTGACACGTGGACCGTATCATCAGTCACAAGCAGTTAGTCTGCCTTAGTAAATGAGCATGGGATAGAGCCAGGGTTCTCCACAGTTGTTTTTATGACATACCACTTCTTGTTTTACCTGTTACCAAAGGTGTTACCAAAAGCTGAACATTCCTTCCAGAGATTACAAAAAAAGATGTATTTCAGATGCCCAAGTCAGGATTTTACGAGTATGCATTTTGTCTGTATGGACATGTTTTCTGGATGTCCAGTGGCAAATGTAACTGCAAAGGCCACAGTAAAAAGTGTTATCAGAACTAGTTTTTAAGTACAGAGAGTAACAGAGGAAATCATTTTTATAGGAGAGTCCTTACTAGAAGTTTTGAGATTTTATTTTTACACCCCCTACTGTCTACAATGCAGCGGACAATGTAGAGTAAGAAACTAGAAAACTTTTGCCTGAATGTTTTCTTATATTTTATCAAGCCCCTAAGGGGATGTTGGACACTCTCCCTATGGGATTTGGTTTGGGAGTGTGTTACTCACTTGCTTATATTTTGTCTCAGCAGCTGAAGTCCTCCATTCGGATCTCACAGAGAATGTTGCTGATCTTTTAAGGTTTTTGACAAACTCATTTATGTGTTTTCTCCCCAATTCCAGATCCTAAAAGTCTGGAAGGATCTAAAACTAAAGCCAGGTGACTTGTGGATTGTTAAGAGACATTTATATATAAGGAAATGTTTGGAGACTCAATACAGCATCTATTTCATGTACAGTTTTTGCAAAACTTGAAGGAAAAGTCACCTGGATCCACACCAGACACTGCAAAAATGACTAAATCAAAGAAATCTCTGTGTTTGATTTGTTTCCCTCTTGTGATCACATTCTAGGGTATTTTTTGATTGAGCTGATATGCTGATAAGTCAGCATGCCCACAATTCAGCTAGAAGGCCATTCTGTCCACAGGAGTGTACAACCAGTACTCTGTAAATATGTCTTATCAATCATTTGTTTTTCACAATGAAAAGTCATTTTGTAATGAAAAAGTTGCTCAGCTATTATTTTCTCCACAATGGAGTTTTTTTTGGCCTCTTTGGCCACGACTACTTCTGCCTAAGCGTGTGGAGGTTCCAGGTTAAAGGTGATAGCAGGTATGGTTAGTGATCAAAATATTGATCAAAAGAGGGGAGACTGTAGTGGAAATTTGTAAGTTCTGTATATAATTGTATTCTATTTTGTATGTATTGAACACTGCCCGCACTGTGCACACAGCACTAATAATGTTTTCAGTACATGTTTACATTCTTTCGAGTCCTGATTATAATTAGCCTGCCTATGTAACGCCCCTTGTTACCATAAACATACAATTGAAATATTAATGTGATACCTACGTAATCATGTGTATAAAAACATTCCATTGCGTCATAATAAAGCAGAACAGTTATTTGGAAAGATGCTGACCGTATCTTTTGTGTCTGTTCCCTACTGCAGTAGTTATTATTAATTTGGAACCACTAATCAATATGAGGATAGGAGTTGCCTATCATCAATTTAACCAAGTCAGCAGTGATGTACTATGTGGAATTTCAGCTCTTGAGCGCCACCCTTTGGGCCCCTTCTGCTAATTTTGTCCGTCAAAAATTTACTAGCCTGTCATCCAACATTTGTTGGCCGAAAATTGGAAAACAATTGTCTAAAGGAGCATACTAACGGTAAGAATTTAACAGTCTCGACAGACAATCCCCTTCCAACAATAGTGTGTCTGGCTTAAGGAGCTGTGACACAGAGAGACCTTGGATGAGGTATTCAGGATGAGCACTTTTATAGTGAAGTATGGTGTTCCTATCAGTAGGATTTGTGTAATGTCAGCTGTTCAGTTTTTGATCATTTACTACAAGAAAGGTAATATTGTGTTTGAAATGTCAGTGCTGAATACGGCGTCATTGAAAATACCATTCAATAAGGTTACACATTCAGAGAGCAATGACAAACACATCATCTACAAATATAGTGTACCCACATATAGACAATGATGGAAATAGAGCAGAATAACAGATTAAATGTTGTTATAAAAAAAAAATTAAACGCTGATACAGCAGCACCGCTCATAGCTGTGCCTTTAACCATTTCAAGTCCTGGCCAATTATGATATTTCTCTCCTACATGAAAAGAAAATCATAATTTCTTGCTAAAAAATTACTTAGAACCTCCAAACAGAGGCCCTAGAGAATAAAATGGTGGGTGTTGCATATTTTTATGTCACATGATATTTGCGCAGCAGTTTTTCAATTATATTTATTTGGATAAAATATATTTTAAGGAACTTTAATGTGCAAAAACAAAATATAATACCCAATTGCTTGGTAAAGTATACAAGATGATGTTACGTTGCGTAAATAGATACCAAACATGTCACACTTTAAAATTACGTACACCCGTAGAACGAAGCCAAACCACGGTACCTAAAAATCTCCATAGGTGACACTTTAAAAGCCTTTACAGGTTACCAGTTTAGAGTTACATAGGAGTTCTGGTGTTAGAATTATTGATCTCACTCTGACATTGGTGGCAATACCTCACATGCGTGGTGAAATTGATGTTTACATATGTGTGCGGGAATTTGTGCACATGTGTGCATTTGCATGTGATCACAGGGGGACGGGTTCTTTGAAAACATTTTTTTAATTTTGATTATATATTTTATTTTGTTTTTTTTTTTTAACACTACTTAAAAAAAATATATATATATCAACCTTATTGCTTTCACAAGGGATGAACAACATACCTTGTGATACATGGGCCATGGCATGTTTTCTTAATGGAGAGATCTATTAGACCCCATATCTCTTCTCTGGCCTCCAATACAGATAATCAGACACAGATTGGTCTCATCGGCTGCTTCACTGGCTGGTAACCAACCAGTAAAAACAGAACTAAAACTGGAAGTTACAAAATCCTCATTGCTTCTGGATTCTGATGTCCCACTCCTCTCTCTGTGTGCTCGGAGCTGTATGCCGCTGGTCACATCCTTAACGGATTCCCTGATCAGAGCCCCGTAAAGGTGGTGGCAGGAGGGGGACCCCTTCCACCACCTGTAAAAAGTAATCCAGCAGCTGTATAGCCATTCCAATTACTTTTACTAAAAAGACAATCACAGTTGAAAAAAATGATGTCGGGATGCAACACTGTATACCTACTTCAATGTGGGCCATTTATAAATGGCCTAAGGGCATGAAGTGGTTAATTTGTTTGAACAATCTGTGTTCAAAATGAAAGTATTTATTATTGATAGTCCCAGGCCTCCAGAATATATACACTGGGTAATGAGCACAATATACCAATATATCATATAATTGGCAGTTAATGAACAGTCGATAATACAATTATTCAAGATATTTTATTAACATTGTATGATTACAACCAATAACATTTCATGTAAGTATAAGACATCCGCTGCAAAACACCCACCATCCACACGTCTTGCAGTGGGGCATCAGCATGCAGGGGACCCGGAGAAAAGATGCCCCACCCCGGAGGGCCTGGGAGCCCATTATAAGGCACTGGATATAGCTAATATAATACCTTCTATTTCCTTTCAACTAGGCTAAATATTAGCCGTATCCAGTGCCTTATAATAGGATCCCAGGCCCTCCAAGGGTGGGGCACCTTTTCTCCGGGTCCCCGGCGTGCTGATGCCCCACTGCAAGACGTGTGGATGGTGGGTGTTTTGCAGCGGATGTCTTCTACTTACATAAAATGTTATCGGTTGTAATCATACAATGTTTTTCTTGTGAATAATATGTATTTTTTCTTTTTTTAGTAATATGACAATTTTCCTCTACATACCATCTAAATAATAAATAAGCTCCTGAAGAAGCGGTCAAGTCCGCAAAACATGTAGAGTAATCATCATTAAGATGGTACAAATGTTCTAATCGTTAAGATAGAATGTAAAAGTATTTCCTGATTGTCATGACTTGGTTTTATACTTACTTGTGTAAAATGAATGTAATTCCCCTTTGTAATAAAATATCTTGAATAATTTTATAATCGACTGTTCATTAACAGCCAATTATACGGTACCACTAAAGTCCGAACACAGCGTCTTTCCTTTTTGTTCATATTTCGATGGTACAAAAGTACCACAAATAACTTTTCTATTCTATTGGCACTCTCCTATATACACTGGGTAATGGATGATCTGTTTTGTTTCTGCAGAAAGTGTTCCACCACCTTGATCCTGACTCAGCTGGTATTGAGGTATATAAGGAAAATATATTCAATGTGGCAAGGAGCCAGTCTGGTTCAAAGTCAACTATTTGTGATCATTTGTATAAAAAGTCTTTGGTCCACCAGCCCATCATTTAGAGGTCGACCGACATGGGTTTTTCTCTGGCCGATGCCAATATTTTTTTTTTCCCTTCATCTCATAAAATCTAACAGTTAGACCCCTTTCACACTGGGGCATTTTTCAGGCGCTTTTGGGCTAAAAATAGCGCCTGTAAAGTGCCTGTAAAACAGCTCCCCTGCAGTCTCAGTGTGAAAGCTCGAGTGCTTTCACACTGAGGCGATGCACTGGCAGGATGTTAAAAAAAAGTCCTGCAAGCAGCATCTTTGGAGCGGTGTATACCACCACTCCTGCACATTGAAATGAATGCCCACCGCTGCTGAAGGGCCTGCAAAGCATTTCGGCAGCGGCACTTCAGGGGTGCATTTAACCCCTTCCTCGGCTGCTAGCTGGGTTATAAGCGCCCCGTCCCCGCTAGCAGCCGAATAGCGCCGCTAAAATGATGGTAAATCGCCGCTAAAACTAGCAGCGTTTTACCGTCAACGCATGCCCACTCCAGTGTGAAAGCAACCTTAAGTGATACAGAAATTTTTTTACATTTAAACATTTATTAAACAAAACAAAGCTCCAATCAGTTCACTTGTATGTAGAATTTAGATAAAAAAAACTAAAAAAAAAAACTATATCTTAAATATTAAATAACAAAAACAGGTAATCAAAACTTTTGGATGAAAAAAAATGGGCTAACTTTACTGCTTAGTTTTTTTAAAATTTATTAGTGTATTTTTTCAAAAAAATTGCGTTTGAAAGACCGCTGCGCAAATACCGTGTGACATAAAATATTGCAACAACCGCTATTTTATTCCCTAGGGTCTCTGCTAAAAAAAATAAATATATATATACATATATATATATATATATATATATATATATATATATATATATAATGTTTGGGGGTTCTAAGTGATTTTCTAGCAGAAAATACAGGATTTTTACTTGTAAGCAACAAATGGCAGAAAAGATTTAGTCTTTAAATGGTTAAACTGAGAGCTTCTACACACAAAGTTCAGTCCATTCATAAGTGTAAACATTGTATCTCTTCAGGTTCTTTTTATCAGACTTGTCAGGCTGCCCAAAGAGGAGAGAAGTCGCTTCACAGAAGATTTCAGGCAACTTGTATTGACTTCTATTACAGAAGTCATTTGCAAGTAGTGCTGAAGTTATATCAGCCTTTTTTATCAGCACAATCGGCCAATGCTGATTAAGTAAAAAACACCAAATATCGGCCGATATATCGGTTGACCTCTAATCTCATTAGCCCTGGATTGGTCAGAAATGCCCCTTGCCCAGTCCTCCCCTGCTGCAGTCTACAGGGGTGATTTCTCTTTACCCATCTGACAGTGTGGAAAGGTAGAAATCCTCTCTTTTTTGCAGGAAATATGCATTATCTGATTCAGTTAACCACAAGGTCACTTTAACCCTTTCGCTGCCAGGCCTTGTGCTCCATTTTATACACTGAGGTGGCCAGACCATTTTTGCACTTTTTCCTTTGCTTTTTTATTTTTCACTTCTAGCTTTCAGAATTTGTGAAAGACCCCCAAACCATATATTTTCTGAAAGCACATGATCAGTAGAATAAAAAGAAGCTGCTAATGATTTTTTTAGACCCCGTGGTATTTGCGCAAATGTTTATCAAAGCAATATATTTGCAAAAAATACAATAAAACCATTATTAGCAGATAAAAACACAGCAGATTTTACAAAATTCCTAGTAAATATAAAAGCTTAACCTGTATTAAGTTAATAACAAATATTTGTAACTTTTAAATTGCGCCTTTTTCGCAAAATTGTGAAAATTGAACAGACACAAAAGTCTAAATATCCAAATTTCTCTAAAAATCTGAAGGTTTTCATTTTTCCCTCAAACCATATATTTTCTGAAAGTATGTGACCTCTAGAATAAAAAGAAGGTGCTACTGTTTTTTTTAGACCCCGTGGTATTTGCGCAAATGTTTATCAAACCAATATATTGGCAAAAAATATACTAAAACCATTATTATTAGATAAAAACACAGCTAATTTTACAAAATTCCTGCTAAATCCCTACTAAATATAAAAGCTTATCCTGTATGGAGTTAATAAATAACAAAGTTTTAATTTTTAAATTGAGCCTTTTTGCAAAATGGTGAAAACCGAACGTATGCAAAAATGTAAATATCCAAATCTCTCTAAAAATCTGAAGGTTTTCATTTTTCCCTTACAGCTTTCAGATTTCATAAAAGACCCCCAAAACCATATATTTTCAGACTTCATAAAGAATGCAACAAAAAATGTAAGGGTGCAATTGGGGCAGCTAAGATAGAACACAAAAGACACATAGCGAAGGAGAGCATATTGGCCCCATAAAGAATGAGGAAGGACATCTGGTTACAAAGGATGTGGATATGGTGAAGGTATTGAATTTATTCTTCTCCTCAGTCTACACGAGGGAATCGGGGGGCTTTAGTAACCAAAACTGCAGTGTTTATCCTTATGACACATCAGAGGAAGAACCTCCATGGTTAACAGAGGACAGAATTAAAATTAGACTTGAGAAATTTAACATTAATAAATCACCAGGACAAGATGGCTTGCATCCGAGGGTACTCGGGGAACTCAGTCAAGTAATTGCCAGACCATTGTTCCTAATTTTTACTGAGAGTGTACTGACTGGAATGGTACCAGGCGATTGGAGAAAAGCCAATGTAGGACCAATATTTAAAAAGGGCCCAAAATACATCCCTGGGAATTACAGACCAGTTAGCCTTGGAGGGGATGATAAGGGACTATATACAAGATTTTAGAAACGAGAACTGTATCATCAGCAATATTCGGCATGGATTCATGAAGAATCGTTCTTGCCAAACCATTCTATTAACCTTCTATGAGGAGGTGAGTTGCCATCTAGATAAAGGAAGGCCCATAGATGTGGTGAAACAAAATAAAATAAAAGGTCTGCAGTCACCAGCGATACACCTCCATCCCTATATATCCATCTGAACATTTTCTTGTCTCTTCACGGGTAAATCTGTGTTTATACCCCCATCTCCTTCAAACTGAACATTGACTGACTGCTCACATGCATATTTGGTAAATCTGTTTGTCACCGCTGTTTCATCTCCATCTGTTTATTTAGCCATTAAGTCTTACCTAAATTATGGGTTCCCTTATCTTTAAGATTTTGGCCTTTTAGCCCTCTTGCAGTTTGAATGTGATGTGAAAAGTTTTGCTCTGCTAGCTGTGTGCCCAATATTACCTACTGATTGATTAATTGCCAGATTCAACCCACACCCAACACAGTATAAAATAAGGCCTTCTTTATGGGGGAACACATACAGGGGGCTGCACATACAGGGGGTTCTTCCAAAGAAGTGGGGTTCTTTAAATAAGTGGCACTTCTGCTCTTGCACTTCAGCAATTTGCACAAAGCAAACCACAGCATACAGTAGGTGACCTCTTTTCCAAATTATCTCACCTTCCTCTCTGCAACATGCACTCTCTACCTCTCCTCCTTTTCACAATTGCAGCCTCTCTCCTCAAACTCACTTTTCTTCACCCCCCTGCTCCACCCCACAATCTGTACATATCACCCTCACCCTCACTTCTCCCCTCCCCCTATTACTGCACTCATCACCTCTTTCTAACTGTAAGCCCACTTGCTAACAAACACCCCAGGATACTGAAGCATGTCCCCTCATACAAATCGTATTCTCATATTACCGCTCTTACTTTTCTGCTTCTCCTAACCGCTGGAGATATTTATAACCTTGGGCCTCCCATATTTAACTGTACCCAACACACTCATCATCATCACCCTACACCCTCTGGCAGTAGTCACAATCTACACAATTTAGTCTCCGTTCCTCTTCTTCCCAACGCCAGCCTCCCCCTCTCCTGCACCCTCTGGAACGCTAGCTCTGTCTGCAACAAACTCACCGCTATTCATGACCTCTTTGTCACTAATTCCTTTAATCTACTTGCTCTCACAGAAAGCTGGCTCCACAAATCGTACACCCCTTCTGCTTCCCTCTCCCAGGGTGGCCTTCACTGGACTCACTCCCCTAGGCCTAATGGACGCAAGGGAGGTGGAGTGGGATTCCTCTTATCCCCCCTAAAGCACCTTCCAGGTTATTCACTCCCCTCCTTCTCTTTCCCTCTCATCATTTGAAGCTCACTGTATACGTCTATTCTCTCCTACTTCCCTAAGAATTGCTGTGATCCTGGACCATTATTGACTTTCCTTGATGCGTTTTCTGCCTGGCTACCCTACTTTCTCTCTTCGGAAATTCCCACAATCCTTCTCTGTGATCTCAACATCCCTGCTAATACAAACACTCCTGCTACTTCCAAACTTCTTAGTCTACCCTCTTCATTTGACCTGAAGCAATGGGTACAGGCTTCTACTCTGATGGCAACACCCTTGACCTTGTATTCTCCTACCTTTGCACTCCATGCAACTTCTCAAACAATCCTTTTCCTCTCTCCGACCATCACCTTTTTCTTTCTCTCTCTCCCTGTCTTCCACCACCTTTACCTCCAATCGCCTAACCATCACCCGTAGAAACTTTCGCAACTTCAACTCTTCTCTCCTCTATTCTGCTACTGACCACCTCTATGACAAAATCTCCTGTCCTGCCCCAACCAAGCCACTTCCATCTACAATAAATCCCTGTCCTGCACCCTGGACAAGCTCGCTCCCCTCACTACATGCAGAATCAGGCCTTAACCCCTACAACCCTGGCAAACAGATGACACTAAAATTCTCAAAAAAGTAATCACACTCTTGAGCGTCTGTGGCACAAGACCACGTCTCTCAAAGACTTCAACCAACACAAATCTGCCCTCCAAAAATACTATTTTCTCCACACTGCCAAGCAGACCTATTTTACAACTTTTATTAACACCTTCTCGTCCAATCCCCATAAACTTTTCTCTACCTTCAACTCTCTACTTTGTCCTCCACCCACTGACTCACTCACTGCCCAGGAGATTGCTAATCACTTCAAAAACAAGATTGATACAATCCGTGATGAAATCTCCACTCTACAGGTATCTCCCCCAGTTAAGACCCCATTGCAACAGGTACAATTGACACTCCCCTTATTCAAATCTGCTACTACAGACGAAGTTGCTAAACTGCTTTCTAACGCCCACCTAACCACATGTCCCCTGGACCCTATTCCCTCTCATATGCTACGGTCACCCTCTGACTCTATCCTACACTCTCTAACTCACATCTTCAATCTCTCCCTCACCTCTGGCATTTTCCCCAATGCTCTAAAACATACCCTGGTCACCCCCATACTTAAAAAGCCGTCCTTGGAATCCTACCAATCTTAACAACCTATGCCCTATCTCCTTGGTCCCCTTTTCCTCTAAACTCCTTGAATGCCTGGTTTACAACCAACTGAGTGACCACCTCATTAAACCTTCTTGACCCCTTTCAATCTGGATTTCGCCCTTAACACTCCACAGAAACTTCTCTTTTAAAACTCACAAATGACCTACTAACTGCAAAAACCAACGGACACTATTCTGTACTCCTACTTCTGGAGCTTTCAGCTGCCTTTGACAAAGTTGACACACCCCCTCCACCTCAAAAAACTTTACTCCCTTGGTCTCCGTGACTGTGTTCTTCAGTGGCTCTCATCCTACCTATCCCAATGCACCCTAAGTGTCACTTACAATTCTACTTCCTGCACTCCTCTTCCCTTCCCTGTCGGGGTCCCCCAAGGTTCTGTTCTTGGCCCCCTTTTATTTTCAATCTACACCTCTTTCCTGGGTCAGCTTATAGCCTCTCATGGCTTTCAATGTCATTTCTATGCTGACGACACACAAATCTATCTCTCCACCCCTCAACTCACTCCATCAGTCTCCACACGCATCACTAACTTACTAACAGACATATCTGTATGGATGTCACACCACTTCCTCAAACTCAACTTGTCCAAAACCGAACTTGTAGTATTTCCTCCCCCACGTGCCTCTTCCCCTGACTTATCTGTCAAGAGCAATGGCACAACCATCCACCCATCCCCACATGTCAGGGTACTAGGTGTTATCCTGGACTCTGAAATCTCCTTTTCGGCCCCACATCCAATCACTTTCCAAAGCTTGAGGCCTCAACTTCTGCAACATCTCTAAACTACATCCCATTCTAACCAATGAAACCACTAGGCTCCTGATTCACTCCCTGGTTACCTCTCGCCTTGACTACTGCAATTCCCTCCTCATTGGCTTATCTTTAAATAGACTATCCCCCCTTCAGTCCATCATGAATGCTGCTGCCAGACTCCTCCACCTTACAAACCGCACAGTATTTGCTCCCCCTCTCTGCCAATCCCTCCACTGGCTGCCACTTGCCCAACAAATCAAATTCAAAATACTAACAATAAGTTATAAAGCCATCCACAACTCTGCCCCCAGCTACATCACTAGCCTAGTCTCAAAATACCAACCTAATCGCCGACTTCGTTCCTCTCAAGACCTCCTGCTCTCTAGCTCCCTCATAAACTTCCTCCCATATCCACCTCCAGGACTTCTCCCGAGCCTCGCCCATCCTCTGGAATTCGCTACCCCAATCTGTCAGACTGTCTCCAAATTTATCCACTTTTAGGCGATCCCTGAAAACTTTCCTCTTCAGAGAAGCCTATCCTGCCTCCAGCTAACAACTGCACTATTTTCTCCATTAGCTCATCCCCCACAGCTATTACCCTTTTGTATAACTTGACCCTCCCTCCTAGATTGTAAGCTCTAACAAACAGGGCCCTCTGATTCCCCCTGTGTTGAATTGTATTGTAATTGTACTGTCTGCTTTAATGTTGTAAAGCGCTGTGTAAACTGTCAGCGCTATATAAATCCTGAATAATAAAAATAATAATAATATACATATACAAAAAAAGAGAGAGTCGCCCTGGGACTTTAAATGAGGTGGTCACAGTTAGCCACTGAGTAGCAAGAGTAATAGCAGTATAAATGTTTATTAAAATGAATGTACATACATGGATAATATAGCATATTAGCTCAACCAATGGATTTGCACATAATGAAGAGAATAAATAAAGTTGATACAAACGTTATACAATGCAATATATACAAATGCACGCATCAGAAAACCTGACACGCGTTTCGCAAGATCATTGCTCGCTCATCAGGGGTGGGTGCAGATGAGATGTATCTAAATAGACAAAAAGATGTTTCACAGTGGTAAATGTATGAACAGTGGCAGAATGGGCCAGAGCAAAACGGCCCAATATTTACCAATGAACGAAACCAGAGTTTCCATCGTGTGAAACGTTTGTATCAACTTTATTTATTCTCTTCATTATGTGCAAATCCATTGGTTGAGCTAATATGCTATATTATCCATGTATGTACATTAATTTTAATAAACATTTATACTGATATTACTCTTGTTACTCAGTGGCTAACTGTGACCACCTCATTTAAAGTCCCAGGTTGACTCTCTCTTTTTTTGTACATGTATATAGGGATGGAGGTGTATCACTGGTGACTGAAAACCTTTTATTTTATTTTGTTTCTATTGAACCCAGGTGGAAGACACTCACTTAGACCAAAAACTGGCCTGCTGTCACCACCAGCCACTGTGTTTCACAAATATATTTCATATACATGTTTTAGCCTTTGACCTTGCTTTCAACAGTGGTGGTTAGGGATGAGCTTGGAGTTCGAGTCGACCTCAGGTTCAATTCGAACATCGGCTATTAGCCAGTTCGCCGAACAGCGAACAATTTGGGGTGTTCGCGGCAAATTCGAAAGCCGCGGAACACCCTTTAAAAGTCTATGGGAGAAATCAAAAGTGCTAATTTTAAAGGCTTATATGCATGGTATTGTCATAAAAAGTGTTTGGTGACCTGGGTCCTGCCCCAGGGGACATGTATCAATGCAAAAAAAGTTTTAAAAATGGCCATTTTTTCGGGAGCAGTGATTTTAATAATGCTTAAAGTAAACAATAAAAGTGTAATATTCCTTTAAATTTCATAACTGGGGGGTGTCTATAGTACGCCTGTAAAGTGGTGCATGTTTCCCGTGTTTAGAACAGTCTGACAGCAAAAATAGGATTTTTATAACAGCTTACCTGTAAAATCCTTTTCTTGGAGTACATCACGGGACACAGAGGCTCATAGTAATTATTAAGTGGGTTATATCTCACCTTCAGGTCTTGGACGTTGGTGTAATTAATTAGACAGGAAGTTTCCTCCCTATATAACCCCTCCCCTACAGGGAATACCTCAGTTTTTGTAGCAAAGCAATAAGTGTCCCACAAGAGGAGCTCTGTGTCCCGTGATGTACTCCAAGAAAAGGATTTTACAGGTAAGCGGTTATAAAAATCCTATTTTCTTTATCAAAAAGATCAAATTATGAGAAACTATACTGGTGTGCGGGGACTGCCATCATCCTAAATAATATTGGAAAAAACTGTCTGCAGCAAAGTGCATATAGAGGACGCCCCTTTGGATTTTAAAGGCAGAAAAAGAGTAGAGAAAGTAAGTAGCGATAAAAGGCAAAAGCAATGCCAACTTTATTAATGTACAAAAAATGGATAAAAATGTCTAAAAGACAAGACAAACATATGCAATGGGTAATCAACATCTTTACAAATAATTGAATATAAGACATATAGAGCATTAATAGGTAATATCACCCAGTGCCAACGACCCCAAGAGACCAACCAATTCAAAGTGGGTATAGTGGGGGTAGGTGGCTAGTAAATATATCCCAACATGTTTCGGAGAAGACCCTAGTCAAACTTGTATAATCCTTCTTCAGGGAAATTATTTTACATACAGACGGGTGAGAAAATATTTCTTGTCTCTAAAACATAAATATAAACATAAATAAATAACATAGCAAAGAAAGACCATGTGAATGGTCTGTTTTCTGGCCATTACTATATAAAGTAACCAAAGTCATAGTACTTACATAATGAAGCTCATGTCATAAATAAAAGAACAGATGAAGGGATCAACATTCTGGCTGTAAAAGCCCCTAAATGACAGAGGGAGCGCCCGTGACAACACGTAGAATCGCAAGGGCACCTTCACAAGGGACGCCCAATCCTCCCTGTAGCAAACAGTGTCAGCATTAGGGGGAAAGATTGCACATAAAGAGAGGCAAAGAGGTAAGTTTTAGAAAAATGTAGAATGTATGGTGACTGGCCATGTAAGGTGCCAGGTCCATATAAAGCATGGTTCTTACCTAGGTAGTGAATAAGGGACATCTGTTGCTGACAGTCCGGTGTCTGCCACTATATTGGCACAAGACATCCGGATGTGAGCATTAGGGTAGCCTATATATAGAGGCAATAGGTCAATTTGGTGAGATTTTCTTTATTGTACATCACGGGACACAGAGGCTCATAGTAATTACTAAGTAGGATGTCCTAAAGCAATGCCTACTGAGGGGAGGGAGACACAAATAAACGCAGACCGCCAGACGTGAGGACCTATACTGCTGCCTGCAGTACACTGCGCCAAAAGCGGCCTCCTCTTGCCATTTTACATTCACCTGAAATTAGTGAACATATGTATAGACGACCTTATAAATCTGAGTCATAAAGGCTTGGTAACGCATCACCCATGAAGCACTTACTGACCTGGTAAAGTGCACTCAAAGAAGAAAACATTTTCTTCAAACCATAAGCCTGAATAATAACTTGACGAATCTGCAATAAACCAACAATTGATTTAGATGCTATCTGCCCTATCCTGGGACCTCCAGGTAGCGCCACAAACATTAGTTTTCCTTATCTGAGCAGTCGCTTCAGATAGGCCTTGACTGCTCTCACTACAACGAGAGAGTGCAACCATTTTAATAGCTGATTTGAACGCTGCCTGCCCATTCTTAGGGTCCTCTGGCAGCACAACAACGTCAGATTCCCGTATCTTGAAACTTTCAGATATACCTTTAACCGTTCTCACTATATTGAGAGGAATTAATAACTTTCCTTCCGCAGAACAAGGTTCTGGTAAAAAAGGAAGATAAGAAATGTGTTGATTCAAATGACGGCTAGATCCTTTTGGGAAAAAGGAAAAAGGCTGGGTGAGGATTTAACATCACCCTATCCTTAAGAATAATTAAGTATCACACTATACAAAGAAAGCTGCCAACACTGAAACTCCTGCGGAGGCTACCGCAACGGAGAACACCTATTCCCCCATTAGGAGGATCAAAAGGAATATGATGCATCGGCCCAAGGAGCTGTCCTTGTGCGCCGACAAAACTAGACTCAACCCTACGGCACAAGTGCGACCCAACTGGCAGATTTATACGCTTTGTCCCTTGTATAAAAGGCATGGATCAAAGAATGCGAAGCAAGCGGCCTTTGAAAAACAATGACAAAGGCTGAGATCTGACCCTTGATGGTATTCAAGGCTAGCTTCATTTTTACCCCCAACTGTAGGAAGGCAAGAATTCTACCTATGACATACCTCCGAGGATGCTATCTTTTGGTTTCACACCAGGAAACATAGGCCCTCCAGACCCTATAATAAATGGTCCTAGAGGCCCGCTTTCTTGCATTAAATCAGGGCAGTTACCACTGAACCTGAAAGCTCCGATTCTTTAACATGTGGGCTTTAATAGACAGACTGTTAAATTTAGCGATTGTAAGACCGGATGGAATACCGGCCCTTTGCAAAAGCAAGTCTGGACTAGATGGAAGAGTCCACGGTTTCGCTACTACCAACCTTACAATCTCTACATACCAGGATCTTCTGGGCCATGCTGGGCTAGTAGTATTACCAGCTTCCCTTCCACTTTGATCCTGTGTAGAAGCTGGGGAAGCAGCTGAACTGGGGAGAACGTATAAATCAGTGAGAAAACTGATTCCACGGGGTCACATATGCGAGTGGATCCCTAGCCTTTGACACAAAGCTGTCCAACTTCTTGTTGAACCCGGGATGCCCAAAATTCTTATCTGGGTAGAAAAAATTCAGGGTGCAGAGTCCATTCTCCCGGGAACAATTGTTGACGGCTCCAGAGAGCCGCCTGTCGATTCTCCATTTCACAATATGAAGATTGTCGATAGGCAAGGTACAAGCTCCTCTGCCCACACCAGAACATGGCCTTCCCTCTGGTTGCATGGCTTCTAGTGCCTCTTTGGTAACTGAAGTAAATTACCGATGTGGCTTGGTCTGATTGTACCTTGACAGAACAAGCCTGTAATCTAAACGCCCAGGCCATTATGCCAGACGTGCCATCGGAAGCTCTAGAATGTTGACAGTCAAGGCTCTCTGAGCTTGACCACTTCCCCTGGGCAGTGGTCTCCTTCAGGACTGGTCTCCATCCCTCAAAGGGCCAGCCTTCATAGCCACCACCTCCCAGGTAATTAGCATGAAGGATCTTCCCTTCTGTCATCTTGCTGAAGTTCTGGCGTATTCCCGGGACCAGACCCTTTGGATAATGCCTAGGTTAGGATCTACTTGTTCCAGGCAGACAGAATAATGTTTATAGCAGCCTTGAATGAAACTGAGCATAGGGATACCGCTTTGAATGAATCCATCTTCCCTAGCACATTAGCAAATTTAAATGTAAGGAACTCTAAATTGCCTTGACCCCTTTTTGGGCTGAGTCCCAAACACTCCAAGCTCCTTACCGACCATAAGAAAGTACCTTTAGACTGGGATCCCAACCCAGGAGTTCCAGATACTTGACCACCTAGGTCCAGCCATGCTACTGACTGATCTTATCAGCAGCAGATTGCCTCGGTATGCCATTACTTCTATACCCTGGGCCTTTACCCTGGGCACGGTGGCTAACCCGAAGGGCCAGACCACCAACCGGAAGAGGTGCTGTTCCCCTACGAAGCGCAGACAACCTCTGTAGCCCATACAAATAAACACATATGTAAATGGCCCATATGTATATGAGGCAAGTATTAACGCCATATGTCTCTATGGAAGCGTGCGTTCACGGAAGCATAAATTCATACAAATATGTTTTAGGCAAGAACAAGAAAAGTGCGCGCTGTATACACGCATACATATAACACATGTGCTATGGAACAGGCATCTTGCAAGCAAGCATGCGCTTTATGAACGTGTAATGCAACATTACACAACATATATCCATGCAGACACTTATTCCTATGTGAACATAAGGAATCCTGTATATTTAAGGAAAACTTAAATTACCAATCTAGGCGATCATGCAACTTTAGGCGATCATGCATCCTTATGTGATTCTGCATTTTTATATGATCAAACACTTTATGCATTATAAGCACTACTGTGCGAACAAGTACCCTTGTGACCAAGGACTCTTGTGCGATCAAGCACCCTTGTGCGATCAAGTATTTGTATGCAATTTTAGGCATTTCTGTGCAAACAAGCACTTTACTGTGACCCAGTGTCCTCATGCGACTATGTAAAACACATCTAAATCCATACCAACAGAAAACATGCATCTTTATGCGATCAACAAGAACACGTTCTGTTGTTTTACCTACATGATGTACATTAGAATCTCATGTATTCTATGCAAACATGTGGACTAGTAAAGAGGAAGTTATCCTCTGGCAACGTGCGTTTCTGCAATCATGTGATTTAACTGTTTGTGCGTTAGTAGCAATGCGCACCAGTAACTGTGCATCCCAGCAGTTGTGCATTTGGCTAGCTTGTAAGCAAGCACCTGAATGAGGATCCTGTGGAGGTTTTCTAGCCTGATGGTCAAGCATCTTTATGCGATCAAGCCTTTCTGCGTGACTATGCGACTAGGAGAAAAGAAAACAGCGATTCATATCTATACAAACATAAACATGCATCTTTATGTGACCGTGGATCTTGTCACCTTATGCGATCAAGCTTTCTTATGTGATCAAAAAAATTAAGCATGTTTTGAGTATTATATATATTTTTTTTTTCTTAACACAAACATGTCCAAACATGCATTTTGTACACACATGACCATGTATCTTTATGCAACCTGTTTGTTTAAGCAGCACCTGTGTGTTTCAGCAGCAACTGTGCGATCTAGTACTGTGCGATCCAGCCACTGTGTATTTCAGCATCTGTGCTTTTTAAGCAACTGTGCGACCTTAGCGACTGTGCAATTCAACATCTGTGTATGTTAGCAACTTGTGCGATTTCAGCAACTATACATATCAGCATCTGTGCGTACTAGCAACTGTGATTTTAGCAACTGTACATAGCATCTTTGCATACTAGCAACAGTGTGATTTTAGCAACTGTACATAGCATCTGTGCGTACTAGCACTGTGCGATTTTAGCAACTGTACATATCAGCATCTGTGCGTACTAGCAACTGTGTGGTTTTAGCAACTGTGCATATTAGCAACTGTGTGATTTTAGCAACTAAGCATATCCGCATCTGTGTGTATTTAGCAACTGTGAGATTTTTAGCAAGCATCTGCTCAACTGCAGTTGGTCCTATACTTATACCTGTAGGATACCAAGCACATATGCACTATGCTCAAACCTTTCAAACATGTAATATATGTATCATGCGGTTCATGCCCACAAGCAGAAAATTACACCTTTTAAAGTGAACTGCTAATCATCCAGGGGTGTATCTACTACTTACAGCTTGTACATTCCCCATGGATAGGCAGAAAATATGCAGCATGTAATCATGACTTGTCTGTACCTGTTCCCAAGCTGGCACTCACACACTCACGGCCCACTGTTCTGTCTCCAAGGCCGTCCGACCTGTCAGCACATGGTAATGGCTGCCCTTCTTCTTCCTGCCTAAAAAAAACAATAGGCTAAAAGTGATATAAACGGAAGTTTGGGACTTTAAATGAGGTTCAAGACATGGTGGAGATACGTCTAAAAAATCACATGTTTATTAACATGGGAAATGTGGTAAGTGTACATGCATGGGTCATGGGATAGCACATAATATACATATACAACATGGACATAGGCAGCACATAATTGTATCAACTTGGAAAATCATGACAATATGGCAGTGCATATATATAACATGGTACATCAAGGATGCGAGGTAGTGTCAGCTTAAAGTGGAGTTCCACCCATTTTTACAACTCTTCAGCATCCCTCACTAAACTGTGCACTGTAAACAAGTTGGATATTTTTTTACTTTTTTTCTCAGCACTTACTGTATATCTGCTGTATTCATTTTTCACTTCCTCCTCCCTGGCCGCGGCCCATCGCATCATTTCCTGTTTGCAATGCCTTCTGGGAAAGGGCGGCAACTTCCTCTGAAACTGTCGTTGCTATGGAAACCTGACCTGAAACCTATTACACTGCTTGTGCTGCACTGAGCATGTGCGAGATCTGCAAGGATGAGATCCAGGAAGAAATACAGTCTGGCTTCAGATGCCCACATTTAAGATGGCCACTGCCTGCTGTAAGTTTATAAAATAACAAACTACTGCTATAAACTAACAAAACAGACCTTAGTTTACAGACTAACTTTACTAAAATACATTAAGCTTGTGTATTATAGGGGTATTTTTATTTAAAAAGTATAATTTCATCCGGAACACCACTTTAAGAACACATGACAGTGATAAGAATAATTGAGCAATTCCCATGAGTTCCACATATGTAAACACAAGTCAAAAATGCGGTACACTGCATATAACATAATATGAGTACATGAAGCACGATTGGTAAGGGGACATTTGATGAAGTTGATTGCTAGTGGTAGTGTATGTCGGCATCCTGGATTGCCCGACGCATTTCGTGTTTGCACACTCATCAGGGGCAGATGCTCCCAAATATCTATAAGAATGTATAAAGAAATTATTGAATCTAATATGAGACAAAATTTTAGATGGAGCAGCAAAAAAGCCCATCCAAAGTACTTACATAAGCGGAGTGGTATACAGTAGGGGTGTATAGGGTAGAAGCAAATCTGCGCCCTCTAGTGGCTGGGGAAAAAACAGCAGCCTGCCTGAGCCAGAGTACAAGCATGATAGAACAGCACACTGCTCCCAGTGACCACCGGGATACAGACAGTCAGATCGCTCTCTTAATAGAGACACTGCAAACAAATGCAGACTCACCATTCCTCGCTGCAGGGTACTGCTGGAATATCACAGCGACCCAATCTTCACCCATCACGGCGAGTTGGTGTCATGCCAGACCTTCAAGGACGGGTCCCCTCTGTACGTAGGGTCCACTGCCTTGGGCCATGTATAGCGCCCTGCCAGAGCAAACCTGCGGTATAGCAATGTGACCAAGTTGCTGGATCTCAGGGCCAGCTCTCCTAAGAGAAGCATTACAGGCAAAACCTCGTTCTTCGGTATCGAGGCATGGGGTACCATCCACTTTCGCTTTTGTTTTGGCTCTTTGAATGGATCCGATAGCGTAGCTCCCTGACCCTGTTCAGGCCATCTAGGAGCACTCATTAACCGTGACCAACACCTTAGACACTGGCGAAAAAACTGAGGTATTCCCTGTAGGGTAGAGGGTTATATAGGGAGGAAACTTCCTGTCTAATTAATTACACCAGTGTCCAGCACCTGAAGGTGAGATATAACCCACTTAGTAATTACTATGAGCCTCTGTGTCCCGTGATGTACGATAAAGAAATTACATTTCAAGGGAAAAAAGTCATTTAAAACTACTCGCTGCTATTAATGAATTGCCGGTCCGACAATACACTTAAAAGTTCATTGATAAAAACTGCATGGGAATTCCCCACAGGGGAACCCCGAACCAAAATTTTTTAAAAAACTGGCGTGGTGGTCCCCCTAAATTCCATACCAGGCCCTTCAGGTCATAACAGACCCTTATCAGACCCTGTGCGGAAATCCCATGCAGTTTTTATCAATGAACTTTTATGTGTATTGTTGGACCGGCAATTCATTAATAGCTGCGAGTAGTTTTAAATGACTTTTTTTCCTTTGAAATGTCATTTTGCTGTCAGACTGTTCTAAACACCGGAAACATGCGCCCCTTTACAGGCATACTATAGACACCCCCCAGGTACGAAATTATGAAATTTAAAGGAATATTTCACTTTTATTGTTTCACTTTAAGCATTATTAAAATCACTGCTCCTGAAAAAACGGCTGTTTTTAAAACTTTTTTTTTGCATTGATACATGTCCCCTGGGGCAGGACCCGGGTCCCCAAACCCTGTTTAGGACAATACCATGCAAATTAGCCTTTAAAATTAGCACTTTTGATTTTGAACGTTCAAGTCCCATAGACTTTAATGGGGTTCTAATGTTCGTGCAAAGTTTTGGTCTGTTCGCAAGTTCTGGTGCGAACCGAACCGGGGGGGTGTTCGGCTCATCCTTAGTCCTCAGTAAGGATGTACTGGAAATGGAGCGAGTACAAGGAAGGACAACTAAGCTAATAAAGGGTCTGGAGGATATTAATTATGAGGAAAGATTGCGAGCACTAAACTTATTCTCTCTGGAGAAGAGACACTTGAGAGGGGATGTGATTTCAATTTATAAATACCGTAATGGTGACCCCACATTAGGGATAAAACTTTTTCGCGAAAGGGAGTTTAACAAGACATGTGGCCACTCATTAAAATGAAAAGAAAAGAGGTTTAACCTTAAAGTGGATGTAAACCCGAAATTTACCGTATTTTTATCGGCGTATAACACGCACAGGTGTATAACACGCACATTCATTTTAAGAGGGAAGTTACAGGAAAAAAACTAAAATTTTTAATAAGGAACTTTGAAGCAAAATAAGGGTCAGTGCCCATCTGCAGCCTCACCATTGCCATCAATGCAGCCTGATCAATGCCCATGTGCAGCCTCACAAGTGTCATCAATGCAGCCTCATTAGTCTACATCAATGCAGCCTCACCATTGCCATCAATGTAGCAGCCTTGCCATTGCCATCAATGCAGCAGCCTCGCCACTGCCATCAGTGCAGCTTGATCGATGCCCATCTGTAGCCTAGAGGGGACAGGGAGGGGGGCGGGACAAGCGCGGACAGATGACATACAGTGAGAATCTCCTATGATAGACAGAACAGTGGTCCAATGGCGGCCCAGGAGATGGGCCTTCTTAATACAGAGGCTGTCAAGTAAACAGGAGATTCCCACTGTATTTAATCTGACGGCACTCATCCCACCACCCTCCCTGTCCCCTCAGAGGCAGCTAAAATTGAAGTATGGGCGTATAACACGCACACGCTATTTGCGCCTGATTTTCATAGTGAAAACGTGAGTGTTATACGCCAATAAATACAGTATTTTTTGTATATCATACTGTAGAGTATAAGATTTCCTATCATTTGAGCCCAGTCTTGCCACACAGAGTTAATCCATCTCTGAGCAATCCTCTTTTATTGTTCAGTGAGATAAAACTTGACAAACTGAGTAAAACTTTGTCAAATCCTCCCCCTTGCTGTGAGTGACAGGTGATTTACATATCTCGTGCAGAAGCCTGAGAGACATGCAGTATTTTTTAATTCCCTCCCCCACTCCTTTTTTCAGCAGCTCTGCAAGGATTGGCTGTTCCACACCTCAGCATGATTTGGCATGCTGAAGTCATGTGGTTACTTTCCTGTCTTTTCACTGGATGTTAGAGATCATAGCAGAAGTTCAGTGTTAGAAATACACAGGAGAAAATGCATGACAAGGGGAGTGTAGAGGTGGGCGGGGAGTCTACTGACATCACGACTCCACCCACCGAGCTCCAGACAACAGACCCACCCACAGAATCTGCAGTTTTTCGGGTCTAATAACAGACAGAGGGGAGACATTTGACAGGTAAAGATACATGCAGGAGGCATGTATATCCTTATAGATAACCCCTATGGCAGTAGTTTAGAAAGGATGACATTGGGTTTACATCCACTTTAAAGTGGTTGTAAACCCCAACAGACCACTTTTTGCTACAGGTAAGCCTATAATAAGAATTGGAAACCATAGAATCGTTCTAAATATATAAAAAAATATTGAATAAGTGTGTTCGCATATACCGACCTAACATTGAAATGGTCATAAATCCCAATAGATGCAATCATATAAATACTAAACAAAAATCAAAATAAAAAATTGACAAAACACCTAAAATGTGTGAAATTGTCCAAAAAGTGATCTCATGACAAAATAAATGAACCAAATAAGATTGTGTCCAAAGAGCCTACATGGCAGTATCACCCATGAACAGTAAAAGTCCATCCATATACGGTGCAATCTTCAAAATAAAAGGAGAACTAGTGAAGAAATCCACCACCAGTAAGTAAGAGGTTACTGCTTACCAGAAGCCCATGATCCCCCGCTACATAGGAACAAGGGAAGCCTGCGTATAGAAAAGCCTTCCAGAGCATATCAGGTACATCAGCTATCCTCAATAGATTTGGGATAATATTGCGACCCCAGAAACACCCAACGAAATTCATGACACTCAAAATCTCCTCATATCGTTTCAAAATCATGGATGGATGTGCATGGCATGGAAAGATATAAGTGCTCCACAGTGTAAAACCTGTCAGTAGGTGGTCAAGTGAGGCCCGGAATGATGAAAGAAGAGGAATAGTGCAGGGCCGGGCATGACAGTGTGTCTAGTGACACACATAGGGTTAATGTTTCAAGGAAAAGTGTGGGAGGAGATAACAGGAAAGTAAGGAGGATTGGTCATATAAAAGAGGGGAGGAGCAAAAACGGAACAGTGTGCTGGGAAGGAGACACGAGGAGGCAGAATTTCCCACCCTCCCTCCCTGTGTAATGTGTTGTTAGTGTTGTTAATGTGTGTGTTTATTTTTCAGGTTTGGAAGCATTTGGTCGTCATGACAGCTGGATGGTTGGCTGGTTTGTTGTTGTTGGTCGGTGACGGTAGCGGTAAATAAAAGGTTAAAAGGGGTGGGGGGGTCAGCAATAGTATGGCCCCTCCTGTGTATTCCTGAAAGGAATACCGGTATGTTGCACTGCGGGAGGGGGTTGTCTCCGAGCGGTACAGCTGGAGGCCTTATCAGTTTTGAAACATGTTCCTGCAGTGCCCTCTTGTGGATATGTGGTAAACTGGGGTAGCTCCGTCATTGACCAACAGATTGTTTAAAACATGTTTTATCTGAGTTTATATGTTATTCATATTGAAGTTAATATTGGAGGTATTTTTATACAGTTGTTTAATAAAAGGCTGTTATGGCCATTTATACTCCAGATGAAAGGTGTGGTCTCGTTATTTAAGTTGGTAAGAGGGTGGAGTATGGGTGGCTAACAGTATGGGTAAAAATGGGGTACATCTGGACTACACTAGTCATGCTGTCACTGTTCTCTTCCTTTCTCCTCCTGTCCGGTGTGCGGGGGGAGGAGCCTCCATACCAGGGAATGTTCTCTGATATACCGGAATACAGGAGGAGAAAGGAAGAGAACAGTGACAGCATGACCACCTACTGACAGGTTTTACACTGTGGAGCACTTATATCTTTCCATGCCATGCACATCCATCCATGATTTTGAAACGATATGAGGAGATTTTGAGTGTCATGAGTTTCGTTGGGTGTTTCTGGAGATTGCAATATTATCCCCAATCTATCGAGGATAGCTGATGTACCTGATATGCTCTGGAAGGCTTTTCTATACACAGGCTTCCCTTGATCCTCTGTAGTGGGGGATCATGGGCTTCTGGTAAGCAGTAACCTCTTACTTACTGGTGGTGGATTTCTTCACTAGTTCTTTTATTTTAAAGATTGCACCATATATGGATGGACTTTTACTGTTCACGGGTGATACTGCCGTGTAAGCTCTTTGGACACAATCTTATTTGGTTCATTAATTTTGTCTTGAGATCACTTTTTGGACAATTTCACACATTTTAGGTGGTTTGTCAGTTTTTCATTTTTATTTTTGTTTTGTATTTATATGATTGCACCTATTGGGATTTATGACCATTTCAATATTAGGTCGATGTATGCGAACACACTTATTCTATATTTTTTATATGTTTAGCGCGATTCTATGGTTTCCAATTTTGATTACTGTATTTATGTTGTGCAGGAGAATTGCTGCTGTAATTGCTCACATGTTATTCTACTGCAATCTTTGGGATTGGGTATATGTGTTTAATTTTCATTGACCTTAGCGCAGTTCGTTTTCCCCTTCTTTGCTAAGCCTATAATAAGGCTTGCCTGTAGCTACCCAGGATATCTCCTAAACCTACATGGTTTAGGAGATATCCCCTGTTTTTGCATGTGCCAACGTCATCGGCACATGCGCACTGAAGCAATGGCACATACATGCCGTTTGCTTGAGTGAGTGTGCCTCTACCGGCACGCATGCCTGGGAGTGACATCGTCGCGGCTCTTGCCAATCGCAGCACCGGAGCCGCGATACCCGAAAGTAAATCCCGGGAGTGATGACGGCTGCCGGAGCGGTTTACGGGTACCGCAGCGACTGCTTCAATCTCAGGTGAGTATTAAATAATGAGCTAGTAAGCTATGCTTACTAGCTCATTATGCCTTTTGTCTTGCAGGTGTTAGTTTGAAACTACGAGGAGGGTTCTTTACTGTAAGAGCAGCAAGAATGTGGAATTCCTTTTCACAGGTGGTGGTCTCAGTGGGGAGCATTGATAGTTTCCAAAAACTATTAGATAAACACCTGAACGACTGCAACATACAGAGATATACAGTCGGGTCCATAAATATTGGGACATCAACAAAATTCTAATCTTTTTGGCTCTATACACCATCACAATGGATTTGAAATGAAACAAACAAGGTGTGCTTTAACTGCACACTTTCAGCTTTAATCTGAGGGTATTTACATCCAAATCAGGTGAATGGTGTAGGAATTACAACAGTTTGTATATGTGCCTCCCACTTTTTAAGGGACCAAAAGTAATGGGACAATTGGCTGCTCAGCTGTTCCATGGCCAGGTTTGTGTTATTCCCTCATTATCCCATTTGCAAGGAGCAGATAAAAGGTCCAGCGTTCTATTCAAGTGTGCTATTTGCATTTGGATTCTGTTGCTGTCAACTCTCAATATGAGATCCAAAGAGCTGTCACTATCAGTGAAGCAAGCCATCATTAGGCTGAAAAAACAAAACAAACCCATCGGAGAGATAGCAAAAACATTAGGTGTGGCCAAATCAACTGTTTGGAACATCCTTAAAAAGAAAGAACACACCGGTGAGCTCAGCAACACCAAAAGACCCAGAAGACCACGGAAAACAACTGTGGTGGATGACCGAAGAATTCTTTCCCTGGTGAAGAAAACACCCTTCACAACAGTTGGCCAGATCAAGAACACTCTCCAGGAGGTAGGTGTATGTGTGTCAAAGTCAACAATCAAGAGAAGACTTCACCAGAGTGAATACAGAGGGTTCACCACAAGATGTAAACCATTGGTGAGCCTCAAAAACAGGAAGGCCAGATTAGAGTTTGCCAAACAACATCTAAAAAAGCCTTCACAGTTCTGGAACAACATCCTATGGACAGATGAGACCAAGATCAACTTGTGCCAGAGTGATGGGAAGAGAAGAGTATGGAGAAGGAAAGGAACTGCTCATGATCCAAAGCATACCACCTCATCAGTGAAGCATGGTGGTGGTAGTGTCATGGCTTGGGCATGTATGGCTGCCGAGGGAACTGGTTCTCTTGTATTTATTGATGATGTGACTGCTGACAAAAGCAGCAGGATGAATTCTGAAGAGTTTCAGGCAATATTATCCGCTCATTTTCAGCAAAATGCTTCAGAACTCATTGGGTGGCGCTTCACAGTGCAGATGGACAATGACCCGAAGCATACTGCGAAAGCAACCAAAGAGTTTTTTTAAGGGAAAGAAGTTATGCAATGGCCAAGTCAATCACCTGACTTGAATCCGATTGAGCATGCATTTCACTTGCTGAAGACAAAACTGAAGGTAAAATGCCCCAAGATCAAGAAGGAACTGAAGACGGTTGCAGTAGAGGCCTGGCAGAGCATCACCAGGGATGAAACCCAGCGTCTGGTGAGGTCTATGCATTCCAGACTTCAGGCTGTAATTGACTGCAAAGGATTTGCAACCAAGTATTAAAAAGTGAACGTTTGATGGATGATTGTTAATCTGTCCCATTACTTTTGGTCCCTTAAAAAGTGGAAGGCACATATACAAACTGTTGTAATTCCTACACCGTTAACCTGATTTGGATGTAAACACTAGGGATGAGCCGAACACCCCCCGGTTCGGTTCGCACCAGAACCCGCGAACGGACCGCAAGTTCGCACGAACGTTAGAACCCCATTGACGTCTATGGGACTCGAACGTTCGAAATCAAAAGTGCTCATTTTAAAGGCTAATTTGCATGGTATTGTCCTAAAAAGGGTTTGGGGACCCGGGTCCTACCCCAGGGGACATGTATCAATGCAAAAAAAACTTTTAAAAACGGCCGTTTTTTCGGGAGCAGTGATTTTAATGATGCTTAAAGTAAAAAAAAAAAAGTGAAATATTCCTTTAAATATCGTACCTGGGGGGTGTCTATAGTATGCCTGTAAAGTGACGCGTGTTTCCCATGTTTAGAACAGTCCCTGCACCAAATGTCATTTTTAAAGGAAAAAATCTCATTTAAAACTGCTTGCGGGTTTAATGTCATGTCGGGTCATGGCAATATGGATGAAAATCAGTGAGACAAACGGCATGGGTACCCCCCAGTCCATTACCAGGCCCTTTGGGTCTTGTATGGATATTAAGGGGAACCCCGCACCCAAATTAAAATAAGGAAAGGTCCCTATATACTCTGAACAGCAGTATTCAGGCGGTGCAAACAAGACAGGGACTGTAGGGTTGTTGTTAAGTAGAATCTGTTTGTAATTTTGAACATTTTTAATGTGTTTAGCTCCGGCCAAAAAATCTTTTCTAAGCTTTTTGGAAAACATAGGGAAGGGTTATCACCCCTGTGACATTTGTTTTGCGTCTTTCCTCCTCTTCAGAAGATTTCACCTCACTTTTTTGTCCCAATGAAAAATGTTTTTGGAAAATTTGGGTTTTTTTGTGGAACAAGGATTGGAAAGCATCAGTGGAAAGGAGAAATTGTTTTCCCATATTAACTCTTACAGGAGAGAATTTCCCTTCCTTAGGGGTAGATTTCATCTCACTTCCTGTTGTCTCCTTCCGTTTGCAAGTAGGAGTCGTTTGTAAGTTAGATGTTTGAAAGTAGGGTCCTGCCCTATATACTCAGCAGAAATTTGGGCCTTAGGTGTTGCTGTGGCCAAAACACTGTAAGCCCTCACAGGGCCCTGCTGTGAAATATTAGATCAAGAATTGTAATTACATGCCCCTGTTGAACAGGAGCTGAAAAATTAGGCCTTAGGCACTGGTGCTGGTGCCACAACACTGCAACCCCTCACAGACACTCTAGTTGGAACGCAGGAACGAGCCCTGCTGCAAAGTATTGCATCAAAAATTGTAATTACACGCCCCTGTTAGACAGGGGCAGAAAAATTGGGTCTTAGGCACTGGTGCTGGTGCCACAACACTGCAACCCCTCACAGACACTCTAGTTGAAACGCAGGAACAAGCCCTGCTGCAAAGTATTGCATCAAAAATTGTAATTACACGCCCCTGTTAGACAGGGGCTGAAAAATTGGGTCTTAGGCACTGGTGCTGGTGCCGCAACACTGCAACCCCTCACAGACACTCTAGTTGGAATGCAGGAACGAGCCCTGCTGCAAAGTATTACATCAAAAATTGTAATTACACGCCCCTGTTAAACAGGGGCTGAAAAATTGTGCCTTAGGCACTGGTGGTGGCGCCCAGAACCAAAAATGTTCTTACAAGCTATCAGCGTGATGATTGAGGAGGAAGAGGATAATTACTCAGGGATAGTCACTCAGCATCAGCATAGGCAGTCTTTGAAGGGATCTGAGATTTCAAAAAAAATTATTCGGTTACATCTGCATCAGGTGCTTGGTAGCTGGTGGTGATCCAAGACTGATTCATTTTTATGAAGGTCAGCCGATCGACCGAGTCGGTGGACAGACGCACCCTGTGATCGGTTACCACGCCTCCAGCAGCACTGAATGTGCGTTCCGAAAGAACGCTGGATGCAGGACAGGCCAGTAGCTCAATTGCATACTGTGCAAGCTCTGGCCAGTGATCCATCCTCAAGACCCAGTAACCCAGAGGATTTTCGGTGGGAAAGGTGTCCAAGTCTGATCTTGCCCCTAGGTATTCCTGCACCATGTAAAACAGACGCTGGCGATGGTTGCTGGAACCGATCATACCTTGGGGCTGCGGACCAAAAAATTGTCTGAACGCATCGGTCAGACGGCCACCTTCTCCACCGCTCCTTTTTTGACTGACCGAAGCCTCAGCAACACGTTGTCCAGAAACAGGAGTTTGTAACCTCCCAGTCTCTGGGAACGCGTTGCACAGACCTTTCTGCAAGGCCTCCCGAAGATGTTTCATCCTCTGCTCCCTCTGCGATGGCAAGATAAGGTCCGCAACCTTACCCTTGTAACGTGGATCAAGGAGGGTTGCCAGCCAGTATTGGTCCTTCTCCTTGATACCACGAATACGAGGATCCTTACGCAGGCTTTGCAGGATCAGGGAGGCCATGCAGCGTAGGTTTGCTGAGGCATTCGGTCCGGAGTCCTCTGGGTCACTAAGGACAACAACGTCCGCAGCCACCTCCTCCCAGCCACGTACAAGTCCATGTGTTCCTTGGGACTGATCCCTTAAAGACTGCTGATGCTGAGTGCCAGGCTCCACCTCCATACTGACACAATCTTCCTCCTCCTCCTCCTCCTCCTCGTCCTCTTCCTGTGTGATCGGCGGGCACGCAGGAACACTGTCTGGATAAAGGGGGCCTTGAGAGCTAAGGAAGTCCTCCTCTTCCTGCCTCTGTTCTGCCTCAAGTGCCCTGTCCATTATTCCACGCAGCGTGTGCTCCAACAGGTGGACAAGGGGGACAGTGTCACTGATGCATGCACTGTCAGTGCTCACCATCCTCGTGGCCTCCTCGAATGGTGACAGGACAGTGCATGCATCCCTGATCATGGCCCACTGGCGTGGGGAAAAAAAACCAAGGTCCCCTGACCCTGTCCTGGTGCCATAGTCGCACAGGTACTCATTGATGGCCCTCTGCTGCGTGTGCAGCCGCTGCAGCATGGCCAACGTCGAGTTCCACCTGGTGGGCATGTCACAGATTAGGCGGTTCTTGGGCAGGTTAAACTCCTTTTGGAGGTCCGTCAGCCGAGCACTGGCATTATATGACCGGCGGAAATGCACAGAGACTTTCCTGGCCTGCCTCAGGACATCCTGTAAGCCCGGGTACCTGCCCAAGAACCGCTGCACCACCAAGTTAAGGACGTGAGCCAAACAGGGCACATGGGTCAGTTGTCCCTGTCGGAGGGCAGAGAGGAGGTTGGTGCCATTGTCGCAAACCACCATTCCTGCCTTAAGTTGGCGTGGCGTCAACCACCTCTGAACCTGCCCCTGCAGAGCTGACAGAACCTCTGCCCCAGTGTGGCTCCTGTCCCCCAAGCACACCAGCTCAAGCACCGCATGGCATCTTTTGGCCTGCGTACTTGCGTAGCCCCTTGAACGCCTACGGAGCACCGCTGGTTCCGAGGAAGAGGCCATGGAGGAAGAAGAAGAGGAGGGGGTGGAGGAGAGAGGTGTGTCACAATCAGCATTTTGGAGGCGTGGTGGCGGAACAACCTCCAACACTACTGCACCTTGTCCTGCATCCTTCCCAGCTGCCAGCAGAGTCACCCAATGCGCCGTGAAACTTAAGTAACGTCCCTGTCCATGCCTGCTGGACCATGAGTCAGCGGTAATATGCACCTTACCGCTGACCGCCCTGTCCAGCGAGGCATGGACATTGCCTTCCACATGCCGGTAGAGAGCCGGAATCGCCTTCCGTGAGAAAAAGTGGCGTTTGGGTACCTGCCACTGAGGAACCGCACATTCCACAAACTCACGGAAGGGGGCAGAGTCTACCAACTGAAAAGGCAGCAGTTGAAGTGCTAGCAATTTTGCCAAGCTAGCATTCAACCGCTGGGCATGTGGATGGCTGGGAGCAAACTTCTTTCGGCGGTGCAGCAGCTGGGGCAGGGAAATTTGCCTGGTACAATCTGACGTCGGTGTACCAAAAGCAGATTGCCCATAAGTACTTGGCTGTGACACACCTAATTCTACACCTTCATTCCTCTCACTGCAGGTCGCAGAGAGGACTGAAGGTCTAGTGGGGTTGGAAATCTCAGCTGATGAGGAGCAAGGAGAGATCGTCTTTGTTCTTTGGTGTGGGTCTTTTAGATACGCTTGCCAACGAACTGCATGGCAGGTCAACATATGTCTGGTCAAGCATGTGGTACCCAAGCGGGAGATGTTTTGGCCACGCGAGATACGCTTGAGACATATATTGCAAATAGCAGCGGTGCGATCTGATGCACTCGTCTCAAAAAAGGCCCACACCAAAGAACTTTTTGAATAACGCGCAGAGACTGCAGTGCCCTGCACATGTGATGCAGTCAATGTGCTGCCCTTAGGCTGGCCCCTGGAGGGCATCCTGCCTCGTTGGTGATGTGCCGCCTCCTCCTCCTCCTCCTCCTCTCTCCTATCAGGCACCCATGTTGAGTCAGTGACCTCATCATCCCCTCCCTCCTCATCACTGGAGCAAACCTGGCAGTATGCTGCAGCAGGGGGAGCATGACTGCCAGATTGCTGTCCTTCTTCGGCACCCCCTCTGTCCGTGCTCATGTTACTGCCTTCATTGAGCTCAGTATCATCATCAGAGCCTTCCAAACGCTGGGCATCCTCCTGGAGCATGTACCCAACACTGTGGTCAAACAGTTCGAGGGAATCCTCATGAGGACATGGTGGAGCTAGGGAAGGAGTCACTGATGACATTGAGCTGAGGGAAGAGGCCGCTGCTTTGCCAGACAAAGCACCCTGGGCATGGGTGAGAGAGGATGAGGAGGATGAGGACGGCTTGGTCATCCACTCGACCAAGTCTTCCGCATGTTGCGGCTCAACACGGCCAGCTGCCGAAAAAAAGGCCAAGCGTGTCCCATGGCCACGTGCTGATGAGGATGCACCGTCTCCACGACCAGCACTAGACACAGAGCCTGCTTGCCCTCTCTTATTGGCTTGTGACTGTCTGCCTCTCCTTCTTGGCCTTCCAGACATACTAATGGCCTGTAGCTGCACTAAGCTGGGATAGAACACCTGTAATTTTCTTCAGGTAGCTTTATATACTGTAACCAGACAAGCCTGCCTGTCAGTAGGAAGATAACAGGAACGGATCTAGCTGAACACTGTGAGCAGGACGTACTGCACTAAATGTATATAGCAGGAACGGATCTAGCTGAACACTGTGAGCAGGACGCACTGCACTGAATGTAAATAGCAGGAACGGATCTAGCTGAACACTGTGAGCAGGACGCACTGCACTGAATGTAAATAGCAGGAACGGATCTAGCTGAACACTGTGAGCAGGACGCACTGCACTGAATGTAAATAGCAGGAACGGATCTAGCTGAACACTGTGAGCAGGACGCACTGCACTGAATGTAAATAGCAGGAACGGATCTAGCTGAACACTGTGAGCAGGACGCACTGCACTGAATGTAAATAGCAGGAACGGATCTAGCTGAACACTGTGAGCAGGACGCACTGCACTGAATGTAAATAGCAGGAACGGATCTAGCTGAACACTGTGAGCAGGACGCACTGCACTGAATGTAAATAGCAGGAACGGATGTAGCTGAACACTGTGAGCAGGACGCACTGCACTAAATGTAAATACCAGGAACGGATCTAGCTGAACACTGTGAGCAGGACGCACTGCACTGAATGTAAATAGCAGGAACGGATCTAGCTGAACACTGTGAGCAGGACACACTGTACTAAATGTAAATAGTCTAGCTGCCTGACCGTGGTACTAATAGGATCAAAAAGAACACCTGTAATTTTCTTAAGGTAGCTTTATATACTGTAACCAGACAAGCCTGCCTGTCAGTAGGAAGATAACAGGAACGGATCTAGCTGAACACTGTGAGCAGGACACACTGTACTAAATGTAAATAGTCTAGCTGCCTGACCGTGGTACTAATAGGATCAAAAAGAACACCTGTAATTTTCTTAAGGTAGCTTTATATACTGTAACCAGACAAGCCTGCCTGTCAGTAGGAAGATAACAGGAACGGATCTAGCTGAACACTGTGAGCAGGACACACTGTACTAAATGTAAATAGTCTAGCTGCCTGACCGTGGTACTAATAGGATCAAAAAGAACACCTGTAATTTTCTTCAGGTAGCTTTATATACTGTAACCAGACAAGCCTGCCTGTCAGTAGGAAGATAACAGGAACGGATCTAGCTGAACACTGTGAGCAGGACGTACTGCACTGAATGTAAACAGCAGGAACGGATGTAGCTAAACACTGTGAGCAGGACGCACTGCACTGAATGTAAATAGCAGGAACGGATCTAGCTGAACACTGTGAGCAGGACGCACTGCACTGAATGTAAATAGCAGGAACGGATGTAGCTGAACACTGTGAGCAGGACGCACTGCACTAAATGTAAATACCAGGAACGGATCTAGCTGAACACTGTGAGCAGGACGCACTGCACTGAATGTAAATAGCAGGAACGGATCTAGCTGAACACTGTGAGCAGGACGCACTGCACTGAATGTAAATAGCAGGAACGGATCTAGCTGAACACTGTGAGCAGCACGCACTGCACTGAATGTAAATAGCAGGAACGGATCTAGCTGAACACTGTGAGCAGGACGCACTGCACTGAATGTAAATAGCAGGAACGGATCTAGCTGAACACTGTGAGCAGGACGCACTGCACTGAATGTAAATAGCAGGAACGGATCTAGCTGAACACTGTGAGCAGGACACACTGCACTAAATGTAAATAGTCTAGATAAAAGATAACAGGAACGGATCTAGCTAAACTGAATACAGTGTATATATATATATATGCAACACCTGGGATGCATATATATACACAATACACTGTAAGTGCAGCTAACTGACTGACTGTTCTGCCTAATCTATCTAACTCAAATCAAATGACACTGTCTCTCTCTCTCTCTATCTCTCAGCACACCGGAACACACACTACACAGGGCCGCCGTGCAGGCGGCCTTATATAGTGTGGGGTGTGTACTAAATCCCCTGAGCCATAATTGGCCAAAGCCACCCTGGCTTTGGCCAATTACAGCTCTCTCTACTGACGGCGCTGTGATTGGCCAAGCATGCGGGTCATAGTGCATGCTTGGCCAATCATCAGCCAGCAATGCACTGCGATGCCGCAGTGAATTATGGGCCGTGACGCGCCACACGAATTTGGCGCGAACGGCCCATATCGTTCGCAATTCGACGGACGGTCGAACAGCCGATGTTCGAGTCGAACATGGGTTCGACTCGAACACGAAGCTCATCCCTAGTAAACACCCTTAAATTAAATCTGAAAGTCTGCAGTTAAAGCACATCTTGTTCGTTCCATTTCAAATCCATTGTGGTGGTGTATAGAGCCAAAAAGATTAGAATTGTGTTGATGTCCTAATATTTATGGACCTGACTGTACAATGTAATGCTGACATATAATCACACACAGGACTTGATGGACTTGTGTCTTTTTTTGCACCTCACCTACTATGTAATAGGGATGAGCCGAACACCCCCCTGTTCGGTTCGCACCAGAACATGCGAACAGGAAAAAAATTCGTTCGAACACGCGAACGCCGTTAAAGTCTATGGGACACGAACATGAATAATCAAAAGTGCTAATTTTAAAGGCTAATATGCAAGTTATTGTCAATAAAAGTGTTTGGGGACCCGGGTCCTCCCCCAGGGGACATGAATCAATGCAAAAAAAAGTTTTAAAAACGGCCGTTTTTTCAGAAGCAGTGATTTTAATAATGCTTAAAGTCAAACAATAAAAGTGTAATATCCCTTTAAATTTCATACCTGGGGGGTGTCTATAGTATGCCTGTAAAGGGGCGCATGTTTCCCGTGTTTAGAACAGTCTGACAGCAAAGTGACATTTTGAAGGAAAAAACACATTTAAAACTACCGCGGCTATTGCAGTGCCGACAATACACATAGAAGTTCATTGATAAAAACGGCATGGGAATTCCCCACAGGGCAACCCCGAACCAAAATTAAAAAAAAAAAATGATGTGGGAGTCCCCCTAAATTCCATACAAGGCCCTTCAGGTCTGGTATGGATATTAAGGGGAACCCCAGCCAAAATTTTAAAAAAAATTGACGTGGGGTTCCCCCTAAATTCCATACCAGACCCTTTAGGTCTGGTATGGATTTTAAGGGGAACCCCGTGCCAAAAAAAAAAAAAAAACGGCGTGGGGTCCCCTAAAAATCCATACCAGACCCTTATCCGAGCACGCAACCTGGCAGGCCGCAGGAAAAGAGGGGGGACGAGAGTGCGGCCCCCCCCCTCCTGAACCGTACCAGGCCACATGCCCTCAACATTGGGAGGGTGCTTTGGGGTAGCCCCCCAAAACACCTTGTCCCCATGTTGATGAAGACAAGGGCCTCATCCCCACAACCCTGGCCGGTGGTTGTGGGGGTCTGCGGGCGGGGGGGCTTATCGGAATCTGGAAGCCCCCTTTAACAAGGGGACCCCCAGATCCCGGCCCCCCCCTGTGTGAAATGGTAAGGGGGTACTTACCCCTACCATTTCACTAAAAAACTGTCAAAAATGTTAAAAATGACAAGAGACAGTTTTTGACAATTCCTTTATTTAAATGCTTCTTCTTTCTTCCTTCATCTTCTTCTTCTTCTGGTTCTTCTGGCTCTTCTGGTTCTTCCTCCGGCGTTCTCGTCCAGCATCTTCTCCGCGGCGTCTTCTATCTTCTTCTCCTCGGGCCGCTCCGCACCCATGGCATGAGGGGGGAGGCTCCCGCTCTTCTCTTCATCTTCTTCTCTTCTTCATCTTCTTCTTCATCTTCTTCTTCTTCTTCTTCTTCTCTTCTTCCTTCTTCTCTTCTTCATGTCTTCTCCGGGCCGCTCCGCAGCCATGCTGTGGCATGGAGGGAGGCTCCAGCTGTGTGACGACGTCTCTTCGTCTGACGGTTCTTAAATAACGGGGGGCGGGGCCGCCCGGTGACCCCGCCCCCCTCTGACGCACAGTGACATGACGGGACTTCCCTGTGGCATTCCCCGTGACGTCACAGGGAAGTCCCTCAAGTCACCGTGCGTCAGAGGGGGGCGGGGTCACCGGATGGCCCCGCCCCCCGTTATTTAAGAACCGTCAGATGAAGAGACGCCGTCACACAGCGGGAGCCTCCCTCCATGCCACAGCATGGCTGCGGAGCGGCCCGGAGAAGACAGGAAGAAGAGAAGAAGGAAGAAGAGAAGAAGAAGAAGAAGATGAAGAAGAAGATGAAGAAGAGAAGAAGATGAAGAGAAGAGCGGGAGCCTCCCCCCTCATGCCATGGGTGCGGAGCGGCCCGAGGAGAAGAAGATAGAAGACGCCGCGGAGAAGATGCTGGACGAGAACGCCGGAGGAAGAACCAGAAGAGCCAGAAGAACCAGAAGAAGAAGAAGATGAAGGAAGAAAGAAGAAGCATTTAAATAAAGGAATTGTCAAAAACTGTCTCTTGTCATTTTTAACATTTTTGACAGTTTTTTAGTGAAATGGTAGGGGTAAGTACCCCCTTACCATTTCACACAGGGGGGGGGCCGGGATCTGGGGGTCCCCTTGTTAAAGGGGGCTTCCAGATTCCGATAAGCCCCCCGCCCGCAGACCCCCACAACCACCGGCCAGGGTTGTGGGGATGAGGCCCTTGTCTTCATCAACATGGGGACAAGGTGTTTTGGGGGGCTACCCCAAAGCACCCTCCCAATGTTGAGGGCATGTGGCCTGGTACGGTTCAGGAGGGGGGGGGCGCACTCTCGTCCCCCCCTCTTTTCCTGCGGCCTGCCAGGTTGCGTGCTCGGATAAGGGTCTGGTATGGATTTTTGGGGGGACCCCACGCCGTTTTTTTTTTTTTTTGGCGCGGGGTTCCCCTTAAAATCCATACCAGACCTGAAGGGTCTGGTATGGAATTTAGGGGGAACCCCACGTCAATTTTTTTTTTTAATTTTGGCTGGGGTTCCCCTTAATATCCATACCAGACCTGAAGGGCCTTGTATGGAATTTAGGGGGACCCCCACATCATTTTTTTTTTTTTTTTTTGGTTCGGGGTTGCCCTGTGGGGAATTCCCATGCCGTTTTTATCAATGAACTTCTATGTGTATTGTCGGCAATGCAATAGCCGCGGGTAGTTTTAAAAGAGTTTTTTCCTTCCAAATGTCATTTTGCTGTCAGACTGTTCTAAACACAGGAAACATGCGCCCCTTTACAGACATACTATAGACACCCCCCAGGTACGAAATTTAAAGGGATATTACACTTTTATTGTTTGACTTTAAGCATTAATAAAATCACTGTTCCTGAAAAAACGTCCGTTTTTAAAACTTTTTTTTGCATTGATCCATGTCCCCTGGGGCAGGACATGGGTCCCCAAACACTTTTTATGACAATAACTTGCATATAAGCCTTTAAAATTAGCACTTTTGATTTCTCCCATAGACTTTTAAAGGGTGTTCCGCGGCATTCGAATTTGCCGTGAACACCCCAAATTGTTCGCTGTTCGGCGAACTTGCGAACAGCCAATGTTCGAGTAGAACATGAGTTCGACTCGAACTCGAAGCTCATCCCTACTATGTAACTATGTAACATATGACCTCTAGAATAAAAAGAAGGTGCCACTGATTTTTTTAGACCCTGCGGTATTTGCGCAAATGTTTATCAAACCAATATATTCACAAAAAATACACTAAAACCTTTATTAGCAGTAGGGATGAGCTTCGAGTTCGAGTCGAACTCATGTTCGACTCGAACATTGGCTGTTCGCAAGTTCGCCGAACAGCGAACAATTTGGGGTGTTCACGGCAAATTCGAATGCCGCGGAACACCCTTTAAAAGTCTATGGAAGAAATCAAAAGTGCTAATTCTAAAGGTTTATCTGCAAGTTATTGTCATAAAAAGTGTTTGGGGACCTGTGTCCTGCCCCAGGGGACATGGATCAATGCAAAAAAAGTTTTAAAAACGGCCGTTTTTTCAGGAGCAGTGATTTTAATAATGCTTAAAGTCAAACAATAAAAGTGCAATATCCCTTTAAATTTCGTAGCTGGGGGGTGTCTATAGTATGCCTGTAAAGGGGCGCATGTTTCCCATGTTTAGAATAGTCTGACAGCAAAATGACATTTCGAAGGAAAAATACCATTTAAAACTACCCGCGGCTATTGCATTGCCGAGAATACACATAGAAGTTCATTGATAAAAACGGCATGGGAATTCCCCACAGGGCAACCCCGAATCAAAATTAAAAAAAAAAAATGACGTGGGAGTCCCCCTAAATTCCATACAAGGCCCTTCAGGTCTGGTATGGATATTAAGGGGAACCCCGGCCAAAATTTTAAAAAAAAATTACGTGGGGTTCCCCCTAAATTCCATACCAGATCCTTCAGGTCTGGTATGGATTTTAAGGGGAACTCCGCGCCAAAAAAAAAAACGGCATGGGGTCTCCCCAAAAATCCATACCAGACCCTTATCCGAGCACGCAACCTGGCAGGCTGCAGGAAAAGAGGGGGGCATGAGAGTGCGCCCCCCCTCCTGAACCGTACCAGGCCACATGCCCTCAACATTGGGAGGGTGCTTTGGGGTAGCCCCCCAAAACACCTTGTCCCCATGTTAATGAGGGCAAGGGCCTCATCCCCACAACCCTGGCTGGTGGTTGTGGGGGTCTGTGGGCGGGGGGCTTATCGGAATCTGGAAGCCCCTTTAACAAGGGGACCCCCAGATCCCGGCCCCCCCTGTGTGAAATGGTAAGGGGGTACTTACCCCTACCATTTCACTAAAAAACTGTCAAAAATGTTAAAAATGACAAGAGACAGTTTTTGACAATTCCTTTATTTAAATGCTTCTTCTTTCTTCTATCTTCCTTCATCTTCTGGTTCTTCTGGTTCTTCCTCCGGCGTTCTCGTCCAGCATCTCCTCCGCGGCGTCTTCTATCTTCTTCTCCTCGGCCGCTCCGCACCCATGGCATGGGGGGGAGGCTCCCGCTCTTCTCTTCATCTTCTTCTTCTTCTCTTCTTCCTTCTTCTCTTCTTCCCTTTCTTCTCCGGGCCGCTCCGCACCCATGCTGGCATGGAGGGAGGCTCCCGCTGTGTGACGGCGTCTCCTCGTCTGACGGTTCTTAAATAACAGGGGGCGGGGCCACCCGGGGACCCTCCCCCTCTGATACACGGGACATGACGGGACTTCCCTGTTGCATTCCCCGTGATGTCACAGGGAAGTACCGTCAAGTCACCGTGCACCAGAGAGGGGCGGGGTCACCGGGTGGCCCCGCCCCCCATTATTTAAGAACCGTCAGACGAAGAGACGCCGTCACACAGCGGGAGCCTCCCTCCATGCCAGCATGGGTGCGGAGCGGCCCGGAGAAGAAAATGAAGAAGAAAAGAACAGAAGAAGGAAGAAGATGAAGAAGAAGAGAAGAGCGGGAGCCTCCCCCCATGCCATGGGTGCGGAGCGGCCCGAGGAGAAGAAGATAGAAGACGCCACGGAGGAGATGCTGGACGAGAACGCCGGACGAAGAACCAGAAGAGCCAGAAGAACCAGAAGAAGAAGATGAAGGAAGATAGAAGAAAGAAGAAGCATTTAAATAAAGGAATTGTCAAAAACTGTCTCTTGTCATTTTTAACATTTTTGACAGTTTTTTAGTGAAATGGTAGGGGTAAGTACCCCCTTACCATTTCACACAGGGGGGGCCGGGATCTGGGGGTCCCCTTGTTAAAGGGGGCTTCCAGATTCCGATAAGCCCCCCGCCCACAGACCCCCACAACCACCGGCCAGGGTTGTGGGGATGAGGCCCTTGTCCTCATCAACATGCGGGCAAGGTGTTTTGGGGGGCTACCCCAAAGCACCCTCCCAATGTTGAGGGCATGTGGCCTGGTACGGTTCAGGAGGGGGGGGCCGCACTCTCATCCCCCCTCTTTTCCTTCGGCCTGCCAGGTTGCGTGCTCAGATAAGGGTCTGGTATGGATTTTTGGGGGGACCCCATGCCATTTTTTGGGTTTTTTTTGCGCGGGGTTCCCCGTAAAATCCATACCAGACCTGAAGGGTCTGGTATGGAATTTAGGGGGAACCCCACGTCATTTTTTTTTAAATTTTGGCCGGGGTTCCCCTTAATATCCATACCAGACCTGAAGGGCCTTGTATGTAATTTAGGGGGACTCCCACGTCATTTTTTTTTTTTTTAAATTTTGGTTCGAGGTTGCCCTGTGGGGAATTCCCATGCCGTTTTTATCAATGAACTTCTATGTGTATTGTCGGCAATGCAATAGCCGCGGGTAGTTTTAAATGGTATTTTTCCTTCGAAATGTCATTTTGCTGTCAGACTGTTCTAAACATGGGAAACATGCGCCCCTTTACAGGCATACTATAGACACCCCCGGCTACGAAATTTAAAGGGATATTGCACTTTTATTGTTTGACTTTAAGCATTATTAAAATCGCTGCTCCTGAAAAAACGGCTGTTTTTAAAACTTTTTTTTGCATTGATCCATGTCCATTTTTATGACCTTTCCTTCTTCCCCCCTCTCCGTGTCATAGCCACCATTCAGTGGCCCGGGTGGGCCGGGTCGCTCGGGGGTGGAGATGTGACACACATGCCTTCCTGGCAGGGTGGGGAGGCGCAAAGGGTCCTGCGTCTCTCCAAGCGCCCACTAGGTGGACGCTATCTCCATCCCTGCCAGCGGCGTTCCGGATCCCCTCCGGACGTCTTGGCCTCCCGTGCATGCGCGACATCACGGGCGTGCGCATGACGTCACGGCGCCTACGCAGTTGCGGCGGGGGTGACGGTGGATCCGGGAGAATTCCTCTTCCGGAACGCCGAGGGAGTTACACCATGGGTGCCGTTATCGCGTCGCTCTCCCCTCATGGGGAAATGGATGGAGGGGGAGGGATACCTGCACCTGCGGGATATTTAGGCAAATTAGTTTCTCTATAAATTAGGTAGGCAATAGGGAAGGTCCAGTTGGATTAATTGTTTCCACTGGACGCTTCTGTGCCGCCTCATCATCACACTTGGTGGTAAGTACATATTCTCTATTTATCTATACACCTTTCTACTGCGTTCACTATGCTTGGTTCACACCACTATTGTGACATCTTCTCTTCATCTTGTCAGAAATTTTGATCTACCCGTTCAACATCCTGGGATATTATGGATTATTTTTGATTATTTGATCTGTGACTTCACTGATTTCACACTTATTCTTATGCCCCCCTCACCCACTCTTCCCACCTCACATGCTTTTCTCACATGTCACTCACCTACCTACACCTGCTTGGGGGGTTTTCTTTGTTTTGTTTTGTTTGGTTCACGTTCATCATTGGTTTTTCACTTTTTCACTCATTTTGCCCCCTGATGGGCCTCCCCCATACTCACTGGTCTCTACACCTTCACACTGCAGTCTCAGTTTTCTTACATATATGGACGTGTTTTGGGAGTTGACCCATGCAATATATATGTTTTCCCTTACCCTACCATACCTTCCCCGCCGTTCCTTCCCTTTCCTTCCCTTACCCTCCATCCCATCCCCGTTCATCACTTATCTTTTCCTTTCTTGTTTTCCCTCACTCTCCTTCCTCCACCTTTTCCCTCACACTTGCCATCCTTGTTGTTTTCCCTCTTGCATGGCTTCGTCATCCCATCACGCCCGTCATTTAGCTAGAACCCTTTATACTGTAATAGCCAATAGATACATTTCCCCTTTGTCTTTTTTGCCGTACAAATCCTATTTTGGAACCCGCCACTCAATATATATATTGTAATTTTATCGCAGGTGCAGTGTATACCCCCTCCTCTCCCTCCACCCCCTTAGGGGATATACAGTGTGTGATTCCTTGTAAGACGTGTGGGTGGCACTCGCTCCCCTTGTAAATGGCCCACCCGCTAGGATATCGGGGATACATTAAGAGGGATACTCCTTCACATTATGGCCACCTGTTACCATCGAGTACATCGTGACTGGTAAAGATACACCATATGGAACTGTTTATATATTCTTTTTCTTTTTTTCTTGGTTTGAAATTGCTTGACATATGTTTACACTTTTACAGTTTTTATACATATCTATCCTCTGAAGAAGACCCATTGGGGTCGAAACGTGTCAGGATCTCACACAATCAACATCTTTGTGCTATTGTATTACTGTTGCCTGTGATGTAATTTTATTGTACACTGCCTTCTGTTATTGGCATTGTTTCTTATTTTTCACCTTTGGATTTAAGTTCATGTCCCAAACCTTTGTTGTCAGTATTTGCTGTATTAACAAAATTAAAATAGCCATCACAACACCTTTTTTGCATTTTGCTTTTTATATACTACTGGCTGCAATAAAGCCCCATTAGGGGGATTCTTTGTTTTTTAATTCTATATTCGGGGTGTGCAGCCTCCCTGTCTGTACTCTCAAGAGTGTCCCTTTGTCTTGTTGTTAAAATTTGGGTGGCTAAACACCCCTCCCCCCGCTGCTTTGACACTCGAGTCCAGACAAAAACTGTGAACTGCCGTTTGTGCCTAACGGCCCCGTGAGAGTCTTCTCTGGCAGGTATTACCTCCTCTTGTGAGGACCTGCCTTGGCAGTAATATCTTGAGACCCATCCCTATGAATAGATGTACTCCACTTCAATTTTGGATCTTTTTCCATGGGATTGTACATGCTGATTGAAATGCTTCCCCAACGTACAGACACATTATCCAAGAATCTCTTGTTATCCAATGTACTCAGTTGGACATTTGAACTACAGTAAATACAATTTTGCATTTCCCAGCAACACATGATACAACCCATGGGATTCTACACCACTTATAAATCATTTTGTTTTTGCAGGGATGTTGTTTGACACACCAATCAGTTCACAGTTTTTCTTTGCCGTTTGGAAATTGTTTTGTTTTTGTGTTGTTTTGGTGGCTACCTCTTACTTATTGTACCCAACTCTTTCCATCATTATGAGGGGCAGTGTTAACTATATGTATGTCATTGCCAACACACGATAGAATAATCCATTGATGGCCCTATAACCATTTTTATGACCTTCCCTTCTTACCCCCTCTCCGTGTCATAGCCACCATTCAGTGGCCCGGGTGGGCCGGGTCGCTCGGGGGGTGGAGATGTGACACACATGCCTTCCTGGCAGGGTGGGGAGGCGCAAAGGGTCCTGCGTCTCTCCAAGCGCCCACTAGGTGGACGCTATCTCCATCCCTGCCAGCGGCGTTCCGGATCCCCTCCGGACGTCTTGGCCTTCTGCACACGCGCAACATCACGGGCGTGCGCGTGACGTCACGGCGCCTATGCAGTTGCGGCGGGGGTGACGGTGGATCCGGGAGAATTCCTCTTTCGAAACGCCGAGGGAGTCACACCACGGGCGCCGCTATCGCGTCGCTCGCCCCTCATGGGGGAATGGATGGAGGGGGAGGGATACCTGCACCTGCGGGATATTTAGGCAAATTAGTTTCTCTATAAATTAGGTAGGCAATAGGGAAGGTCCAGTTGGATCAATTGTTTCCACTGGACGCTTCTGTGCCGCCTCATCATCACACTTGGTGGTAAGTACATATTCTCTATTTATCTATACACCTTTCTACTGCGTTCACTATGCTTGGTTCACACCACTATTGTGACATCTTCTCTTCATCTTGTCAGAAATTTTGATCTACCCGTTCAACATCCTGGGATATTATGGATTATTTTTGATTATTTGATCTGTGACTTCATTGATTTCACACTTATTCTTATGCCCCCCTCACCCACTCTTCCCACCTCACATGCTTTTCTCACATGTCACTCACCTACCTACACCTGCTTGGGGGGTTTTTTCTTTGTTTTGTTTTGTTTGGTTCACGTTCATCATTGGTTTTTCACTTTTTCACTCATTTTGGCCCCCTGATGGGCCTCCCCCACACTCACTGGTCTCTACACCTTCACACTGCAGTCTCAGTTTTCTTACATATACGGACGTGTTTTGGGAGTCGACCCATGCAATATATATGTTTTCCCTTACCCTACCATACCTTCCCCGCCGTTCCTTCCCTTTCCTTCCCTTACCCTCCATCCCATCCCCGTTCATCACTTATCTTTTCCTTTCTTGTTTTCCCTCACTCTCCTTCCTCCACCCTTTCCCTCACACTTGCCATCCTTGTTGTCTTCCCTCTTGCATGGCTTTGTCATCCCATCACGCCCGTCATTTAGCTAGAACCCTTTATACTGTAATAGCCAATAGATACATTTCCCCTTTGTCTTTTTTGCCGTACAAATCCTATTTTGGAACCTGCCACTCAATATATATATTGTAATTTTATCGCAGGTGCAGTGTATACCCCCTCCTCTCCCTCCACCCCCTTAGGGGATATACAGTGTGTGATTCCTTGTAAGACGTGTGGGTGGCACTCGCTCCCCTTGTAAATGGCCCACCCGCTAGGATATCGGGGATACATTAAGAGGGATACATCTTCACATTATGGCCACCTGTTACCATCGAGTACATCATGACTGGTAAAGATACACCATATGGAACGGTTTATATATTCTTTTTCTTTTTTTCTTGGTTTGAAATTGCTTGACATATGTTGACACTTTTACAGTTTTTATACATATCTATCCTCTGAAGAAGACCCATTGGGGTCGAAACGCGTCAGAATCTCACACAATCAACATCTTTGTGCTATTGTATTACTGTTGCCTGTGATGTAATTTTATTGTACACTGCCCTCTGTTATTGGCATTGTTTCTTATTTTTCACCTTTGGATTTAAGTTCATGTCCCAAACCTTTGTTGTCAGTATTTGCTGTATTAACAAAATTAAAATAGCCATCACAACACCTTTTTTGCATTTTGCTTTTTATATACTACTGGCTGCAATAAAGCCCCATTTTTGAACTTCTATGTGTATTGTTGGCAATGCAATAGCCGCGGGTAGTTTTAAAAGGTATTTTTCCTTCGAAATGTCATTTTGCTGTCAGACTGTTCTAAACACGGGAAACATGCGCCCCTTTACAGGCATACTATAGACACCCCCCAGCTATGAAATTTAAAGGGATATTACACTTTTATTGTTTGACTTTAAGCATTATTAAAATCACTGCTCCTGAAAAAGCGGCCGTTTTTAAAACTTTTTTTGCATTGATCCATGTCCCCTGGGGCAGGACCCAGGTCCCCAAACACTTTTTATGACAATAACTTGCATATAAGCCTTTAAAATTAGCACTTTTGATTATTCATGTTCGTGTCCCATAGACTTTAACAGTGTTCGCGTGTTCGAACAAACTTTTTTCCTGTTCGCATGTTCTGGTGCGAACCGAACAGGGGGGTGTTCGGCTCATCCCTAATTAGCAGAATAAAATACAGCTAAGTTTACAAAATCCCTGCTAAATCCTTACTAAATATAAAATCTTAACCTGTATGGAGTTAATAAATAGCAAATATTTGTAAATATTAAATTGCTCCTTTTTTGCAAAATGGTGAAAATCAAACGTATCCAAAAATGTCTCTAAAAATCTGGAGGTTTTCATTTTTCACTTACAGCTTTCATACTAAACCTACTAAAGTGTATGCCCATGGGGGGGCCATGTTTACCCACACAGGGATGCACAGGTGTCAATGACCTTTTCCTTTCCGAATCCCTTAATTTATTTGCTATTACCGAAACCTGGCTCCAGGAATTCAACATTATCTCTCCAGCTGCCCTGTCCCACAGTGGCCTCCTCTGGACTCACTCCACCAGACCCAGTGGATGAAAAGGAGGTGGCATCAGACTTCTTGTCTCCACAATGCACCTTTCACGCTTTTCCTACACCTCCCTCTCTTTCCCCCCTGCTGTTTTGAAGTGCACTGCATTCGTCTTTTCTCTCCAGCTTGTCTGAGAGTCGCAGTCATTTATCGGCCTCCTGGACTAGTGTCACGCTTTCTGGATGACTTCTCTGCATGGCTACCCTACTTTCTCTCCTCTGAAGTACCTCCCATCATCCTAGGTGACTTTACCATTCCAATCAATGTTAATACTGCAACCACTTTTCAACTACTCAACCTAACCTCCTCTTTTAATCTAACACAATGGACACAAACCACCACTCACTCCAATGGCAATACTCTCGACTAGGGATGAGCCAAACACCCCCCAGTTCGGTTTGCACCAGAACCTGCGATTGGACTGAAAATTTGCCCAAACGTTAGAACCCCATTGAAGTCTATGGGACTCGAACGTTTGAAATCAAAAGTGCTAATTTTAAAGGCTAATTTGCATGGTATTGTCCTAAAAAAGGTTTGGGGACCCGGGCCCTGCCCCAGGGGACATGCAAAAAAAAGTTTTAAAAACAGACGTTTTTTCGGGAGCAGTGATTTTAATGATGAGTGATAAAGTGAAAAAAAGTGAAATATTCCTATAAATATCGTACCTGGGGGTGTCTATAGTATGCCTGTAAAGTGGCGCGTGTTTCCCATGCTTAGAACAGTCCCTGCACAAAATTACATTTTTAAAGTAATAAAAGTCATTTAAAACTGCTTACGGCTTTAATGTAATGTCCGGTCCCGGTAATATGGATGAAAATCAGTGAGACAAACGGCATGGGTACCCCCCAGTCCCTTACCAGGCCCTTTGGGTCTTGTATGGATATTAAGGGGAACCCCGCACCCAAATTAAAAAAAGGAAAGGCGTGTTGCCCCAGGCCCTCTGAACAGCTGTATACAGGCGGTGCAAACAAGACAGGGACTGTAGGTTTGTTGTTAAGTAGAATCTGTTTGTAATTTTGAACTGGTACATTTTTAAAGTGAAGCTCCAGCAAAAAATCTATTTTTAAGCTTTTTGGAAAACATAGGGAAGGGTTATCACCCCTGTGACATTTGTTTTGCTGTCTGTGCACCTCTTCAGAAGATTTCACCTCACTTTCTGTCCCAATGACAAATGTTTTTTGACAATTTGGGGTTTTTAGTGAAACAAGGATTGGTGATAAAGCATCAGTGGAAAGGAGACACATTTTTCCCATATTAACTCTTACAGGAGAGAATTTCCCTTCCTAGGGGTAGATTTCATCTCACTTCCTGTTGTCTCCCTCCGTTTGCAAGTAGGAGTCGTTTGTAAGTTGGATGTTTGAAAGTAAGGGCCTGCCCTATATACTCTGCAGAAATTGGGGCCTTAGGTGTTGGTGTTGCCACAACACTGTAAGTCCTCACAGTTACTCTTGGTGGGCGCAGAAATGGGCCCTGCTGTGAAATATTAGATCAAGAATTGTAATTACATGCACCTGTTGAACAGGGGCAGAAAAATTGGGCCTTTGGTGGTGGTGGTGTTACCACAACACTGTAAGTCCTCACAGTTATGCCCTGTACACACAATAGGATTTTCCAATGGAAAATGTGTTATAGGACCTTATTGGAAATTCCGACCGTGTGTAGGCTCCATCACACATTTTCCATAGGAATTTCCGACACACAAAGTTTGAGAGCTTGCTATAAAATTTTCCGACAACAAAATCCGTTGTCAGAAATTCCGATCGTGTGTACACAAATCTTACGCACAAAGTGCCACGCATGCTTAGAATAAATTAAGAGACGAAAGCTATTGGCTACTGCCCCGTTTATAGTCCCGACGTACGTGTTTTACGTCACCGCGTTAAGAACGATCGGATTTTCCGACAACTTTGTGTGACCGTGTGTATGCAAGACAAGTTTGAGCCAACATCCGTCGGAAAAAATCAATGGATTTTGTTGTCGGAATGTTTGATCAAAGTCCGACCGTGTGTACAGGGCATTACTCTTGGTGGGAGCTGGAACGGGCCCTGCTGTGAAAAATTAGATCAAGAATTGTAATTACATACACCTGTTGAACAGGGGCAGAAAAATTGGGCCTTAGCCACTGGTGCTGGTGCCACAACACTGCAACCCCTCACAGATACTCTAGTCGGAGCGCAGGAATGAGCCCTCCTGCAAAATATTGCATCAAAAATTGTAATTACACGCCCCTGTTAAACAGGGGCTGAAAAATTGGGCCTTAGCCACTGATGGCGGTGCCCAGAACCAAAAATATTCTTACTCAGCATAACAGGATAGTCACTCAGCATCAGCATAGGCAGTCTTGAAGGGATCTGACATTTCAAAAAAAAATTTACAGTTACATCAGCATCAGGTGCTTGGTAGCTGATGGTGATCCAAAACTCATTCATTTTTATGAAGGTCAGTCGATTGACTGAGTCGCTGGACAGGCGCACCTTGTGATCGGTTACAAAACCTCCAGCAGCACTGAATGTGCGTTCCGAAAGAACGCTGGATGCAGGACAGGCCAGTAGCTCAATTGCATACTGTGCAAGCTCTGGCCAGTGATCCATCCTCAAGACCCAGTAACCCAGAGGATTTTCGGTGGGAAAGGTGTCCAAGTCAGATCTTGCCCCTAGGTATTCCTGCATCATGTAAAACAGACGCTGGCAATGGTTGCTGGAACTGATCATACCTTGGGGCTGCGGACTAAAAAATTGTCTGAACGCATCGGTCAGACGGCCAACTTCTCCACCGCTCCTTCTTTGACTGACAGAAGCCTCAGCAACACGTTGTCCAGAAACAGGAGTTTGTAAACTCCCAGTCTCTGGGAACGCATTGCACAGACCTTTCTGCAAGGCCTCCCGAAGATGTTTCATCCTCTGTTCCCTCTGCGACGGCAAGATAAGGTCCGCAACCTTACCCTTGTAACGTGGATCAAGGAGGGTTGCCAGCCAGTATTGATCCCTCCCCTTGATACCACGAATACGAGGATCCTTCCGCAGGCTTTGCAGGATCAGGGAGGCCATGCAGCGTAGGTTTGCTGAGGCATTCGGTCCTCTGGGTCACTAAGGACGACATGATTCGCAGCCACTTCCTCCCAGCCACGTACAAGTCCATGGGTTTCTTGTTACTGTAAATGATCCCTTAAAGACTGATGCTGATGCTGAGTGCCAGGCTCCACCTCCATCCTGACACAATCCCCCTCTTCCTCCTCCTCCTCCTCCTCCTCCTCGTCCTCTTCCTGTGTGATCAGCGGGCACGCAGGAACACTGTCTGGATAAAGGGGGCTTTGAGAGCTAAGGAAGTCCTCCTCTTCCTGCCTCTGTTCTGCCTCAAGTGCCCTGTCCATTATTCCATGCAGCGTGTGCTCCAACAGGTGGACAAGGGGGACAGTGTCACTGATGCATGCACTGTGACTGCTCACCATCCTCGTGGCCTCCTCAAATGGTGACAGGACAGTGCATGCATCCCTGATCATGGCCTACTCGTGTGGGGTAAAAAAACAAGCTCCCCTGACCCTGTCCTGGTGCCATAGTCATACAGGTACTCATTGATGGCCCTCTGCTGCGTGTGCAGCCGCTGCAGCATACCCAATGTTGAGTTCCACCTGATGGGCATGTCACAAATTAGGCGGTTCTTGGGCAGGTAAATTCCTTTTGGAGGTCAGCCAGCCAAGCACTGGCATTATATGACCTACGGAAATGCACACAGACTTTCCTGGCCTGCCTCAGGACATCCTGTAAGCCCGGGTACCTGCCCAAGAACCGCTGCACCACCAGGTTAAGGACGTGAGCCAAACAGGGCACATGGGTCAGTTGTCCCTGTCGGAGGGCGGCGAGGAGGTTGGTGCCATTGTCGCAAACCGCCATACCCGTCTTAAGCTGTCGTGGCGTCAACCACCTCTGAACCTGCCCCTGCAGAGCTGACAGAATATCTGGCCCAGTGTGGCTCCTGTCCCCCAAGCACACCAGGTCAAGCACTGCATGGCATCTTTTGGCCTGCGTGCTTGCGTAGCCCCTTGAACGCCTACGGAGCACCGCTGGTTCCGAAGACAAATCAGCACAGGAGGAGGCCATGGAGGAAGAAGAAGAGGAGGGGGTGGAGGAGAGAGGTGTGGCAGAATCACCACTAGTAGTATTTTGGAGGTGTGGTGGCGGAACAACCTCCAACACTACTGCACCCTGTCCTGCATCCTTCCCAGCTGCCAGAAGAGTCACCCAGTGCACGATGAAAGATAGGTAACATCCCTGTCCATGCCTGCTGGAACATGAGTCAGCGGTAATATGCACCTTACCGCTGACCGCCCTGTCCAGCGAGGCCAAGAAATTGCCTTCCACATGCCGGTAAAGAGCCAAAATCGCCTTCCGTGAGAAAAAGTTTGGGAACCTGCCACTGAGGAACCGCATATTCCACAAACTCACGGAAGGGGGCAGAGTCTACCAACTGAAAAGGCAGCAGTTGAAGTGCTAGCAATTTAGCCAAGCTAGCATTCAACCGTTGGGCATGTGGATGGCTGGGTGCGAACTTCTTTCGGCGGTGCAGCAGCTGGGGCAGGGAAATTTGCCTGGTACAATCCAGGGGCGGATCCAGAGTCTAGTATCGGGAGGGGCACTGCCAGTAAATATATTTTTTGGGGGTAAATCTATCAGGGAAATGGCTGGTGTTGGCGCTTCAATCATCACGGCACCATAGTTGTTATGGTGTCAGGATGATTGAAGCGCATTATTACTATTATTACATTGTTATAAAAAATTAAATAGTTTAACTCACCATAATGCAGAATCAGTGGGAGCCCCGAGTGTGTCACTTGCCACGTCACCTGTCACCAGATGCAGATTGTCACTTGCCACGTCGCCTGCCACACATTGCGGATTGTCACTTGCCACAGCGCGTGTCACCAGATGCGGATTGTCACTTACCACATCGCCTGTCACCAGATGCAGATTGTCACTTGCCACGTTGCCTGCCACACGTTGCAGATTGTCACTTGCCACGTCGCCTGTCACCAGATGCAGATTGTCACTTGCCACGTCGCCTGCCACCAAAAGCGGATTGTCACTTGCCACGTCGCCTGCCACCAAATGCAGATTGTCACTTGCCACGTTGCCTGCCACCAAATGCAGATTGTCACTTGCCACGTCACTTGCCACGACGCCTGTCACCAGATGCAGATTGTCACTTGCCATGTCGCCTGCCACCAAATGCAGATTGTCACTTGCCACTTGCCACGACGCCTGTCACCAGATGCAGATTGTCACTTGCCTTGTCGCCTGTCATCAGTTGCAGATTGTCACTTGTCATGTCGCCTGCCACCAAATGCAGATTGTTACTTGCCACCAAATGCGGATTGTCATTTGCCACGTCACTTGCCATGTCGCCTGTCACTAGATGCAGATTGTCACGTCACCTGCCACACATTGTGGATTGACAGTCACTTGCTCTGTCACTTTCCTGCTAAGGTGGTTTCTTGTGTCCCAGAGTCAGGCAGCAGAATACCAGTCAGGCAGCAGAGAGATGTTGTAATCTCTCTGCTGCCATCGCTGCCTGCACAGTGAGGGGGGAAATGCAGGGATGCAGGGCGGGCACCGGGTGGTGAGAGATGATGTCATGTCTCTGCTCCCCCGCCCGCCGGCTCCCTGATTGGCCAGCAGCGCGCTCACACATCGAGCCGCACAGCTGCTCATCCGTGCTCTCACCAACTGAGCCGCCCGACCAGCCCGCTGTCTCTCTCCCGCGGAGCTGCCCGCCGGCTCTCTTACCTACGGAGCCGCCCGGTGGCTCTCTCATCCGTGGAGCCGCCCGCCGGCTCTCTCACCTACAGAGCCGCCCACCGGCTCTCTCATCACCCTCATTCTCAGAGGGGGCAATTGCCCCGTTGCCCCCCTGGATCCGCCCCTGGTACAATCTGACGACGGTTTACCGATAGCAGATTGCCCCCAAGTACTTGGCTGTGACACACCTAATTCTACACCTTTATTTCTCTCAGTGCAGGTCTCAGAGGGGACTGAAGGTATAGTGGGGTTGGAGATCCCAGCTGATTAGGAGCAAGGAGAGGTCCTCTTTGATCTTTGGTGTGGGTCTTTTAGGTACGCTTGCCAACAAACTGCATGGCAGGTCAACATATGTCTGGTCAAGCATGTGGTGCCCAAGCGGGAGATGTTTTGGCCACGCGAGCAGGGCCAGATTAAGAGCATCAGGGGCCTGGTGCTGAGGATTTTGGTGGGCCTTTTTATGGAAACAAAATGAAAATGCAAAAATTTTTTGCTAAAACAAATTAAATATACTCTCACCAGTGATATCATCCATGCAGCCTCTGAGCAGCAGCAACACCACCAATATCCCCTGCTATGCGGTCTCTCATTAACAGCAACATAGGGCGACCACATTTCCAAACTGCCATTCAGGGACATCCCCCCTTCCCAAAAAAAATATGAGGGGGATGTAGTCTTGGGGTTGATGGGGAAATAGGTGGTGGGGTGATTTTTCGGGCAAATGGCTGGTGTTAGCACTTAAAATCATCATGACACACTATGCTTGATATGGTGTCAGGATGATCAAATTACATTATTTCTATTATTGCATTGTAATATATAGTGAAATAGTTCAACTCACCATGATGTAGAATCAGTGGGAACCTGAGCTTGTCACTTGCCACCAGATGCAGCATGTCACTTGCCACCATCGCCTGCCTCCAGATGCCACCCGCAGCCTGCCACCAGATACAGTGTGCCACTTGCCACCAGCAGCCTGCCACCAGATATAGTGTGCCACTTGCCACCAGATACAGTGTGCCACTTGCCACCAGCAGCCTGCCACCAGATACAGTGTGCCACTTTCCACCAGCAGCATGCCACCAGATATGGTGTGCCACTTGCCACCAGATACACTGTGCCACTTGCCACCAGCAGCCTGCCACCAGATATGGTGTGCCACTTGCCAACAGCAGCCTGCCACCAGATACAGTGTGCCACTTGCCACAAGCAGCATGCCACCAGATACAGTGTGCCACTTGCCACCAGCCACTAGACACGGTGTGCTACTTGCCACCCACAGCCTGCTACCAGACACGGTGTGCCACTTGCCACCAGCAGCATGCCACCAAATATGGTGTGCCACTTGCCACCAGATAGTGTGCCACTTGCCACCAGCAGCCTGCCACCAGATACAGTGTGCCACTTGCCACCAGCAGCATGCCACCAGATACGGTGTGCCACTTCCCACCAGATACAGTGTGCCACTTGCCACCAGCAGCCTGCCATCAGATATGGTGTGCCACTTGCCAACAGAAGCCTGCCACCAGATAGTGTGCCACCTGCCACCAGCAGCCTGCCACCAGATACAGCCAGCAGCCTGCCACCAGATACAGTGTGCTACTTGCCACCCACAGCCTGCCACCAGACACAGTGTGCCACTTGCCAACAGCAGCGTGCCACCAGATACAGTGTGCCACTTGCCACCAGCAGCATGCCACCAGATACGGTGTGCCACTTGCCACCAGATACAGTGTGCCACTTGCCACCAGCAGCTTGCCACCAGATACGGTGTGCTACTTGCCACCCACAGCCTGCCACCAGATACAGTGTGCCACTTGCCACCAGATACAGTGTGCCACTTGCCACCAGCAGCATGCCACCAGATACAGTGTTCCACTTGCCACCAGATACAGTGTGCCACTTGCCACAAGCAGCCTGTCACCAGATACAGTGTGCCACTTGCCACCAGCAGCCTGTCACCAGATACAGTGTGCCACTTGCCACCAGCAGCCTGTCACCAGATACAGTGTGCCACTTGCCACCAGCAGCCTATCACAAGATACAGTGTGCTACTTGCCACCAGCAGCCTGCCACCAGATACGGTGTGCTACTTTCCACCAGCAGCCTGCCACCAGATACGGTGTGCCAAAGTTTTAAAAATGGCCGTTTTTTTGGGATCAGTGATTTTTTTTTTAACAACAAGGTTGGTCTTTATTGGAGAAGACATCATTGTACAGTTAACATTTACAATCAAGCTCTCATATACAATTCAAAAGTAAAAGGATCAAAATACAAAAAGATTCATTTGTAAAACAACATAAAATGCAGAGTCAGATATAGGAAGGAAAAACAGTGCTAACCATTGCAGGTATCTCTGATATAGCTATCCACGTGCATAGGATCTATACTGTCGGGTTTAAAATATTGCTTATCTGGTGGGGGGAGATAGTATACCATCTTATGTTAATACCCCAGAATCCTCCCACATGTCCCACTGATCACCCCATGGGGCACTAGAACTGTTCGGTCCAGGGCAGCCATATTCGATCAAACTTCTATTGGTGTAAGTCATCTTATATAGAGGTAGCACCGCATTGATAGCGGAGTCCCACGCCTCCACCCTGGGGGAGGACGGTGACACCCACTTCTTAAGAATTTCCTTCTTGGCATAAAACAGCAGTAAGGAGATCAGTATTTCCGTGTATTTAGGCCTCTGGTCATCATCATGGATGCCCAAGAGGGCCAGCTCGGGGGATACCGGCAACGTTAACTGTAGGCGGATATTAATGCTTTCAAAAACGGCTGCCCAGAACTTCGCAACTAGAGGGCCGGTCCAGAACATATGTAAATATGTGCTGTCTGGGGATTGACATCTATTACAGTTTGGTGATCTATTAGGGTAGATCTGGTGCAGTCTCTGTGGGGTGTAATATACCGGTGTAAACATTTTGTATGTAGCAACTTATCTCTAGATGAGATCATTAACTTGGACCCATCTTCAAAGAATTCTTCCCAAGTCTCCCTGTCCAGGCTGGGAATATCAGTCTGCCATTTGGTCCATAGTGAGTGCATCTTAGGCGAGTCAGTTTCAAGCAGAGCAAGGTACAGAGTGGAAAGGGTCTTTTTAAGAATTTCTTGAGCTAGTGTTTCCTCAATAGGGTCTGGTTTAAGGTATATAAGAGTGGGAAATTGAGCTCTAGCTGCATGCCTCAGCTGATAGTATCTGAATATCATTCTACTAGGGAGCCCAAATTTCCCTGCTAAGTCCTGAAACGAGAGTAATGCCCCTGAGGGAATTATGTCCTTGAGGACCTTAATTCCAAATCTGGCCCATAGTTGTGGGTCAGGTATGGATCTAAAGTGAGGGAGGGACGGGTTCCCCCAAAGTGGTGTAAAGGGGGAGTACTGACATGGGCGCAAGAATCTCCTAGCCACTGCCCATACCTTTAGGGTCGTCCTGGTGTGCCCTGGGAGCAGAGAGTAAGCCGAGGGACCCCTATAAGCTATATTTCCTAGTTCCGTAAACGAGCCTATGATAGCAGCCTCCAGACATGTGGCAGCATTAGACCTGGATTGTTCAAACCACCATCGCATAGTAACTAGTACCGCTGCCCAGTAGTAGATTAGAAGGTTAGGTAGTGCGAGACCCCCACAGTGGACCGGAAGCTGCAGAGTTGACCTAGCCAATCTGGGGAAAGATCCCTTCCATAAAAATGACCCGATGTATCCATCCAGGTCTTTAAATAGGGAGCTAGGGAGCCACACAGGGCAATTCCGAAATACATAGTTAAATCTGGGTAGGTATAGCATTTTTAATATATTAATGCGTCCCAAAAGATTGAGTGGTAAGTCCCTCCATTTAGTGCAATGCTCCTTAAGTTTTGTGATAATGGGCTGGATATTAAGACGACGGAAGGCCTGGAGATCCCTGGACACCACGATCCCTAAGTACTTAAATTCCCCTACCCACATCAGTGGAGTCAATGGCATCTCTTCGCGGGCCTTGGAGTCTATAGGGAAGATGACCAATTTGGACCAGTTTATTTTGACCCCGGAGAACCTTCCATACCTATTAAAAATCTCCAGTGCTGCTTGTAACGAGGGTCCAGCGTCGTTGAGATACAGTAATGCATCATCTGCATATAAGGAGATTTTCTCCTCCAGAGGGCCAATCCTAAACCCCCGCACAGCATCCGTTTCACGTATCAGGACAGCTAGTGGCTCGAGGGCCAAGACAAAGAGGCTGGGCGACAGCGGGCAACCCTGCCTCATGCCCCTCTGGAGGAGAAAATAGTCAGATAGGGTGTCATTTACACGGATCCTGGCCTTGGGCGAGTTATATAATAAGCCAATCCAATTTAAACATTTTGGGCCAAAACCAAATCTTTTTAATACCTCCCATAGAAAACTCCATTCTACGGAGTCAAAGGCTTTCTCCGCGTCTAAGGAGGCAATGACTCTAGTGCCTGCATTGTCATGTGCTGCATGTATTAGAACATATCTGCCCCCTGGGTCAGTCTTAACTTCTACTAACTGAAAAGAGAGGGATCTATGTATCAAAACACTTACTCCTCTGGCGTAGTTGGAATAAGAGGCATGATAATGGGCAGAGACCCAGGCTCTCTTTAACCCCATCATCCTGGCTCCCATTAAGTGGGTTTCTTGTAAGATACATATTTTGGGGTTATGCTGCCGTATATATTTATGTACTAGGGACCACTTGATTGCTGAGTTGAGACCCCTAACATTCCAGGACATCACGGTAAAATCAGCCATACTGCTTGTGCAACCATAAATGAGGGATATCTGGGTGTTGTGACTTGCGGGCCTCATCCGAGGGCGTGCAGCCCCCCATCTCCCATTTCCGCCCAGGGCAAGCTAAACCAATGGGGAGTGGGGACACCACCCCCCCGGACAGCCACACAAGGAGCACAACAATGAGAGCACCTAGACCAACCATGCACATTTGTGACCATATATAAAGCATAACACATAACTTGGTGATGACAACGGTCATCCAACTCCCCCCCCACCCCGTGTACCCTCTAACATCAAGGGACACATAATCCCGAACAACCTATAAGTCCCAAATATAAAAAAATTTGGTATCGGGGAGCGTGCACCCGATTAGAGCATAGCAAAAATAGGAAATTGACAATAGAAATAAAAACAAAGAAAATAGCAGAAAAAGAAATGAAAATGAAAAACCTTACTATAGTGAGTTGCTGGAGAGTTGACACATGTAGAGAACACCGTATGTTCCAGACCGGCATCAAATTTGTGACAAGGCACATGTGGCATGCTGCTGCATAGGATCACCTTCTGAGGGTATAGCCCATGGAGGAACTTAGGCAGCATTAACAGCTTACAAAGAAGCTTATAAATACAGGATCGAATGAACCTGAATCTCTATATATGCATATATGAGCATCCGAGGGAAACAAAACAGGATAGCGTCTGTACCTTTTCCATGCAGGAGTCCTGACGATAATTGTTGCAGTCCAAGAAGGTAATCAGCAGAGGGAGGAACAAACAAGGATTCAGGCCCACATATCTAAAGGTTTAGGGAGGTTGGGTTTCAAGCCAGGCATTGGCATCTTTGGGGCTGGTGAAGATCCGTACCATTTCTCCATCCACTACACGGAGCTTAGCAGGGAACAGAATACTGTATCGAATCGCCTTGGCTCTGAGAGCTGCTTTCACCGCATCAAAGGATCGGCGCTGCCTTTGTGTCTCTATCGTGTAATCCGGGAACAACATCAGTTTCACATTGCGTAGGGGATGTCACCTGCTGCTCGGGCTGCTCTCAGAAGCTCATCCCTATCCCTGTAGTTTAGCAGGCGTAGAATTAGCGTGCGTGGAGGTGCCCCTTCTGGTCCGGGTCTCGGCGGGACTCGGTGAGCTCGCTCCACCGTGAAGAACGGGGACAGGTGCGCTGCGCTGCGGGGAGAACCGATCGTAGCAGATCTTCAGTGAAGGCAGTGGGATTGCGCCCCTCAACCCCTTCAGGGAGCCCAACAATCCGAAGGTTGTTTCTTCTACTACGATTTTCGGCATCCTCTGCCCGATACTCCAGCGCTCTCACCTTGTTTTGGAGTGTTCTAATGGAGGCCGCATGGTCGGTCACTACATCCTCCGTGTCTCCAACCCGCTGTTCTACCGCTGTAATCCTGGTGCGGATTTTGTCCAGATCTTGCCTCAGCAGCCCCATGTCCAACTGTACCGCTTCGATTTTAGTTGTAAGCGCCGTTTGGCATAGGGAAATAGCCGCCATCACCTCAGGAATGCCCGGTGGAGCAGTCTCCTCGTGCTCCATCTGTGACGCCATATTTCTGAGGCGCGCTGGCGTAGGCCGCAGGTCTGGAGCTGGGATCTTCTCCACCGCAATGTCAGGGGGAAATTTAAGCTTTTTGCCCCACTTCGGGCCTCCGGGCATTCTTGAAGGCATACAAAGGCTGTCAGACCCAGCAGATTGTGTCTATCCCAGCTACGGATATATGGACGAATTTTTCTCCAGCAGAGCTCAGTGAGGCACGTCTGCTCAGTCTACCATCCCGGCCACGCCCCCCAGTTGTCAGGGAGCAGTGATTTTAATAATGCTTAAAGTGAAACAATAAAAGTGTAATATCCCTTTAAATTTCATACCTGGGGGTGTCTATAGTATACCTGTAAAGGGGCGCATGTTTCCCGTTTTTATAACAGTCTGACAGCAAAATGACATTTCAAAGGAAAAAAAGTCATTTAAAACTACTCGTGGCTATTAATGAATTGCCGGTCCGACAATACATATAAAAGTTCATTGATAAAAACGGCATGGGAATTCCCCAAAGGGGAACCCCGAACCAAAATAAAAAAAAATGATGTGGGGGGTCCCCCTAAATTCCATACCAGGCCCTTCAGGTCTGGTATGGATTTTAAGGGGAACCCTGCACCAAAATTTTTTAAAAAATGGCATGGGGTCCCCCTAAAAATCCATACCAGACCCTTATCCGAGCACGCAACCTGGCAGGCCGCAGGAAAAGAGGGGGGATGAGAGAGCGCCCCCCCTCCTGAACCGTACCAGGCCACATGCCCTCAACATTGGGAGGGTGCTTTGGGGTAGCCCCCCAAAGCACCTTGTCTCCGTGTTGATGAGGACAAGGGCCTCATCCCCACAACCCTTGGCCGGTGGTTGTGGGAGTCTGCAGGCGGGGGGCTTATCGGAATCTGGAAGCCCCCTTTAACAAGGGGACCCCCAGATCCCGGCCCCCCCTGTGTGAAATGGTAAGGGGGTACAAAAGTACCCCCTTACCATTTCACAAAAAAACTGTCAAAAATGTTAAAAATGACAAGAGACAGTTTTTGACAATTCCTTTATTTAAAGTCTTCTTTTTTCCATCTTCTATCTTTTTTCTTCTTTCTTCTTTCTTCTATCTTCCTTCGGTTTCTTCCTCCATCTTCTTCTTCCTCCAATCCTCTGCTTCTTGCTCTGGTGTTCTCGTCCAGCATCTCCCTCCGCGGCATGTTCTTCTCTTCATCTTCTTCTCTTCATCTTCTTTTCCTCATCTTCTTCTCTTCATCTTCTTTTTGGGCCGCTCCGCATCCATGATTGGATGGGAGGCTCCCGCTGTGTGACGCTTCTCTCTACATCTTTTTCTCTTCATCTTCTTGTCTTCATCTTCTTGTCTTCATCTTCTTTTCGGGCCGCTCCGCATCCATGATTGGATGGGAGGCTCCCACTGTGTGATGCTTCTCGTCTTCTGACTGTTTTTAAATAATGGAGGGCGCATAGGGACTTGACGGGGACTTTCCTGTGGCATTCTCCATGATGTCAGAGGGGGCGGGTTTTATGTATTGTCGGACTGGCAATTCTTTAATAGCCGCGAGTAGTTTTAAATGACTTTTTTCCTTTGAAATGTAATTTTGCTGTCAGACTGTTCTAAACACAGGAAACATGCGCCCCTTTACAGGCATACTATAGACACCCCCCAGGTATGAAACTTAAAGGAATATAACACTTTTATTGTTTTGACTTTAAGCATTATTAAAATCACTGCTCCCGAAAAAACGGCTGTTTTTAAAACTTTTTTTTGCATTGATACATGTCCCCTGGGGCAGGACCCAGGTCCCCAAACACTTTTTATGACAATACCATGCATATAAGCCTTTAAAATTAGCACTTTTGATTCCTCCCATAGACTTTTAAAGGGTGTTCCGCGGCTTTCGAATTTGCCGCGAACACCCCAAATTGTTCGCTGTTCAGCGAACTGGCATGAGTTTAACTCGAACTCGAAGCTCATCCCTACCTGTGGTATTAATATAGGATCAGAAGAACACCACCAATTTTATTCAGGTAGCTTTAGGTGCACACTGTGCAGAGGACACAGTACACTAACTGTAAATACTGTAGCTGCCTGCCTGTGGTATTAATAGGAGAAGAACAACAGCAATTTTCTTCAGGTAGCTTTAGGTGCACACTGTGCAGAGGACACAGTACACTAACTGTAAATACTGTAGCTGCCTGCCTGTGGTATTATTAGGATCAGAAGAACACCACCAATTTTATTCAGGTAGCTTTAGGTGCACACTGTGCAGAGGACACAGTACACTAACTGTAAATACAGTAGCTGCCTGCCTGTGGTATTAATATAGGATCAGAAGAACACCACCAATTTTATTCAGGTAGCTTTAGGTGCACACTGTGCAGAGGACACAGTACACTAACTGTAAATAATGTAGCTGCCTGCCTATGGCATTAATATAGGATCAGAAGAACACCACCAATTTTATTCAGGTAGCTTTAGGTGCACACTGTGCAGAGGACACAGTACACTAACTGTAAATACTGTAGCTGCCTGCCTGTGGTATTAGAAGGAGCAGAACAACAGCAATTGTCTCCAGGTAGCTTTAGTTGCACACTCTGCAGAGAACGCACTACACTAACTGTAAATACTGTAGCTGCCTGCCTGTGGTATTGATCAGAAGAACACCACTAATTTTGTTCAGGTAGCTTTAGGTGCACACTGTGCAGGGGACTCACTACACTAAATTGTAAATACTGCAGCTACCTGCTGTACTGTACTAATAGGATCAGAAGAACACCACTAATTTTGTTCAGGTAGCTTTAGGTTCACACTGTGCAGAGGACGCACTACACTAACTTGTAAATACTGCCGCTGCCTGCGGTACTGTACTAATAGGATCAGAAGAACACCACTAATTTTCTTCAGGTAGCTTTAGGTTCACACTGTGCAGGGAACGCACTACACTAACTTGTAAATACTGCAGCTGCCTGCAGTACTGTACTAATAGGATCAGAAGAACACCACTAATTTTGTTTAGGTAGCTTTTGGTGCACACTGTGCAGAGGATGCACTACACTAAATTGTAAATACTGCAGCTGCCTGCGGTACTGTACTAATAGGATCAGAAGAACACCACTAATTTTCTTCAGGTAGCTTTAGGTGCACACTGTGCAGAGGACGCACTACACTAACTTGTAAATACTGCAGCTGCCTGCGGTACTGTACTAATAGGATCAGAAGAACACCACTAATTTTCTTCAGGTAGCTTTAGGTGCACACTGTGCAGAGGACGCCCTACACTAAATTGTAAATACTGCAGCTGCCTGCGGTACTTTACTAATAGGATCAGAAGAACACCACTAATTTTCTTCAGTTAGCTTTAGGTGCACACTGAGCAGAGGACGCACTAAACTAACTTGTAAATACTGCAGCTGCCTGTGATACTGTACTAATACTGTAGGATCAGAAGAACACCACTCATTTTCTTCAGGTAGCTTTAGGTGCACACTGTGCAGAAGACGCACTACACTAACTTGTAAATACTGCAGCTGCCTGCGGGACTGTACTAATAGGATCAGAAGAACACCACTAATTTTCTTCAGGTAACTTTAGGTGCACACTGTGCAGAGGACGCACTACACTAACTTGTAAATACTGCAGCTGCCTGCGGTACTGTACTAATAGGATCAGAAGAACACCACTAATTTTCTTCAGGTAGCTTTAGGTGCACACTGTGCAGAGGATGCCCTACACTAACTATAAATACTGTAAATAATAGGATCAGAAGAACACCAGCAATTTTCTTCAGGTAGCTGTAAATACGGTAAAAACACCTGCCTGCCTGTCAGTAGTAGGAAGAGAATAACAGGAACGGATCTAGCTAAACTGAATACAGTGTTTATATATATATATATATATATATATATATATATATATATATATATATATATATATACACAATACACAATACACTGTAAGAGCAGCTAACTGACTCGCCTGCCTACTCTATCTAACTTAAATCAAATCAAATTACACTGTCTCTCTGTCTATCTATCTCTCTCTCAACGCCGGAACACACTACACAGGGCCACCATGCAGGCACTCTTATATAGTGTGGGGCGTGTACTAAGCCCCCTGAGCCATAATTGGCCAAAGCCACCCTGGCTTTGGCCAATTAAGGCTCTCTGTACAGGCGGCGCTGTGATTGGCCAAGCATGCGGGTCATAGTGCATGCTTGGCCAATCATCAGTCAGAAATGCACTGCGATGCCGCAGTGAATTATGGGCCGTGACACGCCACTCGAATTTGATGCGAACAGCCCATGTCGTTCATAATTTGGCGAACAACCGAACACACGATGTTCGAGTCGAACATGTGTTCGATTCGAACATGAAGCTCATCCCTACTCTCGACCTCGTATTCTCCCATCGCTGCACTCCCTGCAACCTCTCTAACACCCCCTTTCCTCTCTCTGATCACAACCTTATCCATTTCGGACTCTTCTTGTCTCCTACCTCCCATGCTGCTAACCCACAAACCACTACCCACAAAAACCTCAACCCTTCCCTTCTTCATTCTGCTACTGATGGCCTTTATGACAATATCGCACCCCTGTCCTGCCCAGACCTAACCACTTCCATCTACAACAACATGCTGTCATCCTCCCTAGATTGACTTGCTCCTCTTTCTGCACGCAGAGCCAGGCCCCATCTGCCACAACCTTGGCAAATAGACGACAACAGAAGTCTCAAGAGACGCAGCCGTGCTCTTGAGCGAGCATGGCATAAATCTAAGTCCCTGCAAGACTTTACCCTCTACAAATCTCCCCTTCTCAAACACAACTCCTGCCTCCACACTGCTAAACAAACATACTACAACACTCTCATCAAAACTCATCCAAACCTCGTCAACTCTTTTCTACCCTTAATTCCTTACTTCACCCCCCACTGCTCCCACCCACCAACTTGTTTACCGCTCAACAGATTGCCAACCATTTCAAAAGCAAAATCGACACAATTCGCAAGGAGATATCCAGCATTCAACTTCCTCTCCTACCCAATACATCAGGTCCAACACCACACATAATACTCTCCTCCTTCCTCCCAGTTACCACCGATGAAGTTGATAAGCTCCTCTTCATGGCCCACCTCACCACCTGTCCCCTCACAATTACTGTGACCACCTTCCCACTCTATCCTAAACTCACTAACCCACATCTTCAACCTCTCCCTCTCCTCCGACACCTTTCCTTCCCCACTCAAACATGCACTGGTAACCCCCATACTTAAAAAACCCTCACTAGACCCCACCTGTTTGAATAACTTAAGACCCATCTCCCTGCTCCCATTTGCCTCCAAGCTCATTAAACGCCTTGTCCATGACCGTATGAGTTGCTACCTCACGGACAACAACCTTCTCAACCCCCTACAGTTCGGCTTCTGTCCACAACATTCCACTGAAACTGTCCTACTAAAACTCACCAATGACCTACTAACTGCTAAAACCAATGGCCATTACTCCATACTCATACTCTTAGACCACTCTGCTGCCTTCGACACAGTTGACCACCTGCTCCTCCTCAGCAAACTACACTCCCTTGGCCTCTGTGATTCTGCTTTATCCCGGTTCTCCTCCTACCTATCTCAGCGCATCTTCAGTGTCACTTACAACACCATTTCCTCTGCTCCTCTTCCTCTCTCTGTTGGGGTACCCTTAGGTCCCTCCTATTCTCGCTCTATACCTCTTCCCTGGGCCAGTTGATAACCTCCCATGGCTTCCAATACAACTTCTATGCCGATGACACCCAGATTTATTTCTCCACTGCTCAACTCACCCCCTCGATCTCCTCACGGATCTTAAACATACTGAATGACATATCGGTATGGATGTCACACCACTTTCTCAAACTCAATCTTTCTAAAACTGAGCTTGTTATATTTCCTCCTTCCCGGTCCCCCCATGACTTTACCAATAAGATCAACAGCACAACCATTGGTCCCTCCACACATGCCAGGGTGCTGGGTGCAATCCTTGACTCTGACCTCTCCTTTAGCCCCCACATCCAATCACTGGCTAAATCCTACCACCTTAACCTCTGCAACATCTCCAGAATTCAACCCTTCCTGACTAATGACACCACAAAGCAACTTATTTACTCCTTAAAGCGGAGTTCCACACAAAAATGGAACTAACGCTTTTCGGAACCCTCCCCCCCTCCGGTGCCACATTTGGCACCTTTCAGGGGGGAGGAGGGTGCAGATACCTGTCTAAGACAGGTATTTGCACCCACTTCCGGCATAGACTCCCATGGGAGTCTATGCCTCTTCCTGTCCCTTCGCGCTGTCTCCTGGGAAACACACAGCTGCCAGGAGATAGCACCAGTTACGACTCGCGAATGCGCAGTAGGGTACTGGGAAGTGAAGCCGCAACGCTTCACTTCCTGATTCCCTCACCTAGGATGGCGGCGGCAGCTGCCAAGAACCGACGTCGCCTGCCAACATCGCTGGACCCTGGAACAGGTAAGTGGCCATTTATTAAAAGTCAGCAGCTGCAGTATTTGTAGCTGCTGGCTTTTAATATTTTTTTTTTGGCGGTTTAGGTGGACTCCCTCTTTAATTTTTTCCCACCTTGACTACTGCAACTTTCTACTTAATGGCCTACCCTTACGCAGGCTATCCCCCTTCAGTCTATTATGAATGCTGTGGCTAGACTAATACACCTCACTAATCAATCCGTGACTGCTGTCCCTCTCTGCCAATCCCTTCAGTGGTTTCCCCTACTCCACCGTATAAAATTCAAAATGCTAACCACAACATACAACAAGGCCATCCACAACATCGCTCTCAGCTACATCACCAACCTCATCTGTACATATTGCCCAAATCGCCCCCTCCGCTCCTCCCAGGACTTCCTGCTCTCTAGCTTCTTTGTTACTTCCTCTCATGCTCGCCCTCAGGACTGTTTTGGAAATGTTTATACCTCACTTAAATGATTAACGATACCAATATAAGTGATTAAACCTTTGTCTATATGAGAATAAAAACAAACGTTAACAGGGCAAAAAGATAAACCATCACATTTATTTGCACAGAAAAGGAACGTTAGAGATTACCAAAAACAACGTGGAGGATACAACCTTAAAGCAGAGATGTTACCAATGATACAAAATATTGCTATAATGGTCATACACATGTTAGCTAGAGATTAATAATATATTAAGGCAAAATCCTACAGTAGAAAAAGCTACAGAAAAGAAAAGAGATATAAGAGATAATAGAGATACATTCACTTGCAACCCCCCCCTCCTTCCATATGCCAAAACTGCTACATTGACTCAATGGGGGTGGGGGGCTCTCTTACCAGCTACCATATCCTGACCAGGTTATTCCTGTTCCCTTCCCACCTCCCACCTCCTTTGAATTGACACTGTACTATCAAATGGTCAGATAGCCACTCCAGATAACATTCCACAGCAGGGCAAGATGTCTCTGTTGATTCCAAACATGTTCTCAAACTATAGTCATTGAAAGGTCACTGAAAGTAACATTAATAATAAAGTCCATCACCTTCAGGGCCCAAATCTCCACCACAGTCCCCCCTGAAGTTCATTCTTGAACTTATGTCCTCTTTCAATGATTCTGTACCCACCCACAACAGCACAGAAGCCCCGACCCTTCCCCACCACCACTGCGGCCTCCTCTTCCTTTCTTGAACATGCTGGAACTCCTCAAGGTAGGCTTAAGACCGTAAAGAAATCCTGGTGCATTTGAGACTTCACATCCAAACCATGAGTGTCTGTACTGCAATGTTTCATCGCCCCTCTGCCTTGGAAGAGCGGAACTCCAACATTGATGGCGGGATCCTGGCATATCTAGTCCTTTAACTTTGTAAGACCATGTAATGGTTGCCCCGATTGGATCGGACCGCGAGACAGCACTTTTCAGCATGGTGAAGGAAATTTCAGGAAAGTCTTATTCGTGACACATTTATCGCAAGAAATAACTTAGTTGTCTTTGCTTCTTTAGATGGTGGTCGAGCGGGCCTCCAGACAGTCGTGCATGAATACAAAAAGAGAGAGGAGAACGTTAGTGTACAGATATTGGAGGAATGCCAGACAGGAGCAGAGTGTTGGCCATTAAGACTAAATACTTATAAGGGGTGTAATGTGGACGAGTAGAGTGGGATCCCCACAGGGTACAGAGTCTGAGCAACAGCCAGTATCATCCATGGCCCTTGATGGTAGGGATAGTCAACACTGCCTGTTATTGCCAGGTCCCTGGGTTCACCACACCTGCTCACGGGGCTCAGATTAAAGCAGTAGGTAGACTAGGGGATTGATAACGAAGAAAAAAGCTCCTGCGCACAAGTGGGTAGCTGAACAAGCGGTATTGGAACACAGGCCTTGCTGCCCTCAAGGATGGGGAATCCTAGCAGACAACGAGATAAAAGAAAAAAAAATGATATGACTGATGTCTTTGTTACATTATCTTGAGAAGATAGAAACCAAAGGAAAAACTTAGAGAGCATAATATTAAAGAAGGAAAAGAAATGGAAGAGAGGTGAGTAATGAAAATGAACGCTGCTCCAACCAAGACGGTTAAAGAGCCTTGAATCTGTATTAAAAAAAACATTAAAATACAAAAAAAATAAAAAAAACCAAAAAATAATTGTTTATCTGTTAAAAAAACTCCTCTCCCCTTAGCAGTATTTTTGCAGGTCAGGTACACAGATATTAACAACAAAAGGGAGAAAATAAAAAAATTAAAAAAATTAAAATAAATAAATAATAAAAAATGATTAAAACTTTTAGAATTTAGGTAAACCTGACTGCACTTTATTACTAAAAATTGAAGAGGCTTATCCCTAGAACAAAAATATAGTTCTAGGGTCCTCTCTTAAATGCGCAACTTCTTTGTACTGGTCTGGATTGGATCTGGCTTCCTCAGAGATTTGTTTCTGAGTTAGTGGCCTTTCTGTTCCTTGAGAGAAGATACCTCGTTGAGGTACACATTCTCATAAGCTTTGGCGTTCATTCTCCTGATAGTAATGCACATTATTACCTGCATCATGAAAAACAATAAGGCTGCACAGATTAGGACAACAACAGGGTGGAGCAAAATGGTTAGGAAAGCCATAGCGTTAGGAATGTACCCAAATAAAATTTCCCACCATTAAATCTTAGGGTCTGCGTGGGATACTTGGATCAATCTATTTTGATCATAAGTGAGTCGTATGGTGGCTTGTTTTTCAGCATCTCTTAGTACATTTAATATTTCATCCTGTAGTCTGAAATCCATCAGCCAAGCTTTTAACTCAGCCCCAAATCCCAGAGAAAGTTTCTGTAGGTGTAAGGGAATGGCAGGTTTGCTATAAAACCTTTCTTCAGGGGTGATCAGGGTACCACCCGGTGTTCCTGCTATATCCATGCCACGGGCCAGAGGAGGTGTACCATAGACTTCCTGAGGTAGTGTACCCTGCTGAGTACCATTTAACCTGATGCTGAAAACAGTGCATCATTAGACATGTGATACCAGCACCAGTACCCTGGTCTCCAGTCTCACGTAGTTTTAACTTTGTTTAGGACCAGTTGGGACACTACCCCGGCATCCATTAGACATGACCCCCCCGTGCCAGCATTGTTGCCTTTTCCCATAGCACAACACCTTCCTTTCTCCAGCATTCATCAGTACTAGTCATCTGAGGCTGTCCATACTCAAACCATCAGAACAAGATGGACTCCAGGGTGTAACCCAGTAGAGTCTGATAGGATAGTACCCATATTGACCATGATATCTGCACAATGTTCCATCCCTGCCATTAGGGATGAGAACAGTGCAAGTAAGATTTTTGACGATCCTGGAACTGAGTCATCCACCAATCTATTACGACTCATAGGCAACCTGGCAACTACCCCCACCTGCCTGTCCCTGCAAAGTGATGCTGGACAGAGCAAGTTTTCTTTCCTAACCCCTTCCCTGATATGTAGCACAAGACCCCCCCAAATGTGATCCTGAGTATCTCCAGCTCCATAGTCTTTTAAGGTAACCAGTGCCCCTTCCCCAGCCCCAGAGACAGTCTCCATTAAGCCTCTCTTTCCTAAGGATGGGAAATAGTCAGAATACCCAGATTGAAATCCACCTGCCACCAGGTACACTTGTTTCTTCATAGAGGCTGCACACCTTATGGGGCACTGGTCTTCCTGTCATGCAGGACACAGACCACTAGTTAAGGTGCGCAAAGAGTCTAGGACAGGAAGGACACATATGGGTATTAACTGGGGAGAATACAGCATGCCCACACAACTCCATCCCTGCGCCTGGATTTCAGAGACCATGCCCAGGGTATACAATGCACCTCTACCTATGGTTAGGTTCAAGGAACCCTCTAGTTCCATGACTAACATTACATCGGTATTCTTTAGGACACAGAAACAAACTCGTCTATGTCCCAAATAATACCCAGGTGCTTCCTTCCCAGCAATGACCTCTCCATCCAGAACACAGAGTGCAATATCTTCCCAACCTTTTTCGCTCACCACCATGAATTGACCTGGCCTATAAAGGACATCATGGTCATGCTTTCGACAGAGGGAAGTATCAATCTGTCTCCAGCTTCCATCTTCTCTGATCCCATGTGGGTAATTTAGCCTCAAATGCAACAAGATAGAATCCTCAGTCAGTAAGCCCATTGATGCCACCAAATATACAGACCGAGTCTGCACTTCTGTATATGGGATCATACAGCATAACACCTTTCACAATCCAAACTAGTACAGCCCATCCAGGCATTCGACCACCACTTTGGATTAGTGTAAGCAACGTGTTTTGGCAAAGTCTTACTGAGCGGTGATGCTAACTCATCAGGCCATTGCCCCTCATACAGAGACTATACAATTAGCTTAATGCTGGTTGATAATTCCGCCTGCTGCTGCGTGCACGCCAGAGCCAATGACAGATTTCTATCCTATTCCATCACACTCTCTACCAACCTCTCAACACGGTTGAGAAAATCTGGAGCCACTTTACCCTGGGTATTTATGTGACTTTGTTGAATGTTATCAAGGATGCCACCAATCTCTCTGAGTAACAAAGCCCCGCTTACTGTCTGAAGCTGAAGCTATGGCTGCGAGTTTGTTCCTCAGAAAGCCGATGTCCACACCATTAACAACACCCATCCCAGCTCCTATTCCCCCAATATAGTGCTGAATACATCCCTCCTCTTCCGGTTACTCCTCAGACATATGTGTCCTGCATGAACCTTATTCTGTGTCTGCACATCTCTGGGAGTAAGTCACTGGTACAATGACCGCACTTGATTCAGTGTACTCAGCACATATAGGGTAATAGGTTTTTATCAACCACTGTGAGATTTTGCAGCGCCATGTGGTGAATAACAGCCATGAGCTGGTAACACCCCACACCATCTTCCTGCACAACTCTTCTCCAGGCTCTCCCAAAACTATACACTATGAGGCCAGACCTATACACTCTCAACTTGTATGCCATCAGGCAGGCCCTCGTACTAAACATCTGAAGGTAAATCTGAAGGAAATTGGAAAACAAAAATTGCATAATGTGTATCCAACTCGAGGAACTTCTGCTACCAAACACAACTGGCCAAAGAGCAAAGAAAAATCCCTTGCAGCACTGATGCGCCAGGATCACTAAACAGTAGTGGGTACACAAGCCGACCGATGTGTCCTTTAAAGCCAGGAAACCCAATTATCGAATCTGAGGAATAAAACACCAATAACATTTAGTAATAAATATTCCATTTTCCTCCTAGAAACAAAATAATCCAATGGTTATATACCTGTAACAAGACATTAGCATATGAAACACAAATATACATTACATTACATAAACAGTGCACTTTTTTTTTAAAATACAAAAAAATTGTTGAGCTCAACTTATCATTAATATGTATTACTTAATACACATTAATACCTCGTGGATTTTTTGTTTTATGATATACCAATAATTCCCCCCCAAAAAAATTATTCACCATGGTGGGGAAAAAAAATTAGCAATTCTGCCTTTTAGCAGTACCATTTATCAACAGATCATAATACCTCATCACAAAGAACCTCTCGGGCACTGTTTTAATTGGAAACACAAAGCCATTTTAGTAAATGTATCTTTCAATTAACTAGTACAGATAATTATCTTGGCTCAGGTCATTTGCATGTCAATACAGTTTGCTGTACCTTTTCACAGACCCGGTGAGAAAAAAGGGGGGTCATTTGGGTGGGCTGTCACAGCAGCTGAGATAACAGACCTCAAAGTTAGACAACACAACATATATTGCATGTTACAAACACTCACACAATTAGCTAGGTCAAAGCTGACCTCTAGACATCACACATATCAGCATGTTTTCTATAATAACCTGTATTTCTTCTTAAACTCATAACATCTGTTTGGTAAGGTTGAAATTCTGTCAGAGATCCATCCCATTTCATTAGCCCCTTCTCAGCCTGTATGGATGCATTCTCAGGAGTTTGGAATGGGACCCCTGACCCAGGTGGTCCATACTTCCTACACCTAGGCCATGTAGTGAAGCATGCAGAGTACACTTCAAAATCACGTCTTGTGGTCCTATATGGATTATGCTTACCGACTTTTAACTGTAACTGGATAGACAGAATCTCGCGATGTGGCCCAGTAAACCACATAAGTGACATTTTATCTTATTTACAGTGGTACAACATCTCTTAACAAAGGGCTTTGTTTTAGATGACTGTGGGATGGCCTTTTCTGCGGCTTACAAAATATATCAAAAAACAAAATAAGTGTAGCGCTATGGAAAAGGGTCAAATATAGAGTCTATGGACTGACAGTTTAAAATGTATGTATCAAAAGGAAAGACATCCTTAGGAAAAAGATGAATCCTCCGGAACAAATCTCATCAAGAATGTAAACCATCTGGAGTAGAAGCCCGCACAACACCACCAAAAGTGAAAAGGCTTACCGGAATCGGTGGACCCAACGAGGCATACGCCAAGTAGAGTCAGACAGGCTTAGGTGGTGCTGGACTACAGGTGGCCCGGGAGGGCAATGTTGATGGAGTGGCTTTCACGTGGCTGTGTTCCTCAAACTATACCAGACCGAAGGGTGTGGGGTGAAGCACACGTAGATTGTATCCCTCAGACCGGCGTTGGAACCAAAGAGTAACAGTTGCACTCGCTCTCTCAATGTCAGCTTTGGACTCTATGCTCCATGTTCCCTGTACGCTCCGGCTCCCTTCACAAGTCTACAAAATACAGGGGCAATTTTTAAAGAGATCTTACCTTCCTGGGATTTATTCTTGTTGGTACATACCTTGGGTGTAGAGGACATCAGGCTGAACTCAGACCTACCCAAATCAGTTACCTTGTTATCTCCTCTATCTGAAAACTGATCCAACGGCTCCTGGCAGCTGACAGATAATGGTTTCCCCCCACCTTCTGCATCCTTCAGTCTTTTTCCCAACTGATGAACGTCCTCCTGTAATCTTTTGTTTTCTAGTACTAATTGCTGGTGGATAGCCTCAGAATTTAACATCGAAGCTTCTAAAGTATTGATGTTACTTTTGGTTATTTCTAGCTCTTCTTTTAGGGATGTGTTTTGCACTTTCAAATGTTCATACCGTTTCGCTAACCACCTGGCCGCAAAGATTAGCGGTGGTTTTCCCGTGTGCTTATTACAGCTTCTTTCAGTGAAATTTAATTTCACATCCTCTCCTGTCAGCGGGACAGAAAGTGTCCCTTCTTCCTGGAGACCTTCCTCCCTTAATGCCAGCATGGCCATTTCGTCTCCTTGTCCTGCTACTCTGCCTTCTTCTTCCTGTACCTCCCAATCCCCCTGTAATCCACATTTTACTGAGGTATCAGTCTTGTGTTGTGGCTCTACCTTTTTGTCCACCACTGAAAGGTGACAATTTATGTCAGCCCATGAGCACTCAGCTGACAAGGACTGGGCAACTGCATAAGGCCCAAGTCCTGACAACTGCTCCTTGTCTCCCTGAAAATCACTGTAACCTCTTCTTGGGGGTTGTGATGGTTTCCGCTTGTCCCTACGTTCAAGCATTGTTTGGAATGATTTCTCCTTAAATCCCATAGTAATAACATTAATTTCCTCTGTTTTATTCACTGACTCCAGCATCCATATAAATAACGTATCTTTTTCATATGGTCGTGTCATCTTTCTGTAGTGAGCACGGTACAAATCTTCCTAAGCTTTTGGTTTAAAAGTACCTCTTTTAAAATACTTTTTCCCAGTCCAGCGAGCCCAATCTTGAATATATTTCACAACCCAAGGTCCATATTTATCTATCATCTCTTACCTTGGGGTCATTTGATAGGGTTTACCCCATTCAGACCCCCTCTTTGAAGCGATTAGATTACCCATCCTTTACGGACTCCGGACCTTGAACTGGTTCCCCCAACCTTTCTATAGATTGCCTTTACTCCAGAGGTAGCTACTCTCTGGCCAAGAATTGGGTTGACAGGTACCTCCCCTGTCACCGTTGCCGCTTTTTTTTCACTACTTGCCAGAACAATATTTTCCCTGTTCTGGCTATAGTCCTTCAAAAAATTAGCCTGGAGATTTCCCAAACTAAATAATAGTTTAATTCCCCCATGGACTTTTCTGAAGTATTCTAAAAGAAACATTTAACAAAGAGCTATTACTTCTGTTATATCAAGAATTATTAGCACAAACTTGGATAATCAGGACCCTATGCGTGCTTGTAGTACAGGAGGCAGTTAACTGATGCACACCTAATTGCAATATGATTTGTATCTGTTACATTATAGCCACTGTTCCCAGGTTTACTTACAAAGCTTACAATCCCCAGTTAGTAATTGCAAAGAAGAAAGATTCATACCTAAGATCATTCAGTGTGATTTAGTCTACGTTTCCACTGATGCAATTTGTCATGCGACTTTGGACACAAAGTCGCATTACAAGTCGCAGCCCATTGATTTCAATAGCACCCGTTCCAATCTATGCTACTCAAAGCTGCAGCAACTCTGAAAGGGTACCTGCACCACTCTGATGCGACTCTGGATTAAAGTCGCATTCAAAGCCACACCACAGTTGCATTAAAGTACTCAATCGTGCAACCTTAGAGTTGCATCAGTGGGAACGTAGCTCTATGCCCACCTGTGCGTTTCAATCACAATGATTAGCCTAATCTGATTCAAAGGGTCAACTGAAATTGCTTTTTGGCAGAAAGGCCCATATCCTTTTCCACTTCCTCCAAGATTCCCAATGGAGCACTCATCATTCGCACTTACAATTTCATTTTATATATACACAATATTCAAAATCAGTCTCATCAAAGTATTAGTACAGACAAATGGTTATATATATATATAAACAATGTTCAAAGAAGCTTGCTAGTTTGTGTGTTCATACAGGGGAGACAGACATACAAACAAGGACATAAAAATGCTTACCGTTTTTGGAGTTAGACTTGTCCTCCACCCGCAAAACCACCAATCACTCAAACGTGAAGCTTCCTCACATGACGGGCACCATATGTTTTGGAAATGTTTAAACCTCACTTAAATGATTAACAATACCAATATAAGTGATTAAACCTTTGTCTATATAAGAATAAAAAGGAACAATAACAGGGCAAAAAGATAAACCATCACATTTATTTGCACAGAAAAGGAACGTTAGAGATTACCAAAAACAACGTGGAGGATACAACCTTAAAGCAGAGATGTTACCAATGATACAAAATATTGCTATAATGGTCATACACATGCTAGCTAGAGATTAATAATATATTAAGGCAAAATCCTACAGTAGAAAAAGCTAAAGAAAAGATAAGAGATATAAGAGATAATAGAGATACATTGTATAGAGAAGTCTTATGTAACCATCCTTCATCTAGACCGTCAGCACAAGAGAACGGGCAGTGATCTGTACTGCAATATATACACTTGTAAACCCCCCCCCCTTCCTTCCATATGCCAAAACTGCTACATTGAGTCAATGGGGGTGGGGGGCTCTCTTACCAGCTACCATATCCTGACCAGGTTTTCCTGTTCCCTTCCCACCTCCCACCTCCCTTGAAGTGACATTGTACTATCAAATGGTCAGCCACTCCAGATAACATTCCACAGCAGGGCAAGATGTCTCTGTTGATTCCAAACATGTTCTCAAACTATAGTCATTGAAAGATTAAAAGGAGAGAAATCAGCAGTATTGGGACTTTAAATGAGGATAGTGGGGCCGTTCATACCCCTCCTCCATCCCGGTTCAGTAATAAAAACTAAAAAAGAGAGCAGATATGGGACTTTGAGTGAGGCACACGGGAGCAAAAGTCAAACTAGAATAAAGTTTCAATTTTTTAATATCTCTTTCTCAAAACTTTTTTTCTTTTCTTTTTTCATTTTTCTCCTTCTCTTTTTTTTCACTCGTTTTCATTCCAACCTATTTTCACTGCTTCATATTCTCCTTTCATTTTTTCACACTATTCTTACCTATTCACTTCGTGTTTTTGCTTTTAAGGTCTTTCTTTTCCTCCTTCCACTGAGGTCACCCCGTCACACCCTGACCCAATCTGGGGGTTTCTCTTTGCCGGGTCTGCTGCCTGGACACGCTCCCTCAGCTTCGGACCCTGGCATTGTGGGTGGGCTCTGCATTCAGGGCTGCGTCGCCTTTGCACGGACGCAATTGTAGGTTCATGGTCTTTGTGGAAGAATGTGGAATTTTATGTTTTACATTTGCCCACTCGTCCTTTAAACTACTCTAAATATTGCTAATTTCCCCTATTTATAGGTGATTAATACGGTTATGCTCCTGATGAGTGGCTATAAGGTCCCGAAATGGCGTAGAGCTTACAACTACCGTTATTTATACACCATTATTAGCTATGTACGGACGTTCCAATGTTATTGTATTTTGTCTTTGCCACTTTTTTCTAGTGACACTGCGTGCCACATATTTATTGTTATGTATTTTTCATTCATATCCTCATATGTTTACATAGAAGTCCTTGTTGGAATGTATTTTATGATTGAATACAAATTACCATATATTTATTGAGCTATGTGCCTATAAATGTAAACTTATGAATTTATGTATTACTTTATATTAAAAAATTGGAACTTTATTCTGGTTTGACTTTTGCTCCCATGGGCCTCACTCAAAGTCCCACATCTGCTCTCCTTTTTAGTTTTTATAGTCATTGAAAGGTCACTGCAAGTAACATTAATAATAAAGTCCATCACCTTCAGGGCCCAAATCTCCACCACAGGACTTCTGCAGAACCTCTCCCATCCTCTGGAACTCCCTGCCCCGGTATATCCGATCAGCTCCTAACCTGTACCTTTAGGAGATCCCTGAAAACTCACTTATTCAGGGAAGCCTATCCCACACCCACCTAACAACTGTCCCCGAGCCACCCCATCACATCATTCCTCGCATCTTTTACCTTTTCTACCACCACCCCCTCCCTTTAGAATGTAAGCTCTACAAGCAGGGCCCTCCTGTCTCTTCTGTATTGAACTGTACTGTAATTGTGCTGCCCCCCTCTACATTGTAAAGAGCTGCGTAAACTGTTGGCGCTATATAAATTATGTATAATAATAATAATGTGTCCGTTTACACCCGCCTGCATCCGATCCAGTCTGCTAAAAACAGACGGATGGGGATTCCATTCCCCATCCATCTATCAGATTGGATGGTATCCAATGGAAATAGACAGGCGGTTTGTTTCCACCTGACCGCCCAATAGAGAACAGTGGGCTGTGTCCGTGTCTGCTCTGCATTAGCGGAGCGGACACGGACCTGTCATCCACCTGTTTAGCGGGGATTAGCAGACAGATTCCCCGCTGAGCAGGTGGATTTCCTTGACAGAGTCTGCTCCATGTGAAAGGGGTCTTACCAGGAACAGCCGGTCCATTAGGGGTGCAGGCGCGCCACCCCCCTGCAGGGCACTGGACTCATGTATGTTTGTATGTGTTTTTTTCTCAAGCCACATGATTAGAGCCTGATGCTCTGATTGTCTTGAAAAAGGTTGGGCTAGGGGCACAGAGCATTGACCCCGAACCCACCCACTTGTCTTCCGGCTTTTTCTCCTGGCCAATCAGGACAGATCGGGTTGGCCAGGAGGAGAAGCTGAGGTATCCGTGGAGGGGTGAGTGTGGGGGGGACGTCACCATGGAGGGGTGAGTGCGGGAGGACTTGGGGGGTCTTACTGTGTTTGTTTTTTTAAACATTTTTACTTTTTACATTTTTTTTTAGTCATTTTATAATTTTTTTGGGTGGAGTGAGATAGCATGGATCTAAACAGACCCCATATCTCTTTTTTGAGACAGAGAAAGGTACTGAAGATAGTCATTTTCTCTATATCACTTTACTTGAATGAATGGAATTTGTAAAGAGATTCCATTCATAAACTAACAGTATCATACATAGTAACTCTTGCGGTTACTATTATCAGATGTCAGTGGGCATATCAGAGCAATTACAGTAATCGCTGCATGCACCTAGGGTGCCACACTTAGGGGGTGGTAAACACGTTTGCCAAGCCCCCCTAAGCCAAAACATCACCTGCACCTGCAGCACTCTCCTCCCCCGCCGCGAAAACCATGGGCACTTGGGTATTAATCGTGATGCATCGCAGAATCAAATTGAACCGTGGACTGCATAATCATAATCGAATCGTGAGACTAGTGAAGATGCGCACCCCTAGTAAGTAGTTCAGAGACAGAACTCAGGAGGGCAACAAATTCAGAATGGATGGCACACACACATAAAAATTGATTCTGGCCTGTTGCTCCGGCATTGTCGTGCGGTTGACTCCATGCTCTCAGTGGCACGCCAGATGGGTAGCCACACGGGACCCGGAAATAATGAATCCGCCGACGCACATTTCACTGTACTTTCTGAAGAAGTATGGTGCAACGTACGTCAGAGTGGGGGATTCGTCACTTCCTGGTCCCATGTGACTACCCAATTGGCCTGCCACTGAGAGTGAGGCGTGAACTGCACGCCAATGTGGGAGTAACAGGCTCTATCCGCACATGCTGTGTACACCTAGTGCTGGGATAGAGGCACAGTAACATGTGAATGCAATTATTTTATACTTGTTTACCAAATAAACATACTACACTATGAAATACTTTTAATTATGTCTCCTGTGGAGTCATTTCACCCATCTAAGCCATACCCCGAGGGATCACTCGAGTTGAGTGGTTAAAGCTGTGGAACCAATCTGGTTTTCAAAAAGTGTTTTTTGACCTTCCTGTACAAAAAGGGGTCAAACACCTCTGGAGAGTTGCCATCTATCCTTTGAGCACCAGTGGTGAAAAGAACTAGAAGATATCTCTATATTAAAGCACTTAATTGGTGTTGGGAACTGTCACATTGAACTTTCTATATTGCTTTGCATTGTTTTTTGTTACTGATTTTGGCAATATATTATGTTTTACCACTTAAGACATCATTGTATACATGTGGCTCATGCGGTTTTTTAGCCTGTTTTAATAAACTTATGGCTTATTTCACAATGGGAGCCTTCCATTCATTTTCTTCCCATTTATGGCACTAATGGTCTTCAATGACCAATCTTCGTCCGAGGGTTCATCTAAATCCATCCAGTGTTCATGCAGTCACAGCGTTCCCGATTTCCATCACCTGGACCAAGCGGTGATTGTGTGAACCTTTTTGGCATGTCTATGAAGCGCTTTTGACACCTGTAATGAGAGTCACCTCAATCTGGTGAGTAGGGATGAGCTTCGAGTTCGAGTCGAACTCATGTTCGACTCGAACATTGGCTGTTCGCAAGTTCGCCGAACAGCGAACAATTTGGGGTGTTCGCGGCAAATTCGAATGCCGCGGAACACCCTTTAAAAGTCTATGGGAGAAATCAAAAGTGCTAATTTTAAAGGCTAATATGCAAGTTATTGTCATAAAAAGTGTTTGGGGACCTGGGTCCTGCCCCAGGGGACATGGATCAATGCAAAAAAAATTTAAAAAAACGGCCGTTTTTTCAGGAGCAGTGATTTTAATAATGCTTAAAGTCAAGCAATAAAAGTGTAATATCCCTTTAAATTTCGTACCTGGGGGGTGTCTATAGTATGCCTGTAAAGGGGCGCATGTTTCCTGTGTTTAGAACAGTCTGACAGCAAAATGACATTTTGAAGGAAAAAACTCATTTAAAACTACCGCGGCTATTGCATTGCCGACAATACACATAGAAGTTCATTGATAAAAACGGCATGGGAATTCCCCAAAGGGGAACCCCAAACCAAAATTTAAAAAAAAAAATGACGTAGGAGTCCCCCTAAATTCCATACCAGGCCCTTCAGGTCTGATATGGATATTAAGGGGAACCTCGGCCAAAATTTAAAAAAAAAAATGACGTGGGGTTCCCCCTAAATTTCATACCAGACCCTTCAGGTCTGGTATGGATTTTAAGGGGAACCCCGCGCCAAAAAAAAAAAAAAAAACGGCGTGGGGTCCCCCCAAAAATCCATACCAGACCCTTATCCGAGCACGCAACCTGGCAGGCCGCAGGAAAAGAGGGGGGATGAGAGTGCGCCCCCCCTCCTGAACCGTACCAGGCCACATGCCCTTAACATTGGGAGGGTGCTTTGGGGTAGCCCCCCAAAACACCTTGTCCCCATGTTGATGAGGACAAGGGCCTCATCCCCACAACCCTGGCCGGTGGTTGTGGGGGTCTGCGGGCGGGGAGCTTATCAGAATCTGGAAGCCCCTTTTAACAAGGGGACCCCCAGATCCCGCCCCCCCCTGTGTGAAATGGTAAGGGGGTACAAAAGTACCCCTACCATTTCACTAAAAAACTGTCAAAAATGTTGAAAATGACAAGAGACAGTTTTTGACAATTCCTTTATTTAAATACTTCTTCTTTCTTCTATCTTCCTTCATCTTCTGGTTCTTCTGGTTCTTCTGGTTCTTCTGGTTCTTCCTCCGGCATTCTCATCCAGCATCTCCTCCGCGGCGTCTTCTATCTTCTTCTCCTAGGGCCGCTCCGCACCCATGGCATGGGGGGAGGCTCCCGCTCTTCTCTTCATCTTCTTCATCTTCTTCTCTTCTTCTCTTCTTCTTTTCTTCTCTTCTTCATTTTCTTCTCCGGGCCGCTCCGCACCCATGCTGGCATGGAGGGAGGCTCCCGCTGTGTGACAGCGCTCCTCGTCTGACAGTTCTTAAATAACGGGGGGCGGGGCCACCCGGTGACCCCGCCCCCCTCTGACGCACGGTGACTTGACGGGACTTCTCTGTGACGTCACGGGGAATGCCACAGGGAAGTCCCGTCCTGTCCCGTGCGTCAGAGGGGGGCGGGGTCACCGGGTGGCCCCGCCCCCTGTTATTTAAGAACTGTCAGACGAGGAGCGCCATCACACAGCGGGAGCCTCCCTCCATGCCAGCATGGGTGCGGAGCGGCCCGGAGAAGAAAATGAAGAAGAGAAGAAAAGAAGAAGAGAAGAAGATGAAGAAGATGAAGAGAAGAGCAGGAGCCTCCCCCCATGCCATGGGTGCGGAGCGGCCCGAGGAGAAGAAGATAGAAGACGCTGCGGAGGAGATGCTGGATGAGAACGCCGGAGGAAGAACCAGAAGAGCCAGAAGAACCAGAAGAACCAGAAGATGAAGGAAGATAGAAGAAAGAAGAAGTATTTAAATAAAGGAATTGTCAAAAACTGTCTCTTGTCATTTTTAACATTTTTGACAGTTTTTTAGTGAAATGGTAGGGGTACTTTTGTACCCCCTTACCATTTCACACAGGGGGGGGCCGGGATCTGGGGGTCCCCTTGTTAAAGGGGGCTTCCAGATTCCGATAAGCCCCCCGCCCGCAGACCCCCACAACCACCGGCCAGGGTTGTGGGGATGAGGCCCTTGTCCTCATCAACATGGGGACAAGGTGTTTTGGGGGGCTACCCCAAAGCACCCTCCAAATGTTGAGGGCATGTGGCCTGGTACGGTTCAGGAGGGGGGGCGCACTCTCGTCCCCCCCTCTTTTCCTGCGGCCTGCCAGGTTGCGTGCTCGGATAAGGGTCTGGTATGGATTTTTGGGGGGGCCCCACGCCGTTTTTTTTTTGTTTTTTTTGGCGGGGTTCCCCTTAAAATCCATACCAGACCTGAAGGGTCTGGTATGAAATTTAGGGGGAACCCCACGTCATTTTTTTAAAAAATTTTGGCCGGGGTTCCCCTTAATATCCATATCAGACCTGAAGGGCCTGGTATGGAATTTAGGGGGACTCCCATGTCATTTTTTTTTTTTCATTTTGGTTCGGGGTTCCCCTTTGGGGAATTCCCATGCCGTTTTTATCAATGAACTTCTATGTGTATTGTCGGCAATGCAATAGCCGCAGGTAGTTTTAAATGGCTTTTTTCCTTCAAAATGTCATTTTGCTGTCAGACTGTTCTAAACACAGGAAACATGCGCCCCTTTACAGGCATACTATAGACACCCCCCAGGTACGAAATTTAAAGGGATATTACACTTTTATTGTTTGACTTTAAGCATTATTAAAATCACTGCTCCTGAAAAAATGGCAGTTTTTAAAAAAAATGTTTGCATTGATCCATGTCCCCAGGGGCAGGACCCAGGTCCCCAAACACTTTTTATGACAATAACTTGCATATTAGCCTTTAAAATTAGCACTTTTGATTATTCATGTTCGTGTCCCATAGACTTTACCGGTGTTCGCGTGTTCGAACGAACTTTTTTCCTGTTCGCATGTTCTGGTGCGAACCGAACAGGGGGGTGTTCGGCTCATCCCTACTGGTGAGTAGGCTGTGTGGCCGGTGATGGTGGTGGATTACTGTTCCCTTGATTTTTGCCGAATACTAGGAGGATTTATCCAGAAGTTTTGAGAATTTACATCAATTTTTGAACACTATTTGTTTTTGAATTTTTGAATGTTTTGATTTTCTGCTTTCCATGCTTGATATTTCAACACTTTGATGCTTTCCAATGCTTTTTGATTGGACTCTAGTCAAAAGTTTTTTTATGGTTGTCACTATTGACACAGTATTTCCTACATCTTTGTGATTATTTCTTTTCACTTGCATTCTTATTTGCATTTTTGTGATTGCTATTTATATTTGTATTTGCACTTGCACTCGTACACACGGTCAGACATTGATCGGACATTCCGACAACAAAATCCATGGATTTTTTCCGACGTATGTTGACTCAAACTTGTCTTGCATACACACGGTCACACAAAGTTGTCGGTAAATCCAATCGTTCTGAACGCGGTGAGGTAATACTCGTACATCGGGACTATAAACGGGGCAGTAGCCAATAGCTTTCGTCTCTTAATTTATTCTGAGCATGCGTGGCACTTTGTGCGTCGGATTTGTGTACGCATGATCGGAATTTCCAACAATGGATTTTGTTGTCGAAAAATGTTATAGCAAGCTCTCAAACTTTGTGTGTCAGAAATTCCGATGGAAAATGTGTGATGGAGCCCACACATGGTTGGAATTTCCGACAACAAGGTCTTATCACACATTTTCAGTCGGAAAATCCAACCGTGTGTACGGGGCATTAAGGGAGCACAGTTTGTAATTAACTTGTTAATTATTCTCTTTTCACTTACCCTTATAATGTGCTGCTCCTATAATAATTTAAATTCACCAGTTTCCACTGGTGTAAACTGTATATCTGTTTAACCATATCAAGATATTTATTTATCACTGTGAGCGCCATTTCCTTTCTTTCATGGTTTTCAAGTAATAGAGTATAGCAAACCTAAACTGTCTAGGGCTGTGTGTTATCTGTCATAAGAGTTATTTAGGGTAAAAGTATATCAGGTATTTTTCTGTACTTGCAATGTCTTTAAAAGGATAAAAAGTGTGTATATATTGCTGAGAAAAAAAAATCTCTGTTCTCAAGTATTACGGATGACCACACAAAGTGACCTGTATCGTAAGCATTTGAAATTAAAATGTAGTAATGATAAAAGCATACTAATACTATGATCGATACAGAAGAAAATGATATCAACGTGCTTGACTTCTGCTTTAACCTGGTCCATAAAATATTTCTATTATATTCCCAGATATTCAGGAAAAGCACAAACAATATCTAATGGAGAAGACTGAGACTCTGGTGGAGCATAGACCCCCAGGAACTACCCTGGAACCACAAAGATTCCTCATCAATGAGCGTTATGTGAATCTGATTGTAGTCTCCACTGATCAGTTCAGGCATCGTCCCCAGAATGAGCTAATACAGACTGGGGTAAAACATGAGGAATGCTTGAAGGAAACACAAACTAGACTGGAACACATTTCCCCCAACAAGCTGTTCCGATGGAACCACCAGTCACATTGTGTACCACATGCAGTAATGGTGAGCGGAGTGCCGGGAATAGGGAAGACCACACTGATGAAGAAGTTTGTCTATGACTGGGTGACCAGAAAACACTACCAGAGATTTGCCTTTCTCTTCTTCTTCAAATTCGGGGACCTTAATAGACTGGGAGAGGTCAGCTTGGAGGAGATGATTCTTCATCAATATCCATATCTGGAGAGTCAGATTAAAGACATTTTACAAGATCCAGAGAGACTTCTGTTTATATTTGATGGTTTAGATGAAAGTATTCACCAAATGGATTTCAGATCAAGTAGACTCTTTGCTTATAGGACAGAATGTGGTGAGATTGTGGTCAGTTTGGTGAGGCAGAGTATTCTTAAGGGTTGCTCTGTACTGATAACCAGCCGTCCAACCAGAGTGACATCAGTTAATACCGGTGTTTTCCAGAGAATTGCTGAGATCATGGGATTTCTCCATGAAGACAGACTGATCTTCTTCAAAAATTTCTTTGGAAATGAGGAATTGTCAGAGAAGGCTTTTCATTATGTGCAGGAGAATGACATGCTGTACACTTTCTGTTATATCCCATCATACTGCTGGATCATCTGTACAGTGTTATTAATGTGCTTCAGATCCCAATCAACAATCACCGATCAGCTGATGACATCATTACCCAAAACCGTGACACAGCTCTTTGTGACTTTTGTCTCCAACATTCTGGCCAATCACAGTCTGAATAAAGATGGTGGTCACACTGCCCGGGAACTGCTGACATCTATTGGGTGGATGGCAGAACATGGAGTCATGAATCGCATGATTGTATTTGATGAGCGTCATCTGGAGTCATTCCGTGTGAGAAATGATAATCGATTCTTTTCATCTTTCATGATGGAATCTGGTCAGCCTCCTGATGTGGATTACACCTTCTTACATCTCACTCTTCAGGAGTTTTTTGCTGCTTTAGTCCACTTTATTAACTATAATCCTGAAAGATTACAGAAAACACTTGATAAAGCTGAATCTTACAAAGATGGTCGTGCTGAAATTTTCCTCCGTTTCCTGTGCGGTCTCTCAGACTCTTCTACTAGATCCATGTTAAAGTCTCATGTGGGAGAAATGTCTACTCAGGCTGCCAGACATGTCATCACCTGGATCCAGAAGAAAATCACAGACCAAAGAACTGACAAATCTACAGAAGACCAGGGAGAGCTTCTTAATGTATTCTACTATCTCTATGAGAGCAGGAATAAGGCTCTGGTGGCACAATGTATTGGATCAAACAAAGTTGACTTTTCTAATGTCCCCCTCAGCCCTCTGGACTGCTCTGTGCTGTCTTTTATCCTTCAATCCTGCAGAGAGACAGAAGTAGATCTAGAGTCATGTAATATTCCAAATGAAGGATTGAGGAAACTTATACCGGCTCTACACAATATCAAGAGTTTGAGGTAAAAATGTAATTTGAAAGTCACATTGCTGTAATAAATTGGTATTTTCATGTGTTTTTCCAGAGAAATGACTAATTATTAGTGTGATTTGTTTTCTGTTATATGCAGACTGTACACATCTATTTATCTGAATACATCAGATAAGACTTAAAGTGAATGTAAACCCTCACATATACCCAGTGAAGGGAACAGCCTCAGATGATACACAGAGATGAAACAAATCCTCCTACATACGTTGTACATGTATATCTGCTGTCTCCAGCTTTATACACTGTTTAGAAAGTGAACGTTGTGTTAGATTTTTTTCTTCCTGTTCCAGCACTGGGTGTGTATTCTGGGCATACACTGTGTGTGAGATGATTAGAGGAAAGGCACACACCCCCCCTCCACATAGGCAGAGGAAGGAAGAAACATGCAGAGCTGTTCTGTGAATAGACAAGCTCTCTGCTAATCTATTTATAGTACTCGCCCCAACACAAATTTCCAGCTGCTTTTATCTCCTGTGTCAAAGAGATTGTCAGAAGTTATCATGGTGATAACAGAGGAACGACGCAGTAAAACCACACTGGACATGGGGCTTTAAAGAGAGATAAGTAAACACTACAGATATATGTGCCCAGGTCAGTTTTCAGGAATGGGGTTTACATCCACTTTAAAGTAGAACTAAGAGCAAAACCTTTTATTTTTTATTTTTGGATAGAGTAAAGGAAGGTTAAAGGGTGGGAATACCACCAACAACCCTCTCCATCTAATGCTGACAGCTATGTACTGTAATTTGGGCCTAAAGCGCCCTCTGGAGGTAACATGTGTTAGGTCGTTGTAACCAAAAGAGAAATACATTTCTTATGAAATTCTGAATCTTACCCAGAAAGAAGAGATGAATGAAGTTAGGTTTTTACCTTTTGATTGATAGAAAACTGATCAGGGTGGGTTCAGTGCATGTTAAAAAGTGGGTGTGAATGAATATATGTGAATAAACCAGTGTGCTTTAGGTTACTTTCACACGGCTCTGTATCAAAAACATACAACAAAAATGCATATGAGTTTTTGCTGCATGTTTTGCAGTGGTTTTCCTGTATTGTTACATTTAACATAACGCATGATGTGTTTTTGCCACGTTTGTGTTGTGTTTTCCCCATATCACTTCCCACTATCCAAATGCAATTTCCAGTGTGACTATACAGTGCTACTTGCTTGCACGTTTGATGTGACTTTGATGCAACTTCAATGCTACTATAGAAGTTCTCAAGCCTGGGTTCACAAATTGCATGACAAGGGAAATCACATTATATTCAATGATGCCCCTCTGATCATCTCAGCACGGTGCAATTTTGGAAAAGGTTCCTGGTGGACTTCAGTGTGAATTCAGCCCCATAGCCTTTTATGTTATCTCACAAAAGTCACATTAGCATAGATAAGAAGCATTCCTATACACTTTGATGGATCAGTGTTTTTCTAACCCTCACCTCTCCTCCCTGGTCATCCTTTATTCATTGATTTTGATACAGTTGCGATTTTGGAGCCTTCCTGGATCCTTCATTCAACCCTTTGAAAAACTCTCCACTTTTGTTGATCTATGTACATTGCAGGGATTGTAACAAACTCTTGCAGATTCATAGCTTTTGTTATTCTGAGGAAATTGCTATTTGTTTGTTCATGTGCAGAGTGAATGTGAATGGGAGTGATTTTATAATTATCAATCAGCTGCTGCACTTGCAGGGCTCTGATAAGGAAAGTGCAGGGTCTGCATCTCTTTAGACGTGATTTTCCTTTGGCAGTATCTCACCAAAAATGACAATTTTGTTGCAGGGGATGCCCAAAATCTGACTTGTATCTTAGTGCAGACTTCTGGGAAAATCAGTGAGCCAATCACACAAGCAGGACATGACATTTTCAGGGGGTGTTCTGTACACCATCTGTGTACACCATCTCTCTATACCAGGGGTAGGAAACCTTTTAAGCACAATGTGCCAAAAAATATTTTCAAAGAAATTGAGAGTGCCGATTTTATAACAAAAAAATGTCAACTTCACACTCTCAATCATGAAAAGGATTTTTTATAAAGTAAATGCTGTAAATGACTTGAGTAGTAGTGAGAAGTTAACATCCTGCGCGCACGCCTCAGATCAGCTCAAATTCATGCACCTTCACACCTCAGATCACTGTCCCCCCTGCAAATCTTCCCCATCACTGTAACCCCCAGCTCTTCTGTCTCACCACTGTAATTCCCTGCTCATCTGCCCCACCACTGTACTACCCTGCAGTGGCGTAGCGTGGGGGGTGCAGGGGGTGCCGTGGCCCCGGGCGCGACATTTAGGGGGGCGCCAGTATGTGTCACTGGCTGCCTCCTCCTAATTTCAAATTCCTGTGTCCCCGGGCTCCAGCTGCCATGTTAAGTGTCCGGCGCCCTGTGATTGGGCGTATGGGGGTCATGTGAGCCATAGGGCTGGCCTGTCCCCACCAATGTACCTTCTGCACATCTGTCTCACCTCTGTTTCCCCTGCTCATCTGTCCCACCAATACACTTTCTTTCACATCTGCCCCACTGCTTTATCCCCTGCTTTTCTGTCCCACCACTGAACCCCCTTCGCATCTGGCCCAACACTGAACCCCCTGCTTATCTTTGCCACCACTGTAGCCCCTTGCTTTTCTGTGCCATTGGTAAAGCCCCTTATCATCTCTTCCACCACTGTACCTCCTGCACATCTGCCCAACCGATGTACCCTCCTGCTCTTTTGTCCCACCTCTGAACCCCTTCTGCTCATTTTCCCCATCGCTGTACCCTCCTTCTCATCTGCTCCACCGCTGTACCATCTTCTCATCTATGACATGCGTGATATGCAGAGTGGTGAAAGGAAGCAGAGATGAGACACATCTACCTGTCCTGGCACACTCATCCTGCTGATCCACCTCTTGCATCCAGCCCACGTGCTTGTATGGGATGTATGGGATGTATGTGATGTCACATACAAGCTCCTGGATTAGATGCGCAATAATGAGCTCAGGTCAGGGGTATTTTCTGAAAGCAGTGGGCCTGTGTGCAGGATCATAAGATGGGCCCCCCGCAGCTGAGAAAAAGTGCAGCGCTCTGTGCCGCATCAAAAGTTGGGTTTGATTTTCATTGCGCTGAATACAGGCTGTGGTAGGGACACAGAGTGCCGGGGTTTAGTAGTAAGTGACACAGAGTGCAGGGGTTCAGTAGTAAGTGATGCAAAGGTTTAGGAATAATTTCAACAAAGTTCCCAGAAGCTCAACAGTAATTACACAAACTGTCACCTGATTGTGGTTTTCTCAATCACAGTGTAATCTCTTCTTTCTGAGATTAGTAGTGGCAACTAAGTGAGTCATCTTCCTCCAGATGGGGGATGGGGCTAGCAGGACTGTGATTGGCTTTAGCAGTGGCCAGTGACAGTCCTCCTCTTCCTGGAAACTGGGACCACCCCCCCTGCAGAACTGCACCCAATCTCTTCCCCATAACAAAAGCTGAGGGGACCAAACAATGTTTCCCATTTTTTGTATGGGAAACAGGGAGCTGTGATCAGTGACAGTGTTTCCCATACAAAAGATGTATGTTTACATTAGCATCTCCCCGTTCTTCCTCACCGTGAGACGATCACGGGTATCCCCGCGGACATCGAGTCCGCAGGACCTGCAATCTGACTCATGAAGCTCCAGGCAGGCGTGCCTCTTAAAGGGCAATGTACAGGTACATGATTCTGCCTGTACGTACCTTCTGCCGCAGTATATCTGCGTGATGCGGTCGGAAAGCGGTTAATCACGCTTCACATAAAAGCGCAAGTGCTATTATAACCAACAATAATATATATATATATATATAAAAAACAAAGGAATTTGTGTAGAACCAGTGATCAATGTATTAAAAACTCTAAAAATGCATAATATAATACCAAACTCATATGCTTGAAAAGTGACATAACATCAGTCCTGCTAATGGTATAATGGTACACCGGATGGTGCATACAGGCATAAAAAAAAAAAAAAATGTGTGTATGTGTCCAACACACTGGCATGAAGATAAAAAGGTGAAAATATATACAAATAAGTCCAACATAGAGGCGGCTGAGCCCTAACTGTTTTTCCTGTATGTTCACTAGTCGACTGAACTTCTAAAAAGGATTTCAAGGACAAGGCTGTAATTCTTTGCTAGCTGCTGGCTTACACCTGTGAAAATCAAAACGTCGTCCACGTAGTGGTAGAGCTTTATCTCCAAAGACAGATTACTGCCACTTCTGCCAACAAAATATTTAAAAAGTTTCTTGATGCTGTATCAGTTCTAAAAATGGCAAACACCTGAACTGGAAGTGACAGCCGGTCACTGCAAATCTCAGATGTCTCTGGTGTTATGCACCGATTGGTATATGAAAGTATACATCAGCCAGGTCGATTGACTCTAACTGGTCCTCATGCTGAACTATTGCCATGACTGTTTGCACAGACTCCATCTTGAACCTTTTGTTATGTATGTACCAATTCAATTTCTTCAAACCCAGACAGTAGGCAAAGCTCCTGATACCTTGGGTACTAGAAAGAATGGGGGGGAAACCCCAGATTTGTTCTTTTGGTGGCACATATGGACTTGTTGCAGTATAATTCTTATACGTAATCTTCTGGTAATTCTGTCTTCTTGAGATCTGGTGGTCATGAATGAAAGGATTTGGTGATTTTACTCCCAGCTAACTGATGTTTGTCACCCAAACCCTCCAAAAAAGGAGGCTATCCTGGCTCCCACTGGAAGACACTGGTTGGGCCCACCTTCAAAGACTTTCCACATGTCTAGCAATCTGATCTGGGTTTGATTCCATGTAAACAGGAATTTGAGCCCCCCGCACTGTGATCTGGTAAATTTCAGAATGGCCTACAAGATTTGGCCTCCTGAACCCTTCTGCAGATCAACAGACTTGAGCAAAAAAGATGGCTGCTTCCTCTTATTAGACTGTGGCCACACACTGGCCATTTATTCTGTCACTCGCTTCATCCAATGTTTTGCCAAACAACAACCTCCCATTATGGGGAATGTAACAAAGGGCTTGTGTGGAAGCTTCATCCACCCTCCAATGGCACCACCACAAGGCTTTCATGGCTGTGACTGAATGCGCTAGCCCTAGAACTAGGTCTATTGAATCCTCGGCCAAAAGTCAGCAACCAGGTTCAAGTCCTCCAGAACCATGCCCACTCCTGCAGGTTCCACTTGAATTAAAGGCCATTTCGTTATGCTTTCAACATCACATTAACGCTGTTGCTAGTCAACAGGCAAAAAGCTTGCCACAGTATAGATTTTCTGCAAGTTTGTGGACCAGTTAACCACAATTTTTGAGTTGAAGTGGTCTTTTGGATGCGTTCCATAGAGAAAAAAGTGACATGTTCTCCTTTAGTTAACTGTACTAGAACACACTGCATTGGTGTGGCGTAGGCCATTGGAATCCATGGTAAACACTGTTCATGCATTTTTGAATGGAACAATAGCGCATTGGACTGTATCTGGTGTGAACCAGCCTTAAGTCCACTTTTCAATCTATAGGATCCCTAAAGGTATTGAAAGGCAAAGACACGTGCGCACCGGACGTGGGCAGGCCCCATCCACTCCTGGAATTGCATTGTTTAACTGCTTCTCGACTGCCTCACACAGATATACTGTGGCAGAAGGGCATGTGCAGGCAGATTAATGTACCTGTATGTTGCCCTTTAGGAGGCGGCCTGCAGCGCGTGCACCGTGGGTTCCGTGAGTGTGATCGTGGGTCCCGCGGACGCTATGTCCGTGGGGATACCCATGATCGTCTCACAGAGAGGAAGAATGGGGAGATGTTAATGTAAACAAACATTTGCCTGTTCTGCCTAATGACACTGACACTGATCACAGCTCCCTGTAATCGGGGGCGGTGATCAGTGTCATGTCACACTTAGCCCCTCCCCCCACAGTTAGAATCACTCCCTAGGACACACTTAACCCCTGCAGCGCCCCCTCCTGGTTCACCCCATCACTGCCAGTCACATTTACACAGTAATCAATGCATTTTTAATCGCACTGATCGCTGTATAAATGTGAATGGTCCCAAAATAGCACCAAAAGTGTCCGATCTGTCCGCCATAATGTCACAGTCATGATAAAAATCGCTGATGGCCACCATTACTACAAAAAAAAAAATATTAATAAAAAGGCCATAAAACTAACCCCTATTTTTGTAGACGCTATGACTTTTGCGCAAACCAATCAATAAACGCTTATTGCAATTTTTTTTTACCAAAAATATGTAGAAGAATATGTATCGGCCTAAACTGAGGAAAGAAATTTTTTTAATATATTTTTTGGGGATATAAAAAGTAAAAAATAATGTGTTTTTTATCAAAATTTACGCTATTTTTTTGTTTATAGCGCAAAAAATAAAAACCGTAGAGGTGATCAAATACCACCATAAGATAGCTCTATTTGTGGGAAAAAAAGGACGTCAATTTTGTTTGGGAGCAACGTCGCACGTTCGCGCAACTGTCAGTTAAAGCGACGCAGTGCCGAATCTCAAAAAGTGCTCTGGTCTTTGGCAAGCCAAATAGTCCGGGCTTAAGTGGTTAAACATATATCAGCCAGCTTCATTGGATAAAGTTTGGAGACCTTTAGCCCCGGTTCACACAGGGGCGACTTGTCAGGCAACTTAGCCGCCTGACAAGTCACGTCCTATTCTGTACTATGGAACCATTCTAATAGGAGCGACTCAAGTCGCTCCGACTTAGAAAAAGGTTCCTGTACTACTTTTGGGGTGACTTCAGGCGACTTGCATTGACTTCTATACAGAAGTCGTTTTGCAAGTCGCAGCTGAAGTCGTGTGCAGGTCGCCTCACCGAGTCGGCCTGCAAGTTATGTTGCCCCTGTGTAAACCGAGCCTTACTGTAAATTGGTCTTCTTGTCACATCTCTCCCATTCTTCCTCAATTAGCTTTTAACTCTGTCATTATGGGAAAAAAGTCCTTCCTTTTCACATTTGCTAATTTGCCACTTGGCCTAATTCAGCACTGGAATGGCCACTGTAAAATGTCCCAATGGGGATAATGCAATCCCTCGCTGACATAAATGTTTCCATGACTCTTCATCTGCATGCGTTTGCGATGGTTGTGCCTGCGTCTTACCTATGACATAAATATTTGTCACATACTTTCCGCTACAGCCTCTAGGCTTTGAAATTTGTGCATCCACTTCCTTATCCATTGTCATTTGAGGCAATCAATGCCAACTGACTTCCCGTCACTGCACATGCGGTGTAGCATTCAACCAGGGCTGGGCAAGGCATTTTCTATTGTGCTGATTTAAACACTTGTGAGCCATTGCCACGTGAGCTGCTTGAGGAGCATGAAAGCCGCCCTGTGTGGGAATGTGCAGAATGCAGATTGTCCTGGTCAGCAGATGACCAGTGGCGGGTCTTATGTTTTCTGGAGTGTTTGCGTTTAGGGCTTCTGCTCCTAAAATCATGCAAAGCACCATACTTTGCATTCTTTGAGCTCTCTTTTGAAGGCATGTCCCATGCCGCCCCCTCATACCTTTGCTAATCTTCTGTGCCACTTACAGGTGTGGGGAGCTCATATCTGCAAAAAAAATATGGAAAAAAAACATAATTCTGTCACCAAGAAAAAACAGGTACCTTGTCTCTTTAAGATCCATCTCCTTTCATCCACTTACTTCAAGCGGATCTTCACCCATTTTTGAAACAGCATCTCGGTGGCTTCTAAAGGCAACACCGAGTGCCATATGGAGCTTTTTTTTTTTTTTTCCCCTACCTTACGTTATTTGTCTTTCCTTTGTTCTGTCCCTGCAGCTGTGGGCATGGACTTTGCGGGTATTATTGTCATATCCTTTCTTCGCCGCACTCTCTCCTGGGTCGGCGCACTGTCTCCTGGGATCTCATTGTCTTTCATCCCAGGAGACATTGCGGATAACCTTCGCCAAATCTCGTGAGACTTAACCAGGAGCTCTTGATGGCGCTCCGATTTGTCTTTACTGCGCATGCGCGAGATCGGGGCTAGAACGGGCGGTGCATGCTGGTCGATCAGCAGCACCGTATCCCAGAAGAGGATGCCTGTGGGCTTCACATGCCCACAGGCAAGATGAAAACCGACTACAGGAACTTTTATAAGTTATTTTTCCTAGAGAAAAATTAGAGCAGTAAGCTGCAGAAACGGAACAAGTTAAAGATTAAAATAGATTAAAATTGTCAGTATTAGAAAAAAATAAATTATGTGGAGACAGTGAAACACCACTTTCAGAAGCAGCAGCAGGCAGCCTTCCAGAGGAAGATAGGAGAAACAGAATCTGAGACAAAACCAGTCAGACTGTCTAACCCCCAGGAACACAGCACAGCAGGGGAGCAAACAGCAACAAGTTATTACCTAACAGAAGAAAACTGGCTGGACTGCAGAGAGAGGAGAGAAACCAATTCCTCTGCCGTCTCTAAGACTGTTTAACCACTTAAGGACCAAAAGGATTTACCCACTTCCTGACCAGGTCATTTTTTGCGATGCGACACTGCGTCACTTTAACTGACAATTGTGCGGTCATGCGAAGCTGTACCCAAACACAATTGAGATCCTTTTTTTCCCACAAATAGAGCTTTCTTTTGGTGGTATTTGATCACCTCTGCGTTTTTTTGAGCTATAAACAAAAAAATGAAAATTAAAAAAACAAAACAAAACATTTTTTTACTTTTTGCTTTAATAGATATATCCCAAAAATGTTTTTAACCACTTCCCACCCGGCCACTGCACATAAACGTCTGGGTTTGCTATCTCTCCTTCTCAGTGGACCTTCAGGAACGTCCCTCAGAAGGAGCGGGATCGCGCATGCATGCCCGCACAGCGACGCGATCCGATGCGCTCGTGTCACCCGGACACGGCGCATCTCTGATCTGTAGGAGAGCTCTGCGATTGGCCCTCCTGATCACATGACGGCCGTGTTGAATCACAGCCATCATGTGATGTAAAGACAGAGCCGGTTGCTAGGCAATCTGCTCTCCTCTTCTCACACGGAAGTTGTCAGTGAGGAGAGGAGAGCGGATCAGTGAGTATGAGCTGTTTTTTACAGCTTTTTACTCACTGATCACCAGTCTAGTGTCCCCACACATGTAAAAAAAAAAACCACAAAGTAAACACACAATGTCCCCAAAACACATGTCCCCAAAACACGTCCCCAAAACACATGTCCCCACATAGTAAAAACACCTGTCCCCCAAATATGTCCCAGTAAAATCACATGTCCCAATGATTATCTGCACACAAATGTCCATGATCACCTGTGCACATCTGCAGGGCCAATCCTGGATGGGGTGCACGGGGTGCAGTGCACCCAGGCGCCACAGAGGTGGGGGCGCTGAAGCGCCAAAGTGCTCCCCTCCCTCCTCCTCCTCCTCTTCCTTGTCCGTAGGCGGCTCTCTGCTGGTCGCCGCCTCGACCTGCCGAGTGCCGAAGCCAATCCCCCCTCCCTCCTCCCTCCTCCTGTCAGAGGAGGAGAGCAAAATTAGATCAGAGCGGCTGTCTCTGTGTGAGAGACCAGCCGCGCAGTGATGTGACCGACGTCACTAGGGGGGGTGGCCCGTGCCCAATGTGTTCCAGACAGTTCTCCTCCGACCTCCTGTGTCTCACTGGCGCATGCTGCCCAAGCCTGACACACTCCACCCGGGCGGCGCGGCTGCACACTGTCCTCTCCTCTCCAGCTGCCACCCGGGTGTTTTAAATGAACCTAATGTAGGGGGGGTGGTTTGTCCTGGGGGGGTCTATACTAATGTAGGGGGAGTGGATGGTCCTAGGGGGTCTATACTAATGTAGGGGGGTGGTTTGTCCTGGGGGGTCTATACTAATGTAGGGGGGTGGTTTGTTCTGGGGGGTCTATACTAATGTAGGGGGGTGGTTTGTCCTGGAGGGTCTATACTAATATAGGGGGGGTGGTTTGTCCTGGGGGGCTATAGTAATGTAGGGGGGGTGGTTTGTCCTGGGAGGGTCTATACTAATGTGGGGGGTGGTTTGTCCTGGGGGGGGTCTATACTAATGTAGGGGGGTGGTTTGTCCTGGGGGTCTATACTAATGTAGGGGGGTGGTTTCATCCTGGGGAGTCTATACTAATGTAGGGGGTGGTTTCTCCTGGGGGGGTTTGTACTAATGTAGGGGAGGTAGTTTGGCTGGGGGGTCTGTACTAATGCAGGGGGGTGGTTTGTTGGGGATCTGTACTAATAGAGGGGGGTGGTTTGTTCTGGGGGGGTCTGTACTAATAGAGGGGGGGTGGTTTGTTCTGGAGGGTCTGTACTAATGGAGGGGGGTGGTTTGTTTTGGGTGGCCTGTACTAATGGAGGAGGGGTGGTTTGTGCTGGGGGGTCTGTACTAATGGAGGGGGGTGGTTTGTCCTGAGGGGGGTCTATACCGATGGGAGGTCTGTACTGAGAGAGGGGCTTATACTTAGTGGGGGGACTGCACTTAGTGGAGGGGGGTCTGTACTGAGGGGCGACTATAGTTGGTGGAGGGGGGGTGACACCATGTTTTACTGCACTGGGTGACACCAACCCTAGTGACGCCACTGCAGCCGCGGGCTCTTATTTCCCCTCTCCCTCTCCTCCTTCCGCGCGCTGCTGTACTAGTGAGTGGCACACTATGTTTCTTCCCCTGCCTTCATATCGGCCAGGGAAGAAAAAAAAAGGAGCAAAGAAGAGGATTGTGGGACATGTAGTCCTGAGGACTGGCAGCCCCACTGTAACATGGAAACTGCAGCCCACACAACATGCTTAACTGAATGGGAGAGAGAGAGAGAGCCAGGAGCCTGGGAAAGCTTTCAGGGAAGTACACCCAGGACTCCAGAGGGAGAGGACAGTGCTGAGGGAACACCATCAGAGAGAGAACCCCACTGCCTTGCGCCACCAGAGGTAAAGCCACACAGCCTAGCACCATCCCTGGTGGAGAAAGGAATGAAGTCATTGCAGGAATACAGATCTGGGTGCTACCCAACGGAGTCGCAACTGGCAATTCAGAGTGAGCTGACTCCTGATCAGAGGTGAGAGGGCCAATCAGCCATTATCTACTAACGTTCATAAGAACTGCAGTCTCTGACCATCTCTTGTATTATGTCTGCAGTCTCTGACCATCTCCTGTATTATGTCTGCAGTCTCTAACCATCTCTTGTATTATGTCTGCAGTCTCTGACCATCTCTTGTATTATGTCTGCAGTCTCTGACCATCTCTTGTATTATGTCTGCAGTCTCTGACCATCTCTTGTATTATGTCTGCAGTCTCTGACTATCTCCTATACTATGTCTGCAGTCTCTGACCATCTCTTGAAACATGTCTGCAGTCTGACTATATCTTGTAACATTTCTGCAGTCTCTGACCATCTCTTGTAACATGTCTGCAGTCTCTGACCGTCTCCTGTATTATGTCTGCAGTCTCTAAACATCTCTTGTAATATGTCTGCAGTCTCTGACTATCTCCTATACCAATGTTTCTCAACTCCAGTCCTCAAGGCGCACCAACAGGTCATGTTTTCAGGATTTCCACTATTTTGCACATGTGATTTGATCAGTTTCACTGCCTTAGTAATTACCACAGCTGTTTCATCTGAGGGAAATCCTAAAAACATGACCTGTTGGTGCGCCCAGAGGACTGGAGTTGAGAAACACTGTCCTATACTATGTCTGCAGTCTCTGACCATCTCCTATACTATGTCTGCAGTCTCTGACCATCTCTTGTAACATGTCTGCAGTCTCTGACCATCTCTTGTAACATGTCTGCAGTCTCTGACCATCTCTTGTAACATGTCTGCAGTCTCTGACCATCTCCTGTATCATGTCTGCAGTCTCTGACCATCTCTTGTAACATGTCTGCAGTCTCTGATCATCTCTTGTATCATGTCTGCAGTCTCTGACCATCTCTTGTATTATGTCTGCAGTCTCTGACCATCTCTTGTATTATGTCTGCAGTCTCTGACTATCTCCTATACTATGTCTGCAGTCTCTGACCATCTCCTATACTATGTCTGCAGTCTCTGACCATCTCTTGTAACATGTCTGCAGTCTCTGACCATCTCTTGTAACATGTCTGCAGTCTCTGACCATCTCCTCTATTATGTCTCTGACCACCTCTTGTATTATGTCTGCAGTCTCTGACTATCTCCTATACTATGTCTGCAGTCTCTAAACATCTCTTGTAATATGTCTGCAGTCTCTGACCATCTCTTGAAACATGTCTGCAGTCTCTGACCATCTCTTGTATTATGTCTGCAGTCTCTGACTATCTCCTATACTATGTCTGCAGTCTCTGACCATCTCCTGTATCATGTCTGCAGTCTCTGACCATCTCTTGTAACATGTCTGCAGTCTCTGATCATCTCTTGTATCATGTCTGCAGTCTCTGACCATCTCCTGTACTATGTCTGCAGTCTCTGACCATCTCCTGTACTATGTCTGCAGTCTCTGACCATCTCTTGTAACATGTCTGAAGTCTCTGATCATCTCTTGTATCATGTCTGCAGTCTCTGACCATCTCTTGTATTATGTCTGCAGTCTCTGACCATCTCTTGTAACATGTATGCAGTCTCTGACCGTCTCCTATAGTATGTCTGCAGTCTCTGACCAGTCTCTGACCATCTCCTGTAGCATGTCTGCAGTCTCTGGCCAAATCTTGTATTATGTCTGCAGTCTTTGCCCATCTCTTGTGTCATGTCTGCAGTCTCTGACCATCTCTTGGATAATGTCTGTAGTCTCTGACCAATTCCTGTATTATATCTCCAGTCTCTGACCATCTTCTGTAATATGTCTGCATTCTCTGACCATCTCCTGTACTATGTCTGCAGTCTCTGACCATCTCTTGTAACATGCCTGAAGTCTCTGACCATCTCTTGTATCATGCCTGCAGTCTCTGACCATTTCCTGTACTATGTCTGCAGTCTCTGACCATCTCTTGTAACATGCCTGCAGTCTCTGACCATCTCTTGTAACATGTCTGCAGTCCCTGATCATCTCTTGTATCATGTCTGCAGTCTCTGACCATCTCTTGTAACATGTCTGCAGTCTCTGACCATCTCTTGTAACATGTCTGCAGTCTCTGACCATCTCTTGTAACATGTCTGCAGTCTCTGACCGTCTCCTGTAGTATGTCTGCAGTCTCTGACCATCTCTTGTATCATGTCTGCAGTCTCTGACCATCTCTTGTATCATGTCTGCAGTCTCTGACTATCTCCTGTAATATGTTCGTATTCTCTGATCATCTCCTGTACTATGTCTGCAGTCTGACCAGTCTCTGACCATCTCCTGTAGCATGTCTGCAGTCTCTGGCCAAATCTTGTATTATGTCTGCAGTCTCTGACCATCTCTTGTGTCATGTCTGCAGTCTGACCATCTCTTGGATAATGTCTGCAGTCTCTGACCAATTTCTGTATTAGATCTCCAGTCTCTGACTTTCTCCTGTAGTATGTCTGCAGTCTCTGACCATCTCCTGTAATATGTCTGCATTCTCTGACCATCTCCTGTTCTATGTCTGCAGTCTCTGACCATCTCTTGTAACATGTCTGCAGTCTCTGACCATCTCTTGTAACATGTCTGCAGTCTCTGACCATCTCTTGTAACATGTCTGCAGTCTCTGACCATCTCTTGTAACATGTCTGCAGTCTCTGATTATCTCTTGTAACATGTCTGCAGTTTCTGACCATCTCATATAACATGTCTGCAGTCTCTGACCAGCTCTTGTAACGTCTGCAGTCTCTGACCATCTCTTGTGTCATGTCTGCAGTCTCTGACCAATTTGTGTATTATATCTCCAGTCTCTGACCATCTCCTGTAATATGTCTGCATTCTCTGACCATCTTCTGTACTATGTCTGCAGTCTCTGACCATCTCTTGTAACATGTCTCCAGTCTCTGACCGTCTCCTGTAGTATGTCTGCAGTCTCTGACCATCTCCTGTAACATGCCTGCAGTCTCTGACCATTACTTGTATCATGTCTGCAGTCTCTGACCATCTCTTGTATCATGTCTGCAGTCTCTGACCATCTCCTGTAGTATGTCTGCAGTCTCTGACCATCTCCTGTAGTATGTCTGCAGTCTCTGACCATCTCCTGTACTATGTCTGCAGTCTCTGACCATCTCTTGTAACATGCCTGCAGTCTCTGACCATCTCTTTCGATCATGTCTGCAGTCTCTGACCATCTCTTGTATCATGTCTACAGTCTCTGACCATCTCCTGTAATATGTCTGGGGGCTCTCTCTAACAGACTCTCTAACAGAAGCCCTCTCTGTGTGCATCAGAGAGACTCCCCTCCAGGTCTCATTAGTGTACGCTCTTCCTGTATTTGCTTTATTGTTAAGAGATCATGGGAGGATCCTAGGGTAACGAATACTTTTTAGGGGAGCATCTCTGTGTTTGAGTCATTGCCATATAAACATTAGTAAAAGGGAGGAGTTGGTAAGAAGACCACGCCACGTGGGGGCGCCAGAAATATTTCTGCACCCAGGCGTCTGTGAACCTAGGATCGGCCCTGGCTATCAATATGCCAGACAATGTCTTAAACCTTTTTCAAATAAAAAAAAAAAAAAAATGCTCAAATCTTTGGTGACATTTACTGCTTGTGTTTTGTTTTAGCTGACCCTTACAGAAATGTGGTGAGTCCTGAAAATGGCGTGATTGTGTAACCTTACAAAGCACTGTTGGGTGTTACTTACTAAAGGCAAAGACACTTTGAACTACAAGTGCACTTGAAACTGCACTTGTAGTGCAAAGTGGATTTGCCCTCAGGAAATAACACACATTGTCACAGAAAACACCAATTAGAGCACCACAAAAGTGTTGGAGTATTGAGACAATAATCCACACAATCTTGATTATCAATCTTTTTAATACCAGCACAATCACATGTGCATTTGTAAAAGGTTTTTAAAACAAACCAACATGTTTGTTGTATAACAATTTTTGGGGTCACATTAGAAAAAGTAGAAATGGAAGGCGCATGCGCGGGAGCTTGCAAGATGGCCGCTGCCTTCTAGAGCTCCGCTCCACCACAGCCCTTTGATAGCCGCTGGAGCCCGCAGAACGAACCCGCGAGCCTGCCACCGGGTGGAACGGGTGGGGGAGACGCTGGGGAGTCACCCGATGTCCGCTACACAAGCGAGGAGAAACCTGAGTGATCGGATGGCGGCGGCCGTTCCCCTCGGTTATGCCAAGATGGCGGCGCGAGGCCTACACAGCACAGAGGACCCTGAGGGATCCATCGCAGACCAGGACTTACCACCTCCACAATCCCCAGGTATCTCCTCTCCTCCCCGGGAATGGGCTGCTTCCCCTGCCTCAACAGAGTCCCTATTAAACAGACTGAATGACGGCCTCCCCTCCACACCCATGCTTGAGCTACACACAGGCATGCTCCTGTCTGTGAGTGAGGAAATGGCTGCCATGCCCTCTCCCAATGATTTCCCCTCCATGATAACAGCTTTCTCCCTTCTGCTTTCTAAAAGTTTAGCAGCAAACGCAGCCCAAATTACCTCCTCCATCCATGCTGACCTGCAGCAAATAGGTCTGAGAATGGACACTATAGAAAGGAAAGCAGATCAATCAGTGGCGAGGATTAACCAGAACTCGGCCAGAATTCAGGATGTCCAGGACCAGCTAGAAGCGGCGTTTGCAAAGAACGATGACCTCGAGAATAGGTCCAGACGTTATAACTTTAGACTCAGGGGGCTCCCTGAGTCTGAAAAGGATGTGCATGCTGCTGTAAAATCCCTGATTCAGGCTCTCATTCCAGGCTTTTCTGAACACCGTTTGGAATTGGATAGGGCACACAGGGCCCTACAACCTCCCCATTCAGATGGTCTCCCTCGGGACATCATAGTGAAACCACATTTTTATTCGGTGAAGGAGGAGGTCATGAAAAAGTCCAGGCTTTCTGAAAATCTAATGTTAATGGGACACAAAATCCAGGTGTTTGCTGATTTATCACCCTACACGGTACAGAAGAGACGTGCACTTAAACCGCTCCTGCTGATCCTGACGGAAAAAGAAATTACATATAGGTGGTCCTTTCCACTCCGTCTGAATTTCTCCTCCAGAAATAAGAACTATGCATTCTCATCATTTGCAGAAGGGGAACGCTTGTTTTTGCACCTGGGCCTAATTGAGCAGGAACCCCCTAGCACCAAGTCAACCAAGGGATCCTCATCATCCTCTAAAAGACCGCCACCAGCGAGTCCGCTGCAACCCACCTGGCTCCAATCAAGCCACAAGCGATCCAAAGAAAATGCCCCGACATGACTTTCCGTTTATGTTCAGGTTCTTTGACATTGCCTGGAGACTTTCTGTTTTTCCCCTCTGTCCAGACACAGATCACTTTTAGGCCTTCCAAGTATCCCCCCTCACTAGATGGTCTACTTTGAACCTTTATCTTCATCAGCTCTGCCTAGGAGGGGGATTTAGTCCACGTTTGCATCGGACTGGAAGTTGCCTACACCCGTTGGTGTCGGACTCAGACGTGGGGAAGGGGAGGGGGTGGTTCACTCCTACAGTCTCCTTTATTTTTGTCTTTATTTTTGGTAATTTAGTTTATACATGTGAGTTTTTTTTTCCTCACCAAGTCCCTTAAGGACAGGACTCGAGGTCTCACGCATTATGGGACTCTTAAACAGGCTACATGAGTTCTAGGTTGTTATATTTGCATCTCCTCTTTTTAATATCTGCTGTTTCTCAGTATTTCTGTGGCTCCCGACTGCCCCTTCATGCAGCTGGCGATGGGCACATCGCGGGCGGCGCGAACGGTGAGTCCCATGGGATACAGTCTCCTTTCACTATACATTTGGAGCCCAGGATCTCAGCTAGTTTAATATTTATTGGCTTTCCTGGGTTCCTAGTCTCATTGAATGGGGAACGGGATGCCAAACGGGCAAGGTTTTTCACATACGGTGATTCACAAAATTCTTAGTAGTAATTTCTTTTTGTTTGGTTCGTTCAGGGCGTTACTCAGCATAGGCCTTAGATTGGCCTTTAGTTATCTTTTCTTTTTTTTAGGCCTCGGGGCTGTGGTGGACCTAGCACGCCTCCAGCGGAATCCAGGTACACAGTAGGTGCACTTGGTTTCCTTTACCAGATCCTCATAGTTGGGGCTTCTGGTCCTCTTAGGGTTAGGGGGTTGAGGTGGCGAGCTCACTTCAACTAAGGGGCGGGAAGGGGGTCGAGGACCCCAAAGTTCATTGTACTCAGATAATATATTGGTTTGTAATGCATATACTTCAGTCTAATGTTATGTTTTTGTCTCCCTCCCTCTCTTCTTTTCTTCTTTTCTCCTCTACTCTTCTCTTCGCTCATCTGAGCACATTAAGGTTCCGAGCGGGTTCGTGTCCTTCCACTGCAAGTTCGTATTATTTGGCCCAGGGCTTCGATGAGCTGCTTGTTTGGATAACTATGCTCAAAAGGGGTAAGGCAGAGATTTTTTATATAGTTGCTCCTCCTCTGGTCCATGGCTGACACTCACGTTTCTTCCCCCTCCCTTAACATAATATCTCATAATACGCAGGGCCTTAATTCCCCCATAAAACGTAGGAAATTATTCCAACTATATCACTCCATGCACGCGGATGTCCTACTCATCCAAGAGACCCATTTTCCTTCTACATACAAGCCTTCCTTTCTCCACCAACGCTTCCCACAATTCTTTTTAGCTTCCGGAGATAATAAAACTAAAGGAGTAGCTATCTGCTTTGCCAAACACATCAATATCTCACAATCAGAGGTAATTATTGACCCTCAAGGCCGGTATATTCCGGTGTCTGGCCATATCGACGGGGATCTTTACACTTTTGTCTCCTACTACTCTCCTAATAGGGGACAAAAAGCCTTTTTTGAATCACTTCTACATAAATTAAAGCCCCACCTGCGAGGCACGATCATTATGGGTGGAGACTCCAACACGGCATTTGACTTTTCCATTGACAAGTCTTCTGGGGAGAAGCAAAAATCTAGACGCCCCTCCAGACAGAGCGTCAAAATTGTGAGGTTGCTTCATGAGGCGGGTATGGTTGATATCTGGAGAGAGACTAACCCACATACAAAAGATTACACCCACTTTTCGGCACCGCATAACTCCTATGCCAGGATAGACCACATCTTCACGTGCTCAGCAGCAATTCCACTTGTCAGGAGATCTAGGATAATAGATACCTCTTTATCTGACCATTTGATGGTGACACTTCTCATGAAAAGGTCTGGGAGCGCTGGGGGCCCACCCCACTGGCGTCTGCAGGAATCCCTACTGAGTGACCCGGTACCTCAGTTGAAGAAGCCATTAATGAATATTTCCAAATTAACGCAACCTGTGAGGTTTCCCTGGTAACGGTCTGGGCGGCCCACAAGTCAGTAATTAGAGGGAAACTGATACAAATATTATCCAAACTTAAAGCAGAGCACAGAGTAGACACAATCAGACTAACAGAGGATTTTCATAAAGCTACAAAGGCACATAAGCAAAACCCCTCGCCTAAATCCTTAGAAAATTTGGATAAGGCCAGAACCCTCCTAAGCCTTCAGCTGACTACAGCAGCCGAAAAACACCTTAGATGGTCGGGGGCTAAACTTTATTCCCAAAAGGACAAATTGGGATCTAAAGTGGCAGTCAAACTGAGCCCCAAACCCCGCGCTTTGGCATTCCCGAAAATTAGGCTACCCTCAGGCGACTTGACCCAGAATCCCGAAAATATCATGGCAACTTTTCATAAATTTTACTCTGATCTTTACAGTCCGAAATTCTCCTCCCCCCGCAGTTTGCAGCATTCTTTCCTGGACTCCCTCACACTACCTACTCTGTCACCTGAACACAGAGACCTCCTCGAGGCTCCCTTCTCAACCCAGGAAGTCCTGGACACCATTAAAACATTAAAGGTGGGCTCCTCACCAGGCCCTGACAGTTTTTCAAATGGTTACTATAAGAAGTTTGGCACTTGTCTAGCCCCTTACCTGGCGAAACTTTTTAATACACTTCGGGAGGGGTCCCATCTTGATACTGACCTCAACTCAGCGTATATTTTGGTTATACCAAAACAGGGCAAAGACGCCAGTAAGGTAGGCAACTACCGACCCATCTCGCTGATAAATAATGACATCAAAATTATGACTAAGATACTGGCAAATAGAATAGGAAGCTTCATACCATTATATATAAATGGGGATCAGGTGGGATTTATTCCTGGGAGACAGGGCCCGGAACAAATCCGCTGATCCATAGATATAATTTCACTCCTGCAGTCTCAGTGGGATGGGGGACCCCCTCAGAAATGCTTTCTCCTTTCGATTGATTTAAACAAAGCCTTTGACCCAGTGGACTGGGCTTACCTGTTTGATATCCTACAGAGATGGGGTTTTGGCAATCATTTTTTGAACTTAATCAATTCACTTTATTCTAACCCCTCAGCTCAAGTGCGACTGATGGGCAGATACTCATCATCCCTCAAGATCAGTAGGGGTACTAGACAGGGATGCCCTCTCTCGCCCCTCCTTTTCGCTATGGCCATTGAAACGCTGGCCATAGCGATTAGATCGAATCCTGACATTAGGGGGGTGATGTGTGGGGGCCAGGAACACAAGTGTGCGCTCTATGCCAACGGCCTCCTGCTTTATATTACTTGCCCTTTAATCTCTACGCCTATGATTTATAAGACGCTGAAAGAGTTCACGGCAATTTCTGGATTAGAGGTAAATATGTCTAAATCAATGGCTTTAAATATATCAGTACCTAGTAAATCTCTCACGCACCTCTCGAACAACTTTGATTTTTCATGGGCACCAGCCGCACTCCCTTACCTAGGGATTAAATTAACATCGGACATAAATAGTCTCTTTAATGCTAATTACCTGCCGATGATTAATAAATGCAGAGCAGATCTGACTAAGTGGTCCAGGGGTGGTCTATCCTGGCTAGGTAGGGTGCATGCAGTCAAGATGACGCTCCTTCCACGCCTCTTATATCTTTTTCGCTCGCTCCCGATTCCCATCCGAAAGCGCTTCCTCAGTAACTTTCAGTCTGACATAACCCGCTTTGTTTGGGGTAACAAAGGTTACAGATGCCCGTCTAGCACTTTAGTGTGCCTAAAATCACAGGGTGGACTGGGTCTGCCAGATTTATGGGGTTACTATCAGGCAGCCCAATTAGCACAATTATCAATAATTTACTCCAGGAACTACAAACCGGATTGGGTCTCAATGGAAAGGAAAGCAATCCCTCTTAACACTATTGATTACCTTTTATGGTCAGACACGAGAAGTAGGCCAGCTATTATGGCCCCCACTCTATCTCACTCGATAGCTTTATGTACTAAGCTTTACATGAATCACACCTTGATTTCCCAACTGAAACCACTGGCCCACCTGTTCCATAACCCGAAGTTTCCTCCAGGACTTAATATACAGGCGTTCCGCTGGTGGACAGACAAGGGCCTCTACCGTATAGGGCACTTCCTGTCCTCAAAGGGCCCTCTTACTCTGGCCCAATGTAAGAAAGTTCTAGGTATGCCGGATTCGGAAAGGTTCAGGTTCATGCGAATTTCCCACTTTTTACACACTATCTGGTCCACCAGGAAAGACCCTCCCTATATAACACCTTATGAGCAATGGTGCACTGACTCCATGGACCAGAGGGGGGGCATCTCCCTGATTTATGCAGCACTGCAATCGAACTCGGATAAACTATCCTACGCTCGGGCCTGGGAGGAGGACACGGGCTGCGCCTGGACCGCTTCTGATTGGTTCCGGGTTTCGTTACGCTCATCGAAAGGTATCTGCAACATATCTTTAATTGAAGTTAGCTTAAAAGTTATGAATAGGTGGTATTATGTTCCTTCCAGATTGGCATTAATATACCCGGGAACTTCCCCGCTTTGCTTCAGAGGATGTGAGCTAGAGGGCTCAATGTTTCATGTTTGGTGGACTTGCCCTCGCATCAGATCCATTTGGAAGAAAATTTTCCGCACAATTAGCTCCTTAACAGGAGAAACGATCGTCCCGAACCCTATGATAGCTCTACTTAATCAATTTATACCTAACCTGACTAAACGATTAAAAGTACTTTCTTTCTTCATACTGGTGGGAGCTAAAATTACCCTGGCAAAAGCCTGGAAGAAGCCTTCGGTCTCCTTTCAGGCTTGCAAACGAAAAATCTCGTGGATTATGGCGCAAGAGCTTATAGTGGCGAAACTGACAGATAAAATTGAAAAATGTAATACTACTTGGGAACCATGAGCCACGCTCTGCGATATTCCAATCCTCCCTGGTATGGGAAATACGTCCCAGAACCTCTCCCCTCCCCACTGATCTCTACTTCTCTAACTACACCTTCCTTTTCACACATTTTCTCTCCTCTCTTTCTGGGCATCCTGCCCGTTCTCCGACTGACAAATAGTCACTTCTGAAAGAGGACTACTAAAGTAATTATGATTGTTTCCTTTTATCTATGCGGAGGGTGGACAGTCGGGCGGGTGATCTCCCCCTCATGGACACCCGACTCCTATAGATCAGGGTGTCGATGCCTAGGTTTCGAGCCCCTGGGAGCACCCCAGACGTCTACACAGTAAGAGCCCATAGGGGTGGGGCGTTTGGGTACCTAGGGGGGATAGAGAGGTTATAGCTCCGGAAAGCAACAATTTAATTTTCTCTGTGATTGCTTTCCGGGAGGGGCACCTTCTGACTGTCTCGACTCCCTACTTAATTATTATTGCTGGATGACTTAAATTTTATTGTGCAAAGTATACTTTGTTTATCTACAGTTTATAGGTTCTTTGCTATCCTCATGGAAATGGCAACAGTAGTTGTTACAGGATACAATCTCTGCTAGTTTCCTTTAATGTTTTGGATACTTTTTTCTTAACTTGTATGCTACTGATCTTCAATAAATTTTTTCTTAAAATCAAAAAAAAAAAAAGTAGAAATGTCCATTTAAGATAAAACAGGCATGTTTAAAAACAACAAGTAAGACACAACTCTTGAACTTACAAAGTTCACATTTGGTAGAACTTGAAGGCAATATCAGACATGAGTATTTAGAAACTGTGTTTGATATTGCATTCAGATGGGGTGAAGTCAACCCAGGAAAAGCCCAATTTTGAAGATGCACACAAATTTCTGAATGTCAGCATGTGCTAGCTGCCATCACGGGGATCAAGCGACGTGTTTTGGGGGTGCAACCCCTTCCTCACAGCTACTTTATTATTGAGGAAGGGGTTGCACCCCCAAAACGCCTACATCAGGGGTGTCCAAACTACGGCCCTCCAGCTGTTGCAGAACTACACTTCCCATGAGGCATTGTAAAACTCTGACATTCACAGACATGACTAGGCATGATGGGAGTTGTAGTTCCTTAACAACTGGAGGGCCATAGTTTGGACACCACTGGCCTACATTGATCTCCAGTGATGGCAGATAGCACATGTTGACACACTGTGTGCATCTTCAAAATTTGGCTTTTCAGAAATTGGTCACAAAATGGCACTAATTTTTAGCACACAAAAAACAAAGGAATTTTGAGGGCTTTTAAACTCTCCCTAAAACATCAATGATGTTCTTCATTTTTTGTTTAACATCATTGATGCTTTTCTGTATGTTTTCCAAGTCCCTATTACACCCCATGATCTCCCTGATCAGGATCTGTGCACTTTCTGAGGTGAAAGGATCTGGATCCACAACATCACGATCACCTAAAAAGATAGAAACCAGAAAACACCATGTATTATAAATATGCCGGCATCCATCTCTTACCTGAGCCTGTGGTCGCAGACACTCACCTGTTCTGGTGCCAATTTCCACCACGTCTTCCTCCTCCTGCTCTGCTTGTCTTGGGTGGATTTCCCCTTCTTCCAGAGGTGGGGGGTCTGTGGTCTCCTCAGATGAGGGGTGTCCTCCGAGTCTTTGATCCCCTATGATAAAAAAAATAGGTATACTTAGCACACACATATTTGATGGCAGAAATAGGAATATGAAACATTGTTTGAAAGTGGGGTACAATTGCCTATTTTGGCAGAGTTCCAAGATGTATGATTTTTTGGGTCCTTTGTCAAGCTTCAATACTTTACCTGTTTTGTCCAAGCTTCACAGATGGAGACACCCCTATAGTATCCACTGGAGCATCTGTGTGGGACCCCCTAATAAAAAGGGTGTTCTTGTGTCCCACACTAGTTCTCCAGCGTCCAGATGTGAAAACTGCTGAGTGTCCTCTCCTTACACAGAATCTAGTTTGCATTTCATTCTAGTTACAAACCCATCTAGACAAACTAATTATTTTCACACAAGTAGGCCATAAAAAATGTTGGCAAATGCATATGGCCAGACGAACAATGTTTTATACGAATGAATAATGTGCCCATAAACATGAAAGTTGCCTTTTGAAACTGGATAACAGTTAAGAAAAGCACATGGAGTAGCACAAACGTAAGAAACATGAAGAATAGGAACACAGGACAACTACTTACTTTTTTGCAGCACTCTCCAGATCTTTTGGTACTGCTCGTGCTCTCTTAATTTGAGGTCCGACCACCGCTTCCTGAGCTGATTCTTGGATCGCCGTACCCCAAAATTCCGGTGCAGACTTTTTACCACTTTCTCCATGATCTTGGCCTTTCTGACATTGGGGTTGGGGTAAGGTCCATACTTCCCGTCATAGTCTGCCCTTTTCAGTATATCGACCATCTCCAACATCTCCCCAAAGGACATATTTGATGCCTTAAATCTTCTCCTTCTGGATCGGGATGTTTCTGGCTCCGGGCTTTCCTCCCCCTCCTCCTCGTTGCTGTAATTAGCATGCACCTGCTGTGTCTCCGCCATGTGCTCTTTCCTCCACTGCGCCGAACGAGAAGGGGCGGTGAATAGACTAGAAAGAACGTTAGGGGCAGGTGGAGTTACACGCATGCACAGTGTCTATAAAGCGTAACACGCGTGCATTGTATGTACGATCTGTGAGCGGAGGAAGGAGTATCGGAGGCGCCGATCATGATAACGAAGGTAAGATCAAACCTTGGGCCTTTACTGCTTCTAGATTGAGGCCTATATTGTGAAAAGATTAGGAGAGTTTTGCCTGACATTAGGGTTTGTCTCATGTTGTGTCTTGCAGATAAAACGGATGGCTTCAATGACCACAATTTCCTCCCCCTGTTCATAGACAAGTACAGGGAGCTGCCCTGTCTGTGGCAGATCAAACACCCCCATTACAATAATAAACAAAAGAGGCAGGCAGCGCTGGAGAAACTGCTGGAGTTGGTGAAGCCGGTGGTCCCCACAGCAACCATCCCCTATTTAAAAGCCAAAATTGGTGACCTGAGGAGCACTTTTCTAAGGAGCGCAAGAAGGTCACAGATTCCCAGAGGTCCGAAGCTGCAGCAGATGACATTTATGTCCCCAGGCTGTGGTACTATGAGAGACTTTGTTTTCTGTCAGACCAGACTGAAGTCAGGGAATCCCTCTCCACTCTTCCTTCCACTCTTCCTTCCACCCCATCTTCCACCCCAGCTGAGGCTTTGGATGTCCAACCTGGGACTTCCAGCCAGGAAGAAGTGGAGGAGCCCAGCTTGAGCCAGGTATAGCATTCTTCTAAAGATTCCTGGGCAAGCAATAAATGATGTTTACTAGATGTTATTATTGATCACTAATTGCTGATTTAATAAAGTGTTTTACATATCAATAGACAGTAGTTTTCAAAAATAATTGGGACAAGAATGAAAAATGCTGGGGTCAGAATGATAGTCTGTTATATTTGTTAACATTCAATTTGCAACAGTCATGAGGTGAAAATTGTGTGTGATTGATGAATAAAAAACTAAAACTATGTCCCTTTTTCATACACAGGAAGACCTCAGCCAGGAGGAGGCTGTGGAATGTGGTACACAGGAGGAGGCTGTGGAATGTGGCAGCCAGGAGGAGGCGGGGCTAAGTGGCAGCCAGGAGAAGCCTGGGCCCAGTAGGAGCCTGACCGAATCGCAGGTTCCTCCCCTCCGCCTTCCATACAAAAGACAGAGGAAGGGGAGTCACGTTCAGGATTCTGCGCTCAGGCTCATTCAGGAGGCTTCTGCATCCCTCAGAGCCACCCCCACTCCTGAAGAGGCCTTTGCCTGCATGGCTGCCACCAAACTGCAGGGCATGCAGAAGGGTCAACGCAAGCTGTGTGAGGACCTTCTGTATAAAGTCCTAAGTAAGGGGGTGAGTGGCAAAATCCCACCCAAAACCCACCTGAGTGAGTTGGTCCATCCCCCTTCTCCTCCTCCTGCCACAACTCCACCACCACAGCCACAGTGTGGAAGGAAGCATGGAAGGAAGACCAGAGAGTGATGACCTGGGTTCAGTCTGTTCTGGCCAAAGATGCAGTCTCTTGTATGACCACAGCCTGGGGACACAGATGTCATCTGCTGCTATCCGGATCTCTGGGACTTCTGGACCAGACTGCACTCCCTTAGATATGGACTCCTCAGGCCACCAATTTTGATGTTAAATAATTGATGTCTGCCCTGGGGGCCAAAGGCTTCACCAATTTCTGCTGTTTCTCCAGCATTGCCTCTCTCTTTGTTTGGTTGTGAGCCCTTAATAAAGGAATTTTTTGTTTCAATTATACTTGCCTATGTGTGTTTTCCTTCAAAAAGGACAGTTTGTTGGTGAGGAGGCAGGTACATTTTAAAAATACAATGTGAAATTAACAAGGGACACCAATACCAAACAATCTCCTTAAGATTAAATAATACAAGATATCAATGGTGTTGTGGTAACTTGACACACAAAACACACACAAAAATATTCTGGAGTAAAACCCCAAAAAAAACAGCCTTGAAAAAAGTACAAAACAAAAATAAAACAATAAAAAAGAAATTTGGTCAGATGTGACAAATCAAAATATATTGAGGGAATCCCGATAAATAATAAAGAAAGAAGTTTGTGAGAAGTCTGTGTGAATATGAGCAGCAAAACTACTTCATTCTTCTCACATTATAAAGAAGAAGAGAGTTTGCTGTATTAAACAATTTTACATTGCAGCGTGACGAAAGTGCTGTATCTATTCTGAACGCTAATTTTACCAGACCGAGCTGTTCTGGCTTGGAATTTCTTCTGAGCATGCGTGGCACTTTGTGCGTCGGAATTGGCCACACATGGTCGGAATTGACGCGATCGGATTTTGTTGTCGGAAAATTTTATAGCCTGCTCTCAAACTTTGTGTGTCGGAAAATCCGATGGAAAATGTCCGATGGAGCCCACACACGGTCGGAATCTCCGACAACACGCTCCGATCGCACATTTTCCATCTGAGAATCTGACCGTGTGTACGGGGCATAAGTCTTTGTCCATTCTACCATTCGTGCTAATATTACTGCATCATAGTATCTTTTAATGTCTGGTGCAGCTAAACCCCCTGTGGGAAGATTAGCTCGTGGGGATCACCTTTTCTGAAGGACAGTCAGCAAACGGCACTTTCTTAAAAGTCTGGCGGTTGCCAGGTTTATTTACAAGGAGGTTTGCAAAATAAAAATAAAACAGTAAAGTAAATCCTTGCCCTCCAGCATTAACTAAACAGTCTCCTCTCTAGACAGTGCGGGGCTGGTCTCTGTCAGCCACAAAACATTGAATAAAGCAAACCTTACAGTCCAATAGCCAGAGCTCCTCTCACTCAGGTTCCTTCCTGAGTCTCCAAAACCAGAGCCCTGTTGTGCTCTCTTCCTAGATATTTTAAAGTCCAGCTGAGTCTGGACTCCAGTGGACCAGAACATCCGGACTGGAACCCAGCCTGCCACCAGAGGCTGGAAAAACCGGGCCGGATTCCGGTTCAGTCCCTTACAATGGAATGAATGCGAGGTGAAATGTACCTAATATCATGTATCTCACATACCGTCACACCCCATATATTTTCCCTTTGCTTAATACTGAGTACTGTACTCTTGTTTTTTTTGCCAGATGAACCTTAATATCATTCACTTTAATGTTCCAAAATATGTCTGCAGTAATTCTTTTGGCAACATCTAGATTTTATATAGGACTTTCGGTAGTATTACCGTCTTTTAAGGTGTTTATTTGTCCAATCCAGGAGAGAGGTGTGATAGCTATTTTCTTAATTTCTATTTTAATCTTGTTTTAATAGTGGGATATAATTTGCTTGGTATAATTATCCTAAAGATGGAGTTAGCTTTATCCCAAGATGTTTTAAACCCATTTTTGCACATATAAAAGGGAATTCCTCCCATAGGTCTTGCTCTTCCTTTTTACTCAGGTTTATATTTTAAAAAATCTGATTTTACTGTATTAATCTTTAGGATGGACAGGTCTCCATATATTCTTAGTTCTTTTATTAAGTTTGGTATTGTTATTCTAGGATTAAATAAATAGAACAAGACATCATCGGTGTATGCCGCTACTTTATGCTCTTCATTCCCGATCCTCACCCCTCCTATGCCTGCACTGTTTCTTATTGTTGCTAGGGTTCTAATGACAATACAAACAGGAGGGGCGAGAGCGGACATGTGTCAGGAACCATGAATCAGACCGAGACAGAAGTATAGTTAAATCACACTTGTTTAATAATAATAATAATAATAATAATAATAATAAAAAGTTAAACAGAGCAAGCGTAGTCAAAACAAGCCAGAGTTCAGTAACCAGATCGGGTAGTCAGCCAAAAGTCAGCCAAGCCAATGTCAGAGAGCCAGAGATAAATGTAGTAGTACAGCAAGCAGGATCAGGATCCAGAAGGAACGTCAGCCAAGCAAGTCTTCAACAGGAACGCAGGAGAAAGTCTCTGTGATGTTGACAAAGGCAAAGGCAGACGGCTTTAAGTAGGCAGGACTGACTAGCAGGATGAAAAACAGGCGAGTCACTGTGGAGAGATAAGAGCTGGTAATTAGCTGACAGCTGAGCGGACAGCTCAGAGAAGGAAGGGCTGAGCCCAGCCCTGACAGTACCCCCTCCCCAATGACCCCTCCCCCTCAGAGGACCACCGGGCTTGAGGGGAAAACATGAATGATACAATCTTAAAAACAACCCAAAGCCAAAATTTTTTAAAAAAATGGCGTGGGGTCCAGACCCTTATCCAAGCATACAACCTGGCAGGCTGCAGGAAAAGAGGGGGGGATGAGAGAGCGCCCCCCTCCTGAACTGTACCAGGCCACATGCCCTCAACATTGGGAGGGTGCTTTGGGGTAGCCCCCCAAAACACCGTGTCCCCATGTTGATGGGGACAAGGGCCTCATCCCCACAACCCTTGCCCGGTGGTTGTGGGGGTCTGCGGGTGGGGGGCTTATCGGAATCTGGAAGCCCCCTTTAACAAGGGGACCCCCAGATCCTGGCCCTCCCCCCTGTTTGAAATGGTTTGTACCTCTACCATTTCACAAAAAAAACTGTCAAAAATGTTAAAAAGGACAAGAGACAGTTTTTGACAATTCCTTTATTTAAATGCTTCTTCTTTCTTCTATCTTCTATCCTCTATCTTCTATATTCCTTCGGTTTCTTCCTCCATCTTCTTCTGGTTCTTCTGGTTCTTCCTAAGGTGTTCTTGTCCGGCATCTCCTCCGTGGTGTCTTCTTATCTTCTTCTCCTCGGGCCGTTCCGCATATATGATGGCATGGAGGGAGGCTCCCACCATGTGACGCTTCTCTCTTCATCTTTTTCTTCATCTTTTCCTTTTCATCTTCTTGTCTTCATCTTCTTTTCGGGCTGCTCCGCATCCATGATGGCATGGAGGGAGGCTCCTGCTATGTGACGCTTCTCCTCTTCTGACGGTTCTTAAATAACGGGGGGGCACCCGGTGACCCCGCCCCCCTCTGACACCCAGGGACTTGACGGGGACTTCCCTGTGGCATTCCGCGTAACATCAGAGGGGGCGGGGTTACCTAAGGGGTGACCCCGCCCCCCTCTGACATCACGGGAAATGCCACAGGGAAGTCCCCGTCAAGTCCCCGTGCGTCAGAGGGGGCAGGGTCACCGGGTGTCCCCGCCCCGTTATTTAAGAACCGTCAGAAGAGGAGAAGCGTCACACAGTGGGAGCCTCCCTACAAGCCATCATGGATGCGGAGCGGCCTGAAAAGAAGATGAAGACAAGAAGATGAAGAGAAGAAGATGAAGAGAAGAAGATGAAGAGAAAAAGATGAAGAATAAGATGAAGAGAGAAGCGTCACACCGCAGGAGCCTCCCTTCATGCCATCATGGATGCGGAGCGTCCCGCGGAAAAGAAGGGAAGAAGATGCCGCGGAGGAGATGCCAGACTAGAACACCGGTGGAAGAACCAGAAGAACCAGAAGAAGAAGAAGATGGAGGAAGAAACCGAAGGAAGATAGAAGATAGAAGAAAGGAGAGGGTTGTGGGGATGAGGCCCTTGTCCCCATCAACATGGGGACAAGGTGTTTTGGAGGCTACCCCAAAGCACCCTCCCAATGTTGAGGGCATGTGGCCTGGTATGGTTCAGGAGGGGGGGTGCTCTCTCGTCCCCCCTTTTCCTGCGGTCTGCCAGGTTGCGTGCTCGGATAATGGTCCGGTATGGATTGTTGGGGGGACCCCATCACTTATTTTTCTTTTTTGGCACGGGGTTCCCCTTAAAATCCATACCAGACCTGAAGGGCCTAGTATGGAATTTAGGGGGACCCCCCACGTCATTTTTTAAAAAATTTTGGTTCGGGGTTCCCCTGTGGGGAATTCCCATGCCGTTTTTATCATTAAACTTTTATGTGTATTGTCAGAACCGGCAATTCATTAACAGCCACGAGTAGTTTTAAATGACTTTTTTTCCTTTGAAATGTAATTTTGCTGTCGGACTGTTCTAAACACGGGAAACATGCGCCCCTTTACAGGCATACTATAGACACCCCCCAGGTACGAAATTTAAAGGGATATTACACTTTTATTGTTTGACTTTAAGCATTATTAAAATCACTACTCCCGAAAAAACGTTCGTTTTTAAAACTTTTTTCGCATTAATCCTTGTCCCCTGGGGCAGGACCCAGGTCCCCAAACACTTTTTATGACAATAACTTGCATATAAGCCTTTAAAATTAGCACTTTTGATTATTCATGTTCGTGTGCCATAGACTTTAACGGTGTTTGCGTATTCGAACAAATTTTTTGGCTGTTCGCAAGTTCTGGTGCGAACTGAACAGGGGGGTGTTCGGCTCATCCCTAGCTAGGATCAACCTGATATCACAAAATATATAAAGTCCTGTAAAAACATATACATACATGTGTATATAAATATATCTCCGATGGGGCATGGTAATTTAATTAGAGTCCTTTTATTAGAGAGTTCCCTTGAAGATATAAATATGGATTTCAAAATCTCCACCACAGTCCCCCCTGAAGTTCATTCTTGAACTTATGTAGTCCTTCAATGATTTTGCACCCACCCACAACCGCCAGAAGCCCTGACCCTTCCCCACCACCACCACTGAAGCCTCCTCTTCCTTTCTTGAACATGCCGGAACAGATAAAGGTAGACTTGAGACAGCAAAGAAATCCTGGTGCCTTTGAGACTTCACATCCAAACCATGAGTGTCTGTACTGCAATGTTTCATTGCCCCTCTGCCATGGAAGAGCGGAACTCCAACATTGATGGCAGGGATCCTGGCATATCTAGTCCTGTAACTTGGGAATATGGTGTAATTGTAACGACTGAATCGGACCGTGAGACAGCACTTTTCAGCATGGTGAAGGATAGTTCAGGAGAGTCTTATTCGTGGCACATTTGTCTCAAGAAATGACTTGTTGTCGTTGCTTCTTCCGGTGGTGGTCGGGCAGGCCTCTGGACAGTCGAGCATAAATACAAAAAGAAGGAGAATGTCAGTGTACAGGTATTGGAAGAATGCCGGACAGGAGCAAAGGGTTGGCCATTAAGACTAAATGCTTATAAGGGGTGTAATGTGGACAAGTAAAGTGGCATCCCCACAGGGTACAGAGTCTGCGCAACAGACAGTATCATCTATGGCCCTTGATGGTAGGTAGGGATGAGCCGAACACCCCCCTGTTCGGTTCGCACCAGAACTTGCGAACAGGCAAAAAATTTGTTTGAACACACGAACACCGTTAAAGTCTATGGGACACGAACATGAATAAGTGCTAATTTTAAAGGCTTATATGCAAGTTATTGTCATAAAAAGTGTTTGGGGACCTGGGTCCTGCCCCAGGGGACAAGGATCAATACAAAAAGAAAGTTTTAAAAAGGGTTGTTTTTTCGGGAGCAGTGATTTTAATAATGCTTAAAGTCAAACAATAAATGTGTAATATCCCTTTAAATTTCGTACATGGGGGGTGTCTATAGTATGCCTGTAAAGGGGCGCATGTTTCCCGTGTTTAGAACAGTCTGACAGCAAAATGACATTTCAAAGGAAAAAAAGTTGTTTAAAACTACTCGTGGCTATTAATGAATTGCTGGTCCGACAATACACATAAAAGTTTATTGATAAAAACGGCATTGGAATTCCCCACAGGGGAACCTCGAACCAAAATTTAAAAAATAAATGAGGTGGGGGGTCCCCCTAAATTCCATACCAGGCCCTTCAGGTCTGGTATGGATATTAAGGGTAACCCCGGCCAAAATTTTTTAAAAAATGGCGTGGGATCCCCCTCAAAATCTATACCAGACCCTTCAGGTCTGGTATGGATTTTAAGGGGAACCCTGCACCAAAATTTTAAAAAAGAATGACGTGGGGTCCCCCAAAAATCCATACCAGACCCTTATCTGAGCATGCAACCTGGCATACAACAGGAAAAGGGGGGGGACAAGAGAGCGCCCCCCCTCCTGAACCATACCAGGCCACATGCCCTCAACATTGGGAGGGTACTTTGGGGTAGCCCCCAAAACACCTTGTCCCCATGTTGATGGGGACAAGGGCCTCATCCCCACAACCCTTGCCCGGTGGTTGTGGGGGTCTGCGGGTGGGGGGCTTATCGGAATCTGGAAGCCCCCTTTAACAAGGGGACCCCCAGATCCTGGCCCTCCCCCCTGTGTGAAATGGTAAGGGGGTACAAAAGTACCCCTACCATTTCACAAAAAAAACTGGCAAAAATGTTAAAAATGACAAGAGACAGTTTTTGACAATTCCTTTAATGAAATGCTTTTTCTTTCTTCTTTCTTCTATCTTCCTTCGGTTTCTTTCTCTATCTTCTTCTGGTTCTTCTGGTTCTTCCTCCGGTGTTCTCGTCCGGCATCTTCCTCCGCGGCGTCGGCGTCTTCTTCCCTTCTTCTCCTCGGGCCGCTCCGCATCCATGATGGCATGGAGGGATTCTCCCACTGTGTGATGCTTCTCTCTTCATCTTCTTCCCTTCATCTTCTTCTCTTCATCTTCTTCTCTTCATCTTCTTTTCGGGCTGCTCCGCATCCATGATGGCATGGAGGGAGGCTCCCGCTGTGTGACGCTTCTCCTCTTCTGACGGTTCTTAAATAACGGGGGGGCAGGGCCACCCTGTGACCAGCCGATGCTTGAGTCGAACATGAGTTCGACTCGAACGCGAAGCTCATCCCTAATGGTAAGGATAGTCAACACTGCCTGCTATTGCCAGGTCCCTGGGTTCACCACACCTGCTCACGGGGCTCAGGTTAAAGTAGTAGGCAGACTAGGGTGGGTAGAATTACATTAAGACATAAGACCTGGATGTCCAGGGATACTTTGTGAAATATGGTACTTGTATGTTTCAGGAAACCATTCTATAGGACCCATTGGACTTTTAAAAATGGAGTCAGGCAGAAACGGTAAAACCTTACAATTCACAGCTCATCTCTGATATTCAAACAAAAGTTCCAGAAGTCTAATACATTTACTTTTAAAGATATAGAGAAACATTATCAGCTAATGGACTGGTACCTTCACTTAAAGTAATTAAAGATAAGAATCAGAAACAAAGAAAATAGGAATGAGAAAAAAGAGAAAAAAATAAAAATAACCAAAAAATGTAAAAAAACATACAGGTTTAATGCTGCTTCAACCCAGACAGTTTATCACACACATTTCACTTTATGTCAAGCAGGATTGAATCTGCATTCATAAAAACAAAAAGAACAGTATATAAGGACCCTTTCAAACTGGGGCGGGGGGGCGGTGTCTGTGATAAAGCTATTGTAAGCGGCACTTTACCGTCGGTATTCGGCTACTAGCGGGGTGGTTTTACCCCCCACTAGCGGCCGAGAAAGGGTTAAAAACCAATGCAAAGCACCTCTGCGGAGGCGCTTTGTCGGCGGTATAGCCGCACTGCCCCATTGATTTCAATGGGCAGGAGCGGTGAAGGAGCGGTATACACTCCGCTCCTTCACCGCTCCGAAGATGCTGCTGGCAGGACTTTTTTCCCATCCTGCCAGCGCACCGCTACAGTGTGAAAGCCCTCGGGCTTTTACACTGGAATCAAAGCAGCTGCACTTTCGGGTCGGTTTGTAGGCGCTATTATTAGCGCAATAGCACCTGCAAACCGCCCCAGTGTGAAAGGGCCCTAATTGTCCTGAAATCCATTAGACATGACCCCCTCTGTGCCAGCATTGTTGCCTTTTCCCATAGCAAAACACCTTCCTTTCTCCAGCACTCATCAGTACCAGTCATCTGAGGCTGTCCAGACTCAAACCATCAGAACAAGATGGACTCCAGGGTGTAACACAGTAGAGTCTGATAGGATAGTACCCAGATTGACTGTGATATCTGCACAATATTCCATCCCTGCCATTAGGGATCAGAACAGTGCAAGTTAGATTTTTGACAATCCTGGAACTGAGTCATCCACCAATCTTTTACAACTCATAGGCAACCTGGATACTGCCCCCACCTGCCTGTCCTTGCAAAGTGATGCTGGACAGAGCAAGTTGGCTTTCCTATCCCTTTCCCTGATATATAGCACGAGACCCCCCAATGTGATCCTGAGTATCTCCAGCTCCATAGTGTTTTAAGGTACCAAGTGCCCCACCTCCAACTCCAAAGACAGTCTCCATTAAGCCTCTATTTCCTAAGGATGAGAAATAGTCTGAATACCCAGATTGAAAACCACCCGCCACCAGGTACACTTTATTCTTTTAAAAACTGAATCCACCCTCCAATAGTGCAGATCGATATCGGCACTACCTTTGAAAATTGTGAAAACACAGGTTATAACCCCACCGTTCTTATTACCATGGAGTGATTGGGAGGTGTGCTGTATCTCAAAAGTGATAAATGATACATTAGCAATCACTTAAGCTCATGAAATATACACACACTCCAGTGTGTACATAAGAATATATAATGATAATGTATATCCCCCAATGTTACAACTATAATGTGATGAATAAATTTAACCATACACCACGTGACTATATTAAAAATGATATCTACAACATGTGATCATTGAAACATATGTGACAACTAAAATAGTGTACACGAAAAAATAAATAAATGAAAATAAAGTCCAAAAAGATGTCTTAGATTGGATTAAAAAAAATATATAATATAAATAAAAAGCAATAAAAATAGTCCACAAAAACAGTGATGATAATGTGTGACAAAATTGCACCGCTCCAAGAAACAAAAGTGCAGGTGTCCTCAAAACCGTTCTGCTGTGATCCGCAAATTTCACCACTCCTCAGTGAAGTGATTCCACTACCTTCTGCAATTCAAACTCACCAGCTGTTTAGGCCTCCCACTCTCGTGTTTGGCCGAACAAAACCTCAACCCACTCTCATGGGGGTTATCATGCGATCCAGATCTCCACTGCTACACACTGGCTTTCTTCCAATGCCCTGGTCCCTGCAAGAAGAGTTTGTCTCCACTATTGACTTGTTCCACTGTGTTCCACTAAGCACCAAGCAATTTTTATTTTTCATGTCACTGCACCGTTTTGAAGGCAGCTTCTCCATGTTGTTTCTTTATAGAGGCTGCACACCTTTTTCCTCCTTTATCAATTCGGTAATTAGACCATGTTATCCTTCACCCATACAAAATAAACTGTCTACACTCTTCAGACAGGACTCACATGAATGACAGGGGCATAGTGTAGCACTGGGGCACTGGTCTTCCTGGCATGCAGGGCACAGACAACTAGTTAAGATACACAAGGAGTCTAGGACAGGAAGGAAACCTATGGGTATTAACTGAGGAGAATACAGCATGCCCACACATATAACCAAAGTAAGGGTCCTTGGAACAGCCAAGAGCTGGTAATACCCAACACAATCTTCCCACCCAACTCTTCTCCAGACTTACCCAGAACTATACAATACGAGGCCAGACCTTTACACTTTCAACTTGTAGGCCATCAGGCAGGCCCCTGTACTACACATCTAAAGGTAAAATAAAGAAAACCGAACAACAAAAAATTGCATAATGTGTATCCAGCTCGAGGAACTGCTGCTACCAGACACAACTGGCCAACAGGCAAAGAAATATCCCTTGTAGCACTGAGGCGCCGGGATCACTGAACAGTGGCAGGTACACAAGCCGACTGGTGTGCCTTGAAAACACACAGATATTTATTAGGTAATTGGTAACAAATAGCCACATAAAAAAAGACAAACAAGAAACTCTAGGAGAAAATAGGATTGCATTGTGACACAGAAGGAAACAGGTGTGAACTACACTTGGGGACACCCAGATAGCTAGGCACATTAATATACCTTAGCCTAAGGAAAAGAGCCACACTTGAAAATAAAGCACTGGCTGGGCGTGTATTGGATCAGAACATAGAACACACACTTAGGTATTCCAAAACACAGCCCAATGGGCTGACAAATAGAAGCACCAACTAGGTAATGGTGCTGAAACCAGGAAAGGCTGTGGAGGCTGTGACATCCTTTTGTTCTGAAAGCCATGAAACCCAATTATCAAATCTGAGGGATAAAACACCAATAAAATTTTAGTAATAAACGTTACATTTTTCCTCCTAGAAACAAAATAAACCAATGGTTATATACATGTAGGGATGATCCGAACACCACCCGGTTCGGTTCGCATCAGAACCTGCGAACGGACCGAAAATTTGCATGAACGTTAGAACCCCATTGAAGTCTATGGGACTCGAACGTTCAAAATCAAAAGTGCTCATTTTAAAGGCTAATTTGCATGGCATTGTCCTTAAAAAGGTTTGGGACCCGGGTCCTGCCCCAGGGAACATGTATCAATGCAAAAAAAAGTTTTAAAAACGGCCATTTGTTCAGGAGTAGTGATTTTAAGGATGCTTAAAGTGAAAAAAAAAAGTGAAATATTCCTTTAAATATCGTACCTGGGGAGTGTCTATAGTATGCCTGTAAAGTGGCGCGTGTTTCCTGTGCTTAGAACAGTCCCTGCACATTTTTAAAGGAATAAAAGTCATTTAACTGCTTATGGCTTTAATGTAATGTCCGGTCCCGGTAATATGGATGAAAATCAGCGAGACAAACGGCATGGGTACTCCCCAGTCCATTACCAGGCCCTTTGGGTCTTGTATGGATATTAAGGGGAACCCCACACCCAAATTAAAAAAAGGAAAGGCGTGGGGCCCCAGGCCCTCTGAACAGCAGTATACAGGCGGTGCAAACAAGATAGGGACTATAGGGTTGTTGTTAAGTAGAATCTATTTGTAAGTTTGAACTGGTACATTTTTAAAGTGTAGCTCCAGCCAAAAAAATCTATTTTTAAGCTTTTTGGAAAACATAGGGAAGGGTTATCACCCCTGTGACATTTGTTTTGCTGTCTGTGCACCTCTACAGAAGATTTTACCTCACTTTCTGTCCCAATGACAAATGTTTTTTGACAATTTGGGGTTTTTAGTGAAACAAGGATTGGTGATAAAGCATCAGTGGAAAGGAGACACGTTTTTCCCATATTAAATCTTACAGGAGAGAATTTCCCTTCCTAGGGGTAGATTTCATCTCACTTCCTGTTGTCTCCTTCCGTTTGCAAGTAGGAGTGATTTGTAAGTTGGATGTTAAAGTAGGGGCCTGCCCTATATACTCTGCAGAAATTGCGGCCTTAGGTGTTGTTGTGGCCACAATACTGTAAGCCCTCACAGTTACTCTTGGTGGGCGCAGAAACAGGCCCTGCTGTGAAATATTAGATCAAGAATTGTAATTACATGCACCTGTTGAACAGGGGCAGAAAAACTGGGCCTTTGGTGGTGGTGGTGCTGGTGACACAACACTGTAATTCCTCACAGTTGCTCTTGGTGGGCGCAGAAATGGGCCCTGCTGTTAGATATTAGATCAAGAATTGTAATTTCTAATTATTAATGTTGAACAGGGGAAGAAAAATTGGGCCTTAGGCACTGGTGCCACAACACTGCAACCCCTCACAGATACTCTAGTTGGAGTGCAGGAATGAGCCCTCCTGTAAAATATTGCAACAAAAATTGTAATTACACGCTCCTTTTAAACAGTGGTTGAAAAATTTGGCCTTAGGCACTGGTGCTGGTGCCACAACACTGCAACCCCTCACAAATACTCTAGTTGAGTGCAGCAACGAACCCTCCTTGCAAAATATTGCATCAAAAATTGTAATTACACGCCCCTGTTAGACAGGGGCTGAAAAATTGAGCCTTAGCCACTGGTGGCAGCACCCAGAACCAAAAATATTATTACAAGCTATCAGCATGATCATTGAGCAGGAAGAGGATAGTCAATCAGCATAACAGGATAGTCACTCAGCATCAGCATAGGCAGTCTTGAAGGGATCTGACATTTCAGAAAAAAATATTTGGTTACATCAGCATCAGGTGCTTGGTAGCTGGTGGTGATCCAAGACTGATTCCTTTGTATGAAGGTCAGTCGATCGACCGAGTCGGTGGACAGGCGCACCCTGTGATCGGTTACAAAACCTCCAGCAGCACTGAATATGCGTTCCGAAAGAATGCTAGATGCAGGACAGGCCAGTAGCTCAATTGCATACTGTGCAAGCTCTGGCCAGTGATCCATCCTCAAGACCCAGTAACCCAGAGGATTTTTGGTGGGAAAGGTGTCCAAGTCAGATCTTGCCCCTAGGTATTTCTGCACCTTGTAAAACAGACGCTGGCGATGGTTGCTGGAACCGATCATACCTTGGGGCTGCGGACTAAAAAATTGTCTGAATACATCGGTCAGACGGCCACCTTCTCCACCGCCTCTCCTTCTTTGACTGACCGAAGCCTCAGCAACACGTTGTAACCTCCCAGTCTCTGGGAACACATTGCACAGACCTTTCTGCAAGGCCTCCCGAAGATGTTTCATCCTCTGCTCCCTCTGCGATGGCAAGATAAGGTCCGCAACCTTACTCTTGTAACGTGGATCAAGGAGGGTTGCCAGCCAGTATTGTTCCTTCTCCTTGATACCACGAATACGAGGATCCTTCTACAGGCTTTGCAGGATCAGGGAGGCCATGCAGCGTAGGTTTGCTAAGGCATTCGGTCCGGAGTCCTCTGGGTCACTAAGGACGATATGATCCGTAGCCACCTCCACCCAGCCACGTACATATACGAATACATGCGAGCGCACAGGACCAATGTAAAATGCAATATAAAATCATTATAAAATACCAATCGATATTCAATTAGCTAAAAATAGAGGCAAGGCTATAGCTGCAGAAAATTGTTATAGGTAGTCCATAGCGATAACCAGTCCATAGCAATAAACTTTGTGATAAGGTAAATGTAATTGAACAACTAAAATGTCTCTGTGTGAAGACCAGCGCTGAGGGCAAGCTTTCCAGGTGAGCGAAGTCAGCTAGTAAACATGAAAAAGAGCGAAAGAAAAGCGCCTCTGAGTGCAGGTATTTAATAATAACAATATCAAATTATCCACACTTACAAGCAAGTAAGGAGAAAACAGCTACAAAGGGGGAACAGCTCCTGGATCGGTCCTGGCGTCCATGGTGTGGATTCAGCAGAGTAAGTCTGAAGGGATGGCCGCGGTCCCCCGCCAGGAGAGAGCAAACCGCTGCGCTAGATGGAAGTTCCGTAATCCAAACATGGGCGCTCGTGGGCGTGTGATGTCACCGGAGTGGAGAGGACCACAACGCGTTTCAGAGCATGTGCGAAGTTCCCACTGGGCATGCGTGCTCTTTTTTTAAGTGTAAGGTGGACGGGGAGGAAGAGAAACTTAAATAGCTCCGCATAGAGGGAAAAACACACTACAGCTGATAGGGTAAACATCAATTTGCTGGAAAATGAGACTGAAAAATAAGATAAAATAAAATAAAAAGCCCGCTGGGATGGGAGGCATGACTGATATAATAATTAAATAGATTTCTAAAAATGTGTAAAAGGAAAAATATGAAAAAAATAAAAAAAATGAAGAAAATAGAAAAAAAGTGTTTTAAGGAATATGATTATGATAAAGAAAACAATATGATATGATAAAGGAAGTAATAATAATATTAGTAATAAAAAAGGAGATATGTTAAAGGCAAACCAAAGGTTGTGGTGGTGACTAGAAATAAAAGACTCAAATAAATGATAGTGATGTCTGAGGAAATAGGCTATTATATTATACTGCATAGAGACACAATCTTATTGATCTAAAGATGTGTCACATGACAACGGCCTCTATCTTAAAGTGGATGGTGGGTATATATGAGTAAAAAATGATTTAAAATATAAATCATTTAAAACAGTAATAAATAAAAGTGAGGGTACATTGCAGCAAGGTTAAAATATGACTGATGGTAGTAGGTTAAAATAAGGTTAGAAATCTATTTAATTATTACATCAGTCATGCCCCCCATCCCAGCGGGCTTTTTACACAATCTTATTGATCTAAAGATGTGTCACATGACAACGGCCTCTATCTTAAAGTGGATGGTGGGTATATATGAGTAAAAAATGATTTAAAATATAAATCATTTAAAACAGTAATAAATAAAAGTGAGGGTACATTGCAGCAAGGTTAAAATATGACTGATGGTAGTAGGTTAAAATAAGGTTAGAAATCTATTTAATTATTACATCAGTCATGCCCCCCATCCCAGCGGGCTTTTTATTTTATTTTATCTTATTTTTCAGTCTCATTTTCCAGCAAATTGATGTTTACCCTATCAGCTGTAGTGTGTTTTTCCCTCTATGCCAAGCTATTTAAGTTTCTCTTCCTCCCCGTCCACCCTACACTTGAAAAAGGAGCGCGCATGCCCAGTGGGAACTTTGCGCATGTTCTGAAACACGTTGTGGTCCTCTCCACTCTGGTGACGTCACACGCCCACGAGCGCCCTTGTTTGGATTACGGAACTTCCATCTAGCGCAGCGGTTTGCTCTCTCCTGGCGGGGGACCGCGGCCATTCCTTCAGACTTACTCTGCTGAATCCACACTATGGACGCCGGGACCGATCCAGGAGCTGTTCCCCCTTTGTAGCTGTTTTCTCCTTACTTGCTTGTAAGTGTGCATAACTTGATATTGTTATTATTAAATACCTGCACTCAGAGGCGCTTTTCTTTCGTTCGTTTTCTCTTTCCCAACCATGTACAAGTCCATGTGTTTCTTGGGACTGTAAATGATCCCTTAAAGACTGCTGCTGACACTGAGTGCCAGGCTCCACCTCCATACTGACACAATCCTTCTCCTCCTCGTCCTCTTCCTGTGTGATCAGCGGGCACGCAGGAACACTGTTTGGATAAAGGGGGCCTTGAGAGCTAAGGAAGGCCTCCTCTTCCTGCCTCTGTTTGGCTCCTGTCCCCCAAGCACACCAGCTTAAGCACCGCATGGCATCTTTTGGCCTGCGCACTTGCGTAGCCCCTTGAACGCCTACAGAGCACCGCTGGTTCCGAGGACAAATCAGCACAGGAAGAGGCCATGGAGGAAGAAGAAGAGGAGGGGTGGAGGAGAGAGGTGTTTCGGAATCACTAGTAGTGGCATTTTGGAGGCGTGGTGGCGGAACAACCTCCAACACTACTGCACCTTGTCCTGCATCCTTTCCAGCTGCCAGTAGAGTCACCCAATGCACCGTGAAACTTAGGTAACGTCCCTGTCCATGCCTGTTGGACCATGAGTCAGTGGTAATATGCACCTTACCGCTGCCCGCCCTGTCCAGCGAGGCCAAGACATTGCCTTCCACATGCCAGTAGAGAGCCAGAATCACCTTCCGTGAGACAAAGTGGCGTTTGGGAACCTGCCACTGAGGAACCGCACATTCCACAAACTCACGGAAGGGGGCAGAGTCTACCAACTGAAAAGGTAGCAGTTGAAGTGCTAGCAATTTTGCCAAGCTAGCATTTAACCGCTGGGCATGAGGATGGCTAGGAGCGAACTTCTTTTTGTGGTGCAGCAGCTGGGGCCGGGAAATTTGCCTGGTACAATCTGAGGTTGGTGTACCGATAGCAGATTGACCACAAGTACTTGGCTGTGACACACCTAATTCTACACCTCTCAGTGCAGGTCTCAGAGAGGATTGAAGGTATAGTGGGGTTGGAGATCCCAGCTGATGAGGAGTATGGAGAGGTCCTCTTTGTTTTTTGGTGTGGGTCTTTTAGGTACGCTTGCCAACGAACTGCATGGCAGGTCAACATATGTCTGGTCAAGCATGTGGTGCCCAAGCGGGAGATGTTTTGGCCACGCGAGATACGCTTGAGACATATGTTGCAAATAGCAGCGGTGCCATCTCATGCACTCGACTCAAAAAAGGCCCACACCAAAGAACTTTTGGAATAACACACAGAGACAGAAGTGCCCTGCACATGCGGAGCTCTGAGGTGTGATGCAGTCAGTGTGCTGCTCTTAGGCTGGCCCCTGGAGGGCATCCTGCTTCGTCAGTGATGTGCCTCCTCCTTGACACTGACTATCTGTCTTTGTCTCTTAACGCCAGGACACACTACACAGGGCCGATGTGCAGGCGGCCTTATATAGTGTGGGGCCTGTACTAAACCCCCTGAGCCATAATTGGCCAAAGCCACCCTGGCTTTGGCCAATTACAGCTCTCTGTACAGGCGGCGCTGTGATTGGCCAAGCATGTGGGTCATAGTGCATGCTTGACCAATCATCAGCCAGCAATGCACTGCGATGCCGCAGTGAATTATGGGCCCTGACGCGCCACTCGAATTTGGCGCAAACGGCCCATATCGTTCGCAATTCGGCGAACGACCGAACAGACGATGTTCGAGTCAAACATGGGCTCGACTCGAACACGAAGCTCATCCCTATATACCTGTAACAGGACATTACCGTATGAAACAAATATACATTACATTACATTACATAAACATTCCTTTTTTTTTTTTAAATACCAAAAATTGTTGAGCTCAACTTATTATTAATATGTATTACTTAATACATATTATTACCACGTGGATTTTTGTTTTATGGTATACCAATAATTTCCCCCCAAAAAATATATTCACCATGGTGAGAAAAAAAATTAGCAACTCGTAATAAATCTTTTAGCGGTACCATTTATCAACAAATCATAGAACTGTCTATCTGGAAAACAAATACATTTTAGTAAATGCACCTTTCAGTTCAGTATTACAGATAATTATCTTGGCTCAGGTAATTTGCATGTCAATGCAGTTCGCTTTACACTCTCACAGATCTGGTGAGAAAGAAGGGGGATTATTTGGGTGGGCTAGCAGCAGCTGAGACAAACGTCACACGGCACAACATATATTGCAAATTCCACACACGCATTCACACAACTAGCTAGGTCAAAGATGACCTCTAGACATCACACATATCAGCATGTTTTCTATAATGACCTGTACTTCTTAAACCCATAACATCTGTTTGGTAAGGTTGAAATTCTTTCAGAGATTCATCCCATTTCATTAGCCGCTTCTCAGCCTGTATGGATGCATTCTCAGGATTTTGGAAAGGGACCCATGACCTCAGTGGTTCATACTTCTTACACCTAGGCCCCTTTGCAAAGCGCACTGAGTACACTTCATAATCACGGAACCCCCTTTCTTCTTCTGTCCATAGACAGCTGGGTCCAGGGCCTCTCTCTATTGGGTATGGGTTGTAGGAGGCCCACTGGAAGGTGTTGTGGAGTCTTACTCTGAGCACATACAGAACAGGCAGCTACGGTTAAATCAGCACATAGACTAGGCCACCAGAATTGTTGGGAAATGGCCCAAAAGAGTTGATTCTTCCCAGGGTGGCCAGCAGCCTTGGGAGAATGGTAAGTCTGGAGCACAGCAGTACGGAGACTCTCGGGAACAAAGCAGTGATAAGGTTTCTCAGGAGGAGCATCGACCTGAGCAGCAAGAATTTTGTCACCCAAAAGAGAAATGAGACTGGTGTAAACCGTAGCAAGAATACGATGGGGGGGAAATCACAGGAACCGGAACCCACTCCATCTTGGAAGTGGAGGAAAACTGTTGTGACAAGGCGTCAGCCCTTACATTCTTAGTACCGGGTAAGACTGAGACAATGTAATTAAAACTCGACAAGAAAAGAGAGCATTGCGCCCTTCTGGGAGAGAGACGCTTAGCCTCAGACAAGAATGTGAGATTCTTATGGTCAGTAAGAATGAGAACCGGCACAGTGGTACCTTCACGGAGATGTCTCCATTCTTTCAGGGCTAAAATGATCACCAACAGCTCTCTATCACCAATCTCGTAATTGCACTCTGCAGGTGACAATTTCTTGGAAAAGTAGCCACACGGATGCATAGGATGTAAACTCACGGGTCGAGGCCACTGTAGGACTGCTGAAAGTTTCTCTGGGTCCATCAAAAAACCGGCAGTGGAAATGACATAACCCAGGAATTTAACCTGTTCACGATGGAATTCACACTTCTCCAATTTGCAATAGAGATTGTTCTCTCTTAGTCTCTGAAGCACACGACAGACATCTATGTGGTGGCTCTCCAGGGACTTGGAAAATATGAGGATATCATCGAGATAAACCATCACACATAACTGCAACAAATCTCGGAGGACATTGTTAATAAACTCCTGGAAAACTGCCGGAGCGTTACAAAGGCCAAAGGCATTACAAGATACTCCTATTGACCTGTTCTGGTATCAAACTCCACTCGTCGCCCTCCTTAATCCTGACAAGATTGTATGCCCCTCTCAAATCAAGCTTCGTGAAAACCGTTGCTCCCTTGAGGCGGTCAAATAACTCCGTAATCAATGGGATAGGCATTCTTAATCGTGAAATGATTGAGACCCCTATAATCAATACAAGGTCTCAGTTCACCACTCTTGTTCTTCACAAAAAAGAAACCAGCAGGAGATGAGGATTTGTGGATGAAACCTCGAGAAAGTGCATCTGCAACATACTCCTCCATGGTCTTATCCTCCAAGACCGACAAAGGGTAAACCCAGCCACGAGGGGGTATGGCACCAGGTTGGAGGTCAATTTTGCAATCATACGACTGGTGTGGAGGTAAAGTACCAGCTTGACCCTTCTCAAAGGCATTGCTAAAATCACGGTACTCCTCCGGCAGGGAGGAGAGTGAAGTGCACAGGACCTTGGCTACCTTCTGGAAGCATCTCTCACTGCACTGGGGCGATCAGGACAAAACCTCAGCACGGAGCCAATCAAAAGAAGGGTTGTGCCTCTGTAACTAAGAATAACCAATAACCAGCAGAAACTTAGGTGAGGAAATAACTTGGAATTGGATTATATCATGGTGAAGAGCCCCTATGGCCATGGACAACAGAACAGTCTCATGGGGAGGCTGTAGAGGTCTCCCGTCAAGAGCCTCAATGGCAAGTGGAGTGTCACGCAGCTGCAGTAGAATCGAGAGCTTCAATACAAAGGCAGCATCAATGAACAGGCCTGTAGCCCCAGAGTCGATTAGAGCCTGTAACTCGATGGACGACGCAGCCTAAGAAAGGGTAACCAAAACCAGAGGCTTATCCTTCTGGGTGACTGGAGATGAAACAACGCCACCTAAGGTCTGTCCGTGACAGGACCTCAAGGTTCGGGCGTTCCCAGGACAGGTAGGACAAGACTTCAAAAAGTGACCAGCCTGGCCACAATAAAGGCACAATCTCTCCCTCCTCCTAAGGGCTCTCTCATCCGCATAGAGACGTGTGAAGCCCAAGTGCATGGGTTCACCTTCACTGACCGACTCGGTATCAGGAGGCATGGGAGGTGAGGGAGGCAAGGGTGGGACTTCAAAGCTCAGCGACAAATGTACAGGAGGCTTCCACAAGCGCTCCTTAAAATAGGGTCTTTCTCTGAGTCTGGAGTCAATGAGGATGGCAAATGTGATAAATATCTCCAGCTCAGTGGGTATATCTCAGGCTGCTATCTCATCCTTGATGTTATCCGAGAGACCATGAGAAAAGACAGCCACGAGGGCCTCATTTTTCCAAGCAACCTCTGCTGCCACAGTACAGAATTCAATGGCGTAATCTGCAACAGTTCTTGCATTCTGTTTGATGGACATGAGGCTCTTGGCAGCAGAAGTGGAACGTGCGGGAATGTCAAATACCCTTTTGAAGGAAGCCACAAATTCTGGGTAACTCAGGACCATGGGTTTTTGCATCTCCCATAGAGGGTTTGCCCAGGCAAAGGCTCTTTCAGAAAGCAAAGATATCATGAAACATACTTTGCTTCAGTCCGTGGGAAACACCTGGGGTAGCATCTCAAAATATATCTCAACCTGGTTGAGAAACCCTCTGCATTGAACTGGATCGCCCCCAAATTGCTAGGGAAGCAGAGCGGAACCAGACATACCTCTCATAGAGGTAGTACTCGAGGCGGGTGCCTACACAGAGACTGGAGCAGCAGCAGGGACGGGTCTGCAACACAGGTTGTACCAGAGCAGCCATAGTGGAAGATTCCAGGTGAGCCGTGCGACTCAGGAGCGTTTGTAACGCCATAGCAAACAGATCCATGCAGTGATCAGACAGAAGTACAGTTAAATTACACTAATAATAATAATAATAAAAAAGTAAACAGAGCAAGCGTAGTCAAAACAAGCCAGAGTTCAGTAACAGGATCGGGTAGTCAGCCAAGCCAATGTCAGAGAGCCAGAGATAAACGTAGTAGTACAGCAAGCAGGATCAGGAGCCATAAGGAACGTCAGCCGAGCAAGTCTTCAACAGGAACGCAGGAGAAAGTCTCTGTGATGTTGACAAAGGCAAAGGCAGAGATCAAGTGAGCTGGACGGCTTTAAGTAGGCAGGACTGACGAGCAGGATGAAAAACAGGTGAGTCACTGTGGAGAGATAAGAGCTGGTAATTAGCTGACAGCTGAGAGGACAGCTCAGAGAAGGAAGAATGAGCCCAGCCCTCACAACATCCCTGTCTTGTTCCAATGAACATTTCAAAAGATGGAGACAAACTCCCATTAACTTTTATTGATGCCGTAGGGAGATCATATATAATGCTTTAATCCATCCTGACATCTTAGGACCTATTCCCAGGTTCACTATTGTGCTCATCATAAAGTTCAAGTCTACCCTGTCAAATGTCTTTTCGGCATCTATTGACAGGAGTAGACCTGGGGACTTTCCACCTCTCATTGTATGCAATAGGAGTAGTGTTCTTATCCCATTGTCTTTCCCTTCCCTCCCTGGGATAAATATGGACTGGTCTGCATGAACCCATTCAGACCTCTGTTCTTTCATTTTGGTGGCCAATACCTTTGCGTACAGTTTAGAGTCAGCGTTCAACAAAGCTATTGGTCTATACAGTAGGTGACTGCGATATTGTGTCAATCTCGCCGCTGTTATCGGCGAGATTTGACACCTGCGACCCCCGCCACGGGAGCCAGCCAGCGCAACTTTTTTTTCCTTTCGCAATGAGTGACATGCAGTGCTGACAGCTGTCTGGTATGACTCATGAGGGTGAACGCTGCGCCAAATTTTAAATAAAAAACCGGCATGAGTTCCCTCCTAGGGGCATACCAGGCCCTTAGGGCTGGTATGCATCGTAAGGGGAACCCCCTACACTGAAAAATCGGCGTGGGGTCCCCCCAAAATCTATACCAGACCCTTATCCGCGCACACAGCCCGGCCGGTCAGAAAGGGGGTGGGGACGAGCGAGAGCCCCCCCTCCTCCTGGACCGTACCAGGTTGCATGCCCTCAACATGGGGGGATGGGTGCTTTGGGGAAGGGGGGGCACCCTGCGGGCCCCCCACCCCAAAGCACCTTGTCCCCATGTTGATGAGGACAAGGACCTCTTCCCGACAACTCTGGCCGTTGGTTGTCGGGGTCTGCGGGCACAGGGCTTATCAGAATCCAGGAGCCCCCTTTAATAAGGGGGCCCCCCAGATCCCAGACCCCCACCCTATGTGAATAAGTATGGGGTACATGGGGTACCCCTACCCATTTACCTAGGGAAAAAAGTGTCAATAAAAAAAACACACTACACAGGTTTTAAAAGTAATTTATTAGACAGCTCCGGGGGTCTTCTTCCGACTTTTGGGTCTTCTTCCGACTTCGGGGGTCTTCTTCCGACTTCTCCGCTCTCTCCTGCCACTTATCCTGGTGTTCGGCTTCTTCTCTCGTTGTTCCGCCTCTTCTCCCGGTGTCCGCTAACTTCTGCCGGGCCCCTCCGCTATCTTCTGCTCTTTTGCCGCTCTTTTGCTATCGGTGGCCCGGTCTTTGCCGTCTTGTGTCTTGTTCCTTCTTCTCTTCTTCTCTTCTTCTTCCAATGTTGACACAACGCTGTCTCCCGCTGTTATGCTGTGTGACCGGTGCGCGATCACTTATATAGGCATAGGGCGTGTCACTGGGTGATGTCACCCGGTGACCCCACCCCCTTGTGACGCCACAGTCCCTGCGCATGCTGGGACTGTGACGTCACAAGGGGGTGGGGTCACGCCTATATAAATGGTTGCGCAGCTCGCACACAGCATTCCAGCGGGAGAGAGCGTTGTGTCAACATCGGAAGAAGAAGAGAAGAAGGAACAAGACACAAGATGGCGAAGACTGGGCCACCGCTAGCAAAAGAGCAGCAAAAGAGCAGAAGATAGCAGAGGGGGCCCAGCAGAAGATAGCGGGCACCAGGAGAAGACACCAGGAGAAGAGGCGGAACACCGGGAGAAGAAGCGGAACACCGGGAGAAGAAGCTGAACACCGGGAGAAGAGGCCGGAGAAGTCGGAAGAAGACCCCCGGAGCTGTCTAATAAATTACTTTTAAAACCTGTGTAGTGTGTTTTTTATTGACACTTTTTCCCTAGGTGAATGGGTAGGGGTAGGGGTACCATGTACCCCATACTCATTCACATAGGGTGGGGGTCTGGGATCTTATCCCCCTTATTAAAGGGGCTCCCGGATTCCGATAAGCCCTCTGCTCGCATACCCCGACAACCAACGGCCAGGGTTGTTGGGAATAGGCCCTTGTCCTCATCAACATGGTGACAAGGTTCTTTGGGGTGGGGGGCCCCCTTCCCCAAAGCACCCACCCCCCATGTTGAGGGCATGTGGCCTGGTATGGTCCAGGAGGGGAGACGCTCGCTCGTCCCCACCCCCTTTCCTGACCGGCCGGGCTGTGTGCTCAGATAAGGGTCTTGTATGGATTTTGGGGGGCCCCCATGCCGATTTTTCAGCGTAGGGGGTTCCCCTTATGATCCATACCAGACCTAAGGACCTGGTATGCCCCTGGGGGGGAACTTACGCTTGTTTTTTATTTAAAATTTGGTGCAGCGTTCCCCCTCATGAGTCATACCAGACAGCTGTCAGCACTGCCTGTCACTCATCGCAAAAGGAAAAAAAGTTTTACTTTCCCGATGAGTGAGCCAACGCGACATGCACAGTACCCTGTCACCAAGAACCAGCACGATGGGATCGCGCTGGAAACACAATCTCGCAGTCAGGTACTGTAGCTGGAGCACAGAGTTGTATTGTTCCCTTCTTTAGGTATGACTAACAAAAGGCAACAATGATTCTTTCCTCATTCCTTTTCCTTCTCCCAACCCATTCATGTAGGTACATAATTTTGGAATGAATTGCTCTTTAAACTTTTTATAATAGCAAATTGTTAGCCCATCTGGTCCTAGACTTCCCTATTGCTGTATTTTTTTTTTGTTTCACAAAGGTTTTTATTGATTGAACAAGTAATCACATAACATCGTTATAAAGGTACATTTGCAGAAAAAGTAGTACATATGACATTTGGATTAAATACATTTTAGGACATTATAAAGAGACAGTATGAATATATACAGTATCAATATTTGTATGCTAATACATATACTCAAGTAGCATCAAGGTATTCTTGTATTGAAGTAGTAATCGTTAACTAGCGTAAAATGTGTCGTAATGGAGAAAGGAGAGAGGGGGAGGGGGGGGGAAGGAAGAGGGAGAAAAAAAAAAAGGGAGATGTGAGTGGGCACATAACTTATATTTTCCGTATAGTTTTCTTGAACCTTCTAATAAATCTTGACAGTGATTTATGTCATTAAATATTAATTGCTTTGTAGGACTGAGAGTTTTTAAATTCTATCCATTTATACCATGTTGAAGCAAAGTTAGTTATTTTCTCCTGAGATATGCTTATGAGTTCTTCTATACTTTCTATATTGTTTATTCTGCGAAACCATTCTTTTTTTGATGGAATAGAATTGAAGCGCCAGTGGCAGGGGATGCAATGTCTTGCAGCATTTATCATAAACATAGTTAGAGACTTTAGGTATTGTCTTTTGGGTATTGAATTATAGTGTAGCAGGTACTGTTCTGGGTTGAAACTTAAGTTTTCTGAGGTGACTGACGTAACGGTTTCGTGAACCATTTTCCAAAAGTTTTGGATAAGCGGGCAAGTCCACCAGATGTGTATCATAGAGCCTTCCTCAAGTTTGCATCTCCAACACCTGTCAGAGGTCTGGGGGGAGAACTTGTGCAATAGGGTAGGGGTTCTATACCCTCTAGAGATGATTTTTAAGCCGCATTTTTGAGTGGCGACATTTAGTGAACCTTAATGTGCGTACATGAAAATTTTTTCCCAGTTCTCCTCTGACAGGTTTAAGTTGAGGTCTTGTTCCCAAGCTTGGCATGACGAACTGGAGAATTCAGAATTATTCACAAAGAGTGAGTTGTAGAGAATAGATATAATATGTCTCTGTGGGGTTGTTCTTGAATATAGGTCTTCTAGTGTCGTAAGAGGTCTAGTCCAGTGTTGGGTTGTCTCGTTGCTGGTTAGGTAATGTCTAATTTGTATGTATTTCCATTGTGAGATCTGGGGAGGGTCGCTATCTTTGTTTATTTCATCTCTTGATAAAAGTTTTCCATTTTTAAAAAAGTTTTGACCAGAATTTCATTATGTGGTCATGAATTAGTAAGGAAATTTTTTTCTGTACCTGGGATAAAATCTGGATTGTTCCTCAGTGGTGTTAGAGGGCTCATCCAAGGAAATGGGTTATTTTTTTTTTTTAACATTTCAAGTTTATTGAAAGAAAGAATAGTGACCAAAGAATACACTGTATATTGCAAGTTTTGCAGGTGCAACTGCGTACTTTTCGTCTTTTTACACAATAAACAATAAGTGTGAAACTCGTGTAGAAGTCTAAGTGTTTAACAGACATCGCATCACTGAGATTATTTCCACTAAGCTGACTTTGTGGCTGTCAGAAAAAAAAAAGATACATTTTAATATTTCTATCTACGTGTTCGCAAGCCCTTGCGACAAACATTTCTGATCAGTTGTTCAGCTTGTTTATTGTTGAGAACACACAAAAGTGTGGTCTCTCTAATTCTCTGAAACAATCTCACTCACATCTATAAGAGAAGTACGAATTTCCGGGATATATACCAGTGGGAACATAGGCTATAGATCAGCCAAGGAGTGGTTAAGAAGTTAGATTGTAGAAAAGAAGTAAAAAAGAATAAGAAAATAAGATAATGAAGTGAATGGCAGAGATAGAACACAGAGGTAGGGCACCCGCCCAGACCGCGATATCTCTCCCAGACCTAATTCAGGAAGGGAATTCTGCAGAGTATTTGAAAATCAACCAGGGTTGCCAAGTTTTGTGGAATCGATCGATATGGCCTTTGTCTTGGGCCAATACATCCTCCATTTCATGGATTTCACTGACTCTCGACAGCCAATCCCTCACAGTTGGGACAGACGTGGAGAGCCAGTGCAGAGGTATTTGAGATTTGGCTGCGTTGAGGAGATGGATCGTCAACAAGCGTTTGTAGCGCTTAAAAGAGATATTGGATAGGTGTAATAGACAACATGCTGGACCCAAGCCCACCCCTCCACACACCGCCAGCATGAAATCCCAAGCCACACGATCGAAGGCCTTCTCCGCATCTGTTGAGAGGAGAAAGCCCTCGATCTTCCTTTGTCTCGCAGCCTGTGTTAGCAAGAGAGCTTTAGTAACGTTGTCTCTGGCCTCTCTGTTTGGCATAAAGCCCACCTGTTCCAAGCCAATTAGTTTCGAGAGCAGCGGTCCCAATCTCCATGCAATGATCTTCGCGAACAGCTTGGCATCGAGATTCAACAAAGAAATGGGACGGTAGCTAGCACACTCCTCTGGGTTTTTGCCCTCTTTCGGTATCACCGTAATATGGGCAGAGAGAAAACCAGGAGTGATACGTCTTGGCTTGGATAAGGCGTTCAATGCATCTTTTAATGGTTCTGTTAGGATCTCTATGAAGGATTTGTAATATGTGGCGGAATATCCATCAGGACCCGGGCTCTTTCCCGGTTTAAGTAATTTGATGGCCTGTTTGACTTCCTCTGTTGTGATTGGGGCTTCTAGGAGATCTGTATCCTCCTTGGGCAGAGATGGTAGTCCGCTATGTCTTATGTAGTCTTGTATGATTTGTGTCCTATCTCCTGACAGTTGTGGAGGTTTATGTTGTGGAGGCAGATTATACAGCTTCGTATAGAAAGCATGGAAGTGCTTAGCTATAGCCTCAGGTGTTACCTCGAGCTTTCCCTCTTTGGATCTGATACCACCTATCTGATTGATTGAATTTTGTTCCCTAAGGGCTCTCGCCAAGAACCTCCCCGCTTTGTCACCTGACTCATAATAGAGCCGCTTCTTAAAGAAAAGAATCCGTTTGGCTTTAGTGTGGAGAATCTGCTGGAGATCCTTCCTTGCCTCTAGGAGGCTCTTGGCCGAGGCCTCCGATAGAGATTGTTTGTGTGATAGTTCTAGTGACTCAATTTGGGTGAGTAATTTTCTGGTCTGGGCATCTCTTTCTTTTTTGCGTCTTGAACCCATCCCTATCAGGACTCCTCGTATGGTACATTTATGTGCTTCCCATAGTAGTAGGGGGTCTATCCCAGGTGTGTTATTATGCTTGAAGAAATCGGTTATGTTGTTTGTAAGTGTAGGTAAGAGTGTCGGGTCTGATAATAAAGACGTGTTCAGTCTCCAAGTCTGCTGTTGTCTATTTGAGTTCTGTAAATCCAGTGTCAGTGAGACAGGTGCGTGGTCCGATATTGTTTGTGTACCTATTTTCGCGGCGGATATTTTAGATAAATCTCTCTGGGAAACAAATATGTAATCCAGCCGGGCATATCTGTTGTGTGGTGTCGAGAAATGGGTATAATCTCTACCTTCGGGATTAAGGAAGCGCCAGGAGTCCACCAGCTGGAGCTTGTGTAGGAGTGATTTAATCTTTTTCAGAATTTTGTAGGTAATGCATGTCTTTCCATTGGACGTGTCCAAAAGTGGATTTAGAGGTACATTAAAATCCCCCCCAAGTACAATACAACCATTGGCGAACTCCTGTAGCCTCCTCACAATGAGTTGGCAAAAGGTTATGTGGAACTTATTTGGGAAGTATACATTGGCGAGAGTCAAAGGCAAGTCGTTGTATGTACCCTTCAGCAGTACGAATCTGCCCTCAGGGTCACACAACTGTTCGTTTAGTTTAAATGGCGTGTCTCTGCCTATTAATATCGTGACCCCTTTTGACTTGGAATCGGCTGTGGTAGCATGGAAAGCTCTCGGGAACTGTGGGGATGTTAATTTAGGAATATTGTTTGTTTTAAAATGGGTCTTTTGTAGGAATACAAATTGTGGTTTACCTTTTTTAAGTTCTCTGAGCAGAGTGGAACGTCGCTCGGGTATGTTTAAGCCTCTGATGTTGTGAGAAATCACAAGGGGTCGATTCCCCAGCGATGAGTATACCATGGTGTCGGCAGAGGAGGAGACGGTCGGATTTCGGATCTGCAAAGATAAGACTGTTATCTGAAGGTTTGACACTAGATCTCCAATCAGATATAGAATATTTCTGATAACCCGGGCGAGTGCCCCTCCCCCACTGAATTAAAGGGAAAGTAGAGAAGGAGAAGGAAAAAGGGTGAGTAGTAGAGAAAGAGAACAAGCTTAGCAGGAAGTTATTACTATGGGGGTTAATCTCCGGAGGTACCTAAGTCAACCCAGTCGGAGGTGTACCCCCAGGCGTAAAATATCGAGTAAGATTTGTGGGGACTGTGGGAAGCGACTACGACCAAGCGTAGCTTAGGCTCCAAGTAAATGGAGTGTTGTGAAAACTATGAATGTGTAGTCTCAACGCGACACACACGGAGTTTCACAGTAGTAAAAATATTAATATTATAAAGGTCACACCCGACCAGGATGTGTAACAAGTTAACTCGGGTATTAAACATAAAAACCAGAACCTGAACCCACATAATGTAGCTTTAACAGTTATTTGTCATATTCTCAACTAAGTGGGAAATCTTAGCTGTCACCTGTGGAGACACCCCTCATCTAAGTATATAATCAGATCTAATCAGTCTGCATACAAAAAAAAAAAAAAAAAGGGGGGGAGGGGGCTTAGAGGGGAGGGGGGGGGGGCAGAGGGAGGGATGGAGGGAAGTGGAGGGGGGACAAGGGTAAGGGGGGGGAGGCAGAGGGGAGGGGTGGAGGGGAGTAGAGGGGGGACAGGGGGGGAGGGGGGGGGAGAAGGGAACATCAGCAAACAGCCTCTACTCCTGTTAATCCTCTCCCATCCAAACATCTTGCACCCGCACAGTTTTGTAAATCTTCATGGTCTGCAGCCGGAGTTCCCATGCTTCAGGGCTAGGTGTCGGTGTTGCAGTGAGCCATGTCCAGGGCACCTCTTTCGTCACACCTGGGTTCAAGGACCCCCATCAATCAACAAGCAATATGGACCTGAAGGGTTAGATTTCCTCCTGATCAAACTTCAGAGCTCGCATCTCAAGCTTACTGGCTGTGCAATGGAGCCATGGAATGTTGTTGTAGGTGCTCCTTCATATGGTGTTTGTAAAAGTGATCATCCTTATTTCCCCTCCTCCCTCGTCTCTCCCCTTTAGGGAGGATGTTCCACAGGCGACATTAATGTGACATGTACATCAGTGTGGTAAGAGTCGTATTCTGGGCTGTAGTTTTGTTTAGGTCATGGCCATTGTGGAGTAAAGGAAACTATGCACATTCCTGAGCTCTGGATGGGCCAGCTAGCCTCCTCGGGGTTTCTGCGTGGGAGCTGTTTCCTTTGTTCTGCTTGTGTTTTTTCGCTAGTCTTTTGTCTGGAGAGGAGAACGGAGAAGTGGGGGGGCTCCTGACCAAAGGTGGTTGTAGGATCTCCTCGTACCATTCCGGCAATTCCATTGGTTCCAGGTCTAAAGCTTCACAGAACTCTGGTAAATCTGCTGGCGAACGCAGGATAGCTTGATGACCATTATAGGTAACTGTGAGCGCGAAGGGAAATCTCCAAGTATATCTCAGGTCTTTTGCTCTCAATTTCTCCAGCAGGGGTCGCAGTGCACGTCTGTTCTTCAAAGTAATCTGAGAAAGATCCTGGAACAGCATAATCGTGGCGCCATTGAATATAATTTGCTCATTTTGTCTCGCTTTTCGCATTATCTCTTCTTTGGTAGCAAAGCTTTGTAAGCAACAGATTATGTCACGGGGCGGTGCAGTATCTGGGCCTCTGGGTCTGAGAGCTCTGTGAGCTCTAACAAAATCGATTTCTGTATCTTCCTGCCTCTCAAGCAGGCTGTTGAAGACTCTCCGGAGTGCTGTGGTGATCTGATCTTGATCTACTGATTCCGGGATCCCCCCGACTCTTATATTACACCTCCTCCCCCGGTTATCGAGATCTTCAATGTGTCTATTCATGTTAATAAAGTGCTGCATGTGATTTGACGAAACCATCTCTAGCTTGTGGATTGCTTTATCTCTCTGTCTGCCTGCATTTTCAGCTGCCGCCATCTTTTCATTTATCACCATCATGCTCGTTTTCAGATCCGTTATGGCGGCGGAAAACGTAGCTTTTATGTCTGCCGCGAATATCGACATGTCCGCAAATGTGAGCGGGTGGTCCGGTGTGGACTTACCCCTGCTGATGTCTTCAGAAGCGGATAGTGAGTCCTCGCTCTCCCCTTCCTCCTGTGGCGTCGGCGCCATCTTGCTTCTCGGGGTGCCGCCACGGGCCGCTGAGTTATGTCGGAAGATTTCAGCGATATTGGCACTTGCAGATGCCGAGTTTCGGCGTGTCCGTGGTCCAGGCGTCCAATGGAGCTTTCTACCTGGCATTTGTGAGCTGTAGGTCGGGTGTAAGGGCTCAGAATCTCCGTGTGTGTCTCAGAGCCTCTTCAGTGAGCAGCCATCTCCGCCGCGCGCCAAGCCACGGCCCATGGGTTATTTCTTTTATAGGTGCTAAGAAATATTTCTAGTGTGGGACCTATGAGGGGGTAAGCTTTAATGTTTTTTGAGTGGTGCGTCGGACGAATCCATGGAAGATAGTTTATTTGGTGGGAGAAAAGTGTTTGCTCTAGTGTCACCCAGTCTTTTACTGTATGGTGGATGTTCCAGTCTACTATTCGTGTCAGAAGAGCAGCTTGGTGGTATTTTTGAAGGTCTGGAAGAGCTACCCCCCCTTTATTTTTGGGTAAGTTAAGTCTGGTAAATTTGATTCTGGGAGGTTTGCTCCTCCAGATAAAGGAAGAGCATGCTTTGCGGAAGGAGTTAAAGAATGATGATGGCAGTCTAATGGGAATTGTTTGCATAACGTACAAAAATCTAGATAGGATTGTCATCTTAAATCAGAGAAGCTCTAACAAACCAAGATATATTGAGAGAATTCCATCTTTTTAAGTCGTCCTGTGTGTCTTTTAGGATGGGTAAAAAGTTGAGTTTAAAGAGATCACTTAAATTTGTAGGTAATTCGGTTCCTAGATATGTTATACTTTGTTTGGCCCACGAGAAGGGGAAGTTTTTTTACATAGTTCTACTGAGTTTGGGGGTAGTGTGATATTCAGGGCGCTAGATTTTGAGTGATTAATTTTTAAGTTTGACAGAAGTTGGAAGTGTTCTAGATCTTGGATGACATTGGGTAGGGAAATATGGGGTTCTGAGAGGAATAGAAGCATGTCGTCAGCAAAAGCTGCTACTTTATATGTGTGTTTGTGAATTTCTACACCCTTAATGTCTGGGTTGGATCTAATTTTATTCAATAGTGGCTCTAACGTGAGGACGGACAACAATGGCGATAGGGGGCATCCCTGTCTTGTGCCATTGCGAAGATTGAAGGCGTTTGACAGGTGGCCATTGACTCGAACTCTAGCTGTTGGGTTGGAATATAATACTTTGATATATGATCTCATTTGGGGCAAGATCCCTATATGTTTTAACACTGCGTCAATGAAGTCCCAGGCCACTCTGTCAAACGCCTTCTCAGCATCAAGAGATAGGAAGAATCCCTGTTTCTTTTGGGATGTTAACCAGTGATTTATGTTTATTGCTTTAATTGTGTTGTCACGTCCTTCTCTTCCCGGGATAAAGCCTACTTGATCTAAGGAAATAAGGGAAGATAGCAGGGGTAGGAGTCTATTTGCTAGTATTTTGGCATATATCTTGATGTCGACATTAATTAGGGAAATTGGTCTATAGTTAGTTACCTGAGTCATATCTTTTCCTTCTTTTGGTATAACCGTTATATGTGCTTCCAACAGTTGTTTAGGGGCATGTTTTTCAGAATATAGTGATTCAGGTTTTCTTGGTCTCAGTATGTTGGTAAACGTTTTGTAATATTGAAGAGGTAATCCATCTGGACCTGGTGCCTTGCCTATTTTCATATCTTTTAAGGCTTTATCGAATTCCAGGCCAGATATAGGTGTCTCGAGTTCTTGGGCTGTGTTTTTTGATATTTGGGTTGGGCAATATTTCTCTAGGAAATTTTGAATAAGCTTTGTTCTTTTGTCTGAGTTATGTGGGCATTTAGGATTAGATGGGATGTTATATAAGGAATGGTAGTAGAGTTCGAACTGTTTGGAAATCTCCTCATTCGAAGAGTATGGTGTGCCTTGCTTGTCTCTTATTTGATGAATTGTTGAGGCAACCTTCTTGTTTTGGACTGCCTTTGCGAGCAACCTTCCACTTTTGTTGCCTTGCTCATAATATATCTTATGTCTTAAGATATATTGTCTTTTAGTTTTCATGTTCAACTCTTCTGATAGTAGAGTTCTTGCTTTAGTTAATTCTTCAAATGTAGAGAGTGCAACAGTTCTTTTGTGGGTTGTTTCTAGTTTATGAATTTGATCTAGTAACGATCTAATTTTGGATTCTTTTTCTTTCTTTAGTTTGGCTAGTTTGTTTATAAATTCACCTCTCATTACGCATTTGTGCGCTTCCCACTGTGTAATCAAAGATGACTCGTCATTTTCATTTAGAAAGAAGTATTCGTTTAGTTTGTCATTGAAATGTATCACATCTATAGGGTCTTTCAAAACAGAAGTGTTAAGTCTCCACGTTTTAGTTATGGTAGTTTTTTCAGGGGAAAGTTAGTGTTAAGGTAATTGGATGATGATCGGATATAGTCATAGTTTCTATTGTCGAATCTTTCAGTAATTCTAGGTCTGGTTGCGAGATGAAAAAGTAGTCAATTCTAGAGTATTTTTGGTGTACTGTAGAGAAATATGTAAAGTCTTTAGTTTCAGGGTTTAGGGTTCTCCAGGTGTCATGTAGCATTAGTTCCTGTAGTTGGAGTTTAATTTGTTTTAATGCTTTATAAGGAAGGCTCGATGAGCCATTCGAGGTATCTATGAGCGGATTTAAAGGAGTGTTAAAGTCTCCTCCTAAGATAAGTATGCCCGCCGCAAAATTTGTTAATAGGTCCTTAATCTTAAGGAAAAAAGTTACCTGCTTTGAATTTGGGGTGTATATGTTAGCAATTGTGATAGGACGAGGTCCTAACTTTCCTTTTAAGAATATGTATCTTCCCCCTGGGTCAAGGATTGTGTCATGAATTTGAAGAGGAGTCTGTTTGGAGATCAGAATTGAGACTCCTTTGGTTTTCCCTTCAGGATTGGTGGCGTGGAATACCGTTGGAAATCTTTTATCTTGCATTTTGGGAACTTTATTAGCTTTAAAGTGAGTTTCTTGCATGCAAATGATATTTGCTTTAAGTTTGCACTAATACGGCTACAATCAAATCAAGTATCTTTAAGTTTATGAAATTCATTGAGGAACTTGGTTCTTTTTTCAGGGATGTTAAGTCCTTTAGCATTTACTGAGACTAGCTTTATTGATGTTGAAATGGTCTGCTGTTTATGAATAGGCATTTTGGAAATATTGCTGTAACTAAAATAATAAGTATTTGGATACAGGAGTATGGTGAGATTTAACTTATTTGTATGTCTTGTTCTAGGACTGATAAAAGTGCCCGGGAATTCAAGGGGAGCGGGAAATAAAAAAAAAGAGGAGGGGGAGGGTTTTTTCCCCTTCCTTAAGAAGGGGATAAGGTAGTGTTTCGGAGGTAGGTTTAGACCAGCTAGTCTACCCTAATGAAGAGGTCCAGTAAGTTCAAAGAGTGAAAAATATTCCACTCCTTGTGTGGGAGCAAGGTCCAAGTAGGATCAGATGGATTGCAAATGAATTATTTCTGTTCTCTTCTTTTTTCTTTTGTTTACTAAACTCTTAGCACTCTGGAGCAGCTAGCTAATTATATTAATCAGATGTTACAGGGTATAAGTAAAGACCTTGATCATGGGAGATTTTGTAATATTAGTTGCAATTTATGTGAGAGTTGTAGATTTGGGGACTGTGAATAACTGTATACAAAAGTGTTTTTATATTGAACCCTGTCTTATATAGACACATCTTAATCTCTAAATTATGTTGCGTTTAACAGGTGTAAGCAAAATACAACAACTCAAGTAATTATACTTATTAGCCACTGGGGGGAGCTCTTATCCTAGGGAATTATAGCTTCTTGTAAGTCAGGGGATTGTTCTGCATATCTTATGGATATTTAAAGTGCAAATTAGGAAGTACCATATTGTTTATGTAGTCCACAAAATTTAAATGTAACAAACAAACTTGCATAAAAAACAAACAAAAAAACTCTTGCATCAGAACTTTCTTAAACGGTAGGTAGTATAAGTATAAGGCATTATGGTGATCAAAGTGTCATATATTTATTGTTTTTTTTTTTTCTTTTAAGTAATCATGTGTTGTCGGAACCCGACTATTGTTGAGGATGTTATTTAGCAGTGCTAATTACCTCCTGTTTAGTTAATTTTGGAGAAGGGATTGTATTTCTGTAAAGGAGATTTACCTTATGCAAGTTAAATTAAGGTAATTCCAATGTGATCCACCATCATGCCTATTTCTTATGTTGAAAATTAACATCCTCTATATTAACTGTGATATGAAATTGCTGTTATATAGCTCTTTTTAATTACATCAGAGTATTATTGAAACGGTTTAAACCTTGATGAATGTAAAATATTCATAACCATAAAAACTTTTGCACCTTCTGGTACTGTATGTTAACCACTTGACGACCGCCTCACGCCGATGTACGTCGGCAAAGTGGCACGGACAGGCAAAATCACGTACAGGGTACGTGATTTGCCTTCCGCGGGTGGGGGGTCCGATCGGACCCCCCCCCGGTGCCCGAGGCGGTCGTCGTTTGTCCAGCGGCGATCGGTGATGAGGGGGAGACCATCCGTTCGTGGCCCCCCCCTCGCGATCGCCGCCGGCCAATCAGAACACTCCTTTGCTGCTGTATGCTAAACAGCAGCAAAGGAAGTGATGTCATCTCCCCTCGGGTCGGTATTTTCCGTTCCGGCCCGAGGAGAGACGACAAGTATGTGAGTGCACAAACACTACACACACAGTAGAACATGCCAGGCACACAAATCACCCCGATCCCCCCCCCGATCGCCCCCCGATCCCCCCCCAATCACCCCCCCCCCCCCCTGTCACAAACTGACACCAGCAGTTTTTTTTTTGTTTTTTTTTCTGATTACTGCATAGTGTCAGTTTGTGACAGTTACTGTGTTGGGACAGTGTATATTACCCCCCTTTAGGTCTAGGGTACCCCCCCTAATAAAGTTTTAACCCCTTGATCACCCCCTGTCACCAGTGTCGCTAAGCGATCATTTTTCTGATCGCTGTATTAGTGTCGCTGGTGACGCTAGTTAGTGAGGTAAATATTTAGGTTCGCCGTCAGCGTTTTATAGCGTCAGGGACCCCCATATACTACCTAATAAATGTTTTAACCCCTTGATTGCCCCCTAGTTAACCCTTTCACCACTGATCACCGTATAACCGTTACGGTTGACGCTGGTTAGTTCGTTTATTTTTTATAGTGTCAGGGCACCCGCCGTTTATTACCGAATAAAGGTTTAGCCCCCCGATCGCCCGGCGGTGATATGCGTCGCCCCAGGCAGCGTCAAATTAGCGCCAGTACCGCTAACACCCACGCACGCAGCATGCGCCTCCCTTAGTGGTATAGTATCTGAACGGATCAATATCTGATCCGATCAGATCTATACTAGCGTCCCCAGCAGTTTAGGGTTCCCAAAAACGCAGTGTTAGCGGGATCAGCCCAGATACCCGCTAGCACCTGCGTTTTGTCCCTCCGCCCGGCCCACCCAAGTGCAGTATCGATCGATCACTGTCACTTACAAGGCACTAAACGCATAACTGCAGCGTTCGCAGAGTCAGGCCTGATCCCTGCGATCGCTAACAGTTTTTTTTGTAGCATTTTGGTGAACTGGCAAGCACCAGCCCCAGGCAGCGTCAGGTTAGCGCCAGTACCGCTAACACCCACGCACGCACCATACACCTCCCTTAGTGGTATAGTATCTGAACGGATCAATATCTGATCCGATCAGATCTATACTAGCGTCCCCAGCAGTTTAGGGTTCCCAAAAACGCAGTGTTAGCGGAATCAGCCCATATACCTGCTAGCACCTGCGTTTTGCCCCTCCGCCCGGCCCAGCCCAGCCCACCCAAGTGCAGTATCGATCGATCACTGACACTTACAAAACACTAAACGCATAACTGCAGCGTTCGCAGAGTCAGGCCTGATCCCTGCGATCGCTAACAGTTTTTTTTGTAGCATTTTGGTGAACTGGCAAGCACCAGCCCCAGGCAGCGTCAGGTTAGCGCCAGTACCGCTAACACCCACGCACGCACCATACACCTCCCTTAGTGGTATAGTATCTGAACGGATCAATATCTGATCCGATCAGATCTATACTAGCGTCCCCAGCAGTTTAGGGTTCCCAAACATGCAGTGTTAGCGGGATCAGCCCAGATACCTGCTAGCACCTGCGTTTTGCCCCTCCGCCCGGCCCAGCCCAGCCCACCCAAGTGCAGTATCGATCGATCACTGACACTTACAAAACACTAAACGCATAACTGCAGCGTTCGCAGAGTCAGGCCTGATCCCTGCGATCGCTAACAGTTTTTTTTGTAGCGTTTTGGTGAACTGGCAAGCACCAGCCCCAGGCAGCGTCAGATTAGCGCCAGTACCGCTAACACCCACGCACGCACTGTACACCTCCCTTAGTGGTATAGTATCTGATCGCATCAATATCTGATCCGATCAGATCTATACTAGCGTCACCAGCAGTTTAGGGTTCCCAAAAACGCAGTGTTAGCGGGATCAGCCCAGATACCTGCTAGCACCTGCGTTTTGCCCCTCCGCCCGGCCCAGCCCAGCCCACCCAAGTGCAGTATCGATCGATCACTGTCACTTACAAAACACTAAACGCATAACTGCAGCGTTCGCAGAGTCAGGCCTGATCCCTGCGATCGCTAACAGTTTTTTGGTAGTGTTTTGGTGAACTGGCAAGCGCCAGCGGCCTAGTACACCCCGGTCGTAGTCAAACCAGCACTGCAGTAACACTTGGTGACGTGGCGAGTCCCATAAGTGCAGTTCAAGCTGGTGAGGTGGCAAGCACAAGTAGTGTCCCGCCGCCACCAAAAAGACAAACACAGGCCCGTCGTGCCCATAATGCCCTTCCTGCTGCATTCGCCAATCCTAATTGGGAACCCACCGCTTCTGCAGCGCCCGTACTTCCCCCATTCACATCCCCAACCAAATGCAGGCGGCTGCATGAGAGGCATTTTTATGTCCTCCCGAGTACCCCTACCCAACGAACCCCCCAAAAAAGATGTTGTGTCTGCAGCAAGCGAGGATATAGGCGTGACACCCGTTATTATTGTCCCTCCTGTCCTGACAATCCTGGTCTTTGCATTGGTGAATGTTTTGAACGCTACCATTCACTAGTTGAGTATTAGCGTAGGGTACAGCATTGCACAGACTAGGCGCACTTTCACAGGGTCTCCCAAGATGCCATCGCATTTTGAGAGACCCGAACCTGGAACCGGTTACAGTTATAAAAGTTAGTTACAAAAAAAGTGTAAAAAAAAAAAAAATATGAAATAAAAAAAAATAGTTGTTGTTTTATTGTTCTCTCTCTCTCTATTCTCTCTCTCTATTGTTCTGCTCTTTTTTACTGTATTCTATTCTGCAATGTTTTATTGTTATTGTTATTGTTATTGATTGTTATTGTTATTGTTATTGTTATTATGTTTTATCATGTTTGTTTTTCAGGTGTGTAATTATTTACACTTTACTGTGCTTTATTGTTAACCATTGTTAACCATTTTTTTGTCTTCAGGTACGCCATTCACGACTTTGAGTGGTTATACCAGAATGATGCCTGCAGGTTTAGGTATCATCTTGGTATCATTCTTTTCAGCCAGCGGTCGGCTTTCATGTAAAAGCAATCCTAGCGGCTAATTAGCCTCTAGACTGCTTTTACAAGCCGTGGGAGGGAATGCCCCCACCGTCTTCCGTGTTTTTCTCTGGCTCTCCTGTCTCAACAGGGAACCTGAGAATGCAGCCGGTGATTCAGCCAGCTGACCATAGAGCTGATCAGAGACCAGAGTGGCTCCAAACATCTCTATGGCCTAAGAAACCGGAAGCTACGAGTATTTCATGACTTAGATTTCGCCGGATGTAAATAGCGCCATTGGGAAATTGGGGAAGCATTTTATCACACCGATCTTGGTGTGGTCATTTGCTTTGAGGGCAGAGGAGAGATCTAGGGTCTAATAGACCACAATTTTTTCAAAAAAGAGTACCTGTCACTACCTATTGCTATCATAGGGGATATTTACATTCCCCGAGATAACAATAAAAATGATTAAAAAAAAAAATATGAAAGGAACAGTTTAAAAGTAAGATTAAAAAAGCAAAAAAATAATAAAGAAAAAAAAAAAAAAAAAAAAAAACACCCCTGTCGCCCCCTGCTCTCGCGCTAAGGCGAACGCAAGCGGCGGTCTGTCATCAAACGTAAACAGCAATTGCACCATGCATGTGAGGTATCACCGCGAAGGCCAGATCGAGTGCAGTAATTTTTCCAGTAGACCTCCTCTGTAAATCTAAAGTGGTAACCTGTAAAGGCTTTTGAAGGCTTTTAAACATGTATTTATTTTGTTGCCACTGCACGTTTGTGCGCAATTTTAAAGCATGTCATGTTTGGTATCCATGTACTCGGCCTGAGATCATCTTTTTTATTTCATCAAACATTTGGGCAATATAGCGTGTTTTAGTGCATTAAAATTAAAAAAAGTGTGTTTTTTCCCCAAAAAATGCGTTTGAAAAATCGCTGCGCAATTACTGTGTGAAAAAAAAAATGAAACACCCACCATTTTAATCTGTAGGGCATTTGCTTTAAAAAAATATATAATGTTTGGGGGTTCAAAGTAATTTTTTTGCAAAAAAAAAAAACTTTTTTATGTAAACAATAAGTGTCAGAAAGGGCTTTGTCTTCAAGTGGTTAGAAGAGTGGGTGATGTGTGACATAAGCTTCTAAATGTTGTGCATAAAATGCCAGGACAGTTCAAAACCCCCCCAAATGACCCCATTTCGGAAAGTAGACACCCCAAGCTATTTGCTGAGAGGCATGTCGAGTCCATGGAATATTTTATATTGCGACACAAGTTGCGGGAAAGAGACAAATTTTTTTTTTTTTTTTTTTTTTTGCACAAAGTTGTCACTAAATGATATATTGCTCAAACATGCCATGGAAATATATGAAATTACACCCCAAAATACATTCTGCTGCTTCTCCTGAGTACGGGGATACCACATGTGTGAGACTTTTTGGGAGCCTAGCCGCGTACGGGACCCCGAAAACCAAGCACCGCCTTCAGGCTTTCTAAGGGCGTGAATTTTTGATTTCACTCTTCACTGCCTATCACAGTTTCGGAGGCCATGGAATGCCCAGGTGGCACAAAACCCCCCCAAATGACCCCATTTTGGAAAGTAGACACCCCAAGCTATTTGCTGAGAGGTATAGTGAGTATTTTGCAGACTTCACTTTTTGTCACAAAGTTTTGAAAATTGAAAAAAGAAAAAAAAAAATGTTTTTTCTTGTCTTTCTTCATTTTCAAAAACAAATGAGAGCTGCAAAATACTCACCATGCCTTTCAGCAAATAGCTTGGGGTGTCTACTTTCCAAAATGGGGTCATTTGGGGGGGTTTTGTGCCACCTGGGCATTCCATGGCCTCCGAAACTGTGATAGGCAGTAAAGAGTGAAATCAAAAATTTTCACCCTTAGAAATCCTGAAGGCAGTGACTGGTTTTTGGGGTCCAGTACGCGGCTAGGCTCCCAAAAAGTCCCACACATGTGGTATCCCCATACTCAGGAGAAGCAGCTAAATGTATTTTGGGGTGCAATTCCACATATGCCCATGGCCTGTGTGAGCAATATATCATTTAGTGACAACTTTATGAAAAAAAAAAAAAAAAAAAGTGTCACTTTCCCGCAACTTGTGTCAAAATATAAAATATTCCATGGACTCAATATGCCTCTCAGCAAATAGCTTGGGGTGTCTACTTTCCAAAATGGGGTCATTTTGGGGGGTTTTGTGCCACCTGGGCATTCCATGGCCTCCGAAACTGTAATAGGCAGTGAAGAGTGAAAGCAAAAATTTACACCCTTAGAAATCCTGAAGGCGGTGATTGGTTTTCGGGGCCCCGTACGCGGCTAGGCTCCCAAAAAGTCCCACACATGTGGTATCCCCATACTCAGGAGAAGCAGCTAAATGTATTTTGGGGTGCAATTCCACATAGGCCCATGGCCTGTGTGAGCAATATATCATTTAGTGACGACTTTTTGTAAATATTTTTTTTTTTTTTTGTCATTTTTCAATCACTTGGGACAAAAAAAATAAATATTCAATGGGTTCAACATGCCTCTCAGCAATTTCCTTGGGGTGTCTACTTTCCAAAATGGGGTCATTTGGGGGGGTTTTGTACTGCCCTGCCATTTTAGCACCTCAAGAAATGACATAGGCAGTCATAAACTAAAAGCTGTGTAAATTCCAGAAAATGTACCCTAGTTTGTAGACGCTATAACTTTTGCGCAAACCAATAAATATACACTTATTGACATTTTTTTTACCAAAGACATGTGGCCGAATACATTTTGGCCTAAATGTATGACTAAAATTTAGTTTATTGGATTTTTTTTATAACAAAAAGTAGAAAATATCATTTTTTTTCAAAATTTTCGGTCTTTTTCCGTTTATAGCGCAAAAAATAAAAACCGCAGAGGTGATCAAATACCATCAAAAGAAAGCTCTATTTGTGGGAAGAAAAGGACGCAAATTTCGTTTGGGTACAGCATTGCATGACCGCGCAATTAGCAGTTAAAGCGACGCAGTGCCAAATTGGAAAAAGACCTCTGGTCCTTAGGCAGCATAATGGTCCGGGGCTCAAGTGGTTAAAGTACATTTATATTACTACTTGTGGTATGCTCAGTAATACATATAGCCCCCCCCCCCTTTTTTCCCCTCCCCCCTCTCCCTTAAACTTCCCTATGATGATTTCTGTATGTTCATTATATGTACCATATACTTTGTCGAAAATGATCTCAAAAATATGTGTGCACTGAAGATGTTGTAACTCCTGAACATTTCAGTATGGCTAATGATCGGTAGTTAAAGTATTAGACATTATAGCTATGTCTTGATATAAATGTGAAAAACAGGAAAAAACATTTTTTTTAGAAAGCTTACTTACAATCGGACATTTTTTATATTAAGACATATCCATCATACCCTTATGTTGATAGATCTGTTCAGGGAAGCTGTATATAAGCAGTTGAACTTGGGTATATTGAATTATATGTTCTTATTTATCATCAGCTGTATAAAAAAAAGGAAAGAAAGAAAAAGGAAACATGGGGGAGGGGTAAAAACATGTAGACAGTTTGCTTTTAAGCTCAAGCTTTTATCTTGTGGTTAGTCATTTCCTTAATGGATGGTTTGAAAGTGTTTCATCTGAAAAAATAAAGGACGTATTGATGTTTGATCGTTGATTGCACATAAGCGTACACAGAACGACAACTGTGTTTGTTGTGGATGTTTGAATTTCAGGTGTCCATTTGGTCTTGTCTATCCATGCGATCTCTGCGTCTAGGAGGGGAGAGTCCTGGGCTTCCTTGGTTTGCTCCTCTTCTATTCTATTGAGATGAAGGTGATCTGCGGCGTCTATCTCTGTTTCTCTGGGCTCTGGGCATGTAGTTGCTTGTTACTTCGATCCACGTTTCATTCATCATGAATGAATTATACCAATCTGGTACTTCAGTTGGGGGAATGTTTAATGTTTCGCAGAAAGATTGCAAGTCCTCTGGCGTGCGTAACAGTGCTGTGTGACCTCTCCAGGTGGCTGAGAGACAGAAAGGAAACTTCCATCTGTAAGGGATACTTCTGGTGCGCAACTGGTCAAGAATCGGACGCAGAGCCCTGCATTGCTGTAATGTGATGTTTGATAAGTCTTGGTATAGTTTTATCTCGCTTCCATTAAACAGCACTCTATTTTTCTCTCTCGCCTTTTTTAAAATGGCTTCTTTCAGAGGGAAGTTTACCAAACAGCATATTATGTCCCTGGGAGGATCAGTATCCCTTCCTCTCGCTCTGAGGGCTCTGTGAATCCTTTCGAAGTCAATGGGGGAGTCTGGGGGTCTGTCCAGTAAGTCATTAAATATGGTTGTAGCAGTGTGTTCTACGGGGTTTTGGTCTGCTGATTCTGGGACCCCTCTTATTCTTATATTATGCCTTCTTCCTCTATTATCGAGGTCTTCTAAGTGGCGATGTATTTCAATCAAATAGTTTAAGTGCATATCAGAGGATTTTTGTACCTGTTTTATGGCCTCTGCATGGCGCGCTGTGGTCTGCTCCACCGATCCCATCCTTGTTGCAATACTCTGGATGTCTGACTTGAGGTTCCCCCCCCCCCCTGCATTACCACACCAGTCCCTCTCCCCTCTGACCCTTCCGGCGCCACCTTCAGCCAGCCAGTCGGCCGCTCAGGACACTCCGCGGCTCCAGCTGGCCTCGGCAGGCTAGCCCGCAGCTCTCCACTTCTCCTCCCTGCAGCATTACACCGGTCCTCCCCCTCTACCCATCCGGACGCCGCCCTCAGCCAGCCGGCCGGCCGCTCGGGACTCTCCGCGGCTCCTGGTCGGCTGGCTACAGCACTTACCGTCGCCCGGCGGGTCCGCACCCTCCCGTAACCCTCTTACACTGCTCACCTTCTGCAACCTCCCGTACCCCTCTTAGGCTGCTCACCTTCTGCACCCTCCCGTACCCCTCTTACACTGGTCACCTTCTGCACCCTTCTGCACCCCCTCTTCCTGCTGACCATCTTCACCGGTCTACCCACCCACCATCACCGGACGGTGTGGGCAACAACGTCAGGATAGCCCGCGGCTCGGGCCTAGCCGGCGGCCATCTTGGTACTCCCTCTGCCGGCCAGCCACGGCTTGGGCCCAGCCAGCGGCCATATTGGTACACCCAGTGCCAACGGTGCAGCATCCGAGGACCCCCTCCTGAGGCCATCAGCCCCCAGCCACATCACCGCCCGATTGGACCCACCTCCCCCTGGTCCCTCCATTCAGCCAGACCCCCCCTCCGTGGCCTCCACCGCAGCCGCGGTCTTAATCACCACGTTCTAGCCGCTAGAGTCGGTGGGACAGACCACGGCTGCAGCCCCAGTCAGCTTGCCCCCACAACTCCCTCACTGTTGTCCAACAGAGCCCCGTGCCCCTCTGCACCGGGAACCACCCCTCCTGCTACTGGACCTCACTGCGGGGGCACTGGAGATTCACCGGAGGCTAGTCTGCCTCAAATCGCCTGAGACGCAGCCACCGCACCACCTACTGTAAGTAACGCCAGCTCCCCCTCCTTCATCTTCGGGACCATCAGCACAGGTAAGCCACCGGGGGCACTCTAGTAGTTGATCCAGGGGCCCTTGTCCGATCGCCCCTCGGGGGGGTCAGGAAGGAATTTTTTCCTCGACTGCACTATTGGCCAACGCAGCCAGGGTTTTTTTTTGCCTTCCTCTGGATCAACGAGAGGGAGGTAGGCAGCCTCACCTCCCTCCAGTACCTCCGCTCCAACACTCAGCCGTCACTCTCACCACTCCAGAGCAGTGGTCAGCCATCCGATCCCTCCATCCCCCTGCAAGGGTATCATCGCCGCACCAGTGCCTTCGTCATAACACCTTTCCTTCTAGCAACGCCACCTTCCGCATCATGTGCAACTTCAAGTACACAGCAGACACCCTCCACAGGCTAAGAAACACGGCCGCAACTTTACCGACCACCACGCAAAAAAGACTAAAAAAAGAACAATTACTAAGGACCAACCCACAATCAACCATCAAAGGCAGGGAGACACCGATCCAACCACAACAACTAGCATGTGCCCTGATCAACACCAGATCTGCAGTCAAGCACAGGCTGGAAATCCGCGATTTCATCATCGAAAACAACATAGACTGCCTCTTCATTACAGAAAGCTGGCTAACTTCCGACTGCAACACCATCCTAACTGAATTGGTGCCCAAGAACTACAGTATCCTATCTGAGCATAGAATAGGAAAAAAAGGAGGAGGTCTAGCAGTGATTTTCAAATTGCACCTGGGGTTCACCAAACCAAACTTACAGAACTCAGTGCCTTTCATGGAAACACTCTCACTGCATCTTCAAACAACACCTCAAGACACCATTCACATACTACTATGCTACAGACCACCAGGACCAAAGACCAATCTCCTCACGCCGCTCACTGAATTCTTCTCAATGCACACCTTGAAAACCAAAAACCTTCTGGTACTTGGGGATTTCAATCTGTGGGCAAACTCTGCCCAAGACCCTATTGCAACCGCCTGCGTTAACCAAATGGAAGAACTTGGCCTGCAACAACTGATAAATGCTCCTACACACGGTTCAGGACACACTTTAGATCTCATATTCAAACAGAATATGGACATTGACGTATTTGACAACACTCCACTACCATGGACGGACCACCATGCTATCAAATTTAAAATCACCACTAACACCATCCTCCGAAAACAGAAACGGGCAACAGCAACACACTGGAATAGATCTCAGAAGAAACTACACTCTGAACTCTTCAAAACTACATTGTCGAGCAAAATTCTTCTGCTAAACCCAAACCTCTCAACGGAACAAACACTCAACTCCCTAAACAATGTTTTACTACAAACAGCAGACTCCGTGGCGCCAAAATGCAGAACACCCGTCCGCAAAAAAAACTCGAGTTGGTTTAATGGCACTCTCACCCTACTCAAGCAAGAACGCAGAAGAGCTGAGAGAACTTGGAGAAGAAATCCCACCAAGGAAAACCATGCTAACTACAAAGCACTCACGGTGAAATACCACAAGGCAATCTTCAAAGCCAAAAAAGAACATTTTGCAGACACCATCTCATCCGCCTTAAACCGCCCACGGGAACTTTTCAAAATAGTTGCTCAATCAATGAACCCGACCTGCTTAGAGCCCCCTGCAAACGATACTCAAGAATTCTGCAATGAGTTATCAGATTTCTTCATCGACAAAATCGACAACATTCGGAAAGCAATTCATCAGAAAATAACAACCAACCTCACCCAACCAATGCAAAAAGAGGATATCGACACGAACATCACTCAACCACCGAAGTTCTTTTTGTCCCCAATCACTACGGACACGACTAAAAACATCATCGGAAGCCTTCGCGACAGCACATCACCGAACGACATCATCCCCACCAAATTGTTCAAAGAATATTCCGACATCCTGGCCCCCACCCTAACACATCTCATAAATCAATCATTCAAAGAAGGGACTGTGCCAACCTCCCTCAAGCAAGGCATCATCAAACCCCTGCTAAAGAAACCTAATCTCGACCCTAAAGACCCTAACTGCCGCAGACCAATAACAAGCCTCAACACCATCTTCAAGATTATAGAGAAAGCAGTAGTACAGCAGCTACAACACCACCTGGAGACACACCACCTCCTGGACCCTCTGCAATCAGGCTTCTGCCCAGGCCATGGCACAGAAACAGCACTTCTCAAAATATGGGACGACGCCCTTGAAGCAGCAGATGATGGAGAACCGAGTCTCCTGGTACTGTTAGACCTCAGCGCAGCATTCGATACAGTGGACCACAATACTTTACTTGTCCGCCTCTCAGAAGTTGCAGGAGCCACAGATTCTGCCCTAAAATGGTTTACATCCTTCTTAGAAAATCGCTCTCAGACAGTGAAACTAGGAACATTCACCTCGGAATCTTGGGCAGTCTCCTGTGGAGTCCCTCAGGGCTCACCCTTGTCACCAGTGCTATTTAACATCTACATCCGCCCGCTTCTCAATATCATCAGGAAAACGGACCTCTGCTTCCACTCATACGCAGACGACACCCAACTCTACCTTCGCATCAACGGACAAAAAGATCATCATCAGCAACTACAGAAATGCCTCACTTTAATCAATGACTGGATGACCACTAGCTCCCTCAAACTCAACGGATCAAAAACAGAACTTCTTCTCCTGCAAGCCAACAAAAATTCCAAAATTAAGACTCCGTGGACACCACCCTCCATCCTCGGACAGACCATCTCCCCCAGCACCAAAGTCAAGAGTCTCGGAGTCATCTTTGACTCAGGAATGACAATGGATGCACAAATAGGATCGGTGGTGAGCGGATCACACCACCTCCTCCTCCTGCTTCGCAGACTCATCCCCTTCATCCCAGAAGAGGACAAAGCGGCAGTTGTGGGAACAATCATCAATTCCCGACTCGACTACGCAAATTCCCTCTACGTAGGTCTACCCCAATATCAGCTTGCGCGCTTGCAACTCATCCAAAACACGGCGGCAAGACTGTTAACAGGAAAAAAGCCCTGGGAATCCATCTCCCCATCCCTAAAAAGCCTACATTGGCTAACTGTGAAGAATCGGATCACATTCAAGACCCTCTGCCTCACCCATAAATGCATACAAGGAAACGCTCCGCAATATCTCCGGGAAAAAATAAAACACTACACACCGAATCGCAGTCTTCGATCAGCTAACCAAAACCTCCTCATCATTCCCAAATACCGCTACAAAGCAAAGGGAGAACGTAGATTTGCAGTCCAAGGACCTCGACTATGGAATGCTCTCCCAACCAACCTCCGCATGGAAGAAAACCACCAGGCCTTCAGGAAAAAACTAAAGACCTTCCTTTTCTAGAAGCTGGCTACAGAGAATACATCTAGCGCCTTGAGGCGATTCAGTTCGCAATTGCAGCGCTTTACAAATCATTCATTCATTTACAAATCATTCATTCATGTGATGGCTGCAGACAGCGTGGCTTTGATGTCCAGGGCCACTGCCTGTAGATCTGACAGGCAGAGTGCTTGTGCTTGTTGGAGGGTTGTGGATTAAAGGGGGTACAGCCTGTGGAGTGGAACTGTGGGCGCCGATCGCGCAGTCCATTATAAGGCCGGAGCCGCCGGGCGGGACAGATGGCTTAGGCGAGGCCGCGGCTTTGAGGCCTTCTCCCTGCGATGTCCGGAACATTGCGGGGATGTTATTTTGCTGATGCTGGGTTAGCTCAGGGGGTTCACCGGCTGATGAGGAGCTCCGATCTCCTTTTCCCATGCTTGGGGCTGGTGGATTTGTCCCTGTAATCCTTTTTAACTGCTCCTGTGTGCTGGAGAGAGTGGATTAGGCATCCATTCTGGTCCGGAGTTAGGCCACGCCCCCGTATTTTTTAATGCTAAGCTGATCTACTCTTGTGTTATTGGGTCTTCTAAGGCTTGCAATCTTTCTTCTGATGGGTAGATTTGCTTCCATTAGGTATTTTTTAATGCTTTTATACTCTGCCTCTTATGTACCCTTTTGCCTCACTGTATATAGGGCGTTATAACTTTCAAATTTCTTAGCTAATTCAGTTGTGTAATGTACTAAATTTCCTCTTCCATTTTTAATTTTCCCTATAAAATTTGTTGCTTTTTTATTTTTTTTATTTTCAATATGTACATTGGGAAAAACAATTGTAAATAATCAATACATCAGCCTGCATAGCTATTGATCAGAGAATAAAAAAATTTACAATCATGGTAAGGTAAGTCAGTTGTCACCATATCGTAAGCTAAAACACAGCATTATGCACTTGAATTGCATTGAACACTTTCGGCTTGGAGTAAAAGGCAATATCTCTGTGGCTATCAGTATTGCACTTTGCTAATAATCTCGGGTCCAAAAGGTCCCAAGCTATTGTAAATGTCTGAGTGACCCGATAGCACAGCTCCTAAACCCGAGTAGATAACAACACACCACCCCGTGGGATCAAGCTATAGATGTGCAGTGTCACTCACGGAGCACAAAACTCTAAGCCACTATGCCCCATATTCTTCATCGGTGACCCAGAACAGTAGAGCTGCGGACATGTATAGCCTAGAGGAGTCTAGAGTATAGATTATGTAGCGCCCACCTGTTTAGGTGAGTGCTATAATAGAGAGTTAGGTGTAGAATTAGGCCAAAATAGCCAGTGTTTTACCCTGCGGTGTAAGCTGGTGGGTTTAATTGGCATGGGAGGTTTACTAGAGTAGAGGAGGGTGTGACCCCTTGTACTTTGGTTGAGCAGTTTCCTCTGTTTTTCCATGTTTTGATCTGGAGGATGGGAGGAATACAAGTTAGAGTGACAGGTAGTTTCTGGAAGACCCCTCTGGACCAATCATTAATTTGTTTGGGCAGAGGCGGGACTTCTATAAAAGGTTTGGTCACATGCTTCCTGGGGTTGTTCTTGGTGCATGGGAGTTTGAGAGATCCAGGAGGAAGGATGTAGTTCAGGTACAGCTTTGGTGCTCTCCCCTGCGGGGGAGAGGGAAGCATGCTATGGAGGAGAGATGCAGGTGGAGAAGAGACTGCAGGAGATTCTTTAAGGAACAGTCGCTATACTGACACAAAAAGGAGACTGGGAGAGGACTTTTCTATGTGCTTCATGGATGGTCGCTCGGAAACACATGTGAGTGTAACCCAGGGGAACAGTGCTTCTAAAGACTTTATAGGGATTAGTGTGCGGGTTCAGGAGAACAGGGCAGGGCCTTAGAGAACTAATACCCTGGAGGAATCCAAAAGTCATCTCCTGGACTTTATTCAGAGTATCGTTCATGGAGTTAAACCAGAAGGACTGTACAGTCAGGAAGTGGTGGCTAACAGGAGGAAGGAAAGATGCATTACAACATGAGGATTCATGCCAGATAGAAGCTTTACTAACGGGGTTTTTTTTAATTCTGGATTCAAAGTTGTATTCCTCATCAATTAAAACACTGGAAGTTATACGGAGTGACTTTCCAGTGCAATGCAGCATTTAATACGGAACCGCAATAAAGATGTACATAGTTCAACTGTTCAATGACTGTCTGCGTGTCATGTCTTTTGAGGGAAAAGGGGTAATGGAAGGCACTTCAGGGAAGTACGAACTTTTAGCCGCTCCTACGGGAGTAGGGTGCTTTAATTAGTTTAAAAATATGCTTCTTATAAAACCTGTAATTAAGTAATCAACTTGGTTAGTCTTCTGCCTCTTGAGAGGGAGGTATAAGTAGCCCCCCTTGTAGGCAGACTGTTGACTAAGAAGAAAAGAGGAAAGGAAGCAGAGGCAGGGAGTTTAAAGTATCCCAGAGAAAAAGAGAGAGAAGGGAAGAGGAAAAAGGGAAGAAGCGGAAGTCCAGGCGTGTCTTAAACAGTGTTTGCGATACCCGGGCCGAGGGATATTTTACTATAACTTGCTTAGGGCTCCCATATGGCCTCAAATTTCACTAGTTTATCCTGCTGTTTAGCAACTATTTGTTCTTGTGACATGATCCATGATATTTTCCTCTTTGCTGCTAAAAATAATATAGAAGGTTTTTTCCATGCCCCTGCTAGCGTAATCTTGGCTCCCAGGAGAATGAAGAAGACCAGTGCCTGCAAATGTTTGGGAATCTTTGTAACTTTGTTATTCAAGAGGGCTATGGTGGGATCTTGTGAGATAGCGGTCCCCGTTATTTTTCTCAAACCTGCAGAAGACCTTATTCCAGTATGACCTCATTTGAGGACATGACCACCAGATATGGAACATTGAGCCCACCATATAACATCCTCCAAAGCATAAGGGGGAAGCATCTGGGTAGATCATGGCCAATCAAGATGGAATGTAGTACCATCAAGTCAGTGCCGGCCCAAGACATTGTGTTGCCTGGGCCCAAGAATGAAATGCTGCCCCCCCAAAAAAAAAATCACACCCACCAAAAAGCCCCCACATTCATTATTTTATATCAAGATAATTAAAACTAAAATTAAATTTATCAGAAAATCTGATTTACATGCAACAGCACCTTGTCCATATGGAAAATGGTATCACAAACCATTACGTTCAAATCCAAACCTTTTTTTGTTTATAGCACAAAAAATAAAACCGCGGAGGGGATCCAATACCACCAAAAGAAAACTCTATTTGTAGAAAAAAAGGACGTAAATTTTGTTTGGGTACAGCATCACACGACCGTGCAACTGTCAGTTGAACCTCCCAACTAAAAAGTTGTTGAACTTAAAGTTAATTTGCATTGCAATTATTTGTAGAGTTTCCACCATCCCTGCTAAGTTCCATTTCTTATGTCTTGTTCTCAGTTTGAATTAGATGTGAAGTTGCGTATCACAGAGACCGGTATTGTGGTAATATTGAAGTTTATTGAGATTTCCATACATTAGAGGGTTTCACCATTATTGTTAAGTTATTGATTAGTAAGTTAGGGCTGCACACTTTTTTTGTGGTGTGAGAACACGTAAGTGCTTAGCGGCAAGCCTTTTACTGACACTTTTTAATTTTACCTCCAGTAGGTTATTGTAAATAGTAGTGTGGTGATTACCTATTATACTAAAGATTGACATGTGGAATTAAACAGTCATCCTCTCACACTGCTGTACAGAGCACCCAGCCACTGCATCTGCATGCGCCGCCATTACTGTGTTAATAAACATCAATGGATTTTAGTTGTAACCCACCAGGCTGCTGATTGGTACTGATTGGCAGCACTGATAGGTGGCACTGATTGGCATTAATAGGCAGCACTGATGGGCACTGATAGGCAGCAATGATTGGCAGCACTGATGGGCACTGATTGGCAGCACTGATGGACACTGATTGGCAGCACTGATTGGCATTGATAGGCAGCACTGATTTGCACTGATAGGTGGCACTGATTGGCATTGATAGGCAGCACTGATAGGCAGCACTGATAGGTGGCACTGATTGGCACTGATGGACAGCACTGATAGGTGGCACTGATTGGCATTGATAGGCAGCACTGATGGGCACTAAGAGGTGGCACTGATTGGCATTAATAGGCAGCACTGATGGGCACTGATAGACAGCACTGATTGGCACTGATGGGTAGCACTGATAGGTGGCACTGATGGGCAGCACTGATAGGTGGCACTGATGGGCACTGATTGGCACTGACAGGGGAGAGGGGGAGTTTCACATTGAGCAGATCATAAGGCTTGCCAGAGCCCCTCAGTGTGTGACACTGTCATCTAATGTAACTGCATTGAGGGAGAGAAATCAGCTGTCACAACTCAGCGGTGATGTCGGGGGTGGGCCTAGCCACGGGACTGAGCAGCTATCAAACACCAGCCAATCATTGGGCTGTTTAAGAAAGAAGTAGAGCCACATAAATGTAGTGGCCCGCCCAGACCCCATCCCATTGGCTGGTGTTTGAAAGCTGTTCGCCCAATCCCGACATCACCGCTGAGTTGGACAGCTGATCTCTCTCCCTCAATGCAGTTACATTATCTGACAGTGTCACACACTCAGCGGCTCTTACAAGCCCCACAATGAGCTCAGCGTGAGCTGCACACTCCTTAGATGCCTTTCACAGCATCCCAATGGGCAGATATCGGAAGACAGCCTGGTGACTAGGATGTGCAGTGGCAGTTGGCGGCTACTCCTGAAAACTTTTCACTACATGCTCTGGTCGGCTGCCGTCCCTCTTAAAGTGCCGCTTGGGACAATGGTCCCACTGGGTCCCATGGTTGTGCCGGCCCTGCATCTAGTCAACAGTTTAACATTAGCTTCAATTAAAGATACATTCAGGATACCTTTATAAGAATGCTGGAAAGCCTGAAACCATTTGCTTTGGTTCCACGTATGCCCCGTGTCTAGCTCCCAGGCCGCGGCATAGGCAGGTAAGTCATCTCTACATGCCAGGGAGGAATAGATCATCGAGATACCTCCCCTCTGATCCATGATATTGGAGAACCATTGTTCATAAGGTGTGGCCTTAGGGGGTTCAGTCTTATCCGTCCAGATAGAATTGAAGAAATGCCTAATTTGGGAGAATCTGAATTTCTCCGAAATAGGCATTTCCAGTTTACTTAAACAATATCCTTTGTTTTTTTTGTTTTTTTGTTTTTTTATTCTTGCTAGGTATTTTCCTGGTTTATCTCTGCATTTATATCTATCATTGGCCACTCTATTTAAGACTTGTCTTGTTTCCTGTTCCATTAAATCTTTTAGCCTCTCTCTCTTTAACACTAGAGCATACTGTATATCTAAATCTGCTTTCTTTTTATGTTGTTGTTCTAGTTCATATTACTTATGCTTTATTTTTTTTCCTAGCCCCTATAGAAATTAGTGTACCCCTAGTATATGCTTTGTGTGCTTTCCATATCGTGGCTACTGTTATTCCTGGGGTTTCATTTTTTTTAACAGTAAATAGGTTTTTATTTATAAGTATTAAAGTTGACAATGACACAGTGCATGGACTTTACATAGTACATAAGGTCACAAAGGTCAGAATTAACAATTCAATTACAGCTGGTAATTCTTTTCCCAAATAAATAGCAGTCTCATTCAGTTTTAAACAGTATAGCAGTCTAATTCCTTATATCATTTCTGGATTCAGAAGAAAAAGGAGAATGGGGAGAGGAGAAAAGAGGGGGAGGGGAGGGAGGGGGAAAGGGGGAGGAGAGGGGGGTAAGAGGCACATAGTAAGTCAACATATCCAGCTACGACCAACAGACACTTTAGAAGACAGTAGTGTTACTTAGGGTTTCCCTATGAGCCCTAGGGCTCCTGACCATTTGCATCAATCCATTGGGACCAGAACTTATCAAATTTTTTAGGGCAGTTTCTACTCTCATATGTTAGCTTGTATAGTGGTAGGACAGAGTTAATTGTGGCCATCCACATGTGGAGCATGGGAGAGGTGGGCAGCTTCCACTTGAGGAGAATCTCTCGTCTAGCATAGTATAGAGCATAGAACAAAAATAATTTTTCATGCCTTGAGGCTTCAACGTTTTCCATACTTCCAAGCAATGCCATGGCCGGGTCTAAGCTGAGAGACCAATCCCCAAAAGACCCCAAGACCCCCAGTATGTTTTCCCAATAGGGACACAGTATAGGGCACGACCATACCATGTGAAAGAATGAGCCAGGGGATGAACCACATCTAGAGCAGAGGGCACTCGTTCCGGGGTATATGCTGGCTAGTCTAACAGAGGTGTAATATGCTCTGTGCAAGAATTTGAGTTGGATGAAACAATCTTTGCTGAGATCATCTTAGTAGTATAGTCAGATACCATATCCTCCCAACTGTTATCAGTCAGTTCTGGGATGTCATTCTTCCACTTAGTGTAAACTTTAGTCCGGGATGTCACATGCGCAATGAATAGGTAAAAGTAGAGGGAGGACAGGGGTTTGTCCATTATTTTAGAGATGAGCAGTCGTTCCACAGAGTCAGTCTGAAGGGTCAGGGGATCAGGGAACTGGGCCTGTGTCGCGTGCCTGAGTTGATAATATCTGAATGTCATGGAGGCGGGGATAGCATATTTAGTCGTTAGCATCTCGAAGGAAGAGAAGGACCCATCAGTGTAGATATGTTTAATTGCAATTATCCCTCTAGCTGCCCATAAATGGGGATCTGGAAGCTTATAGAGGTGTGATAACATGGGATTGCCCCATAAGGGCATATGGGGTGAAATGACAGAGTGTTTTGTAACTAGCCCTCGCTCTCTGCCATACCTGTATAGTTGTACGCATCAGAGTCATCGTTTGGGGGTGGGCTCTGGGCCCTCTATAGGGTAAATTCTGGTGTTTTATTTAAGTGAAAATATAGTTCTATTTCTTTTTTATTTTATCTTCCACTTCTTTCTCTTATATCAGGTCTTCATTCAATCTCCAAGTACTCCTATTCTCTTGGTTTTCTGTTAATTTCAACTTCATTGTTACTGGGGCATTGTCTGATAATGGCATGTTTTCTATTGATGTTTTTCCTACTAATTCTAGCAGTCTGTGCTCCACCATTATATAGTTCAGCCTAGAGTGTGTCCCATGTATTTGGGAGTAAGTACTATCTTTTATCTCAGGGTGTTGGGCTCTCATATATCTACCATTTGACATTGATATAACTTATTTTTTATCATCCTGAGTTGATAGTCTCTAGCCCCCAGTGCATGTGACAAACTATCGACCCTGGGGTCCATACAGAAGTTCATCTCCTGCCATGATCAATAAACAGCTTTTATTATTAATCAGATTTCCTAGCACTTCTTTCAAGTAGCTTTTGGATTCTTATTAGGGCAATATACATTTGCTAGTATACATTCCATATTCTGTAATTTCCCCCTCAGGAATATAAACTGGCCGTCTAGGTCCAGCTTTCTATCTTCTAAAGAAAACTTCACTTCTCTCGCCATTCCTATTGCCACTCATTTTGCTTTTTAAGTCGTTGAGTCTCCATAATACCATATAGGATGATGTTTAGAATACAATTTAATATTTGTATCTTGTGCTATGTGTGTCTCTTGTAGAAAGACCATACTTGCAGCATATCTTTTAATTTCTTTCAAGATCGTATGCCTTTTTACTGGATTATTTAATCCTCTTACATTATATGATAAAAATTTTAATTCTATCATATCTTCCCTCAAAGGTGGGTGAGAAGGGGCAGGTTCTAACCAAGATCGAGAGAGAAGGTATGAGAGCAAAGAGATCTTCTGGGTGTCTGGCACAGTATATTCTTCTCCCCCATTCCCCCCACCTCCCCTCCCACCCTTCCCTACCCTCCTTCACTCCCTCTCTAATACTAAAGATCTTATTTATTAGAGCTTTTAACCTATTCCTGGTCCTTGAGTAGACTTCTTCCTTCTCCATTTGGGCCTTCACCTCAACTATTCTTCCTTCTTAGGGTGGAACTCTAACTGGCGCCTTCTCTAATCCTCCCTCCCTTCTCACTAGGGGCAGAGGCTCAGAGCATGCCGGATAGCCAGGGTTCCCATCAGTTTAACTTATTTTCCCCCTACCACCCCCACTGCCCCCCCCAAACCTCCACCAGTCCAAACAATTCTTGTTTCTCCGTCTTTTTTAAGATCAGGTGCCATTGTTCTGTCCTCCAGTAGTTCTCCCCTTCTAATATCAAACCATCCAAGAATCTCTGGCACCATAATTTCTAGTTTTTTTACAGTTGGGCTAAAAGTACTAAGGAGGTCAAGTGTTCTCTTTATGAGATAAGGAAGGTGTCAGTGAAAGACTGAAAATAAAGTTGCAGTGAGGAAGTGTGTATGGCAGGAGAAGAGGATTAACAAGGAGAATAAAGGCACATCACTAGGGATGGTCCCGATGTTCGAGTCGAATGTAAGTTCAACTTGAACTTCGGGTGTTCGCCTGTTCGTCGAATAGCGAACAATTTGGGGTGTTTGCGGCAAATTCGAAAGCCGTGGAACACCCTTTAAAAGTCTATGGGAGAAATCAAAAGTGCTAATTTTAAAGGTTAATATGCAAGTTATTGTCATAAAAAGTGTTTGTGGACCCGGGTCCTGCCCCAGGGGACATGTATCAATACAAAAAAAAGTTTTAAAAACGGACGTTTTTTCGGGAGCAGTGATTTTAATAATGCTTAAAGTGAAACAATAAAAGTGTACTATTCCTTTAAATTTTGTACCTGGGGGGTGTCTATAGTATGCCTGTAAAGGGGGGCATTTTTCCTGTGTTTAGAACAGTCTGCCAGCAAAATGACATTTCTAAAGGAAAAGAGGCATTTAAAACTACTTGCGGCTGTAATGGATTGTCGGTCCGGCAATACACATAGAAGTTCATTGATAAAAAACGGCATGGGATTCACCCACAGGGGAACCCTAAACCATAATTTAAAAAAAAATGCGTGGGGGTCCCCCTAAATTCCATACCAAGCCCTTCAGGTCTGGTATGGATATTAAGGTGAACCCCGGCCAAAATAAAAAGAAAATGGTGTGGGGGTCCCCCTCAAAATCCATACCAGACCCTTCAGGTCTGGTATGCATTTTAAGGGGAACCCCGTGCCAAATTTTTAAAAAAAGTGGCATGGGGCCCCCCAAAAATCCATACCAGACCCTTACCTGAACACACACCCTGGCGGGCCGCAGGAAAAGAGGGGGACAAGAGAGCGCACCCCCTCCTGAACTGTACCAGGCCACATGCCCTCAACATTGGGAGGGTGCTTTGGGGTAGTGGCCCCCCAAAGCACCTTGTCCCCATGTTGATAGGGAGAAGGGCCTCATCCCCACAACCCTTGCCTGGTAGTTGTGGGGGTCTGCAGGCGGGGGGGTTATCAGAATCTGGAAGCCCCCTTTAACAAGGGGACCCCCAGATCCCACCCCCTGTGTGAAATGGTAACGGGGTACAAATGTACCTCTACCATTTTACAAAAAATGTGTGAAAATGGTAAAAAAGACACGACACGCCTTGGGACAAGTCCTTTATTAAAAAAATAACTGTCCTACATGGTGGTTCTCTTCTTCTTCTTGCGCTCCAACGGACCGAAAAAGAAAAAAAAAAGAAAAGCACCCGCCGTAATGACTGGTCTCTCAGGTGACAGTTCTTTTATAAGTGAGTGCGGAGCCACACAATGTCATCGCCGGGTGACCCTGCCCCCCTCTGATGTAAGGGGATATTCCTATGGCTTTCCCGTAGCGTCAGAGGGGGCAGGGCCACCCGATTACATAACCGAGTGACCCCGCCCCCTTCTGACGCTACAGGAAAGCCATAGAGCGGGGGGGTCACCCGGCGATGACATTGTGTGGCTCCGCACTCAATTATAAAAGAACTGTCACCTGAGAGGCCCGTCATTACGACGGGTGCCTCCCATGGAGGCAGATCATAGGCGGCTTGCGGCTTTTTTTTTTTTTTTCGGTCCATCAGAGCGCAAGAAGAAGAAGAAGTGAAAGACTCCATGGGACAGTTTTATTTTTTTATTTTTTTAATCAAGGACTTGTCCCAAGGCGTGTAGTGTCTTTTTTTTACCATTTTCACACATTGTTTGTGAAATGGTAGGGGTACATTTGTACCCTGTTACCATTTCACACGGGGGGCCGGGATCTGGGGGTCCCCTTGTTAAAGGGGCTTCCAGATTCCGATAAGCCCCCCGCAGACCCCCACAACCACCGGGCAAGGGTTGTGGGGATGAGGCCCTTCTCCCCATCAACATGGGGACAGGGTGCTTTGTGGGGCCGCTACCCCAAAGCACCCTCCCAATGTTAAGTGCATTTTTTTTTTAATTTTGGTTCGGGGTTCCCCTGTGGGGAAATTCCATGCCATTTTTATCAATGAACTTTTATGTGTATTGCCGGACCAACAATTCATTATAGCTGACACTAGCTCTAGCACTTTTAAATGACTTTTAAATGACTTTTTCCCTTTAGAAATGTCATTTTGCTGTCAGACTGTTCTAAACACGGGAAACATGCACCCCTTTACAGGCATACTATAGACAGCCCCTAGGTACAAAATTTAAAGGAATATTACACTTTTATTGTTTCACCTTAAGCATTATTAAAATCACTGCTCCCAAAAAAACAGCCATTTTTAAAACTTTTTTTGCATTGATACATGTCCCCTGGGGCAGGACCCAGGTCCCCAAACACTTTTTAAGACAATACCATGCATATAAGCCTTTAAAATTATCACTTTTGATTTTTCATGTTTGTGTCCCATTGACTTTAACGGTGTTCGTGTGTTCGAACAAATTTTTTGCCTGTTCGCATGTTCTGGTGTGAACTGAACGGGGGGTGTTCGGCCCATCCCTACAAATAACAACAATGAAGGGTAAATCAGCAAAAGCAAGTGAAACAGCAAAATTGCCCAAAATAAGTGCAAGCCCAGAGACTATAAAAAAAATATATGTCTCAAGGAGAGTGCCATTACAAGTTAGTAACAGAGGATCTTCTGGGAACTCGGGCCAGACAAGTAACAGAGAACATTAAAAACCGACAAGCTAACACAAAAGGGGCCCTAAATACATTAACTCAATCAAGAGTGGAAACTGAGATTGAAAGGGACAGTGATTTAGGATATCTGGAAGAACAAACTTGAAAAACCCAACTACCAACAACAATAGAAATAGCAGAGGTGTTTGCAAAGTTAGAAAATTCGCTAAAAACATAAATGGCAACTTTACATAAAGATCTGAGCCAACTTTTACCCAGCCTACTGGGTAAAGTGTAACTATGGGTGGAAGATACAGAAAAGAGATTGGATATTCATACACAAGTAATAATAGTTAATAATGAAATGAAAAACTTACAATTAGAACAGAGGAACATGGCATATAAAATAGAGATTTTTGGAAAACCGTAACAGGGGGAAAAACCTTAGGATTCGTGGGGTACCAGAAATAACACAGAGTGAAAATTTAATGAAAACAATGAGAAGGATTTTTGACCCCTGGTGCAGCGGACAAACATTAGAACCATTAAATTTGAAAGAGTACACAGAATTAAAAATTCAAATGGTACCCCATTTGAAACCCCAATAGATAAAATAGTAAGGTTCCACAATTATGAAGATACAGCACAAATATGGGGAAGTGTCACATACCTGATGGTAGAGCCTGATATGCAGGGAGCGGCCTCTCTTACTCCTCTGATTCTGGCCCCTTGATAGAGCAGACAGGAGGCGCAGAAGTGCAGAGTCACACGAGTGCCTGACAGGTCGTCTTCCTTGAACTGGGAACAGCAGCAGGGGGCACGGTGCTTGAGCAGGATTATCCAGCTGGCGGAAGAGGCAGGTTAAGCAGACCGGGTCATACACTGGCGGGAACGTCAGGAGCAGAAGTGGAGGCAGAAGCGTAGTCAGGACACAGGTCAGCAACGGGCTGGCAGCGTGGTAGTAGAAGGAGCAGGCAGGTGCGGAAGTCAGAACAAGCCGGGTCAGGTGCAGGCAGCAGGTAACAGAGTCAAGGCAAGCCAGGTCGGTAAACAGGTAGAGGTATCAGAAGTAAGCAGGCAGGAACACACGGGAATGCTGTAGAACAGACAGCACTGGATGCAAGCACAGACCAAGTTTAAATAGCCTCTTGGTCATGTGCACACAGGTGCACCGAAGGTGTTCTGGCAGAAGCTGAGGTCACAGGTCAACTTCTCCGTCGGCCATCTTGAGTATTGGCTGGTCTTCCCTGACATTGCCTCCCCTAACTGGCAGTCTTCGGATGCCCAATCTGGCTACTTTTTCAGGATAGGTCCTCTTAAAGGTTTGGATCAGTTCTTGGGCATGAATGTTGGTTTCAGGTTCCCACGAGTTGTCTTCAGGACCGTAACCCCTCCACTTAATAAGGTATTGAACTTGACCTCTCCTTCTCCTGCAATCTAAAATTGCCTCTATTTCAAATTCCTCTTCGCCGTCTATTACCACGGGTTCGGGTGGCTCTGTATTCCGATCCGTAAAAGAGTTAGGGATGGCGGGCTTCAGTAAGGCTATATGGAACACAGGGTGGATCCTGAAGGTCTCCGGTAATTCCAGTTCATAGGCGACATCGTTAATCCGCCTCTTTACAGGGAAAGGTCCCATGAATCTGGGGCCTAATTTCCTCGAGGGACAGGCTAATTTCAGGTTCGTTGTGGCTAGCCAGACTTGGTCCCCCAGGTTCAGGATCAACTCCCCTCTTCTCTTCTTGTCAAAGATCTGTTTATTGTAAGTCTGAGTCTTGGCCATCGTCTCTTGTAACAATTTGTTGTTGGAGTTAAAGAAATCCAACGTTTTGAGTACAGCGGGTACAGGGCATTCCGGAATGTTATTAAACAGAAAGGAAGGATGAAAACCATAGTTTGCGAAGAAAGGAGATTGTTTCATGGCTGAGTGAGAAGAATTATTGTAGGCGAACTCGGCTAAGGGAAGTAGGGACACCCAATCGTCTTGTCAGAAGGAAGAAAAGCAGCACAGATATTGTTCCAGTGTTTGGTTGGTCCTTTCTGTCTGACCATTAGTTTGCGGGTGATAGGCTGAGGAAAATGACTGTTCAATCCCCAAAGATTCACACAAGGATCTCCAGAATCTGGAGGTAAACTGGACACCTCTGTCTGAGACGATGTTTGCCGGAACCCCATGGAGTCTTATAACTTCTCTGATAAAAATCTGTGCAGTCTCTTGTGCAGAGGGAGTGCCTTTCATGGGAATGAAGTGGGCCATCTTGGATAATCGATCGACGGTCACAAAAATAGTACTGTAGCCCTCGGATTGGGGCAGCTCCACAATGAAATCAATTGAGATCATTCTCCACGCTCTATTCGGGACAGGTAATGGCTTCAACAGACCCCAGGCCCTGGATTTGCTGTTCTTATTATGGATACAAGTGGTACAAGATTCCACGTATTTCCTGCAGTCCTTCGCCACCCCCGGCCACCAGAAAGTTCGCTGCACAAGTTCAGAAGTCTTGCTGACCCCGAAGTGCCCTGCCAGCGCGTGATCATGGCACATACCCAAAGTGGCTGTTCGCAGATCTTCCGGCACAAAGATCTTATCCTCATACCAGAGTAGCCACTCCCGTGTCCGTAAGGTGGTCCCGGGTGGTTTAGAACTTCCCATAGAGGCTTGCTTGATCTGAGTCATTAAGTCTCCTTGTAGAAGAAGGAAATTCCCAGAGGACAGGATCGTATCCGGGGGAGAGACATCTTGAGATTTGCTGAACATGCGTGATAGTGCATGCGGCTTTATGTTCTTGGATCCGGGTCTGTATGTCAGGTGAAAGGTAAATTTAGAAAAAAAAAAGTGCCCACCTGGCCTGACGGGGTCTTGCTGTCCTTAGATATTCTAGATTTTTGTGGTCTGTATAGATTAGGATTTGATGTGCAGCTCCCTCAAGAAGGTATCTCCATTCTTCTAGTGCTGCCTTAATCGTTAAAATTTCATGATCCCCGACGTCGTAATTCTTCTCCGTGCTAGACAATTTATGCAAGAAGAATGCGACTGGGTGCAACAGGGCCTTAGGACCCTGTCTTTGAGACAAGATAGCTCCAACCGCTATTTCCGAGGCAACCACTTCTAAAACATAAGGTAAGGCCGAGTCGGGGTGCTTCAAAACGGGTGCAGACGTGAAAAACTTCTTCAGCGCCTCAAAGGCCGTCTGAGCCTCTGGAGACCAGCGGAATCTGGAACCCTGTTTGGTGAATTGTGTAATGGGGGCAATGATTGTTGAAAATCCCCAAATAAATTTTCAGTAAAAGTTTGCAAAGCCTATGAAGCGTTGAATGCCTTTCTTGTCACATGGAATAGGCCAGTCCAGGATAGCCGTGACCTTCTGGGGATCCATCTTGATCCCCTCGGTGAAAATGATCAGGCCCAGGAACTGGATACTCTGGTGTTCAAACTCGCACTTCTCGGGTTTGGTGTACAATCCATGTTGTCGAAGGCGAGTTAATACGCTTCTGAAGTGTCTGCGGTGGTGATCTAAGGAGGAAGAAAAGATTAGCATATCATCAAGGTATACAATAACGAATAAGTCCAGGAAGTCTCTGAGTACGTCATTAATGAAGTGCTGGAAAGTGGCCGGGGAGTTACAGAGTCCGAAGGGCATCACGAGATACTCAAAATGCCCAAACCGTGTGCGGAAGGCAGTCTTCCACTCGTCACCTTCTCGAATGCGCACCAAATTATAGGCGCCCCGAAGATCCAGATTGGTAAATATGGTAGCGGAACCAAGTCTCTGAAAAAGTTTGGGAACTAGTGGAAGTGGATAACGGTTCTTCACCGTATCCTTGTTGAGCTCACAGTAATCCACACAGGGCCTTAATGAATGATCCTTTTTCTCAACAAAGAAAATCCCCACCCCAGCTGGAGACGTAGAAGGGCGGATGAACCCTTTCCTTAGATTGTCATTGATGTAGTCCTTTAGCTCTACCAGCTCGCTTTCGGACAAGGGGAAAATTCTCCCAAAAGGGACTTCGGCTCCGGGAAGTAGCTCTATAGGGCAGTCGTAAGACCGGTGAGGACGGAGGATCTCTGCCCCTTTCTTGCTAAAGAAGTCTAGAAAGTCATCGTAGGCTGGAGGCACAAGCTGACTGAGAGTCCTAATATCAGTAGAAAAATACAGGAAGAAATTGACAAATTTTTCTTGACAAACGACACCGGTGAGATTTCTGGATCAGTCCTGTGGGAGGCGCTAAAAGCTTATTTAAGGGGCATCCTGATCTCAATAGGGGCTAACGAGAAAAAAGAAAATTTAAAAAGGAAAACAGAACTCATAGATGAAATCCACCATCTTGAACAGCTACATAAGGCTGCTAGTAGTAGTCATAACTTGCTCCTACATCAACTAATTATAAAAAGGGAAGAAATAAAGATCTAATGGAGATATATGCTAAGCGTACCCTAAACAAAAATCTAAAAGATAGATTTAGCTGTAGTAATAAGGTGGGGAAACATCTGGCAAAAGTAGTAAAATGGAAAGGAGGGACAAACTTTATAGATAGGATCCAAAACAAAAAGGGGGCTCTTAAATATACTTCCAGAGACATAGCAGAAGAGATACTTTGCATCCCTCTATAAGTTAGGCAATGCGGGTTGAGTACCATGGAAAGGGAGGAAAAGATGGATGAGTTTATAAGGGAAGCAGGTTTACCAAGCCTCTCGGACAGTGACGCAAAAGAACTGGATGGACCGATTACCGTAGAAGAGATCGAGAGGGCCTTAAAAGCATCTCCCTCTGGAAAGAGTCCAGGGCCATATGGTTTTACCACCGAAGATCCTGTATAAAATGCAGTTACTCCCAATCCCGCTAGCACAGACTTTTTTCAGGGAATTGAACAATATTCTTACTAGATTTATATGGAAAAATAAGAAGCCATGGATTGCCTACAAGGTCCTGAGCAGGGATAAAGCACAGGGGGGTTTGGCACTTCCAAATTTTAAAAAATATCACAATATCACGATAGTATTGTCACGGGTGTTAGACTGGGGAAAGGAACCGATAGATAAAAGATGGGTAAACCTAGAAAAAGATTTGAGTAATGCAAAACTACACCAATTAATTTGGAATCCCCCACATTTTAGGAAGATAGGCCCTAACGCACATAATATAACACGTTATACTTTAAAGATTTGGGATCAGTTACACAAACAAAATGATTGGGAGTTTAATTCACCATTTATTTATTTAAAAGACAATGAGTTTTTTCCGCCAGGGTTTAGGGAAGTGGGAGGGAATTGGATAAAAATTAATGATACACAATTGATGGATATTATGAAAAATGGTAAAATTGGTTAGCAATGCGGGTTGAGTACCATGTAAAGGGAGGAAAAGATGGATGAGTTTATAAGGGAAGCAGGTTTACCAAGCCTCTCGGACAGTGACGCAAAAGAACTGGATGGACCGATTACCATAGAAGAGATCGAGAGGGCCTTAAAAGCATCTCCCCCTGGAAAGAGTCCAGGGCCAGATGGTTTTACCACCTATTTCTACCAAAAAATTTAAGGTGTCCCTGATCCCCAAGCTTTGTAAGATTTGGAATGAGATAGGGGGTCAGGAAGAGTTATGCGAGGGTGCACTGATGGCGTCAGTATCACTAATACCAAAGGATGGGAAAGATAGCTCGCTGTGTTCAAGTTATAGGCCGATAGCTTTGCTGAACGCAGATATTAAATTATACGCCAAGGTATTAGCCAGTAGATTAAGGGATAAGATGTTGTATTGGATTCATCCAGATCAGACTGGTTTTATACCAGGGAGAGAGAGGAGGGACAACGGTGTTAGGTCACTCCTGGTTATGGATGCAATGAAAGCGAAGGGAACCCCCGGTCTACTTCTGTCGATTGATGCAGAGAAAGCCTTCGACAGAGTAGACTGGGGGTTCATGTTGAGGATGTTGAGGGCAGTCGGTTTGGGGGGTACCATGTTGAACTGGATTAAAGCATTGTATAAATCTCCCTTGGCATTTATTAGGGTGAATGGTACACCGTCGGCGGAGTTCAAGATGGAAAACGGGACCAGGCAGGGCTGCCCTCTGTTCCTCCTTCTATTCGTTCTGACCCTGGAACCCTTACTAGCCTTGATTCGAAAGAACCTGGATATATGCGGATGCATAGTGGGGGGAGACGAACACAAGCTCTCGGCGTTCGCTGATGATGTATTGTTCTACCTTGTTAAACCGAGGATCTCGCTCCCCAATCTTCTGGCTACCTTGAGGAGATACAGGGAACTATCAAACTATAAGGTCAACCTTAGTAAGTCAGTAGTTCTAAACATCAATATTGGTGGACAAGAAGTAACCAAACTCAAGGAAATCTTCCAATTTCCATGGATTAAAAAAATCAGTTACCTGGGAGTTACATTAGCAAATTCCTTAAGGAAAATTTACCTCCTAAATTTCATTCCTCTTCTTGACGAGATCAAGCAGGAATCAAAAAAAGTATGCATCTTTCGATCTCTTGGATCGGCCGAGTAAACACTGTTAAAATGACCCTGGCCCCGAAGATCCTGTATAAAATGCAGTTACTCCCAATCCCGCTAGCACAGACTTTTTTCAGGGTATTGAACAATATTCTTACTAGATTTATATGGAAAAATAAGAAGCCATGGATTGCCTACAAGGTCCTGAGCAGGGATAAAGCACAGGGTGGTTTGGCACTTCCAGATTTTAAAAAATATCACAATATCACGATAGTATTGTCACGGGTGTTAGACTGGGGAAAGGAACCGATAGATAAAAGATAGGTAAACCTAGAAAAAAATTTGAGTAATGCAAAACTACACCAATTAATTTGGAATCCCCCACATATTAGGAAGATAGGCGCTAACGCACATAATATAACACGTTATACTTTAAAGATTTGGGATCAGTTACACAAACAAAATGCTTGGGAGTTTAATTCACCATTTATTTATTTAAAAGACAATGAGTTTTTTCCGCCAGGGTTGAGGGAAGTGGGAGGGAATTGGATAAAAATTAATGATACACAATTGATGGATATTATGAAAAATGGTAAAATTGTCACTTTTCAGGAGTTAAGCCTACTGAAGGACCTAATGAAAATAGAGATATGGCGATATAACCAGCTGGCGCACTTTATTAAAAGCCTCCCCGGTCCCATTAGAGACAAGAAGAACCTCAGGTCTTTGGAGAAATTGTTCCTGAAGAATAGGGTTATAAGGAAAACAAAAGAATTATACAAAATAGTGCAGGATGAGGGTGAAGCAGCGAAACCGTTATATTTCAATAAATGGGAATTCGAATTGGGATATGTACCTAGCGGAGTGACTTGGGAGGCCATTCTAAACGCAACACACAAATCAGCAGTGGACATGAGAATGATAGAATCAAATTTTAAATGTCTAGCCAGATGGTATATGACACCAGATAGAATAAATAAGATGCAACCGGAAACTTCCAGAAATTGTTGGAGGGGGTGCTCCGTCAGGGGAACAATGGCCCACCTCTGGTGGGAGTGCCCTACCATTAAAAGATTCTGGCAGGAGGTGCTAAAGATTATACAGGAGATAATGGGTGCTGAGATCAAGGAGGACCCTTGGGTGTGCTTGTTCCATGGGACTGAAGGCCATATGAGCAAGTACAATATATCACTAACTCCGGTACTTCTAAATTCGGCAAAAAGTTTAATACCAAAAAAATGGCAAGAGGCCGAGGGTCCAAGCATTAGAGATTGGTTAATAAGGGTTAATGAAACCTATATCTTGGAGGTGGGCGAGGTCGATGATACTAGGCCTGAGATAGAAGATGACCTGGTTGGAGACAAGTGGGCGAAGTGAATATCCTTTAAAAAAACTGGGAGATTCGCCGAGAAGCTCTTGTAATAAATGCATGTTTAGCGGAAGTATGACTGCAGGTTGGGGGTGGGGGAGATTTTTTTTTCTAGTAGCATACCGTAGGTCATCACTAGTCGAGTGATTTGTAACTGTTGTAAAGAATAATCAAAGATTTCTTAAAACAAATAAAATATAAAAAAGTTAAGGTGATGCTACCATGACGTGACGATAATGAGATGGGTCAAAAAATGAGCCATAAATGGTGATTTAAATCCTCTCAAAGTAAGCGCTGAAGTAGCAAAAAAAAAAAAAAAAAGCTGACTGGTTTCAGAGTCCGCAGTAGTTCTTGGTGGTCCTTGGAAATGGTGGTAAGCAGAGGGATGGTCTCGTGGGTGACTGCTCCAGATTTAATAGTGGAGCCATCGGCCAAGTGAACCGAGAGCTTCTGTGCCTTAGGCTGCAAGGGGATGTGATGTTCGGCAGCAAAGGTCAAGTCCACAAAACAGCTGCAGGCTCCGGAGTCAATTATGGAGTCAATTATAGTCTGAATAGTCCTTCCTGGCAGCTGTAAAGAGATGAGAAAAGTAAGGTGAGCGGGATTGTTAAGCGAGCTTGGAGTCAGCGAGGCAGAAGTAGTGGAGAGGGACTTACGAGGTTTCACTGGGCAGGACCTCACGTAATGTCTGGATCCCCCACAGTATAGGCACAGGTTCTGCTGGCGACGGCGTTGTCGGTCTTCGGTGGAAAGAGAGGGACGCAGCAGGCCGAGCTGCATAGGTTCTGGAGCGTCAGGAGCCGGAGTGGCCGGAGCAGGTGGGGCTGGATTGAATGAACTGGGTACCTGGGGTAACATCCATACCAGACGGGATGGAGCTGCCGCTCTCTCTAGTCTTCGTTCTCTCAGCCGGCGATCGATCTGAATGGATAGATCAATCAGGGTTTTGAGGGTAGAGGGTACCCCTACCCATGCTAGCTCGTCCTTGAGCAGTTCAGAGAGGCCCATGCGGAATTGGTAGCGTAGGGCGGTGTCGTTCCAATTCGTGTCAAATGCCCATCGTCTAAATTCTGAGACGTAATCTTCCACCGCCCTACGACCCTGTTAGAGTGCATGAAGGGCTGCTTCTGCTAAATCCGTCTGCTGGGGATCTTCATACAGCTGGGCCATGGCACTGAAGAATGTAGTTAAGTCCGATAAACATTCGGTCTTCTGTTCTAGGAGGCAGTGGGCCCAGGACTGTGGCTCGCCTTGCAGCAAGGAAATCACAAGGCCGACTTTTGTAGCTTCCAAAGAGAAGGTGCGGGGTTGAAGGGCGATGTAAAGTTCACATGTAATCCAGAACACTCTAAACTTGCTGTGTTCACCCAGGAACCAGTCTGGGGTTGGTACCCTGGGCTCAGGTGGAAGCATAACCACTGCAGGAGCAGGAGAGGATCCTTGGGAGGAAGCGGATGCTAATGACGATCCCTGAGGGGTGGCAGAGTCTGGCAGAGTCTGTAGGCGTCCTTCCAGCTGAGTGTAGCCCCGCTGTAAGTCCTTGACAGCTTGTGCCAGGCCGGCCAGGTGCTGGCAAAGTTCATCGATGGGAGAGGGTCCCTGCGCAGGCTCAGACATGGCTGTCCGTTACTGTCACGTACCTGACGCTAGAGCCTGATATGCAGGGAGCGGCCTCTCTTACTCCTCTGATTCTGGCCCCCTGATAGAGCAGACAGGAGGCGCAGAAGTGCAGAGTCGCACGAGTGCCTGACAGCTCATCTTCCTGGAACTGGGAACAGCAGCAGGGGGCACGGTGCTTGAGCAGGATTCTCCAGCTGGCGGAGGAGGCAGGTTAAGCAGACCGGGTCATACACTGGCGGGAACATCAGGAGCAGAAGCGGAGGCAGAAGCGTAGTCAGGACACAGGCCGGGTCGGTAACGGGCTGGCAGCATGGTAGTAGAAGGAGCAGGCAGGTGCGGAGGTCAGAACAAGCCGGGTCAGGTGCAGGCAGCAGGTAACGGAGTTAAGGCAAGCCGGGTCGGTAAACAGGTACAGGTATCAGAAGTAAGCAGGCAGGAACACACAGGAACGCTGTAGAACGGACAGCACTGGATGCAAGCACAGACCAAGTTTAAATAGCCTCTTGGTCATGTGCACACTGGTGCACCAAAGGTGTTCTGGCAGAGGCTGAGGTCACAGGTCGACTTCTCCGTCGGCCATCTTGAGTACTGGCTGGTCTTCCCTGACAGGAAGCCTGAGGGTTGGGCCTCCGCTGAAATGTGAAGGTGCAGACCTCCAGATCTTTGCAAATTTGTCGCAGGAGACATTAAAGAGAAGGAGTCTCCTCCGACCCCTCTTAGAACGGATGCGAAAACAGAATATACAATACAACTGGGGTTTGCCAGCACATCTTTGTGAAACGTGTCCACTGAGCACCTTTTTTTGGATTTATGTTTGTCCTGTTCACTTGATTTTATGGACTTTCAATACATTCTTTTGATTTTACTTCTGGATGTGCTGCCATTCTTGTTTGTTTTCATTGAATTTCCCTGAATTTGCCCAGGCAGGCACCTGAATCTCTTCAGCAGCTCATCAGATCCTCACAGTTGGCTTTGAGCGGTGTATTCCAAGCTCTCTCTCATCGGATTCCCACATGTCTGATTGGGCAGAAAGAGGGGTGCTCAGCAAGATTCAGACTCCCTGAAGAGCTTTAAGATTTCTGTAAAGGCTGTACTTCTTAAACCAATCAACTTTCCCTTTCGTTCAGAACATCAATTGGCTGCCCACCTTTTTACAGCTACTAAATTAACTATTGCCAGAGCTTGGGAACCTCTACCCTTAGCTCTACCCATTCACTGCATGAATGACATTATAATTAATGAAAAGTTGACAGCCATCTTGGTGGACTCTGATGTTAAGTTATTCCAGACTTGGCATCCTAGGATTGATTATGCCCATCCATCCAGATTTGACCACCTTCTTTAATTTATAAGATCCAATGTTTATTGAAATTACTCGGGACCTCTCTTTTTCTTATGCCTTTTTTCCTCTCCATTTCTCTGACTTTCCTTCTTTTCCCATCCTTTTTTAATGTCTAGTTTGATGGTAAAGGTATCAGTAGGCATGGGCGAACGGTTTGGCCCAGCATGAGTTTGGGCCAAACATTGTCTCTTTGCCCATTTGTCGAACACCTGAATTATTGTGATGTTCAACCAGCTGTTCAGCCCGCCGAATGACCACAATTAACTGAGCCACCGCACATATTTTAGTGCATTATGTGATGTTTAACATAGTATATTTCAGGGCGTTAGTGCACATTTAACACAGTATAGTTCAGTGCATTAGCGCACCTTTAGCACAGTATATTTCTGTGTGTTACTGCACGTTTAACGCGGATGTTCCTTCAGTTGTTTATTGTTGTAGAAAAAAAGCAGTTTACAGATATGGCCAAAAACTAAAGGCATTTCAAATGGCAACTTTCTGACTTTAAGAAACACTAATGCCGCGTACACACGGTCGGACTTTTCACCTGCAAAAGTCCGGCGGACAATCCGACCGTGTGTGGTCTCCATCGGACTTCCGACGGACCGTTTCGGGCGGAAATCCGACGTACTTTAGATTTGAAGCCTGATTCAAATCTTTACGTCGTACCTCCGCCGGACTCAGTTCCTGACGGAAAGCCCGTTCGTCTGTATGCTAGTCCGAAGGACCAGATACGACGGAGGAGCAGGTTACTGCATCTCGCGCTCGCTGCAATAGGAAAAACAAATTTTCCCATTGCGGCGAGCGCGGGGGCATCCCAGGCCCTTAGGTCTGGTATGGAACTTTAAGGGGAACCCCCTAAGCTGAAAAACCGGCGTGGGGGTCCCCCCAAAATCCATACCAGACCCCGATCCGAGCACGCAGCCCGGCCGGTCAGGAAAGGGGGTGGGGACGAACGAGCGCCCCCCCCCCTCCTGAACCGTACCAGGCCGCATGCCCTCAACATGGGGGGGTGCTTTGGGGGAGGGGGCGCCTTGCGGTGCCCCCCCACCACAAAGCACCTTGTCCCCATGTTGATGAGGACAAGGGCCTCTTCCCGACAACCCTGGCCGTTGGTTGTCGGGGTCTGCGGGCGGGGGGCTTATCGGAATCCGGGAGCCCCCTATAATAAGAGGGCCCCCAGATCCCGGCCCCCCCACCCTATGTGAATGAGTATGGGGTACATGGTACCCCTACCCATTCACCTAGGTAAAAAGTGTCAATAATAAAACACAACACAGGTTTTTAAAATAATTTATTAAACAGCTCCGGGGGGGGGGGTCTTCTTCCGTCTTCGGGGGTCCCTCCGGTTCATCTTCTCCCGGCGTCCGGTTGGTTCTTCTCCGCTCTCCGGCCTCTTCTCCCGGTGTCCCAGGTCTTCGGCCGGCCCCTCCGCTGTCTTCAGGTAGCTCTATTGCCAGCGGAGGTCCGGACTTCTGGGCTTCTTGGCTTCTTGGCTTCTTGTGTTCTCTTCTCTTCTCTTCCCCCAGATGTTGACACGACGCTCTCTCCGGCTGGACTGGTCTCTGAGGGCTGCGTTGTGACTTATATAGACGGAGACCCCGCCCCCATATGATGTCACAGTCCCTGGGCATGCTGGGACTGTGACGTTTTAGGGGGCGTGGTCGACAATGGGCTAAGGAAAGGCAGACATGGACTGTGGATGATTGAATGAAAGTCATATTCAGTGATGAATCTCGAATCTGCATTGGGCAAGGTGATGATGCTGGAACTTTTTGTTGCCGTTCCAATGAGATTTATGCAGACGACTGTCTTATGAAAACATGCAAATTTCCACAGTCAATTATGATATGGGGCTGCATGTCAGGTAAAGGCACTGGGGAGATGGCTGTCATTAAATCTTCAATAAATGCACAGGTTTACATTGAAATTTTGGACACTTTTCTTATCCCATCTATTGAAAGGATGTTTGGGGATGATTAAATCATTTATCAAGATGATAATGCATCTTGCCATAGAGCAAAAAACTATGAAAAAATTCCTTGAAAAAAGACACATAAGGTCAATGTCATGGCCTGCAAACAGTCCGGATCTCAATCCAATTGAAAATCTGTGGTGGAAGTTAAAGAAAATGGTCCATGACAAGGCTCCAACCTGCAATGATGATTTGGCAACAGCCTTCAGAGAATTCTGGAGCCAGATTGATGAAGAGTACTGCTTATCACTCATTAAGTCAATGCCTCAGAGACAGCAAGCAGTTATAAAAGCCAGAGGTGGTGCAACAAAGTACTAGTGATGTGTTGGAGTGTTATTTTGTTTGTTTGTTTTTCATGATTCCATAATTTTTTCCTCAGAATTGAGTGATTCCATAATTTATTTCCTGTGCTTGTTCTTTAAATCTAACTGTTACTGGCCACCACAATTATTTTTCTTGATTTCTTTTAGTGTTTCTTAAAGCCAGAAAGTTGCCATTTGAAATGCCTTTAGTTTTTGGCCATGTCTGTGATCTGCTTTTTTTCTACAACAATAAACAACTGAAGGAACATCCTCAGGGACTGGTGATTCCATAATTTTTGCCAGGGGTTGTAGTTTACCTGCTCCGTCGAATCTTCTTAGAACTTTCAACAGACACCATAAGCCAAAGTATGTGTGCACTTAGTTCTAGCTATTTTACTGCTCCTCCTCTTTGGTTACAATCAGCCAATAACATTCATCATCATCATTATTTTTATTTATCTTTTCTCCCCTACGTCAAATCTTTTCTCCCCTACATCGAATCTTTTCTCCCCTACGTCAAATCTTTTCTCTCTATGGCAAATCTTTTCTCTCTATGTAGAATAATCTTGGACTGAGGGAGCGTGGCTTAGCGATGGCCGAGTAAGGACGTGAACTGAAGGAGCTCCCGGCCCGACCCGCACTTCACCGGCCAAACAACCCACTTCTACTGCAGGCGAACACGGCATGACCACCCCTAAACACTACAGGACAAGAGCGACGGCGAGAGGGACAGGAACCCCGACCTTACAGCGCGGTATAGGACGCTACCTCAGAGACAGGCAGGAGCTATCCCCGGGCGCCATTGTGTCCGCGCCACGTGCACCTTCGCACTGAGAGGAACCCCACTGTGTCACTGATACTCTCCCTGGCCACTACTATGGACGCAGACCCACACATGGGGACCCCGGCCGCATTCCGGTCCGAGATGGCAGTCTCCTCACACAGCCAAACACGGATAGACGATGATCTCCGTGCCATGCTGCAGGCTCTACCTACAAGGGCAGATATCGAGGCCTTGATACAACGTGTAGAGGAGGCACATAGCGGGGACATACAGGAAATCAGATCGGAGATACACACGATCAATCACCGAGTGTCCACCGGGGAGAATCTGACCTCTACACTGGAGTCCCGGGTTTTATCTTTAGAGCAAGCTCATGAATCTCACAACATGGAGATTCAGGAGATGCAGCTCCATCTTGAAGAAATGGAGGACCGTAGCCACCGCAACAACCTGCGGCTACGGGGGATTCCAGAGGCAACGGGACCCGAGGACCTGGCGGAGACGGTAACAGCCATTTTTCACAGACTTTTGGAAAATCCCCCACCCTCTCTGGAAATTGACAGGGTCCACCGAACCTTGGGTCCAAAGTCTACAGACCCGGCAACGCCCCGGGACGTTCTCTGCCGCCTGCACCGGTATGCTCAAAAGGAAACCATCTTGCGCAGCACTTGGGATAGCGGAGACGTTGAATTCGATGGAGCACAAATACAGATCCTCCCGGATATGAGCCACACTCCAATGCCGAGCTATGCTGAAACCTCTATTGGAAGCACCTAGACAACATGGATGCATGTATAGATGGGGGTATCCCTTGGCGGTTATATTTCGCTCCAACCAGTCCTCATTCACGCTGCGTTCGCCGGCGGATCTCCCTGCCTGTTTTACCTTCCTGGGGTTTGACCCGATCCCAGTACCCAACTGGCTGCTGAAAATACCGAGACCGACGGGACGCTCAGGACCACTTACGTCCAGATCCAACCAGCCGGCCCGATCTCAGAGAAACCGGGGACGCTCTAGGGCCTCCAATAGCAGCGGAACACGTGAGTCTTGATTTTTGAGATTTACTAGTCAATGATGTGTGGGATGCAGGCATGGACATTGTAGCACTTTTTTCCTGTTAAACCCTGGGGATGCTTCCCTGCTTTTCAGTTCCCCTGGATTGTTCATCTACCACCCTCACTATCTACCACCAGGACCCAGACATGACGGAGGGTCCGCATACTTTGAATGGGTGGAGGCGGAATGGTTAAGGGTCGATTTACCCCTCTTCTGGCTCCAATACATGCACCGAAGTCAAAATCACTGGGTAAGGACAACAGCCTCCCAATCCATTGTCAGGATACCCTGAGTTATAGGGGGACCATGTGATTGTTACTATTTTCGGGCCATGTTACGGTTACGGTTGGCCTATGCAATTCCACATGGCCAGACAGTGGCGAGCATGGGAGGACTCATGCCCCCTTTCACACAAGGAGTCGTCTATGGATATGTGTAAAGGGCCACTTCATCTAGAACATAGTACTTGCACCTAACCCACCGGAGTATTGCTTCTACCCCAACATGAACTGCGAGTCAAGGCAGACACTCTCAATGACAGTATACTCACTGGGATCATGTCAGCACATGACGCACAACGGAGGGACACATACAGAGAAATTAACTCCTCCCACCTTGCAACTTGTTTACCAACACAAAGCCTGTCAGTGCACAAACCAGAAGACTGGTAAGGAAGCCATATCCCTAATGCCAATGGGAACTCTTGGCCCTGTGACTCCTCTCATATTACTCAATCCAGGGAGGTGTTCAATTGAAACGATTGAGACTCTGGCGGGAGGGGGGAACCTCTACACAGATAAGTTGATGCCTCATTGTCAAGAACATACATTTTTGGGTGACAATACGGTAACTACGGGGAGGGGGAAGGTTGGTTGGGCGTTGGTCGGGGTGGCCGTGACTCGGGGGCTGTTGGGGGTGGGGGACGCCGGGGTCATTTCCTTGGCGCCGGTCCCCCGCTCCGCCGTCGGCCCCTGACTCGTGGACTGTCCTCCATCATTTGTAGAGGAGTGGTACCAGTGGATTGTTGATTTGCTTCCGGGGGGGTGGGAGGGGGGGGTAACCCATCAGGGAGAGGTTTGAGTTTTCGTTTTAGCTACATGTCCAGCCTGCTTACTTACTATGCACATGATGCCGTTTGTGTTAAGATGTGCAAGAACTGTTATATAGGAATGTTGTTTTATGAGGTTCCTGCACCTACTTATTTCTCGCCACCTGTATAAACGCCAATATACCACCTTCCTGAACTTATATATAAATTGGGGTCGGGGGGGTGCGGACGGGGTCCGGGTGTCTCCCAGGTCCCTCGCTGATCACACTCCCACTTAGGTCCACGCTCAATACGCAGGTCCTCCTGTAGAGCGTATAGGCAAGATTTTGCTGCTTCATTAGAAACTTTAGACACTGTCAGAGGGATCTTTACCCTCATTCCTCTCTTTCCTCTGATTTCTCTTACTTTTCTTTCATTTTCCTACTGTCTTTCTGATTACACCTTCCCTCCCCTTGTCTCCCTATCCCCCACTCCCCAGGATCATGGACAAACTTCACATTGTGACCTTAAATGCTAAAGGACTTTCGTCCCCGAAAAAAGACGAATGCTACAAAATGATATGAAACGCATGAAGGCAGACATCGTTCTGCTGCAAGAGACCCACTTCCCGGGAAAATGCTTTTCCCATCCTGAAAAACAGATACTACCCAACGGTATACCATTCAACGTACTCAGAGGCCAAATCCAGAGGTGTTTCCATTCAGATATCGGCTCAAATCCCCTGGTCCCTGACTGCTATGAAGACAGACCCGGAGGGAAGATACCTCTTCCTCAAGGGCACGATAGGTGATGTGAAGCTGACTATAGCCAATTTATGCGCCCCAAATTGCCACCAAGACGTTTTCATCAGGAAACACCTGAAACTCCTTCAAAAATTCTCAGAGGGCCAACTCATTGTGGGTGGAGATCTAAATATCCCCCTTCTCCCTTCAGAAGATACCTCGACGGGATCCTCTTCCACACACAAAGGAACACGCAAAGCCATTCACTCGGCTCTGCATACTGTACAATAATAGATATCTGGCGTCTTTTCCACCCCGGCGATTGGGACTATACATTCTACTCCCGCCCGCACCAAACGTACTCACGTATAAATCATCTCTTGATACCCCATAGACAACTACAAGCAGTCAGGAGCACTACTATAGGCTCCATTACATGGTCAGACCACGCCCCAGTTATGATGCACTATGCTTTGACAGACTTCTACATGGGACAAAGAAGTCTTTGGAGACTGAACGAGAGCCTACTGCAGGACCCGGAGACGCTAGCAGCTGTCACCGGAGAAATAACACACTATTTCCAAGCCTATCACACCACGGACAGCGACACGGGTCTTGTATGGGGGGCCCACAAAGCAGTGATATGGGGCATCCTCATACAACATGGTTAACGACTTAAAAAACAGAGGACTGAACAAATGACCTTACTGATAAATAAGTTACAGACACTAGAAATTACGCATAAACAGACCCCGACCAGACAATTGGGAATTGATTTGGACACGGTCCGTACACAGATCACTGACTTACTTTATTATAAAGCTAAGGCGGCGATGCAAATTACCAGGAAAAAAGTGTACGAATCTGGCAACAAATGTGGCAGACTGCTGGCACAATCCTTACAGACTCAAAGGTCAGCATCTTATATACCTCACATTACCTCACACATAGGCCACAAAATGACCTTTCCCCAACAAATTACATATGAATTTAAATCTTTCTACGAGAAACTATATAACATTCCCTCGACATGTCCACCAACAGAGCGTATGAGGGACTACTTGACTGACTCCCTGTTGCCCACATTGTCCACTGAAACACGCGACCTGTTAGAGGAACCTATAACACTACCTGAACTGCAAACAGCAATAGGCAACACCAAACCGGGGAAAGCTCCAGGCCCAGATGGACTAACAGTTCAATACTATAAAACTCTTCTACCATCCCTGGGAGTCCACATGGTAGAGCTGTTTAACAGCCACACAGAGGGGGGCGGGTTCCACAGCTCTACCTTGCAGGCTCAGATATCGGTCATCCCAAAAGAAGGGAAAGATCCGACCCAGTGTGGAAGCTACCGGCCAATTTCCCTGCTCAATACAGATCTCAAACTGTTCACCAAAATAATAGCTTCCAGACTACAGCTGCACCTCCCTCACTTAATACATTTGGATCAGGTAGGTTTCGTGCCCACTAGAGAGGCAAGGGACAACACTATTAAGGTTCTGAACCTAATACATACAACCAACCACACAAAAACACCGAATGTCTTCGTCAGCACAGATGCTGAAAAAGCATTCGACTGTGTAAACTGGGCCTTTATGTTCGAAACGCTTCGACACGTGGGGGTTGGTAGAAACATGTTAAGATGGATAATGGCAGTTTACACAACACCAACCGCCAGAGTCAGGGCAAATGGGATGCTGTCGGACCTGTTACCAATCACCAATGGGATGAGACAGGGTTGTCCTCTCTCTCCCCTCCTCTTCGCTCTATCTCTTGAACCCTTTCTATGTCACGTAAGACTAAACCCCAACATCAAGAGGGTGGAGATCAATTAAACCCAATACAAGGTGTCCGCATATGCGGACGACCTCATGTTCTCATTTATGAACCCAACAATCTCCCTCCCGAATCTGCTTAAAGAGTTCGAACTATACGGTAACCTTTCTAATTTGAAGATAAACTTTGCTAAATCAGAAGCTATGGGGGTTAGAATACCACACTCACAGCTATTACACCTCCAATCCAGCTTTCATTTTAAATGGAACAACACGGCCCTAAAGTATTTAGGTACACGGATCCCCCACAATTTTTCACGGCTTTATGATGTAAATTTTCCACCATTGCTTAAAACGATACGGGAACTTCTAAACAACTGGGGCGCGGGCTTGCACTCCTGGGTGGGACGATGCAACATACTAAAAATGTCCATACTCCCAAAATTCCTCTATCTTATGCAAGCACTACCTGTAAACATGCCTGCACCTTTTTTCAAGAAGGTACAATCGACATTTACGGAATTTGTATGGGCTAAACAAAGACCGAGACTTGCACACAAAATACTGGTTCTTCCCAAACAGTCCGGTGGCCTAGCATTACCAGACGTACGTGCCTATTATCAGGCAGTTCATCTGGGAAGATTAATTGACTGGTGTCGGCACCAGGAGACCAAGCTCTGGACTAGTCTGGAACAAAACCAAAGCCAAGTTCCTCTTGGTGTCACTCGGCTATCCCGGTAGAGATTAGGAGACACCCATTAATAGGAAACACTATACAAATCTGCGCTCGATTTCTTACGCGGGCAACCCTGTCTTCGTTGAATTCTCCTTTATACCCAATATTAGGGAACCCATTGTTTACACCAGGGCTACAAGATGCGGTATTTGTGAATATAGTTAGGATGGACCTATATCAAGCCTCCCACTTTAGCATTGGAGGACGCTGGAAAACAACCGCAGAACTTACTGACCCTACAGTCATTTCCTCAAAACCATCCAACCCCCACGAGCGGACAGATACCCACCACATTTGAAGACATATGCTCAGCTCCGGGGATTCTACCACATACACTTTTTCTGACCTACAACATCCTAAGTACACCCCATCAGACTTTGTCCCACCAGGACTAACCAAATGGGAAAAAGAACTGAACTGTAGCTTTAGCTTGGCCAAGAAACAACAAATACTGAGACTCACACACAAATCCTCCATATGCGCCAAAACCCAAGAGACGAACTACAAAATTCTATCACATTGGTACAGAACCCCAGCACAGTTACACAGATTTTTCCTGGAGGCATCTGACCTCTGTTGGCAATGCCAAATGGAAAAAGGGACACTACTACATGTCTTTTGGTCATGCCCTAGACTGACAAACTTTTGGCTAACTGTTAGACAGACGATACAGAAATTTACAGATTACACTATTACTGATGACCCGACATTCTTCCTCCTGAATGCAGCAAGCATTCCCATGAAGACATATAAAAAGTCAGTGCTTCGTCATCTTCTAGACCAGTGTTTCTCAACTCCAGTCCTCAAGGCGCACCAACAGGTCATGTTTTCAGGATTTCCACTATTTTGCACAGGTGATTTGATCAGTTTCATTGCCTTAGTAATTACCACAGCCATTTCATCTGAGGGAAATCCTGAAAACATGACCTGTTGGTGCGCCTTGAGGACTGGAGTTGAGAAACACTGTTCTAGACGCAGCTAAAGCCTGCATTCCATTACATTGGAAGTCCAAAACTCCACCATCCATAGCCTTATGGATCAAAAAAGTAGAAGAAATTAAACATATGGAAGACCTCATCCATACTGCACAAAATAGACAGGATAAATTCTCCAAAACGTGGCAGTTGTGGAACATGTTCATATATTCTAATGAGGGTCAGGCTCTAAGAGAAACTACACTGGCTTAACTCAGTTTGCTGCATGCCGGACACAGGGAAATCAAAATTACTGTTGCACTACAACATATACTCAATTCGCTCCATGATCCTGGAGACCTTCCCCCCCTCCCCACCCTTTCCCTTCCTTTATTCTCCTCTCACTCTATTTCTTCTCCTGCTTACAGGACCTTTCTATAACTTTTTGAAAAAAGAAAAAAGGAGGGAGGGAACACATGAGACCGTATTAATCAATTTGCCACGGTTCCGTAAACACGTTTGTTTTATAGCAACAAGGCCTCATGATATTAACATACACACTCCCAGGTTAAGAGCTCCGTGATGTCATATGGTACCTGAGAGTGATCCTAGTTTATCTGTCAATAATAATGCCTGTTGTACCATATAGGTATGTTATGTAATAATCCGTGGTGAAGATATACTGTATGTTGTATTGCATTGGTCCATGTGGGCCCCCTCTGTCTGTTATAAATAAAAAATTAGAAAAAAAAAAAAAAAAGAATAATCTTGGACTAATAGAGTTAAGGCTAGGCACATTCGACCACAGGTTTGATGGACACAGATTGTTATTGTCATCATCATGTCAAATCTCCTATCTATATCGAACTGTTGTAGCAACGGAAACGAAAATAAAGCATTTGTTTATGTCGGATGTTTCGTTTTTCGGATTCTGCACTTTCGTTATCGCTTGTTAAAACGATAACGAAAATACCTAAAATTCAGAAGAAAATGCATTCGGACGAAAACCAATGCACATGTCTAATATTTATTATAGCAAAATGTAAAAAATAATGCGTTTTTTTCAAAATTGTAGCTCTTATTTTGTTTATAGCGCAAAAAATAAAAATCACAGAGGTGATTAAATACCACCAAAAGAAAGCTCTATTTGTGGGAAAAAAAGGACGTCAATTTTGTTTGGGAGGAACATCGCACGACCGTGCAATTGTCAGTTAAAGCGACGCAGTACCGAATCGCAAAAAGTGCTCTGGTCAGGAAAGGGGTAAATTCTTCTGGGGCTGAAGCGGTTAACAGTATATTTCAATGTGGTACTACGCGTTTAACACAGTATATTTCTGTCAGTCAATGCATGTTTAACCACTTCAGCCCCGGAAGGTTTTACCCCCTTCCTGACCAAAGCACTTTTTACCCTGCGGCCCCCCACCCCAAAACACCTTGTCCCCATGTTGATGAGGACAAGGGCCTCTTCCCAACAACCCTGGCCGTTGGTTGTCAGGGGCTGCGGGTGGGGGGCTTATCAGAATCCGGGAACCCCCTTTAATAAGGGGGCCCCCAGATCCTGGCCCCCCAGCCAATGTGAATGAGTATGGGGTACATGGTACCCCTACCCATTCACCTAGGGAAAAAAGTGTCAATAAAAAAACACACTAGACAGGTTTTTAAAGTAATTTATTAGACAGCTCCGGGGGTCTTCTTCCGACTTTGGGAGTCTTCTTCAGACTTCAGGGGTCTTCTTCCGGCCTCTTCTCCCAGCGTCCGGTTCTTCTGCCGGCTCCTCCGCTATCTTCTGCCGCTCTTTTGCTAGTGGTGGCCCAGGTGAATGGGTAGGGGTACCATATACCCAATACTCATTCACCTAGGGTGGGGGGCCAGGATCTGGGGCCCCCTTATTAAAGGGGGCTCCCGGATTCCGATAAGCCCCCCGCCCGCAGACCCCCGACAACCAACGGCCAGAGTTGTCAGGAAGAGGCCCTTGTCCTCATCAATATGGGGACAAGGTGCTTTGGGGTGGGGGTGTCGCATCCTCCCCCAAAGCACCCACCCCCCCATGTTGAGGGCATGTGGCCTGGTATGGCTCGGGGGGCACTCGCTCGTCCTCACCCCCTTTCCTGGCCAGCCGGGCTGTGTGCTCGGATAGGGGTCTGGTATGGATTTTCAGCGTAGGGGGTTCCCCTTAAAATCTATACCAGGCCTAGGGGCTTGGTATGCCCGGCGATGGGGCTTGCAAGGTGTCAATCTCGCTGATAAAAGAGGTGAGATTGACTTCCTTTCTAGTCCCGTCGTACCCGAGTCACGTTCAAAATGAACGGACTTGTCTGTGTGTGGGCAAGTCCATTCATTCGGAAAGTCCGCCGTAACTCCGTCGGAAGGAAGGCCGGCAGACCTAGTCTGCCGGAAAGTCCGGTCATGTGTAGGCATGTGCGTCCGTTCAGAAAGTCTGTCGGAAGTCCGTTGGAAGTCCGCCGGGAGTCTGTCGGGAAGACCGTCGGACCTAGTTTCTCAGAAAGTCCAGTCGTGTGTACGCTGCATTAGGGTGTACATTTTTGATTTCACTCCTCACTGCCTATCACAGTTTTGGAGGCCAAAGAATGCCCAGATGGCACAACCCCCCCCAAATGACCCCATTTTGGAAAGTAGACACCCCAAGCTATTTGCTGAGAGGTATGATGAGTATTTTGCAGACCTCACTTTTTGTCACAAAGTTTTGAAAATTGAAAAAAGAAAAAAAAATACATTTTTCTTTTCTTTCTTCATTTTCAAAAACAAATGAGACCTGCAAAATACTCACCATGCCTCTCAGCAAATAGTTTGGGGTGTCTACTTTCCAAAATGGGGTCATTGGGGGGGTTTGTGCCATCTTAGCATTTTATGGCCTTCAAAACTGTGATAGGTAGTGAGGAGTGAAATCAAAAATTTATGGTCATACATCACATGCATGGTGCAATTGCTGTTTACATTTGACGCCAGACTGACGTTTGCGTTCGCCTTTGCGCGAGAGCAGGGGGGACATGGGTGCTTTTTTTTTTTCTTTATTATTTTTTTTGCTTTTTTATATTATTTTTAAACTATTCCTTTTTTTTAATCATTTTTATTGTTATCTCAGGGAATGTAAATATCCCCTATCACAGCAATAGGTAGTGACAGGTACTCTTTTTTGAAAAAATTGGGGTCTATTAGACCCTAGATCTCTCCTCTGCTCTCAAAGCATTTGACCACACCACGATCGGTGTGATAAAATGCTTTCCCAATTTCCCAATGGCGCTGTTTACATCCGGCAAAATCTAAGTCATGAAATGCTCGTAGCTTCCAGTTTCTTATGCCATAGAGATGATTGGAGCCATTCTGGTCTCTGATCAGCTCTATGGTCAGCTGGCTTAATCACCGGCTGCATTCTCGGGTTCCCTGTTGGGACAGGAGAACCGGAGAAAACCATGGAAGATGGTGGGAGGGGGGACATTCCTTCCCACTGCTTGTAAAAGCAATATAGAGGCTAATTTGCCACTAGGATTGCGTTTACATGAAAAACAACCGCTGACTGAAAAGAATGATACCAAGATGATACCTAAACCTGCAGGCATCATTCTGGTATAACCACTCAAAGTTCAGCAATAGGGATGAGCCGAACACCCCCCGGTTCGGTTCGCACCAGAACCTGCGAACGGACCGAAAGTTCGCACGAACGTTAGAACCCCATTGACGTCTATGGGACTCGAACGTTCGAAATCAAAAGTGCTCATTTTAAAGGCTAATTTGCATGGTATTGTCCTAAAAAGGGTTTGGGGACCCGGGTCCTACCCCAGGGGACATGTATCAATGCAAAAAAAACTTTTAAAAACGGAAATTTTTTCGGGAGCAGTGATTTTAATGATGCTTAAAGTAAATAAAAAAAAAGTGAAATATTCCTTTAAATATCGTACCTGGGGGGTGTCTATAGTATGCCTGTAAGGTGACGCGTGTTTCCCGTGTTTAGAACAGTCCCTGCACCAAATGTCATTTTTAAAGGAAAAAATCTCATTTAAAACTGCTTGCGGGTTTAATGTAATGTCGGGTCCTGGCAATATGGATGAAAATCAGTGAGACAAACGGCATGGGTACCCCCCAGTCCATTACCAGGCCCTTTGGGTCTTGTATGGATATTAAGGGGAACCCCGCACCCAAATTAAAATAAGGAAAGGTGTGGGGCCACCAGGCCCTATATACTCTGAACAGTAGTATACAGGTGGTGCAAACAAGACAGGGACTGTAGGTTTGTTGTTAAGTAGAATCTCTTTGTAATTTTGAACGGGTATATTTTTAACGTGTTTAGCTCCAGCCAAAAAATCTTTTTTAAGCTTTTTGGAAAACATAGGGAAGGGTTATCACCCCTGTGACATTTGTTTTGCTGTCGTTCCTCCTCTTCAGAAGATTTCACCTCACTTTTTGTCCCAATGAAAAATGTTTTTTGAAAATTTGGTTTTTTTTGTGGAACAAGGATTGGAAAGCATCAGTGGAAAGGAGAAATGTTTTTCCCAAATTAACTCTTACAGGAGAGAATTTCCCTTCCTAGGGGTAGATTTCATCTCACTTCCTGTTGTCTCCTTCCGTTTGCAAGTAGGAGTCGTTTGTAAGTTAGATGTTTGAATGTAGGGTCCTGCCCTATATACTCAGCAGAAATTTGGGCCTTAGGTGTTGCTGTGGCCACAACACTGTAAGCCCTCACAGGGTCCTGCTGTGAAATATTAGATCAAGAATTGTAATTACATGCCCCTGTTGAACAGGAGCTGAAAAATGAGGCCTTAGGCACTGGTGCTGGTGCCACAACACTGCAACCCCTCACAGACACTCTAGTTGGAACGCAGGAACGAGTCCTGCTGCAAAGTATTGCATCAAAAATTGTAATTACACGCCCCTGTTAAACAGGGGCAGAAAAAATGGGCCTTAGGCACTGGTGCTGGTGCCACAACACTGCAACCCCTCACAGACACTCTAGTTGGAATGCAGGAACAAGCCCTGCTGCAAAGTATTACATCAAAAATTGTAATTACACGCCCCTGTTAAACAGGGGCTGAAAAATTGTGATGATTGAGGAGGAAGAGGATAATTACTTAGGGATAGTCACTCAGCATCAGCATAGGCAGTCTTTGAAGGGATCTGAGATTTCAAAAAAAATGATTCGGTTACATCAGCATCAGGTGCTTGGTAGCTGGTGGTGATCCAAGACTGATTCATTTTTATGAAGGTCAGTCGATCGACCGAGTCGGTGGACAGACGCACCCTGTGATCGGTTACCACACCTCCAGCAGCACTGAATGTGCGTTCCGAAAGAACAGTAGCTCAATTGCATACTGTGCAAGCTCTGGCCAGTGATCCATCCTCAAGACCCAGTAACCCAGAGGATTTTCGGTGGGAAAGGTGTCCAAGTCTGATCTTGCCCCTAGGTATTCCTGCACCATGTAAAACAGACGCTGGCGATGGTTGCTGGAACCGATCATACCTTGGGGCTGCGGACAAAAAAATTGTCTGAACGCATCGGTCAGACGGCCACCTTCTCCACCGCTCCTTCTTTGACTGACCGAAGCCTCAGCAACACGTTGTCCAGAAACAGGAGTTTGTAACCTCCCAGTCTCTGGGAACGCGTTGCACAGACCTTTCTGCAAGGCCTCCCGAAGATGTTTCATCCTCTGCTCCCTCTGCGATGGCAAGATAAGGTCCGCAACTGTAACGTGGATCAAGGAGGGTTGCCAGCCAGTATTGGTTTTTCTCCTTGATACCACGAATACGAGGATCCTTACGCAGGCTTTGCAGGATCAGGGAGGCCATGCAGCGTAGGTTTGCTGAGGCATTCGGTCCAGAGTCCTCTGGGTCACTAAGGACAACATGGTCCGCAGCCACCTCCTCCCAGCCACGTACAAGTCCATGTGTTTCTTGGGACTGATCCCTTAAAGACTGCTGCTGATGCTGAGTGCCAGGCTCCACCTCCATACTGACACAATCTTCCTCCTCCTCCTCCTCCTCCTCCTCCTCCTCCTCCTCCTCTTCCTGTGTGATCGGCGGGCACGCAGGAACACTGTCTGGATAAAGGGGGCCTTGAGAGCTAAGGAAGTCCTCCTCTTCCTGCCTCTGTTCTGCCTCAAGTGCCCTGTCCATTATTCCACGCAGCGTGTGCTCCAACAGGTGGACAAGGGGGACAGTGTCACTGATGCATGCACTGTCACTGCTCACCATCCTCGTGGCCTCCTCAAATGGTGACAGGACAGTGCATGCATCCCTGATCATGGCCCACTGGCGTGGGGAAAAAAAACCAAGCTCCCCTGACCCTGTCCTGGTGCCATAGTCGCACAGGTACTCATTGATGGCCCTCTGCTGCATGTGCAGCCGCTGCAGCATGGCCAACGTTGAGTTCCACCTGGTGGGCATGTCACAGATTAGGCGGTTCTTGGGCAGGTTAAACTCCTTTTGGAGGTCCGTCAGCCGAGCACTGGCATTATATGACCGGCGGAAATGCACACAGACTTTCCTGGCCTGCCTCAGGACATCCTGTAAGCCCGGGTACCTGCCCAAGAACCGCTGCACCACCAAGTTAAGGACGTGAGCCAAACAGGGCACATGGGTCATTTGTCCCTGTCGGAGGGCAGAGAGGAGGTTGGTGCCATTGTCGCAAACCACCATTCCTGCCTTAAGTTGGCGTGGCGTCAACCACCTCTGAACCTGCCCCTGCAGAGCTGACCGAACCTCTTCCCCAGTGTGGCTCCTGTCCCCCAAGCACACCAGCTCAAGCACCGCATGGCATCTTTTGGCCTGCGTACTTGCGTAGCCCCTTGAATGACTACGGAGCACCGCTGGTTCCGAGGAAGAGGCCATGGAGGAAGAAGAAGAGGAGGGGGTGGAGGAGAGAGGTGTGTCACAATCATTAGCATTTTGGAGGCGTGGTGGCGGAACAACCTCCAACACTACTGCACCTTGTCCTGCATCCTTCCCAGCTGCCAGCAGAGTCACCCAATGCGCAGTGAAACTTAGGTAACGTCCCTGTCCATGCCTGCTGGACCATGAGTCAGCGGTAATATGCACCTTACCACTGACTGCCCTGTCCAGCGAGGCATGGACATTGCTTTCCACATGCCGGTAGAGAGCCGGAATCGCCTTCCATGAGAAAAAGTGGCGTTTGGGTACCTGCCACTGAGGACTCAGTCTACCAACTGAAAAGGCAGCAGTTGAAGTGCTAGCAATTTTGCCAAGCTAGCATTCAACCGCTGGGCATGTGGATGGCTGGGAGCAAACTTCTTTCGGCAGTGCAGCAGCTGGGGCAGGGAAATTTGCCTGGTACAATCTGACGTCGGTGTACCAAAAGCAGATTGCCCACAAGTACTTGGCTGTGACACACCTAATTCTACACCTTCATTCCTCTCAGTGCAGGTCTCAGAGAGGACTGAAGGTCTAGTGGGGTTGGAGATCTCAGCTGATGAGGAGCAAGGAGAGGTCCTCTTTGTTCTTTGGCGTGGGTCTTTTAGATACGCTTGCCAACGAACTGCATGGCAGGTCAACATATGTCTGGTCAAGCATGTGGTACCCAAGCGGGAGATGTTTTGGCCACGTGAGATACGCTTGAGACATATGTTGCAAATAGCAGCGGTGCGATCTGATGCACTCGTCTCAAAAAAGGCCCACACCAAAGAACTTTTTGAATAACGTGCAGAGACTGCAGCGCCCTGCACATGTGGAGCTTTGGGGTGTGATGCAGTCAATGTGCTGCCCTTAGGCTGGCCCCTGGAGGGCATCCTGCCTCGTTGGTGATGTGCCGCCTCCTCCTCCTCCTCTCTCCTATCAGGCACCCATGTTGAGTCAGTGACCTCATCATCCCCTCCCTCCTCATCACTGGAGCAAACCTGGCAGTATGCTGCAGCAGGGGGAGCATGACTGCCAGATTGCTGTCCTTCTTGGGCACCCCCTCTGTCCGTGCTCATGTTACTGCCTTCATCGAGCTCAGTATCATCATCAGAGCCTTCCAAACGCTGGGCATCCTCCTGGAGCATGTACCCAACACTGTGGTCAAACAGTTTGAGGGACTCCTCAGGAGGACATGGTGGGGCTAGGGAAGGAGTCACTGATGACATTGAGCCGAGGGAAGAGGCCGCTGCTTTGCCAGACAAAGTACCCTGGGCATGGGTGAGAGAGGATGAGGAGGATGAGGACGGCTTGGTCATCCACTCGACCAAGTCTTCCGCATGTTGCGGCTCAACATGGCCAGCTGCCGAAAAAAAGGCCAAGCATGTCCCATGGCCACGTGCTGATGAGGATGCACCGTCTCCACGACCAGCACTAGACACAGAGCCTGCTTGCCCTCTCTTATTAGCTTGTGACTGTCTGCCTCTCCTTCTTGGCCTTCCAGACATACTAATGGCCTGTAGCTGCACTAAGCTGGGATATATATATATATATATATATATATATATATATATATATATATATATATATAATGTACTATATGTACTCTATATATATATATATATATATATATATATATATATATATATATATATATATATATATATATATATATATATATATATAAATATGTATATATATATATATATATGTATGGATCTAGCTGAACACTGTGAGCAGGATGCACCCCACTAACTTGTAGGTTTAGCAGAACACTGTGAGCAGGACGCACTGCACTAACTGTAAATAGTCTAGCTGCCTGACTTTGGTACTAATAGGATCAAAAGAACACCAGTAATTTTCTTCAGGTAGCTGTAAATACTGTAACAAGACAAGCCTGCCTGTCAGTAAGAAGATAACAGGAACGGATCTAGCTGAACACTGTGAGCAGGATGCACTGCACTAAATGTAAATAGTCTAGCTGCCTGACTGTGGTACTAATAGGATCAAAAGAACACCAGTAATTTTCTTCAGGTAGCTTTATATACTGTAACAAGACAAGCCTGCCTGTCAGTAGGAAGATAACAGGAACGGATCTAGCTGAACACTGTGAGCAGGACGCACTGCACTAAATGTAAATAGTCTAGCTGCCTGACTGTGGTACTAATATGATCAAAAGAACACCAGTAATTTTCTTCAAAATACTGTAACAAGACAAGCCTGCCTGTCAGTAAGAAGATAACAGGAACGGATCTAGCTGAACACTGTGAGCAGAACGCACTGCACTAACTGTAAATAGTCTAGCTGCCTGACTGTGGTACTAATAGGATCAAAAGAACACCAGCAATTTTCTTCAGGTAGCTGTATTTATTGTAACAAGACAAGCCTGCCTGTCAGTAAGAAGATAACAGAAACGGATCTAGCTGAACACTGTGAGCAGGACGCACCCCACTAGCTTGTAGGTTTAGCTGAACACTGTGAGGTGGACGCACCCCACTAACTTGTAGGTTTAGCTGAACACTGTGAGCAGGACGCACCCCACTAACTTGTAGGTTTAGCTGAACACTGTGAGCAGGACACACCCCACTAACTTGTAGGTTTAGCAGAACTCTGTGAGCAGGATGCACTGCACTAACTGTAAATAGTCTAGCTGCCTGACTGTAGTACTAATAGGATCAAAAGAACACCAGCAATTTTCTTCAGGTAGCTTTATATACTGTAACAAGACAAGCCTGCCTGTCAGTAAGAAGATAACAGGAACGGATCTAGCTGAACACTGTGAGCAGGACGCACTGCACTAACTGTAAATAGTCTAGCTGCCTGACTTTGGTACTAATAGGATCAAAAGAACACCAGTAATTTTCTTCAGGTAGCTGTAAATACTGTAATAAGACAAGCCTGCCTGTCAAATGAAAAGAAGAAAAAGAGCGCACCAGCCTAGTGCATTATCCTTGACAGATTTATTAATTAAAAACAAGATAAAAACTACTCACAAAGGTCGAAGAAAAAATCGCATAGTATATGGCACAGAGGCAATTATTCCAGTGGTAGCAGTTTTCCAGGTCCCAGGAAGGAGGCATACGGACTACTGCTGGCTAACGCGTTTCGAAGGTTAACCTTCTTCATCAGAGCCTTAGTAGTGTTGGTCTCATGCTGGCTTTTTATACTCATGTCAAACTAAACCAGAATGGTCGGGTTGGTTCTAGGGCTCCTCCCTTAATTGATGGGCGGTCCTCTAGGGAGGGTGGGTCTTGGCTTGGTTGTCATTATTAAAGGGCCATAGTATATTAATTTATTTATTTATTTAATTGATTTTTATTTTTATTATTATTATTATTATTGTTGATGAATTTTGTTGTGCATAATAGAATTTGGGTTATAGTTATAATTTCTAGTCCTTAATTCTAGCTCTAATATTAATTTAAAATTAAAATTGAAATTGAACTTTAATTTTTAAGTTTTTACGTTTTTGATTTCTTGACTTCTCAAATATTTTTATATATATGCATGTGTATGATCTGAAGTACAAACATCCCACAACAGGTAGGCTGAAAGGGTCGTGCCAATGGTTATCTATAGACAAGCCAAGGCATCCCAGAGGATCTGCTCGTCTCCCCTCTCATCAATACATTACAAATAACAGAGAACGCTGGAGTTTAGAATCAGGGATGTACCTTATGGTGTATGGATCAGATGGCATCTCCTCTGCTCGAGTACGTTGTCTCTGTGGGGGCTGTGACTGTGTGGGCTTCCATTGCTGACAGGTCCTGGCCAGTAGCACGTTCCTGTGCCCTGTAGGACCTGGTGGAACGCACGCCGCTACTTTACTTCCGGGTTGCGGTCCACAGGGCGGAAGTGCGGTCGTGATGTCATATCCCGTGCACCCTTCGGCGCACGAGATTGACTCAATATGGTAAACAGTGGCCTCCATTTTGCCGTAGGCATAGATAGAGGCCAAAGTCAGACAGAAACCGTCTGACTTTAGGCTAGAAGGGGATAGACTGATAAAAATGGATATATGTATATAATACATGAAAAAAATAATAATAATAAGGGAATTACAAGGGACCAGGGGAGGAGAGGATAAACTAGATGGCCCAATGCTTGACATGGTAGTCTAAAAAGGGACTAGGTGAAAAAAGGGGGGCTGTTATAAAATCAGGTCTAGAACAGTAGCTAGAAGGTGGCAGTATTCAGAACATATGTATTTAGAAGCCAGCAGGAGATACACTAGAATTGATAATAAAAAGTAGTAATATAAAATACATATAATATACATTGTATAAAAAAAAAAAAATATATATATATATATATATATAGAAAAGAAAACCCTATACACATCCATCTTATATACATATATGTGCATACAGTAATTTTTTAAAAAACAATATTGTTAAAATTAAATCCGTATAAAAGTACAAAGATCTGTGTACTTTGCCAGTATGATATAAAAAGGGGGGTTTTTGTTGTAACCTCATATATAAATGACATATAGTGGTTTTGTACATTATTTCGGTTAACCCAGAGGTTACTTAGTAGACATCAGCGAAAGGGATAATACAAAAAATATTATTATATAGAAATGAAAATAAAAATAAAAATAACAATGAAAACAAAAGTACTAATGGAGATTGTATTTAGGATGTATTAAATATGATATTGAATATTAATGAAAAATAGATTACGTATACTTAGAAGCACCGGACTACCCCTGATATCCAACAGGCCTGCTTCTCTACCCAATATACGAGTAAAACGTTCGAAATCCAGAGTGTTATCAGAAAGAATTGGAATATTCTGAAGCACGACCCCGTTTTGGGTAAGACACTCCCTGATCACCCTAATATAGTTTTTTGGAAACCCCGAGACTTTAGGAGCCTGATAGCCCCAAGTAGGGTAAAACATTGTACCAGCAAACCAACTAATAGCTGGACAACAATTTTTGACCAAAAAGGATGCTACAAATGCGGTATTAAGAACTGTGGCACATGCATGTACATGTGGCATAGGAAAAAAACTGTAGTAGGGAGAGACGGGAGAATTCACCAAATTAAGCAATTCATAAACTGTGGAACAGAGTATGTGATCTACGGTATAGTATGTCCATGCGGGCATCTATACATAGGCCGTACACAACGCCCAATGCGAGTTAGAATTGGTGAGCATAAATGTGGTATCATAAATTTAAGAGACAAATACCCAGTCCCTCGACACTTTGTAGAGGCCCATCAAGGGGACCCCGCAGGCATGAAAGTATTTGGGATTGAGTCTATTGGAAGGGAGCTGGATACAGGAAGGAGACACCAGAGGCTTTGCAAAAGAGAAGCCTTCTGGATCTTTACCCTTGGTAGTCTCGCTCCAGGAGGCCTAAATGAGGACCCAGAAGTACATAAAATAGTATAATGCTGGCACTAAGCCACTGTGGAGGGCTAATCTTTTAATTAATTAATCAATTAATTTTGTAATTTTTTATAGTTATATATATTCTATTCTATGTGTATTCAATTGATTAAATCTATTATTGCTGTGACAGTCATATATTACCTGGCCCTATATATCACTCTTTTCGTAGAGGTTTTAAGGTATCATTATTACATTTTTATTGTCTAAGGCATATTCTATTAGATCTTGCATTCCAAATACAAGTGACAATGGAGATAAAAATAAAAATAAAAATAAAAGTAAAAATATACATTTAACCTATGACTAGATCACAGCATATATAGGTCCTCCATGTGGTATTATATTTGTGTACACCCATATGTACATACACGTGTAATCATAAGCTGTATGTGTATGTGGTCTGCAGGCAGTGACTCTATCTAATATATATAATATTCATATTCATTTTTATCGACTGACTCTTTATCCTTCTAAGTATACGTAATCTATTTTTCATTAATATTCAATATCATATTTAATACATCCTAAATACAATCTCCATTAGTACTTTTGTTTTCATTGTTATTTTTATTTTTATTTTCATTTCTATATAATAATATTTTTTGTATTATCCCTTTCGCTGATGTCTACTAAGTAACCTCTGGGTTACCCGAAATAATGTACAAAACCACTATATGTCATTTATATATGAGGTTACAACAAAAACCCCCCTTTTTATATCATACTGGCAAAGTACACAGATCTTTGTACTTTTATACGGATTTAATTTTAACAATATTGTTTTTTAAAAAATTACTGTATGCACATATATGTATATGAGATGGATGTGTATAGGGTTTTCTTTTCTATATATATACATATATATTTTTATACAATGTATATTATATGTATTTTATATTACTACTTTTTATTATCAATTCTAGTGTATCTCCTGCTGGCTTCTAAATACATATGTTCTGAATACTGCCACCTTCTAGCTACTGTTCTAGACCTGATTTTATAACAGCCCCCCTTTTTTCACCTAGTCCCTTTTTAGACTACCATGTCAAGCATTGGGCCATCTAGTTTATTCTCTCCTCCCCTGGTCCCTTTCAATTCCCTTATTATTATTATTTTTTTCATGTATTATATACATATATCCATTTTTATCAGTCTATCCCCTTCTAGCCTAAAGTCAGACGGTTTCTGTCTGACTTTGGCCTCTATCTATGCCTACGGCAAAATGGAGGCCACTGTTTACCATATTGAGTCGATCTCGTGCGCCGAAGGGCGCACGGGATATGACATCACGACCGCACTTCCGCCCTGTAGACCGCAACCCGGAAGTAAAGTAGCGGCGTGCGTTCCACCAGGTCCTACAGGGCAGAGGAACGTGCTACTTGCCAGGACCTGTCAGCAATGGAAGCCCACACAGTCGCAGCCCCCACAGAGACAACGTACTCGAGCAGAGGAGATGCCATCTGATCCATACACCATAAGGTACATCCCTGATTCTAAACTCCAGCGTTCTCTGTTATTTGTAATGTATTGATGAGAGGGGAGACGAGCAGATCCTCTGGGATGCCTTGGCTTGTCTATAGATAACCATTGGCACGACCCTTTCAGCCTACCTGTTGTGGGATGTTTGTACTTCAGATCATACACATGCATATATATAAAAATATTTGAGAAGTCAAGAAATCAAAAACTTAAAAACTTAAAAATTAAAGTTCAATTTCAATTTTAATTTTAAATTAATATTAGAGCTAGAATTAAGGACTAGAAATTATAACTATAACCCAAATTCTATTATACACAACAAAATTCATCAACAATAATAATAATAATAAAAAAAAAAAAAATCAATTAAATAAATAAATAAATTAATATACTATGGCCCTTTAATAATGACAACCAAGCCAAGACCCACCCTCCCTAGAGGACCGCCCATCAATTAAGGGAGGAGCCCTAGAACCAACTCGACCAGTCTGGTTTAGTTTGACATGAGTATAAAAAGCCAGCATGAGACCAACACTACTAAGGCTCTGATGAAGAAGGTTAACCTTCGAAACGCGTTAGCCAGCAGTAGTCCGTATGCCTCCTTCCTGGGACCTGGAAAACTGCTACCACTGGAATAATTGCCTCTGTGCCATATACTATGCGATTTTTTCTTTGACCTTTGTGAGTAGTTTTTATCTTGTTTTTAACTAATAAATCTGTCAAGGATAATGCACTAAGCTGGTGCGCTCTTTTTCTTCTTTTCATTTAACACTAGGACAATCCCATCCTTGAGAGCAGCAAGGCCAAAATCCATAGTCCTTCTTGAACCCTTGGGACTTTTTAGCCAATACACCTGTGCGCAAGAGTATTTTTTGCTTCTTCTTAAGCCTGCCTGTCAGTAAGAAGATAACAGGAACGGATCTAGCTGAACACTGTGAGCAGGACGCACTGCACTAACTGTAAATAGTCTAGCTGCCTGACTGTGGTACTAATAGGATCAAAAGAACACCAGCAATTTTCTTCAGGTAGCTGTATTTATTGTAACAAGACAAGCCTGCCTGTCAGTAAGAAGATAACAGAAACGGATCTAGCTGAACACTGTGAGCAGGACGCACCCCACTAGCTTGTAGGTTTAGCTGAACACTGTGAGGTGGATGCACCCCACTAACTTGTAGGTTTAGCTGAACACTGTGAGCAGGACGCACCCCACTAACTTGTAGGTTTAGCTGAACACTGTGAGCAGGACGCACCCCACTAACTTGTAGGTTTAGCAGAACACTGTGAGCAGGATGCACTGCACTAACTGTAAATAGTCTAGCTGCCTGACTGTGGTACTAATAGGATCAAAAGAACACCAGCAATTTTCTTCAGGTAGCTTTATATACTGTAACAAGACAAGCCTGCCTGTCAGTAAGAAGATAACAGGAACGGATCTAGCTGAACACTGTGAGCAGGACGCACTGCACTAACTGTAAATAGTCTAGCTGCCTGACTTTGGTACTAATAGGATCAAAAGAACACCAGTAATTTTCTTCAGGTAACTTTATATACTGTAACAAGACAAGCCTGCCTGTCAGTAGAAAGATAACAGGAACGGATCTAGCTGAACACTGTGAGCAGGACGCACTGCACTAAATGTAAATAGTCTAGCTGCCTGACTGTGGTACTAATAGGATCAAAAGAACACCAGTAATTTTCTTCAAAATACTGTAACAAGACAAGCCTGCCTGTCAGTAGGAAGATAACAGGAACGGATCTAGCTGAACACTGTGAGCAGGACGCACTGCACTAAATGTAAATAGTCTAGAAGATAACAGGAACGGATCTAGCTAAACTGAATACAGTGTATATATATATATATATGCAACACCTGGGATGCATATATATACACAATACACTTTAAGTGCAGCTAACTGACTGACTGTCAGTTAGCATATATAAGTTTTAACATCCGAAGATAAACCAACAGAAGATTTAATAGATGGAAAGTTGAAAAAATGACTGAAGGTCCACTTTAGGCAGCCGTCCACTGCATCCTTAACAACCAATGACTCATCCGCTGTCAGCAGGCTTTCCCACTGACAGCTGAAATGTAAACAAAACAATAGAACATTTTTTAAAAAATGTGGGGTCCCTCCCCTTTGGGTCTGGCATGGATTTTAAGGGGAACCCCAAACCATTTATTAAAAAAAAAATGGATTTTTAAAACAGCTTACCTGTAAAATCCTTTTCTTGGAGTACATCACAGGACACAGAGCACCATAGTAATGACTATCTGGATTTATATGCTACCTTTAGGTGATTGGACACTGGCAACCAATAGTAAGAAGGTTCCTCCCATATAACCCCTCCCATACAGGAAGTACCTTAGTTTTTTAGCAAGCAATGAAAATCCCAGAAAAAGAGGGGAGGGACCTTTGTGTCCCGTGATGTACTCCAAGAAAAGGATTTTAACGGTAAGCTGTTTTAAAAATCCATTTTTCTTTATCGTACATCATGGGACACAGAGCACCATAGTAATGACTATCTGGGATGTCCTAAAGCAATGCCTTTGAGGGGAGGGAACATACCTAAATCCCCTTTATTTTAGGCTCCAAATTATAAAGCTGCTTGCAGCACGCTCTGGCCAAAAACAGTCTCCTTTTGAGATCTAACATCCAGTCGGTAAAACCTGGTGAATGTATGAACCGTAGACCAAGCGGCCGCTTTGCAAACCTGAGCCATCAACACTTGTTGGCGCACTGCCCATGACATACTAATTCCTCTGGTAGAGTGAGCCTTGAGATATCGAGGTGGAACCTTGTGTTTCAACTCATAGGCCTGGATAATGACCTGACGAATCCACCTAGAGATTGTAGAACTAGCTGCTGCCTGTCCTTTCTTAGGACCCTTAGGCAGAACAAAAAAGGAGTCAGACTACCGAAAAGGGGCTGACATATCCAAGTAATCCTTAATAGCTCTCACCACATCCAGTGAATGGAGCAATCTTTCCTCCTTAGATTTAGGGTTAGGAAAGAAGGTAGGTAAAACGATATCCTGATTTAAGTGAAAACTGGAAACCACTTTGGGTAAAAACTCCGGATGGGGCCGCATTACCACCTTGTCCTGATGAACAAACAGAAAGGGTTTTTCACAAGAAAGGGCGGCCAACTCCGAGACCCTTCTTGCTGAGGTTATAGCCACCAAAAAAAACAACTTCCTAGTCAATAGGATCAAAGAAATATGCTTAATAGGCTCAAAGGGTTGACTCTGTAGAGCTGAAAGCACTAAGTTTAAGTCCCATGGGCACAAGGGTGGTCTAATTGGTGGCCCAGAAATGTAGTACTCCCTTGATAAAGGTTTGTACCAACAAATGAGACGCAATTGGCCTCTGGAAAGAAAACGATAAGGTCGAAATCTGTCCTTTAATGGTTCCTAAGGACTAGGGATGAGCTTCGAGTTCGAGTCGAACTCAAGTTCGACTCGAACATTGGCTGTTCGCAAGTTCGCCGAACAGCGAACAATTTGGGGTGTTCGCGGCAAATTCGAATGCCGCAGAACACCCTTTAAAAGTCTATAGGAGAAATAAAAAGTGCTAATTTTAAAGGCTTATATGCAAGTTATTGTCATAAAAAGTGTTTGGGGACCCGGGCCCTGCCCCAGGGGACATGGATCAATGCAAAAAAAAGTTTTAAAAACGGCCGTTTTTTCAGGAGCAGTGATTTTAATAATGCTTAAAGTCAAACAATAAAAGTGTAATATCCCTTTAAATTTCGTAGTTGGTGGGTGTCTATAGTATGCCTGTAAAGGGGCGCATGTTTCCCGTGTTTAGAACAGTCTGACAGCAAAACGACATTTCGGAGGAAAAAACCCATTTAAAACTACTCGTGGCTATTGCATTGCCGACAATACAAATAGAAGTTCATAGATAAAAACGGCATGGGAATCCCCCACATTGGAACCCCGAACCAAAATTTTAAAAAAAAATGACGTGGGAGTCCCCCTAAATTCCATATCAGGCCCTTCAGGTCTGGTATGGATATTAAGGGGAACCCTGGCCAAAATTTTTAAAAAAACGACGTGGGGTTCCCCCTAAATTCCATACCAGACCCTTCAGGTCTGGTATGGATTTTAAGGGGAACCCTGCGCCAAAAAAAAAAAAACGGCGTGGGGTCCCCCCAAAAATCCATACCAGACCCTTATCCGAGCACGCAACCTGGCAGGCCGCTGGAAAAGGGGGGGACGAGAGTGCGGCCCCCCCCTCCTGAACCGTACCAGGCCACATGCCCTCAACATTGGGAGGGTGCTTTGGGGTAGCCCCCCAAAACACCTTGTCCCCATGTTGATGAGGACAAGGGCCTCATCCCCACAACCCTGGCCGGTGGTTGTGGGGGTCTGCGGGCGGGGGGCTTATCGGAATCTGGAAGCCCCCTTTAACAAGGGGACCCCCAGATCCCGCCCCCCCTGCGCGAAATGTAAGGGGGTACTTACCCCTACCATTTCACTAAAAAACTGTCAAAAATGTTAAAAATTACAAGAGACAGTTTTTGACAATTCCTTTATTTAAATGCTTCTTCTTTCTTCTATCGTTCTTCATCTTCTTCTTTTTCTGGTTCTTCTGGTTCTTCCTCCGGCGTTCTCGTTCAGCATCTCCTCCACGGCGTCTTCTATTTTCTTCTCCTCGGGCCGCTCCGCACCCATGGCATGGGGGGAGGCTCCCGCTCTTCTCTTCATCTTCTTCTTCATCTTCTTTTCTTCCTTCTTCTCTTCTTCATTTTCTTCTCCGGGCCGCTCCGCATCCATGCTGGCATGGAGGGAGGCTCCCGCTGTGTGACGGCGTCTCCTCGTCTGACGGCTCTTAAATAACGGGGGGTGGGGCCTCTGACGCACGGGACATGATGGGACTTCCCTGTGGCATTCCCAGTGACGTCACAGGGAAGTCCCGTCAAGTCACCGTGCGTCAAAGGGGGGCGGGGTCACCGAGTGGCCCCGCCCCCCGTTATTTAAGAACCATGAGACGAGGAGACGCCTTCACACAGCGGGAGCCTCCCTCCATGCCAGCATGGGTGCGGAGCGGCCCGGAGAAGAAAATGAAGAAGAGAGGAAGAGAAGAAGATGAAGAAGATGAAGAGAAGAGCGGGAGCCTCCCCCCATGCCATGGGTGCAGAGCGGCCTGAGGAGAAGAAGATAGAAGACGCCGCGGAGGAGATGCTGGACGAGAATGCCCTGAGGAAGAACCAGAATAAGAAGATGAAGGAAGATAGAAGAAAGAAGAAGCATTTAAATAAAGGAATTGTCAAAAACTGTCTCTTGTCATTTTTAACATTTTTGACAGTTTTTTAGTGAAATGGTAGGGGTAAGTACCCCCTTACCATTTTACACAGGGGGGGGCGGGATCTGGGGGTCCCCTTGTTAAAGGGGGCTTCCAGATTCCGATAAGCCCCCCGCCCGCAGACCCCCACAACCACCGGCCAGGGTTGTGGGGATGAGGCCCTTGTCCTCATCAACATGGGGACAAGGTGTTTTGGGGGCTACCCCAAAGCACCCTCCCAATGTTGAGGGCATGTGGCCTGGTATGGTTCAAGAGGGGGGGCACACTCTCATCCCCCCTCTTTTCCTGCAGCCTGCCAGGTTGCGTGCTCGGATAAGGGTCTGGTATGGATTTTTGGGGGGACCCCACGCCATTTTTTTTTTTTGGCGCGGGGTTCCCCTTAAAATCTATACCAGACCTGAAGGGTCTGGTATGGAATTATAGGGGGAACCCCACGTCATTTTTTTAAAAAATTTTGGCCAGGGTTCCCCTTAATATCCATACCAGACCTGAAGGGCCTGGTATGGAATTTAGGGGGACTCCCACGTCATTTTTTTTTTTTAATTTTGGTTCGGGGTTCCCCTGTGGCGTTTTTATCAATGAACTTCTATGTGTATTGTCGGACGGCAATGCAATAGCCGCGAGTAGTTTTAAATGGGTTTTTTCCTTCGAAATGTCATTTTGCTGTCAGACTGTTCTAAACACGGGAAACATGCGCCCCTTTACAGGCATACTATAGACACTCCCCAGCTACAAAATTTAAAGGGATATTACACTTTTATTGTTTGACTTTAAGCATTATTAAAATCATTGCTCCTGAAAAAACGGACGTTTTTAAAACTTTTTTTGCATTGATCCATGTCCCCTGGGGCAGGACCCAGGTCCCCAAACACAATACACAAGACAATAACTTCATATAAGCCTTTAAAATTAGCACTTTTGATTATTCATGTTCGTGTCCCATAGACTTTAACGGTGTTCGCGTGTTCGAACAAACTTTTTTCCTGTTCGCATGTTCTGGTGCGAACCGAACAGGGGGGTGTTCGGCTCATCCCTACTAAGGACAGGTTTAAGTCAATTCCTGCTTGCAGGAAGGCAAGAACCCTCCCAATTGTATACTTGCGAGGGTGCCATCTTTTCTTCTCACACCATGAGATGTATGACTTCCAGACTCTATGGTAAATTTTTCTAGACACTGGCTTCCTAGCATTTATCAAAGTAGCCAGAACAGAACCACTGATACCACGGTCTTTTAGTACTCTGGTCTCAATAGGTATATTGGACCTTGGGACAGTAGGTCTGGGCGGAATGGAAGACACAATGGGTCTCCTACTGCCATCCTCACAATCTGTGAATACCAAGACCTCCTTGGCCACCATGGGGCCACCAGAATTACTGTTTTCTGCTCCATCTGTATCCTGCGTAAGAGGTGCAGCAGCATCTGGATCAGAGGAAAGGCGTAAAGTAGAGAATACCGATCCCAGGGAACCACCAATGCATCCGTCCCCATGGCAAGTGGATCCCTGGTTCTGGACACAAAGCTGTCCACCTTGGCATTGAACCTGGATGCCAGGAGATCCACCTCTGGTTTCCCTCAACGCTGGCATATTTTAAGGAAAACTTTGGGGTGGAGGGACCATTCCCCTGGCAACAACTGCTGACGACTTAGGTAGTCTGCCTGCCAATTGTCCACCCACGGAATATAGACTGCCGACAGATATGGTACGTTTCTCTCTGCCCAAGTCAGTATATGATTTATTTCTTTTTGGGCTGCCCAGCTCCGGGTACCCCCTTGGTGGTTGATGTACGCCTCTACTGTGGAATTGTTGGACTGGACTCTGACCGTCCAGAATATGAGGGCCAAGCGAGCTGCTCTGATTTCCAACAGATTGATCGGTAAGGTTTTTTCTACCTGGGACCATTTTCCCTGTACGGAGGCCTCTTCCAATACCGCTCCCCAGCCGAGACGACGGCATCTGAAGTTACCACCTTCCAAGTTACTGATGGAAAGGACTTCCCATTTTTTAAGTTGCTGGTCTTTGACCACCAAGAGAGGTCCTGTTTTATCTTTGGGGATAGAGATATTGGATGATCCAAGGCTAGGACAGACTTGTCCTAAGCCTCCGGGATCGTTCTCTGGAACAACCTGGAGTAAAACTGCGCATAAGGAACACCATCTTCCCAAGCAGTTTCATGCATAATCGAATTGAGGGTCTTTCTACCCTTTTTACTTTCCTGACCAGCTCGACTATTGAGCTGACCTTCAAGGGGGGTAAAAACACCCTTTCCTGGGTCGTATCCAGGATCAAGCCTAGATATGTCAAGATTTGAACTGGATGAAGAGCCGACTTGTCCATATTCAGAATCCAACCTAGGCACCTCAGAACATGAACTGTAGTTGAAACGCTCTTTATCAGGGTAGAATAGGACTGGTCCTTCAACAGAAGGTTGTCCAGATATCCTATCACCGATATCTTCTGAGATCTTAGAGAGGTCAATACCGGAGCCAACACCTTTGTAAAGACTCGAGGGGCCGTAGCCAGACCGAACGGTAGTGCTACAAACTGGAAATGACGCTCTTCCACTGAGAAGCGTAGAAACCTTTGATGTTGTCCAAAAATCGGTACATGCAGGTATGCATCCTTGATGTCTATGGATGCTAAATAGTGTCCTTTTCTTAGAGATGCTATTACTGAACGAACTGATTCCATCCGGAAGGTTCGGACTTTTAGAAAGGAATTGAGGGATTTGAGGTCCAGAATGGGCCTTACTTCCCCATTTGGCTTCGGCACTGTGAATAGGTTTGAATAAAACCCCTTGAACTTTTCTTTGTGTGGAACCTTAATAATCACCCCTTGCCTTTTTAGCTGTTCTAAGGCTAGGAATAGGTTTTTCTTCTTTTCTAGGTCCGAAGGAACTGTTGATCTCAGAAATCGATTTGGGGGAAAATCGCAGAACTCTATTTTGTAGCCCTGCGTTATAGTGGAGATAACCCACTTGTCCTGCACCCACCCTGCCCAAGCATCTGCGAACCGCCACAGTCTGCCCCCCACTTGTAAGAGTGGGGGCGCCCCTTCACAAGGAGGACTTGGCATTAGCCTTATTCGGCTTCTGAGTCCAAGTTCTTTTCTGACCCTGAGGTCTTTTAAAGGCAGGTGGTTGAGGTCGTCAATACTTCTTGGGAGAAGATGCGCCTGGCCCAGGAGCGTTCGGAATCTTAAAGGAAGGCTGCTTATTCCTTCTTTTCAAAGGAAGCAAGAAGCTCTTTCCTCCTGAGATCTTTTGGATATACTTATCCAGATCTTCTCCAAACCTTCCCGATGAAAGGGAAAAGCTGCAAGTAGCCTCTTGCATGGCATCTCGGCTGACCAGTTCTTTTACCACAAAACTCTGTGCATATGCACTGAGAGTAGCGCAAAGCAAGACATCTGCTGTCCGGATGTTCCCACACAGTGTAAATCAATTGCTCCAATAATGGATGCACAGGAAACGCCTGAGAACCTTGCAGATGTCGCAAGGATCCCAATGTAGAACAGGAAATTTCTGGCCCTTGTACAGGGGGCAACTTGAAACCTGCTCTTACCATTTTGGTTAAAGACTGGATAAACAGCTTTTGGGATTGTGAAGCCATCAACGGTTCCTCCGAACCTGAGTCCCCTGCAGAGGACTCCTCTGCTTCGGCATCTTTATCCCCTATGGCCACCTCCTCTAAATCCTCTACCTATTCAGGATCCAAATCACAAGGACCCAATTGGCTAAGGGAGTCCTGGTGCTCAAGTGACTCAGCACTGGGACCAGGCTCAGGAGAGGGAGATTGTGATTATTTTGTTTCTTCCCTCCCTGCGTTACTGAGGCAATCATACCCGCTATTTTGCCTTCAAGACCAGCGAGAGCTGACGTTAAGTCATCCTTAGTAACATAAGCCGAAGCAGGGATATTGGTGGTGGCCACAACGCCTGACAAATGCAATGGCTCAGCCAGGCCAAATGCCACAGGTCTTTCAGGGGAGACAGGTGCTGCAGTAGCCTGAGGTTGATCTCCTGTTTTTGAAGGAGTCACTTTAACCCCTGGATTAATCCTGTTACCTGCACCTTGTTTTCTGGAAGACATGCTTACAAGATTTTGAGGAAACTTACTGTGCTATATGGCTGTATACAAAGCCTACTATAGCCTCCTTACAAAGTTTGCAAATGCCAGACTCACGTGCCCCGCTCTGTGTAACACTGCAACCGGCTCCCAGTTCCTCTGAGCCTTAACGAACAGTACTGACACACGCAGGCGCCTGACTTCCCTATGTGTGCGTCATCACGTGACGTACGCACGCCCGGGACTTACTGCGCATGCGCACGCCCACGGGAAACACGCGGCCCCGATGCCGCCATCCCGCACGCTAGAGCGCGCAAGAGGGAGCGGGTTACGCATGCACGCGCTGTCTGCACGTGCGCGCTACCCGTATGCACATGCCCGCGACCCTACGCCCGGTCCCCAACAGGGAACCTAGTCTGTGCAACCGCTCTCTGGAACCACACAGTGGACACAAAAGGCACTACAAACTGGCATGCAATCTGACATAACATTACTTAAATAAATAATGTAATAAAATGGGGCCTCCAAAGGAAGCACTCACCGATCCTCGCAGCAGAGCCTGAGATAGGCCCAATCTTCCCCCATCACCACGGGTAATGCCACTGAGGACCTTCAGAGACTGGGTCCCCTTTTGTTTTAGGGTCCACACCCCTGCACCTGTAAAGCACCCTTTAGGTTTCCTTGGGCAAATAAAAGACCAGGAATACCATATCACAAGGGTCCAGCTCCATAAGGAAACATTACAGGCAAGACCCTGTTCTTGAACCAGGGCTCGGGTACCATACACTTTAGCATGATATGCCATCCGAATGGATCTGATTATAACATCCTCACTGGGACATTTATCTGAAGCAAGAGCTTTCACAGCCGTGACCATCACCTTCAAGACACTGACAAAAAACTAAGGTACTTCCTGTATGGGAGGGGTTATATGGGAGGAACCTTCTTACTATTGGTTGCCAGTGTCCAATCACCTAAAGGTAGCATATAAACCCAGATAGTCTTTACTATGGTGCTCTGTGTCCCGTGATGTATGATAAAGAAAAATCCATACCAGACCCTTATCTGAGCTTGCAGTCCAGCAGGTCAGGAAAAAAGGGGACAAATTAGCTGCCACCCCCCTCCTGAACCATACCAGGCCACATGCCCTCAACGTGGAGAGTGGTTTGGGGCAGGGGGCCGCTGCCTCCCACACCCCAAAGCACCTTGTCCCTATGCTGATGGGGACAAGGGCCTCTTTCCCACAACCCTGGGCTGTGGTTGTGGGGTTCTGTGGGCTGGGGATTTTCAGAATCTGGAAGCCCCCTTTAACAGGGGGGCTGAGATCCTGGTTCCTCCCATGTGAATGAGTATGGGGTACAAAAAATGTGTTGACCACACTCCACAACATAGAGGAATAACAAATTGCTTTATTGAAGAGATGACAAATACAGGTACAGACGAACCACAGCAGGAGTTGACACGTTTCACAAATTAACTTTGCTTACCCCTACCTATTAACCAAAAAAGTGCAAAAACAGAATAAAGACAGTACAAAAGGTTTTGGACATTTCCGTTAAAAAAAAAAAATAAATAAAAAAATTTCCCCCGAAGTAGCTCCATCACCAATCATGCTGCTCACCGCACCATCGAACCTGTATGAAGGAAAAAACCTCTGGCCTTGTTGAATGCTCCCTGCCGAATGCTGGCTTTCCACTTGACATTTCTTAAATAGCTAAGGGACGGAGTCACTCGATGTCAGCAGGTGACCCTGCACCCTTGCAATGTCACCAATCGATGCATGCTGGATCAGTGACATCACAAGGGGGCATCAGGTGACGTCACCAGGTGGATCTGCCCCTTATCTATTTAAGAACTGTCAAATGGCAGAGCTTGCAGTGGGCGGTTAGCCTTCGTGATCACACTACATAGAAACGGCTTCATCCAGAACACACTGGGGCTGATTTACTAAAACTGGAGAGTGCAAAATATGCTGCAGCTCTGCATAGAAACCAATCAGCTTCCAGTTTTTTGTATCAAAACTTAACCAAACAACCTGAGGTTAGAAGCTGATTGGCTGCCATGCAGAACTGCACCAGGTTTTGCCCTCTCCAGTTTTAGTATATAAACCCCATTACATCCACTATATGTATACACAAGTGCTCTATAGCATAAATTGATTTGTTTTGGAAAACTAACTCTTCTAATCTGCATTTTATCCCACATACGTGGAGAGAAGGTAGATTGTAACAGTTACATGCTGAATACCTGCTGTCATAAAAAAATAGTTGGCTTATGGATATTCCTAAGGGGCAATATGTGTTTGCAGTGGCGGCTGGTAAAGTTTTAGGATGGGGCCTCCAGGTCCCGCCCTTCCTTTTTGACACCTCCCACTTTGGGAAAATGGGCATGGTTTCAGCAAAATAGTGGGCGTGGCTCTAAGATGGTGTGGTTAGCATCTGAGATGAACGAGGGATGGAGGGAGAGGGATGGAGGGACAGCAGGCCAAGATCCTACAAAACAATATAAATATGTCTATTCGAGAAAGTTTAACAATCAGCAGATAAAGATATTCCAAACACCTGGTGTTAGCACTTCAATCATCCCGGCACCATGATTGTTATGATGTCAGAATGATTGTAGCGCATTCTTTCTATTATTACATTGTAATATAAAATTAAATCATTCAACTCACCATAATGCAGAATCAGTGGGAGCCCTGAGCGTGTCACTAGCCACATCGCCTGCCACCAGATGCCATCAGGTGTCGCCAGTGGAGTCCGTCCTTACATCAGGTGTCCCCAGCGGAGTCCTTCCTTACATGCAGCCTGTGTCCCATAAAATGCAGCCTGTGTCACACAATATGCAGCCTGTGTCACATCAAATGCAGCCTGTGTCTCACCAAATGCAGCCTGTGTCTCACCAAATGCAGCCTGTGTCTCACCAAATGCAGCCTGTGTCTCACCAAATGCAGCCTGTGTCTCACCAAATGCAGCCTGTGTCTCACCAAATGCAGCCTGTGTCTCACCAAATGCAGCCGGTGTCTCACCAAATGCAGCCGGTGTCTCACCAAATGCAGCCGGTGTCTCACCAAATGCAGCCGGTGTCCCACCAAATGCAGCCTGCGTCCCATCAAATGCAGCCTGTGTATCACCAAATGCAGCCTGTGTATCACCAAATGCAGCCTGCCTGTGTCCCACCAAATACAGCCTGCCTGTGTCACATCAAACCCCCCTCCCCCCGTTCTCCATGGGAGCACACACAGCAGTACCTTGCTGTTGTCCTCTCCTGCAGTGTCTCCTTCCACAGCGGCGATGGAGGAGTCCGCACTTCATACTTACGTTTTTTTCTGTCCTGGGCGCAATGGGAGAGAGAAAACAGGAAGGGACATCAAACTCGGATGTCAATCAAACCGCCCAGCCGTAGTAAAAGATACTACGAGTACCGGGCTGAAGATACTCGGAGCTTCGGAAAGCGCCGCAAGGCAGGATAAATGCCCGCAAATGAAGCGCCGCGTCTGCAATCTTGTGATTGCACAGATGTGGCGCTTCCCTTAAGTGCACTGTGTCCGGCGTCACACTGTGTCCGGCATCTGAACACAGTGCACTTAAGGACCTTTTTGTATTTTTTTTTAAAGGGCCAGCTTTATTTTTTTTTATTTTTTGTGTCTGCCTGGAGGGGGGCTGGCACCAATGTGCCCCCTATGGATGGGATGCCACTGTGTGTTTATGAGGAAGTACTGTAGTAGGGTGAAAGACTAGTGTTGGGCGAATGGTTCGGGCTGGGCAAAAGTTTAGCCCAAACATTGACTGTTCACCTGTTTAGTGAACACCCGTATTGGCAGGACATTTGACTGTTTGTTCCGCCTGCCATATGTCCCACAATGCACTGTGCACCACACAGTGCATTCTAAGCCCTGATTGGCTGAAGCAATAAAGACTTTGCCCAATCAGGGCACAGAGCATTGTCAGAGCCATGACTGGAGAAAGTCATGATGACTTAGCCCAATCATGGCTCATTGCTCAAAGACTCACCCCACGCTATAAAAGGTTCCTGCCCAGGGGAGCCATTTGAAGTGCAATGTTGGAGTGGTGAGTTAGTTTGCTATTGTGATTCTGTTGTGAGGGTAGAGTGTCAGTTTAGTGTGAATATAGTGATAGTGCAACGTAAGTGTAGTCCATCCATTCAGTTTTACTCTAGTGTCAGTGTAGTTTTTCCGTGCAGTTTTACTGTAGTGTCAGTACAGTGCATCCATGCAGTTTAACTGTTGTGTCAGTGTAGTGTTTCTGTGCAGTTTTACTGTAGTGTCAGTGTAGTGTTTCCGTGCAGTTTTACTGCAGTATATTGAAGTTTGTCAGTGTAGTGTGTAAGAGAAGCTCAGTTGGAACCATAAGGCCATTACATGCTCATAATTATGAGCAAAGGCTCAATACAGAATGGGCATTAGCGCGCATGTGTAAATGTATTAGCATGCACACAAGAATAAATGTGCATGCGCATGAGCACGCACACACGTACATGTACAAGTGTGTGCACAGGTGCCAAACTGCCTATTTAAGCTGAACTATGACATGAACAGATTGCATGCTGAGTGGTCTTCAGCTAGTTTCTGTTTAAATGCGCCTTGACCTTCTATATCTGCCTACCCATGCTTGACCTCGCTTGCCCTTAACAAATCTCTGGATTCCTGCCTGCCTATTGTGACCTTGGCTTGTACTTTGACTCTTCCTTACTTGTGCATCTGTGCCTTGCTGCCTGACTGTGTACCGGCTCTGGCCTCTATCCTGACTCTGCTTCCATCTTATGTTCCTGTACCTTCGCTGCCCAGCTGGTGATGACCTTTTGGCTTGTGTCCCAGCTATGCTCCTGTCTGCTGATCTGGGCCTTGCTTGTGGGGACAAACCTTTTGGTAAGTGACCTGTTTGCTCATTGGTGTGCTGGAGGTTGATTGAAGTTGCTGCAAAGAGGTGAAAGTTGATCAGCATTGATTTAAACCATCTGGATGAATCTCTGGTATTTCTGTTAGACTCCTTTCACACTGAGGCAGTTTTAAGACATTTTAGCACTAGAAAAAGCGCCTGAAAACTGCCTCTCATTTATTTGCATGAGTGCTTTCACACTGGGGCAGTGCGCTTGTGGGACGTTAGAAAAAGTCCTGCAAGCAGCATCTTTGGGGTGGGTTAGGAGCATTATAAATAGAGCTCCCAAAACACCCCTACGCATTGAAATGAATGGGCAGCACTTCCAAAGCACTTTCAAAGCACCACAAAATGGGTCTTTTTTTTTTTAAGGTCCCGTTGTCACCGCCCCCACTAGCACACAAAAAGCGCTGCTAAAACACCACTAAAGCACCGCAGAAATGACCAGTGCTTTAGTGCTGTATTAGCGCCTCTGCAGTGTGAAAGGGGTCTTACTGCACAAGTCACTTTATGGTGATTGGAGATAGAAGTCGTGGTGAATAGGTTGTAGGAAATCTGCTTTTTCAAATTTATAAACTTTCCCTTGATGTTTGCAATTTTTTAAGATAACTTTGTTGCTCTTCATGTTTATGTATTTTTGTACATTATATGTTATATAGATTGAAGTAGCTGTGAATAGGTTACAGGAGATCTGCCCTTCCTCACATGTATGAAACTGTATTTTTGTAGTGAATGTAATTGTTATATCTGATCCCTATTGGTGGAGTTAGCACATCTAGTATAATATGGAAGACTGCAGCACTAATATATAACATTCAAACAATATAAATATGAAAATATAACAATAAAAGTGAGACTCCTCAACACAAAACTCCCTATAATGTATGTATATATAACAATGGTATGAAGACTATTTCACTGATAATAATTAAGAGAATTTATAATCAGCATATATAAAATGAGTGCAGCAATATTAGTACAAGTTTTCAAAAAAGGTCCAAATAAAGAACGTTGATAATAAAATTTCCACACCATAAAGTTCAAAGGAAATCCCAAAGTACAATGGTGTCACTTTTAGTCAATGAAGTTTCCACAACATGAGTGAGACTTCTGTGACCATCAAAGTGAATCTTCACTACTGAATCCAAGACTTAGCAGAAGGTTGGAGGTGAAAGCCTAGAGGTCAGTGTGAGTGTGTATGGTCCAATCCCTATACAGGAATAATGAATGGATCACACCACCTCATCCACTTCTCATGTCACATTTAGTAATTGGGGTCCACAAAAAGAGAAAACCTCCAATAGTGTAGATGATCGATCGTTTTCTGCAGTTTTACTGCAGTATATTGAAGTTTGTCAGTGTAGTGTGTAAGAGAAGCTCAGTTGGAACCATAAGGCCATTACATGCTCATAATTATGAGCAAAGGCTCAATACAGAATGGGCATTAGCGCGCATGTGTAAATGTATTAGCATGCACACAAGAATAAATGTGCATGCGCATGAGCACGCACACACGTACATGTACAAGTGTGTGCACAGGTGCCAAACTGCCTATTTAAGCTGAACTATGGCATGAACAGATTGCATGCTAAGTGGTCTTCAGCTAGTTTCTGTTTAAATGCGCCTTGACCTTCTATATCTGCCTACCCATGCTTGACCTCGCTTGCCCTTAACAAATCTCTGGATTCCTGCCTGCCTATTGTGACCTTGGCTTGTACTTTGACTCTTCCTTACTTGTGCATCTGTGCCTTGCTGCCTGACTGTGTACCGGCTCTGGCCTCTATCCTGACTCTGCTTCCATCTTATGTTCCTGTACCTTCGCTGCCCAGCTGGTGATGACCTTTTGGCTTGTGTCCCAGCTATGCTCCTGTCTGCTGATCTGGGCCTTGCTTGTGGGGACAAACCTTTTAATAAGTGACCTGTTTGCTCATTGGTGTGCTGGAGGTTGATTGAAGTTGCTGCAAAGAGGTGAAAGTTGATCAGCATTGATTTAAACCATCTGGATGAATCTCTGGTATTTCTGTTAGACTCCTTTCACACTGAGGCAGTTTTAAGACATTTTAGCACTAGAAAAAGCGCCTGAAAACTGCCTCTCATTTATTTGCATGAGTGCTTTCACACTGGGGCAGTGCGCTTGTGGGACGTTAGAAAAAGTCCTGCAAGCAGCATCTTTGGGGTGGGTTAGGAGCATTATAAATAGAGCTCCCAAAACACCCCTACGCATTGAAATGAATGGGCAGCACTTCCAAAGCACTTTCAAAGCACCACAAAATGGGTCTTTTTTTTTTTAAGGTCCCATTGTCACCGCCCCCACTAGCACACAAAAAGCGCTGCTAAAACATCACTAAAGCACTGCAGAAATGACCAGTGCTTTAGTGCTGTATTAGCGCCTCTGCAGTGTGAAAGGGGTCTTACTGCACAAGTCACTTTATGGTGATTGGAGATAGAAGTCGTGGTGAATAGGTTGTAGGAAATCTGCTTTTTCAAATTTATAAACTTTCCCTTGATGTTTGCAATTTTTTAAGATAACTTTGTTGCTCTTCATGTTTATGTATTTTTGTACATTATATGTTATATAGATTGAAGTAGCTGTGAATAGGTTACAGGAGATCTGCCCTTCCTCACATGTATGAAACTGTATTTTTGTAGTGAATGTAATTGTTATATCTGATCCCTATTGGTGGAGTTAGCACATCTAGTATAATATGGAAGACTGCAGCACTAATATATAACATTCAAACAATATAAATATGAAAATATAACAATAAAAGTGAGACTCCTCAACACAAAACTCCCTATAATGTATGTATATATAACAATGGTATGAAGACTATTTCACTGATAATTAATTAAGAGAATTTATAATCAGCATATATAAAATGAGTGCAGCAATATTAGTACAAGTTTTCAAAAAAGGTCCAAATAAAGAACGTTGATAATAAAATTTCCACACCATAAAGTTCAAAGGAAATCCCAAAGTACAATGGTGTCACTTTTAGTCAATGAAGTTTCCACAACATGAGTGAGACTTCTGTGACCATCAAAGTGAATCTTCACTACTGAATCCAAGACTTAGCAGAAGGTTGGAGGTGAAAGCCTAGAGGTCAGTGTGAGTGTGTATGGTCCAATCCCTATACAGGAATAATGAATGGATCACACCACCTCATCCACTTCTCATGTCACATTTAGTAATTGGGGTCCACAAAAAGAGAAAACCTCCAATAGTGTAGATGATCGATCGTTTTCTGCAGTTTTACTGCAGTATATTGAAGTTTGTCAGTGTAGTGTGTAAGAGAAGCTCAGTTGGAACCATAAGGCCATTACATGCTCATAATTATGAGCAAAGGCTCAATACAGAATGGGCATTAGCGCGCATGTGTAAATGTATTAGCATGCACACAAGAATAAATGTGCATGCGCATGAGCACGCACACACGTACATGTACAAGTGTGTGCACAGGTGCCAAACTGCCTATTTAAGCTGAACTATGGCATGAACAGATTGCATGCTAAGTGGTCTTCAGCTAGTTTCTGTTTAAATGCGCCTTGACCTTCTATATCTGCCTACCCATGCTTGACCTCGCTTGCCCTTAACAAATCTCTGGATTCCTGCCTGCCTATTGTGACCTTGGCTTGTACTTTGACTCTTCCTTACTTGTGCATCTGTGCCTTGCTGCCTGACTGTGTACCGGCTCTGGCCTCTATCCTGACTCTGCTTCCATCTTATGTTCCTGTACCTTCGCTGCCCAGCTGGTGATGACCTTTTGGCTTGTGTCCCAGCTATGCTCCTGTCTGCTGATCTGGGCCTTGCTTGTGGGGACAAACCTTTTGGTAAGTGACCTGTTTGCTCATTGGTGTGCTGGAGGTTGATTGAAGTTGCTGCAAAGAGGTGAAAGTTGATCAGCATTGATTTAAACCATCTGGATGAATCTCTGGTATTTCTGTTAGACTCCTTTCACACTGAGGCAGTTTTAAGACATTTTAGCACTAGAAAAAGCGCCTGAAAACTGCCTCTCATTTATTTGCATGAGTGCTTTCACACTGGGGCAGTGCGCTTGTGGGACGTTAGAAAAAGTCCTGCAAGCAGCATCTTTGGGGTGGGTTAGGAGCATTATAAATAGAGCTCCCAAAACACCCCTACGCATTGAAATGAATGGGCAGCACTTCCAAAGCACTTTCAAAGCACCACAAAATGGGTCTTTTTTTTTTAAGGTCCCATTGTCACCGCCCCCACTAGCACACAAAAAGCGCTGCTAAAACACCACTAAAGCACTGCAGAAATGACCAGTGCTTTAGTGCTGTATTAGCGCCTCTGCAGTGTGAAAGGGGTCTTACTGCACAAGTCACTTTATGGTGATTGGAGATAGAAGTCGTGGTGAATAGGTTGTAGGAAATCTGCTTTTTCAAATTTATAAACTTTCCCTTGATGTTTGCAATTTTTTAAGATAACTTTGTTGCTCTTCATGTTTATGTATTTTTGTACATTATATGTTATATAGATTGAAGTAGCTGTGAATAGGTTACAGGAGATCTGCCCTTCCTCACATGTATGAAACTGTATTTTTGTAGTGAATGTAATTGTTATATCTGATCCCTATTGGTGGAGTTAGCACATCTAGTATAATATGGAAGACTGCAGCACTAATATATAACATTCAAACAATATAAATATGAAAATATAACAATAAAAGTGAGACTCCTCAACACAAAACTCCCTATAATGTATGTATATATAACAATGGTATGAAGACTATTTCACTGATAATTAATTAAGAGAATTTATAATCAGCATATATAAAATGAGTGCAGCAATATTAGTACAAGTTTTCAAAAAAGGTCCAAATAAAGAACGTTGATAATAAAATTTCCACACCATAAAGTTCAAAGGAAATCCCAAAGTACAATGGTGTCACTTTTAGTCAATGAAGTTTCCACAACATGAGTGAGACTTCTGTGACCATCAAAGTGAATCTTCACTACTGAATCCAAGACTTAGCAGAAGGTTGGAGGTGAAAGCCTAGAGGTCAGTGTGAGTGTGTATGGTCCAATCCCTATACAGGAATAATGAATGGATCACACCACCTCATCCACTTCTCATGTCACATTTAGTAATTGGGGTCCACAAAAAGAGAAAACCTCCAATAGTGTAGATGATCGATCGTTTTCTATAAAGTGATCTAATATAAATTATTCCAATAAAGAGAAAGGAGTTCCATTCATGTAGAGAATAGTTACATTCCTTCCTGGGGGAGAAATTCATTTTCTTCTGGTAACATTCTTCTCTTCTTCTACAGATTGCATAGAAATCACCTGACAGACAGTTCCTGCCCCCACCTGGCATCTGGAATAAGAAATAATAAGACACTGAGGACACTGAACCTGTCTCAGAACAATCTGGAGGGTCCTCATTTCAGGGATCTGATGGAAGCTCTGACAACAAGCCAGATAGAGGAATTACAGTGAGTATAACAAGACTGACTGAGACAATAATATTCTGGGACAATTTTATATCTAAACAGCATAAATAATATAGAAATATATGTCATCAAATTCCATCTTTAGACTCCATAAGGCTCCATGCACATTGGGCTTAAAAATAATGTCAGTTCCCGAGAGGGGGGAGGAGCTGCTGACCAAGATGGCCGCTCTGTAAGATCGGGAGGCTGACATGCTGAAAATGCAGGAGGATTGCTTGGACAACGTTCATGAAGTTATCCTGGTTTAAGGCGTTGCACCTAACCTACATCTAACCCTGAAATTTTGCCTATTTTCTCTGGTAAGCCTAACTGTCTTACCTGTCTTTGGCTGGAGTGGGTGAAGGTGTCTCAGAGGAGAGCGAGGATCGTGCCTGTGGGGTGCCATGGTTTGGAGCCGAGGAGGAGCCGGGTGATAGTGAGTGGTTCCAGGCGGGAGCTTCCGTCTGTTTGCAGAAGCGGACTACAGAGGCTGCTCGCTTTGGGATCCAACCTCTGGCGGTTTCCTCGAGAACGAGCGGCAGTGATAAGGAAGATCCCAGAGAACTCCGAGGATACTAACAGCAATGAAAGAGCAAGAGGCAAAAAACACTGATGAAAACGGGAGTAAGATAAAGAAAAGAAGGTAAATAATAAATAAAAAAATCCACACAGCTTTACTGCAGCCGAAGATGGACCCATAAATGGATGGGATCAGGAAGAAGAGGGCGGTGAGTTAAAGATATATATTTTTAACACCAATCCTATATTTAGCCTATAATTGGATTTAAAATAACTGGGACAGACTATATAAGAATAGGTCTCTCTTAAAATACATAGCACATTATTGCTTATAGAAGGATCTGCTGTGATTTAAAAGTAAAGTTGGACTTTGGTAATAGCAACAAACCCATTAGCCATTGGCCATTGTTTCTTTCCCTTCTACCTTTCCAGCTGGTCGACACTTGGGTTTAAATATGACACTAAAACACCACAGCCTCAAAGGAATAAAAGGGACAAAATAGAAAATTTAAACAAAAACACTACAGGGGTGCGAACTACTCAAATGACAGACATTAAAGAGTATTTCCAACAATTGCAGTTGCAATCCCCCCAATCAATGCAAATATTGCAGACATCTCAGGAATTACTAAATGTAGCGGAATCTTCCACAACATCAAGATCATCAGGGGAGGAACAAGCAGACCACCCTAGAATCAGCTCACCAATTGATTTAATGGGGTCATCAATAGAGTAGAAGGAAATGGATAAAGAAAAATCGGACATGAGAACATATATACAATCTCTTCCGACCAGGGCAGACATGGACCAATATTTGCACAGACTGGAAAAATCATACAAAAAGGAAATACAAGAGCTTAAAATATCTACAAAAAATACACAAGAAAAATTGGGTATAATAGATACAAAAGTGATTTACATGGAACAGGAACTGATAAAAGTAAAGGAGAAAATTCAAGAGCAAGATAAACAATTAAAGCAAACTATAAACATGTTAGATGAGCAGGAAAATAGAAACAGAAGAAATAATATAAAAACTAGAGGTTTATCTGAAAATGTGAGCCCAAAAGACATGATAACAGTACTGCAGAAACTATTCCAGGAAATGATTCAGGACCTTGAAGTAAAGGATTTAATAATCGACCGTGCACATAGAGTAGTGGTCTGACGAAGGAGCCGCACATGCTCCGAAACGCAGTATCACCCCCTTCTCTACACTGACACCATCAGCCTTGTGTGTCCCGCAGTGAATACAGGCTTCCCTGCTGCCTCCTCTTTCCAACACGCATGAGAACGCTTTACAGCTGCTGGACGGCTCTACACTGCTCTCTACCACCATGCTGAGGATGGACACATGCCACAGATGAGGACTCCTGATTTTATCATGTCTTTTAACACTCAACAATCTTGTAAGTGCTTTTAACCCTTTGTGCACTTTATTAAATTTTACATACTGCACTTAGAGGTGCCTTTCTTTTCCTTTTTTAATGGGATCAAGAAGACCAGACCCTAGTAAACCAAGAGACGTTATTTGTAAAATGCATTACGCTCAAGCAAAGGATAAGATTATGTATACAGCAAGACACAATAAAAATATTCAACATGAAGGGGAACAACTGATATTTTTCAGGACTTATGTAAATTTACACTGGATAGGAGAAGAGCATTAAAACCCCTGCTGGAGCAGTTAATAAAGAAAAATATTCAATATAAATGGAAATACCCTTTTCATTTACTAGTTCAACATGAAGGACGTACAGCAATATTTAGGAACTTGGAGGACTTACCGGAATTCTTGAAAACTCTTCAAATCCCGGAAGTAAAATTACCAGATTGGCCCAAAACATACACAAATTCATTTAAAAAAAAGGCTATAAATAGGCCTTAGAAGAAGTAGGGGAGGGAAGGGATGGAAGGTGAAGGAATGGAAGGTGAAGGGAGAGAAGAGGGGAGGTGGGAAGGAGGGAGGAAGGAAAGGTGATAAAGGGAATGGGAGGATATGGTGACACAATGATTTAGCAGTAAAAGGGATATTTTTTTTGTGTGTGTGGGTAGGGAGGAGGGAGGGTCAAACGTTTCACAATATTAATTAGCAATATTTGTATGCTTTGGTTCACTGAGTTTATTAAAATACAAATGCAATATGCACTAGACACTGTGGTTATAAAATGGTCAGGCTAAGGCACAATATATTGATATGGGGGATGTTTTTTTTTTTTCTGAAAATAAGGAATATTTGATTGTGATGGTGAAAATGCACTAAATTTTTTTTATATATATATTAATATAATGTATAGAGGTCACTAGATGTTTAGGGGAGCAAAATGGATGACTAGTGTTAATAATATAGAGGGATTTTGGTTTAAAGGTAAATTGTGGGAAAGGGGAGGGTAGGTAAATTGTTGATCAATATCAATGATGTAATACTTGTATACACAGGGATATTTTAAGGGTTCACTGTGATTATTAAAGGGTAAAAGTAAAATGGATTATATAATGAGTGTTTAAAGTGGAGAGGGAAGGGCTCAATTATTGGGATGGGTTTTTTTTTGTTTTTTGTTTTTTCTCTGGGTTATAATGTTAATAAGGTTTAATTATTGTGATATTGTGATGCACTAGCTAATTGCATTTAAAGAGGAGTAAGGATGTATTGTTAAGAAGATTATGACTTTCCACTCTTTCTCCTTTCTTCTTCCAATTTTATGGGGTTTTTTCCCTTTCCTCCAACATAACCCCCTTAGCCTTCCTGTGTATAATAGGGGAAGAGGGATGGTAGGGTGGGAAATATGAATGGATGGATATGGGTATATGTGTTACATATCAATAATAGAAAGGAAAAGAATAAGGGAAAGAGAAGAAAAGGAAAGAAAGGTTAGATGGCAGTTCAATAAAGCAGAAAAAGGAAAAGGAAGAGGGTTAGGAAAATAATAAGGAAAAGAAAAAGCGGCATGTGGCAATTGACCGGGCGGTAGATCGAAAACAGCAGGCCCGGTTCCCCCCTCATTAGGGAACTTACTGTTGTAAGAAAGACTTAATAGAAGTCAAATAGAGTTAGGTCAGATTGTGAAGTGAGTGAGCTTAGAGCGCATAGAGTGAGATGTTTAGGGAGTGTGAGTGAGTAAGTGTTTTTTTTTATGGGTGGGATTAAATTATGTTCCTTCAATGCAAGAGGCCTTAACTCTCCCTCTAAAAGAAATCAAATCTTAAATTAATTTAATAAACAAAAAATAGATATTATTCTGTTTCAAGAAACGCATTTTCGTTCAGATCACATTCCAAAATAAAACAGTAGGGGTTATGTTACCTGGTTCCACTAAACATTTTCATATTCCAAATCAAGAGGTGTATCCACCACGTTCCATAGGGACACCCCCCATCAAATATTGCAAGTTAAAAAAGGTAAGGATGGTAGATTTTTGATGGTAAAGGTGATGATATATGGAAAAATCTTTACAATTATCAACTTATATTTACCAAACAATGATCAAATTAAGAATGGGGTGAGGGTCCTATCGAGTGCAATGGAGAATGCGGAAGGCACAATAATCCTGGGGGGCAATCTTAATTTCATAATGGATACAGGCATGGATACAACCAATACCCATACTTATAGAAAGAATAGCCATTTAAAGGAATTTAAAGATCTATTAGGAAAATATCTACTAGTGGACATTTAGAGGGCCCAGCATCAAAAGGAAAAGAATTACTCATATTACTCAAATATACATGATTCATATCATAGAATAGACTATTTTTTTTTTTCCAAACTGTTTTTATTAAATTTTTTTTTTCAGTTTATAGATATAGGTAGTACTTCTTGTCATACAGTGAGATACATTCTTTCAGGATTCCTTATACAAGAAAAACAAGGTATGACAAAATAAAGCCTATTCTATTGTAATGAGCTTAAACTGTGAGATATCTATGTAGAAAAAGCAGAGGAAGTTCAGGATGCCTTCCCTCAGCTCCGATCACCCCAGTTGGGTTCAGACTGTGTCTGGAGGAGAGGGTTGACATCCCCTAAGTTGCATGCTATCTGGTCATTTCTTATTGTGACATATGTAAATAGTGAATACCAATATCACAATTTTAGTTAGATATCTCTAGGGTAATATGATTAAAAATGTATGATATGGGGGAGGGGAGAAGAAAAAAAAAAAGGGTATAGGAGAGGGGGAAAGGGCGGAGGGTGGAAGGGCCTATATATGGTAAGGGAGGAGGGGGGGAGGAGAGGATGACGTGTTCTGGATCCTCTCCGGCTTCTGTCCTGAGGTTTGATAGTGTATTTTGAAAGATTGTTAGGGTGATGTACATTTCATCACGGTTAGTATTTTGGATAATAGCAGAACTGTTTTGGAGGATTGAGTGTAAAAGTGAGGCCATGGAGTATTTATTGCGGTGTGTGGGCCGTGTATATTATTTCGAAGGGTTATTAAGTGTATTATAGTCAGAAGACGATTGGAAGTGGAGCCAGCAACTCCATTTTTGGGTGAATTTAGCAGGGTTTTCCTGAGCTATATGAATTAGTTCTTCCATTTCTGATATTTTACGGATTCTAGCAAACCATTCTCTTAAGGTGGGTGTATTTGGAGAGTTCCAATGTATAGGTATGCATTGTTTCGCTGCGTTTATCATGTGCATTGCCAACGATTTGTGGTATGTTTTATGTGGTAGCGGGGATATATGAAGTAGGAACTGGGCTGGGGACAGTTCAAGATCATATGTTGTGATTTGTGAAGTGATTCTATGTATCTCCTTCCAGAATGTTTGTATCAAGGGGCAAGACCACCAAATATGGAGTAGAGTACCCTCTTCTAACTGACATCTCCAACATTTCGCTGATGTAGCAGGGTAAATTTTGTTTAGTAGGGAGGAGGTACGGTACCACCGTGAAAACATTTTGAATCCATTTTCTTGTGTGGTCACGTTTCTCGATCCTTTATGTATGATATATTCAAAAAAGACCGCGCTAGAGGCAATACCATGTGATATGACTAATGAAAACATATACAATTGTTTAAAATGAATTAATACAAAATTGTTATTTGTGAATAAAAAACACCAAAGCTCTATAGAAAAAGTGACTGAAAAATATAAGTCCCAAATGGAGATAGCAGAAGTCCCAAATGAAGGTAAGAAAAGTGACTGGCGTCACAAAAACACACAGTTCATGAAGCCAAGACAAATGCAAACAGTGATCATGGACATGTAACGCAGTCCTTGAAGCCAAGGTAGGTGTATTCAATGTGCATAGACGTGAAACACCCAGTGAAAAATCCTCCACCTAATAAGATGTCCGCTTACCAGAGGTAAGCTGTGAAACAGCTTAGTAGTAATCTCTGTACGGAGAAGATCAGCTCCTCAGGTCTCCAATAAGGAAGAGGGTGGGCAGGATCTAACGATGTATTGAGCTCATGTGCAGTATATGGACATGGATGTTAGGATTCACCCTACGGTTCAGTGAACCCTGATTGAAACATGGTAATGGTGTCCATACATGTAAAAATCAAGCTAAAAATTACAACAGGGGTGATAGCATAAACTGATGTACTAGCATTAGGGATGATTTACTAAGACTGGAGAGTGCAAAATCTGGTGGTGCTTCTCATGGTAGCCCAAATATATGATAGACTATTTTTTTATTAACCATTCCGGAATGATGATGACCCCTTTAACAGATATAGGTGGTTTTTTATGGTCAGATCATGCCCGGATATATTTGGAACTTAGAATAATAGAACATGAAAGATCAAGGGGGATATGGAGATTGAATGATAACCTAATGAAGGATAAAGAATGTGAAGAGGATATAGATAAAACAATAAGTGAGTTTTTAATAATCCATGAAAAAGATGAAACAATTCCCATGCAATGGGAAGCACTAAAATGTGTGCTGCGGGGTATGTTCATTAAGTACGGTTCAAGATTAAAAAAAAAGGAACAAAAGAAATCTCAGTTGATGTTAGAAATTGAGAAATTAGAAAGAGAACATAAGCAGAGTTTTAATTCAATAGATAAAATAAACTTAAAAAATAAACGAATGGAATTACAAACCGTGCTCGATGAGGAATCCCTTCGGTTAAGGGACAAAAGTAGAACACAATGGTATCAATATGGTAATACAACCGGGAAAATATTGGCGAAAACACTAAAAGATCAACAATCCCTGACCTCCATAGTAAAAATTCTAAAAACAAATGGGGAATTGACCTATGACCCAATGGAAATATCTAAAACGTTCCACTTATATTATTCTAAAGGGGGACAGGGGGAGAAAGAAACTGATAAGGTGATGGTCGGAGAGAGGAAAAGGATTGTTTGAGAAGTTGCGTGGAGTGCATAGGTAGGAGAATACAAGGTCAAGGGTGTTGCCATCAGAGTGAGTAGAAGCCTGTACCCATTGTTTTAGGTCAAAAGAAGAGGTTAGACTAAGAATTTTAGAAGTAGCAGGAGTGTTTGTATTAGCAGCGATGTTGAAATCACCAAGAAGGATTGTGGGAATTTCTGAAGAGAGAAAGTAGGGTAGCCAGGCAGAAAACTCATCAAGGAAAGTTGATAGTGGTCCAGGGGGCCGGTAGATCACAGCAATTCTTAGGGAAGTGGGAGAGAATAGATGTATACAGTATGCTTCAAATGATGAGAGAGAAAAAGAGGGAGGAGAGTGAATAGCCTGGAAGGTGCATTGGGGGGATAGGAGGAATCCCACTCCACCTCCTTTGCGTCCATTAGGCCTAGGGGAGTGAGTCCAGTGAAAGCCACCCTGGGATAGGGAAGCAGGAGAAGGGGTGTCATATTAGTGGAGCCAGGTTTCGGTGAGAGCAAGTAGATTGAAGGAATTAGTGAGAGGTCATGAACAGCAGTGAGTTTGTTGCAGACAGAGCGGGCGTTCCAGAGGGTGCAGGAGAGAGGGAGGCTGGCGTTGGGAAGAAGAGGAATGGAGACTAAATTGCGTAGATTGTGACTACTGCCAGAGGGTGTAGGGTGATGGTGATGGGTGTGTTGGGCACAGTTAAATAAGGGAGGCCCAGGGTTTGGGGAAATATCTCCAGCAGTTAGGAGAAGCAGAAGAGTAAGAGGTAATATGAGAATATGATTTGTATGAGGGGACATGCTTCAGTATCCTGGGGGGTTTGTTAGCAAGTGGGCTTAGAGTTAGAAAGAGGTGATAAGTGCAGTAATAGGGGGAGGGGAGGAGTGAGGGTGATATGTACAGATTGTGGGGTGGAGCAGAGGGGCAAAGAAAAGAGAGTTTGAGGAGAGGGGCAGCAATTGTGAAAAGAAGGAGAGCTAAAGAGAGCATGTTTCAGAGAGGAAGGTGAGATAATTTGGAATTGAGGTCATCTGCAGTCTGCTGTGGTTTGCTTTGTGCAAATCGCTAAAGTGAAAGAGCAGAAGTGCCACTTATTTAAAGAACCCCCACTTCTTTGGAAGAACCCCCTGTATGTGCAGCCCCCTGTATGTGTTCCCCCATAAAGAAGGCCTTGTTTTTATACTGTGTTGGGTGTGGATAGAATCTGGCAATTAATCAATTGAGAGGGGATATTAGGAACACAGCTAGCAGAGCATAACTTCCACACCACAATCAAACTGCAAGGGGACTAAAAGGCCAAAATTGTAAACATAAGGGAACCCATAATTTAGGTAAGACTTAATGGCTAAATAAACATTGAAATATGTGAGCATGGCTACAGATGGAGTTGAAACAGTGGGGACAAACAGATTTACCAAATATGCATTTGAGCAGTCAGTCAATGTTCAGTTTAAAGGTATATGGAGGTATAAATGCAGGTTTACCTGTGAAGAGAGAAGAAAATGTTCAGATGGATGTTATATAAATGTATGTATTGAAAATGAAACGTTGTATAAATGATAATGTATGTTTTCTTTTTTTAAAAATTCAATAAAGAGAAATTGAAAACATTAAAAAGGAAGAAAGGAAAAAAAGGGAAAAAATGTCAGTTCCCTTGGCAGAAAAAAAAACTTTCATATAGAGAGTTTTTTGTACAAAGTTTAGACGAGTTTAGGAGAGTTTTGCATTTTTTTCTGCCAGAAAGCTCCAATCAGAGATGCGATGACACACGCAGAGCGTGAAATGCATATAAGAGAGGCTTGACACACAAACTGACAGGAGCCCTCCACTTCCGTCGGGTAGTTGGAACGCACACCACATGCCTCTAGTCACACCAGCGATGTGGGTTCGATTCTACAGGCCCTTGAGCTGCCTTTGTGCCGTTTCTATCATATTGGACATATGTAAGTGCAGCTTTCTTTTAAATAAAACTTTATTACACTATACCTGCCTTCTGTGGCTCTTTGTGGCGGAGCCAATTTCACAGAGTCTTGTGATGGGAGAAGGAGACAGATGAATATTGTGGAGGATATATGATACTGGACAGATTTTTTACATATCCCTGCTTATTTGATCGTGATCGTATTTATTCATATATGGAGGAGAGAGAGATAGATGTGGATTCTGATGGAGACTGACCTATGAATTGAGCAGTTTCTCACATTTCATGATTTATGGTCACTTGCTGGCCGGGGAAACCTGGTGAGCGCATTCTATAGTCACTCCGGGTGAAGCACTATTGGATTGGAGTATTGGAGCACATATTTCAGGAGCACTGTGTTAGAGCATATATTGAAGAGCCATTTATCATAGAAATGTATGGACTTTTATGTATATTGATGAATTGTGCACTTTTTGGTTACACACATTTTATTTAATTTATTGATTTACTTATACAACTTTTATTAATTCACTATAATATTTAAGTTTTTTCCTTTGTCCAGATAGCGCCCTTTATACACACTTTTTCAGAAACATGAACCAGAAGGTTCTTTTTTTTTCCTGCCTCTAAACGATGAGCTCAAAACATGCTTGTAATCGTCCCAATGTGTATGGAGACATAGGAGAACATGGAGCTGCTTCTACCGGCAGAACACAAAACTCCTGTAGTAGCAGTAATTTTTAAGTCAGTGTGCATGGAGCCCAAAAATCCAATCCTGGACTGTTACACTATAATACCAAAAGTATTGGGACGCCTGCCTTTACACACACATGAACTTTAATGGCCTCCCAGTCTTAGTCCGTGAGGTTCAATATTGAGTTGGCCCACCCTTTGCAGCTATAACAGCTTCATCTCTTCTGGGAAGGCTGACCACAAGGTTTAGGAGTGTGTCTATGGGAATGTTTGACTATTCTTCCAGAAGCACAATTGTGAGGTCAAGCACTGATGTTGGTCGAGAAGGCCTGGCTCACAGTCTCCACTCTAGTTCATCACAAAAGTGTTCTATCGGGTTGAGGTCAGGACTCTGTGCAGGCTGGTCAAGTTCTTTCACCCCAAACTCATTCATCCATGTCTTTATGGACACGGCTTTGTGCACTGGTGCGCAGTCATGTTGGAACAGGAAGGGGCCATCCCCAAACTGTTCCCACAAAGTTGGGAGCATGAAATTGTCCAAAATGTCTTGGTATTTTGATGACTTAAGAATTCCCTTCACTAGAGCTAAGGGGTCAAACCCAACCCCTGAAAAACAACCCCACACCATAATCCCCCTCCACCAAATGATTTGGGCCAGTGCACAAAGCAAGGTCCAAAAAGACATGAATGATAAACTTGACTGGCCTGGACAGTCCTGACCTCAACCCAATAGAACACCTTTGGGATGAATTAGAGCAGAGACTACGAGCTAGGCCTTTTCATCCAACATCAGTGCCTGACCTAACAATTGTGCTTCTGGAAGAATGGTCAAACTTTCCCATAGATACACTCCTAAACCTTGTGGACAGCCTTCCCAGAAGAGATGAAGCTGTTATAGCTGCAAAGGGTTGGCCAACTCAATATTAAACCCTACCGACTAAAGGCCCATACACACGATCCGAAAATAGGAAGTAAAATTTAGACACGTGCATTCATTTTCGTCCGAATGTATTTTTGTCCGAATTTCAGGTATTTTCGTTATCGTTTTAAAAAACGATAACGAAAGCGCAGAATACGAAAACCGAAAAATCCGACATAAACAAATGCTGTATTTTCATTTTCGTTGCTACAACAGTTCGATATAGATAGGAGATTCGACATGATGCTGACAATAACAATCTGTGTCTATCGAACCTGTGGTCGAATGTGCCTAGCCTTAACCCTATTAGTCCAAGATTATTCTACATAGAGAGAAAAGATTTGACATAGAGAGAAAAGATTCGACATAGAGAGAAAAGATTCGACATAGAGAGAAAAGATCGCTGCTGGAATTGGGTGGGGGTAGTAAAATAAAAATAATGATGATGATGAATGTTATTGGCCGATTGTAACCAAAGAGGAGGGCAGTAAAATAGCTAGAACTAAGTACACACGTACAGCCAACTTACTTTCACTTACGATTTTCTAGCAGAGAGAGACGCACACACTGAATCATTTCAGAAGACAGTCAATCTTAGCTGCTCCGTTTGTCAGAGAACCTAAATTATTTAGCAATTAAGCATAAGCACAGCAGCAGAACAATGGTGAAGCAAGCTACAGTTCAACCTAACTTTTTCATAATAATCTGCTGCTATTGTGTTAGTGTTGTGAACTTGATAGTGATACTAGTGTTGCTAGTGTTGTGATAGCCTCAGAGGCTGCCCGTGTTGTGGGGGGGATTTATTACTATAGATTCTATATTATAATGCCATATCAATATCTGACACAACGTCAAATGCCACGCCCACCATTGCACTTGGAGATTGAGAAACGAATGTAAAAGTTGGCTGACTGTTGGGGTAGAGTAGACCATTCAACATGAATGACGAAGATTCGACAAAGCAACAAAAAACATACGAATGTTTGGCTTATGGTGTCTGTCGAAAGTTCTAAGAAGATTTGACGGAGCAGCTAAACTGTACAACGCTGCAATCGTACATTTCCGGTCAAATGCATCCGCCCATAGGCTATAGAAAAATTCTAATGTTGGTTGACTAGTAAAATAATTAATAAATATAATTATTACTAGTCCTACAACTTTAGAATTCTACTACAACTAGCTTGTAGGCAGAAAATTTGACCGGAAATGTACGATTGCGGCGTCGTACAGTTTAGCTGCTCCGTCGAATCTTCTTTGAACATTCAACAGACACCATAAGTCTTCAATGACAGATTCAACCTTAATTAACCACTTGCCGACTGGGCCATAGCCGAAAGACGGCAACAGCGCGGTCGGCTTATTCTGGGTGGACGTCCGTGGGACGTCATTCCAGAACGTTGCTCCCGCGCGCCTCCTGGGGCGCGCACCTGGGAACATCCGTGACCGTCACGGATCACAGTAATTAGCCGCTGATCGTGGCCATTTACCATGTGATCGTTCCATCAACGGAGCGATCACATGTAAAGAAATTGGTGTCACGTCATGACGCCGGTTCCTCCCTTCCCTCTGTGTAGCGATCGGTACAGTGCGAGGGAAGAGAGGGAGAGGGAGAGAGATGGCAGCAGCGCTGTGGGCTGGATGTTTAGTGCCCACATCGCTGCTCAATGTCAATACACTGCAATACTCTGCAACACTGTGCAATACTCTGCCAATACTCTGCAACATGGTGCAATACTCTGCAACACTGTGCAATACTCTGCCAATACTCTGCAACGCTGCAAAACTCTGCCAATACTCGCCAATACTCTGCAATCAATTTTAACAGAAATTTATTTTTTTTAAATCTAATTTTCAGTCTTTTTTGATTTAGAGCGCAAAAAAATGAAATAACCCAGCGGTGATTAAATACCACCAAAAGAAAGCTCTATTTGTGTGAAAAAAAGTACAAAAATTTCATATGGGTACAGTGTTGTATGACTGAGTGATTGTCATTCAAAATATGAGAGCACTGAAAGCTGAAAATTGGTCTGGTTAGGAAGGGGGTTTAAGTGCCCAGTTGTCAAGTGGTTAATTTGGATTTTCGAACGAATGCAATTTTTAACGAAAAACAAAATGAATAAAAACTAATTTCAGGAGTAACTAAATAAATGCATTTTTTGGATGAAAACGAAATTCCGAAACAAAATATTTCAGTGTGTACATGTCTAGTAAGATTTAATCCGAACGAACAATCAGCCGATTTTCGGATTGTTATGCCCCGTACACGCGGTCGGATTTTCCGATGGAAAATGTCCGATCGGAGCGTGTTGTCGGAAATTCCGACCGTGTGTGGGCTCCATCGGACATTTTCCATTGGATTTTCCGACACACAAAGTTGGAGAGCAGGAGATAAAATTTTCCGACAACAAAATCCGATCGCGTCAATTCCGACTGTGTGTGGCCTGTTCCGACGCACAAAGTGCCACACATGCTCAGAAGAAATTCCAAGACGGAACAGCTCGTTCTGGTAAACTTAGCGTTCGCAATGGATACAGCACTTTCGTCACCCTGCAATGTTAAAAATGGTTTAATACAGCGCACTCTCTTCTTCTTTATAATGTGACAAGAATTAAGTAATTTTGCTGCTCATATTCACACACACACTTCTCACAAAGTTTTATTTTGTTTTTTTTATTGGGATTCCCTGAATATATTGTTATTAGTTGTCACATCTGACAGAATTTTTTTTTTATTTAATTTTTTGGGGGATTTTAAGCCTTTTTTTTTAATGTTTGTATTTTTTCAAAGGCTGATCTTTGTTCAGTGTTATTTTTATTTTTACTCCAGAATATTTTTGTGTGTGTTTTGTTTGTCAAGTTACCCCAACACCATTGATATCTTTTATTATTTAATCTCAAGGAGATTGTTTGGTGTTGGTGTCCCTTGTTCATTTCACATTGTATATTTGAAATGTACCTGAATCCTCACAAACCAACTGTCCTTTTTGAAGTAAAACACATAGGAGAGTATAATTCAAAACAAAAATCCTTTATTAAGGGCTCAGAACCAAACAAAGAGGAAGGCAACACTGGATCAACAAGAGAAATTAGCGAAGCCTGGGACCCCCACGGCAGACATCAATTCTTGAACATCAAAATTGGTGGCCTGAGGAGTCCATATGTAAGGGAGGGCAGTCTGGTCCAGAAGTCGCAGAGATCTGGAAAGCAGCAAATGACATCTGTGTCCCCAGGCTGTGGTACCACAAGAGGCTGCATTTTTTGGCCGACCAGACTGGATCCAGGGTCCTCACTTTCTGGTCTTCCTTTCACGCTTCCTTCTGGGCTGAGGCTGTGCAGTTGGAGATGTGGCAGGAGGAGGAGCAGGACCTGGAGGAGGACTGGGAGGACCTGGAGGAGAGGGAGGATGAGGAGGAGGACCTGCAGGAGGAGGAGGAGGACCATCGCAAAGGTGTGTCTGAGCTGTCATTTGGCCCCTCATACCTTTGTTAAGAGCCTCCAATATGAGCGCCTCACACAAGACTTGTTGGCCCTCCTCCATACTCTGCATTTTATATGCAATGACGACAGCAATGTCCTCCTCCACGGTCTGTCGTGCTCCCAGGACCTCTGTAGCCCTCCAAAAGAGTCCTCCGGTAGCCTACTCTAGGGCACTCCTCCTACTGCCACTTTCTCTTTTCAGGGGGGGTGGAGGGACCTGCAGATCAGCCAGCCGGCTCGGCCCGGCCATTTCCTGGCTGAGACTTCCCTGTGTATGAAAAAGGGACATGGTTGTAATGTTTTTCTTCATCAATCACAATCCTAAATTAGTACTCCAAACTAACATCTAGTTAACATCATTGATTGGACAAGCAGAAATATTTAGAGGAATGCTATACCTGGCTCAATCTGGGCTCCTCCACATGTTGCCTGGAAGGCCCAGGTTGGGTGTCAGAAGCCTCAGCCGGGGGGAAGGAAGCATGGAAGGAAGACTGGAGAGGGATGGCCTGGGTTCAGTCTGGCCTGCCAGAAAATGCAGCCTGTCGTAGTACAACATCCTGGGGAAATAGATGTCATCTGCTGCTCCGGATCTCTGTGAATCCAGGACTTTCTTGCGCTCCCTTAGATATGTACTCCTCAGGCCACCAATGAAGATCTTTAAATAGGTGATGTCTGCCGTGGGGATCACCTGCTTCACAATTTCACACAATTGCACCAGTGCTGCCTTCCTCTTTGCTTGGTTCTTGAAATGGGGGTGTTTAATCTCCCACAGACAGGGCAGCTCCCTTAAGATATCTATGAATACTGACATGAAGTCATTGTCTTTCACTAAGATATCCATGTTCACTGCAAGACACAACCCAAGACAAAGCCTAATGTCAGACAAAACTCTCCTAATCTTGTTACAATATAGGCTTCAATGTAGAAGCAGTATAAGCACAAGTTTGTCTCTTACCTTCGTTCTTACGATCGGCGTGTCCAATGCTCCTTCCTCCGCTCACAGATCGTACGTAATACGCACGCGTGTTACGCTTTATACACACTGCGCATGCGTGTAACTCCGCCCGCCCCTGACGTTCTTTCTAGTCTATTCCCCGCCCCTTTTCGCTCGGCGCAGTGGGGGATGAGCACATGGCGGAGTCACAGCAGGTGCGTGCTAATTGCAGGAACGAGGAGGAGGACAGCCCGGATCCGGACACGTCCCGATCTAGAAGGAGACGTTTTAAGGCCACAAATATGTCCTTTGGGGAGATGTTGGAGATGGTCGACATCATGAAGAAGTCCGACTATGACGGAAAGTATGGGCCTTAACCCAACCCTAATATCAGAAAGGCCAAGATCATGGCGAAAGTGATCAAAAGTCTGCAGAAGAATTTCGGGGTACGACGATCGAAAGATCAGCTCAGGAAGCGGTGGTCGGACCTGAAATTGAGAGAGCCAGAGCAGTACCGAAAGATCCGGAGAGTGCTGCAAAAAAGTAAGTAGTTGTGCTGTGTTCCTATTCTTTCTGTCTTTATTGCGTTTGTGCTGCTTCATATGCTTTTCTTAATTGTACAGTTTAAAAGGGCAACTTTAATGTTCATGGGCCCATTATTCGTTCGTATCAAACATTTTTCTTTCGGCCTCTAAAACACCATTGTTTAGGCCATATGCATTTTCCCACATTTTTTTGGGGCCTACTTGGATGCCAAATAGTTGTTTGTGTAGATGGGTTTGTTACTAGAATGAAATGCCAACTAGATTGTGTGTAAGGAGAGGACACTGAGCAGCTGTTTTCACATCTGGACACTGGAGCACTAGTGTGGGACACAAGAACACCATTTTTATTAGGGGGCCATACAGGTGCTCCAGTGTATACTATAGGGGGGTCTCCATCTGTGAAGCTTATACTAAACAGGTAAAGTATTGCAGCTTGATAAAGGCCAATAAAAAAAATACATCTTGGAACTCGGCTAAAATAGACAATTGTACCCCACTTCCAAGCAATGTTTCCTATTTCTAGTTCTGCCATCAAATATCTGTGTGCTAATTATACCATTTTTGTTTTACATAGGGGAGAAAAGACTCGGAGGACACCCCTCATCCGAGGAGACCACAGACCCCCCCACCTATGGAAGAAGTTGAAATACCCCCAACCCAAGCTGAGCAGGAGGAAGAAGAAGATGTGGTGGAGATTGGCACCACAACAGGTGAGTGTCTGCGACCACAGGCTCAGGTAAAAGAGATGGATGGTGGCAGATTTTTGAGACCTGTTTTTGTTTTCTTTCTCTCTTTTTAGGTGATCGTGAGGTTGTGGATCCAGAACGTTTCACATCAGAAAGTGCCCAGATCCTGATCGGGGAGATCATGGGGTGTAATGTCGAACTGCAAAACATGCAGCAAAAAATCAATGATGTTATTAAAAAAAATAATAACATCATTGATGTTTTGGGGCGAATTTAAAACCCCACAAAATCACTTTTTGGATTGTGGTCCAATCTTTTAAATATTTTTGCAATGTTTTGAAAAGCCAAATTTGGAGGATGCACACAGTGTGCCAACATGTGCTATCTGCCATCATGGGAGATCAATGGACGCGTTTTGGGGGTGCAACCCCTTCCTCAATTATAAAGTAGCGTTGAGGAAGGGCTTGCTCCCCCAAAACACGTCCCTTGATCCCCCTGATGGCAGATAGCACATGTTGACATTCGTAAATTGGTGTGCATCTTCCAAATTTGGCTTTTCCAGGGGTGATTTCCCCCCATCTGAACGCTATATCAAACCCAGTTCCTAAATACTGATGTCTGATATAGCCTTCAGGTTTTACCTAATGTGAACTTTGTAAGTTCAAGTTTTTTGGCTTTCTTGTTGGTTTTACACAGGCCTGTTTTATCTGAAATGGACATTTCGATTTTTGATAATGCTACTGCAAAAATTGTTATACAACAAACATGTTGGTTTGTTTTAAAAACCTTTGGTAAATGCACATGGGATTGTGCAGGTATAAAAAAGTTGCTTACTCAAGAATGTGTGGATTATTGTCTCAACACTACAATACAACACTTTTGGGGTGATGTAATTGCTGTTTTCTGCAAAAATGGGGGTTATTTCCTAAGGGCAAATCCTCTTTGCACTACAAGTGCAGTTTCAGTGCAGTTGCAAGTGCACTTGTAGTGAAATGTGTTTTTGCATTTAGGAAAAAACAGCCAACAGTGCTTTGTATAAGGTTACACAATCACGACATTTTCTGGACTCAACACATTTCTGTCAGGGTCAGCTAAAACAAACACAAGCAGTAAATGTCCACCAAGAATTTCTTTTTTTTTTTTTAATTATAAAAAGGCTTCACAGATTGTCTGGCATATTGATAGCCCCCCTACCCGTAAAGAACTCCAGGTAGCGTAACCGGACATCACGGGCACTCAGGGAGGGCAAGCCAGGACGGCCACTTTCAAGCGCCGTCAGTGTGGTTTGATGTAGGATTCCGGCCTCAGGCCCAACTGAGCCAGCATAGTTGGCCGAATGTTTCCTTAAAAAGTTATGGAGAACACAGCACGCCAGTATAATATGGTTCAGTTTATACTCCGCCATATGGATGGGTGTCAGAAATAGTCGGAACCGGCTGGCCAGGATTCCAAATGTGTTCTCCACCACTCTTCGGGCTCTGGCCAACCGGTAAACCCTCTGTTCCGGGGTGAGGGTCCTCATTGGGAATGGCCGCATCAGGTGGTCCCCCAGCGCAAACGCTTCATCAGCAACGAACACAAATGGGAGTCCTTCCACATTGTCCTCTGGAGCTGGCAAGTCCAAGCTGCCATTCTGGAGACGCCTGTAGAACTCCGTCTGGGCAATGACTCCACCATCGTACATCCGGCCATTCTTCCCCACATCCACATACAAGAAGTCGTAATTAGCCGACACCACCGCCAACATCACTATACTATTAAACCCCTTGTAATTATACGATGTGGACGTGTTTCCCATCAATTGCCCCTCCGCAGTTAGGAAAGTCCCACCGCTCGGCAAAGTGGGAGGCCACAGTCTGCCATTCCTGTGGCGTGGAAGGAAACTGTTGAGGAAAAAATAATAAACATTACTATTTTTACTCTGAAACATGGCAAGCAGATTATACACAAACATTATGGGGCAACCTCCAGATAGCATTTACTAAGGGGAATTTAATAAGGCCAAAGTATAAGGTGCACCTATCATATTCCCCCTCCCCCCCTCTAATGGGCCATTTCTAACATTATAGGGGGTGTGTGGAAATCTTGGACAGGTAACCCTCTTCATTTCATTGAGAGATGAATGCCTAAATAATGGGTATTACTTTGAACAGACCCTCCTTAGTTACACTATTGGCAGACCACTGGACAGGTAAGAAGTGTCATAATACAAAGATATAAATACACATTGTACACATTTGAGGACATTTGGACATTCTGCTATTACCTAGCAAGATAATAATAGGATACAAAAACTTTAAACAGTACCATTGGAAAGTATACAGGCAGGCCCTTGCACTACATGCTTTGGGGAATTCATCCATAAATTTGAGCACTAAAGAGATGGGTATAGCGTGTATGGGTTTGGCAAAGTCAGCAGATAGATGATTGAGGATAGATGGAGAATTGGGATCAGCTGACTTAGCAGTTGGGGGAGGGTTACTAACAATTATTTGGGGACACCACAAAAAAACCTCTGGCACTCTGCCTGAATTTAAATCAAAAATAACATTTCAAAACATTTTAGGGGGTGTTTGGGGTAAAGCACTACTATGGAGCAGAAAAAATACATTGTTAAGTGACTACATGAGGTGAATATAGGGCCAGGAGACACCATGCTGGGGAGGTTAGTGAAGGGCAAATATGTATGAAGGACCTAAAATAATAATTACATAAAAATCCAGCATGCATGAGGACAAAGGGGACATTCACAGCATATTACAATCATGGTAATTAGGGAATGAGGAAAGAAATACAAGATATTACCAAACGTTCAATACAATAAAATGTGACATTAAAGGATAAAAATCTTACCTTCATATACTCCTTCTGCAGGACCTAGATGATGGCAGAACAGGTCTCTGGGATAATGATCCCCAGAGCCTGGGGGGAGATGCCTGTAGAGAACTTCAAGTCCTGGAGACTTCTCCCTGTCGCCAAATACCGCAGGGTAGCGACCAACCTCTGCTCCGGAGTGATGGCTTGCCTCATGCAGGTATCCTGCCTGCTGATATAGGGGGTCAGCGAAGCCAACAGACGGTGAAATACGGGATCCGTCATCCTGAGAAAGTTCCTGAAATCATCAGGATTTTTCTCACGGATCTCACGGAGCAAAGGCATATGAGAGAACTGGTCACGCTGAAGCAACCGATTCTTGGTCCATGAACTCCTCCCCACCCTGTTCATGGACTGGACTTGTGTCAAGGTAAGGACCCCAACACCAAGCCCCCACACAGCACGAACTCTACGAGGAGTACGCATACGAAACATGGCTAGAAAATGGTCGGCTGCTCAGAACGAAGTAACAGAACGCACTGAAGAACAGCAAGGCCTGTGAAGAGCGACCTGAAAAACAGTAACGAACGAACAAGAATACAATGACTAAGTCACGCGGAACTTGCTTGCGCGCACTGAAGAGCAGATACAAACCCACAAGCACAAACTGAATGGCAGAAAACGATCTGAAAGCCACGAGTCTGAAAAAGCGCGAATCGTCTCTCACCAAACTTTTACTAACACGAGATTAGCAAAAGGAGCCCAAAGGGTGCCGCGCTTGGTTCTGAACTGGCCTTTTCTAGTCTCGTCGTACGTGGTGTACGTGACTGCGTGGTTGGCGATCGGAAATTCCGACAACTTTGTGCGACCGTGTGTAGACAAAATAAGTTTGAGCCAACATCCGTCGGAAAAAATCCTAGGATTTTGTTGTCGGAATGTCCGAACAAAGTCCGACCGTGTGTACGCCCTATTAGTCTGGTGCTTTTGATAGCCGATTTTGATTTTTCAAAAGCTGGATGTGCAGACTATAACATTTTTATTGTACGTGAACTCAGCGTCTCATTTTCATCTAATTAGTACGATTTTTGTCCAAAAAAAGATTGTAAGAGCAAGACTATGCATGCTCAGAAATGAAAGAATACATACAAGACTATTCAACTCATTACGTCACTTCTGAAGTTGTATTCTGTCAGGCGAGAATTTTCATATGGTGAGTAACCTCTTCACTTTCAATATGAGAGCATGCCACAAAAAATGGACGAACAGTCGTCCAAAATTCTGATCGTGTGTACGAGGCTTAAGCCTGGGATGCCATTAAAGTTCATGTGCTTGTAAAGGCGATGTCCCAATACTTTTGGTAATATAGTGTATGTCTAAACGATATAAATCAAATAATAATAATGGAGATTTCAACTCCTGGTTGTCTCTATATATCACCAATATCAGACAGTTCTGTAAAGCTGGATATAAAAATGTAAAAAATGAAATATTTGCACTAAAAAACATGAACAACTTTGTGAAAATCGAATGAATGAAAACCAGCCGCCAGCAGGAAGTCTGATATAGAAGTACAAATAGTATAATATAATTCTATGTGTGATGGGACAAATGAGAAATCTGCAACCTACAATGTGTCCAAATACCAACACTTCTAATGTAGATGTGATAACCCCACCAATAGTGATCAATAACAAAAATTAAATTCACTATAAAAATTCACTTTCATACATGCGAGGAAGGGCAGATCTCCTCCAACCTATTCACAGATACTTCAGTGTGTATAACATATAATGTGCAAAAATACAATATCACCCTGTAATGGATGTGGTTGGAATATCATGATGAAATGTCTATTCCAATATATATGAGTACATGCTTTATATACAAAAAAATATTGGAAAAGGAATCCAGACAGCAGTTCTTCAACAAGGACCCACTGATGTGTTTTGTTAACTATCTTTATTGATAAACCCTCAAGTATAAATTGACATGTATATACAAAGTAACTACAAATAAAAAGAGACTGTTCCTCCCTCCAACCCATGATTAAAATAAGACAGACGTCTTACAGGGGACATGGGTGGCCACCCTACCAAATACACACACCTCTCAATCACTCGCCATGCATACACATACAGGCAATAGTCTTAGACCCGAGTCTGATGGATAAATTTAGCCAAGGTTGCCAAGGTTGCTCAAATATAGTAAGGATAGACTAAGAATCCATGGGCTTATGGTCAGAACAATTGTCTGTATTACATCTGCATTAGTGGATGAGATTTCCACACGTGGGATCGACCTTGATGTATCGGTTGTAAAACAAGCATACATGCAGTGCAGCACAGTTGGTTATGGGGGTCACCGATTCCTGACCTAACGGATCAGAGTCCCCTGTTATTTTTCATATAGTAGCTTATACTGATCGCTCACCATTAGGCGTCTTGTTCTGGTTGACTCTCGATCCTCAAATATCCCGTGTTGTGCTCTCCTAGCAATGTTGGCTCCTCCAATTGAGGCATATGGTAAGCAGCAAGGTTCAGAATTGTCCAACTCAGCAGTATCCAGGGGCTGTGTAAAAGGTGATGTAACAAGCCGCATGCAGAAAACAATAGGGTGAGGGGATCACATTTGAATTTGGCGGTTGTTGTCAATCCCAAGAAGTGGAGATATGTGGAGGTGGTTCAAGGTATTTGTGGGCATCCAGGTCCCGGCCACCACTAGCACGGTGGCAAAATGTTTACGCGTTTCACCTGATCACAGGTTTCCTGCATGTATGCTTGTTTTACAACCGATACATCAAGGTCAATCCCACATGTGGAAATCTCATCCACTAATGCAGATCTAATACAGACAATTGTTCTGACCATAAGCCCATGGATTCCTAGTCTATCCTTAGTATATTTGAGCAACCTCGGCTAAATTTATCCATCCGACCCGGGTCTAAGACTATTGCCTGTATGTGTATGCATGGCGAGTGATTGAGAGATGTGTGTATTTGGTAGGGTGGCCACCCTTGTCCCCTGTAAGACGTCTGTCTTATTTTAATCATGGGTTGGAGGGAGGAATAGTCTCTTTTTATTTGTAGTTACTTTGTATATACATGTCAATTTATACTTGAGGGTTTATTAATAAAGATAGTTAACAAAACACATCAGTGGGTCCTTGTTGAAGAACTGCTTTCTGGATTTCTTTTCCAATATTTTTTTGTATGCTGTTGGTGTAGTTCAGAGGACAACCACCCCGTGATGAGTGATTTGATTATTGCTCACATTTAGGGATGATGATGTAGACAGGTGTTATATTTGAGCAGGTAGGAGGTAAACCTTTAAGACGCTCATATCCATCTGTGTTAACTAGGCAGTTTCATTGGTCTTTTCCTTCTTGTTTTCAGTACATGCTTTATATACCTGACATATATCAGCAAAGCTTTTCAGCCTTAAAAAATATTCAGTAGATATCTGCAAAGCTTACCCCTCTCTTACTGCAAGAGAACTGCAGTATCAGGTGACGGATAGAGCACTGTCGGACCCTTGAGTCCAAGACAGCCTCGTGACCTGTCTAAAAATCCTGAGCAGACACATAAATATCCCAGTCATCAAGACAGAATGTAGCAAGGTAGCCTTATATATTGGAGGGTGGTCCGAACGAGGACACGTGGTGGTCAGAGGATTGTCAGACCCTTGAGTCCAAGACAGCTTCATAAAACCGCCATACAAACCCTGAGCCCGGACACAAACTCTTCAATAGCTAACGAAACGATGAGGCAAAAGTTAGAGAGACCCAAAAAAGGCAGTCTGGCTTGTGACTTGGTATTAGAGCGGGAGGGAGAGGGTGCTGTCAAAAAGGGAAAGAAATTGGCAAAAGTGTGTGGGGTTGATATGCATTTGGGCAGAAGGCTACAGGTAGATGAATGCGTACTATTTTGAAACAGGTCTGTTGTCAGATCACAGACTGCTACGAGCAGCAGACTCTTGGTTCAAAGTTGCAAAGGCTATTCATGAGAAAATGGTCGTATTGTTCATACCATGGACTCCAGGTGCCCCGGAACTCTTATCCCAGCCAGTACTCAACTACTCTGGCATGAGGGGATTGACTCTTCTGTGTCTCCACCCCATGCCTTCTGGTTGGAGTATCGTATATTGTGGCCGTTGGCTGACACCTTCTCTCTCAGCCGGACCGCTCATCCCAGGACCCTTAACATTTATAACAATTTTTTACATCGCAATTACCAGATCCCAGTCCGTCACACTTTGTAGCTCCCCCGAGTCGCCACAGGAGACCCCCCTTTCGTGGTCATGCCTTGCGATCGGGGCTAGTCGGGACATGGATATCCTCCTGATGAAACGGCTATTGTCCGCGTAACTAGTCGAGTGACGTCTGTGACGAATTGTCCCACTGTAATCCCCCAATCTTGGGGTTAACTGTTTCGGTGACATATTAATCATTGTTATGTTTTTATTTTGTAGCTGACCAACATTTGTGTATAAATAAATCATTTTTATCTTTTACAATTGTCTATTTGTCACATAATCATAATATATTGTTTTACTGTACCACGATAGTCCAAACAGCCCTTATGTCCTTTTTGGTAGCCTGGCCGGGGACCAGGCTCCCTATTTCCTATTTCTAGAACCCTGGATGATGGTACAAGTTTATTTATTTTCATCTTTAGTAACCCATTACAGAGACCACACATACTTCCTCATCCCAAACATAAGTAAATCAAGATAGAGGAGTTGCAGCGATTTTTACGGTGCCAAGAAATTCCAGAAAAGGTAATTGTTTAAAAAAGTATAAAGCTAATAGTATAAAGCTAACTTTGGATAGCCTGCTGGATATTAGACACAGGGAGTCATGCTAGAGAAAAAAAAAAAGAGGAGAATCAAAAGAAGGACGATAACTTAATGGGGAAATGAAAAAATGAAAAAAAAATGAAAAAATAAACAAAGGAGTAATGCCCCGTACACACGGTCAGATTTTCCGATGGAAAATGTCTGATTGGAGCGTGTTGTCGGAAATTCCGACCGTGTGTGGGCTCCATCAGACATTTTCCATCGGATTTTCCGACACACAAAGTTGGAGAGCAGGAGATAAAATTTTCCGACAACAAAATCCGTTGTCGGAAATTCCGATCGTGTGTACACAAATCCGACGAACAAAGTGCCACGCATGCTCAGAATAAATAAAGAGATAAAAGCTATTGGCCACTGCCCCGTTTATAGTCCCGACGTACATGTTTTACGTCACCGCTTAAGAACGATCGGATTTTCCGACAACTTTGTGTGACCATGTGTATGCAAGACAAGTTTGAGCCAACATCCGTCGGAAAAATACATGGATTTTGTTGTCGGAATGTCCGAACAAAGTCCGACCGTGTGTACGGGGCATAAGGCTGCATTCACACCTGAGCGTAGCTTTTCAGGCAGAAAATTGTGCGATTTTACTGCGATTTTGTGGCTTTTTTTACCGTTTTTTACCGTGATTTCATGGTGTTTTTTACCTCGAATTGCCACGATTTTGTGCAGGGCAAAAAGTCACCAATGTAAAAAGCAGGAATACTCCCAAATCTGCCTGAAAAAAGGTTCCAGAACTTGTTTGAGCTTCAGGCGTTTTGTAGCTTCTGGCTTCAGGCATTTTGTAGTGGAGATGTGAACCATCTCCATAGAGATTAATTGATATTTTCCCCTCCAGCATTTTGTAGCTTCAGGCTTCAAGCTACAAAACGCTCAGGTGTGAATGGGGCCTTAGATTAATAATCAAGGAATAGATATATTTGATTGAGGTGGAAAGTAGTATTTGTAATTAGAATGATCAAAAATTGCAAAGGTAATGAAAATATAAACTTGTAAAGTCAGTATATAGGACTATGTCTCTGAAGGAACATTTGTTTATTAAGAATACAGTATGTTGAGCAATAAAATGGGAAAGTTGTAAAGATGCTATTGTAAAACTTCTTATGAAACACAGAAGAACGGAAGATTGTTGGTGCAGAGAATGCAAAGGTAGAAATGTTCAAACAGTAGTAACACTCACCAGTGGCATGAACACTGGCAAACAAAGCCGACAGACAAGCCGGTCTTATCTGTTCTCCATCGAGCCGGCGTCTGACGTCACCGACTCGATGCGGACGAAAGGACGCCTATGCGCATGCACAGAAGGCCGGCGGATCCCCGAAACTACAATACCCAAGGGGCCCTGTGGTAGAGGGAGGGATAAAGGCAACGTGGAGGGGCCGAGACTAACATCCGTCCAACCTAACACGGACTAATGGGAAAGGAGCTAAGTGATGGAATATAGCACAGATGGAAGTGCAAAGGAAAGGGAAATGCCGGAAAATGTCGCCCATTAATGCGGCCTAACAGCAGCACAGTGTGCCGTGAAATGGGCATGCATTGATAAAATCAATGCATGCCCTGGGCGTCCGTATGACTGCTGGAGACAAAAATCCCAAAGAAGAGGGAGTAGAGGGCAGGCAGGGATGGAGTGGTGGAAGCTGGAGAGGATCAATAGAGGGGCACAAAGTGCTGGACCACCCAAGCTATGGCCCGTCTAGGTGCTTGATTAGAACACGGCTCCCCTTGACAAAACAAACAAAGAAATTTATTAAATATACAAAATTAAAAAAAAAAATTTGATTTTATTATTTATTTTTTTGTTTTTTCATTTCCCCATTAAGTTATCTTCCTTCTTTGGGATTCTCCCCCTTTTTTTTTCTCTAGCATGACTCCCTGCGTCTAATATTCAGCAGGCTGTCCAAAGTCGGCTTTCATCTCATACATTGTTAAATTTACTGCTTTTAGTAAGTATTTCAATTTGAGACTCCCCTTTTTTCCTGGCTGGATAACATTTACAGCCAGATTTTCTTCTGACTATTTAATTATTTCTCCTGCTTCTCCCTTAAAAATGCATCTCCCTTAAAAATGTAATTATTGTTTTATAGTCTTACCTTTCTGTCCTCTTTGACTGTGCTTTGAAGACTTCCTGTGGGGGCCCATGGGAGTGGGGACTGAGGTGTTGGTTGTTTCTGGTTGGAGGCTGTTGCAGGGTAAGCGACTTTGTCGTTGGTGTTTTGATCTAGCACTATGCGCTCATCTTGACATACTTGTTTTTATATATGATATTTTGTTTATTCATTGGTTATTTATTATATTTTTTTGTCTTTATGATTGTATAGTTTCTCACGTTATCCTTGTCTCCATTCGCACATCCCCTGAAGAAGCAATCAGCGAAACATGGGCTAATGTGCAATGTATCTATATTATATGAACCTGCTTTTTGTGACCACCACATTATTATTATCATTGTGAATATATTTTTCTCTCTGTATTTTTTAATTTTGAATTTGTTAAAATAAAATATTAGCTTTATACTTTTTTAAACAATTGCCTTTTTTGGAATTTCTTGGCACCGCAAAAATCCCCGCAACTCCTCTATGTTGATTGATATAACATGTGTGCAGGTTGATGGAACACCCAGGAAAAAACCCTTAACCTGCCCTGCCCCCTGCAAGTTGGCAATTTTCCTGACCTACTAGCAAGATTTGAGGTCTTGTCCACATGCCCCTTAAATCTGTTAGGCACTGATGTCTTGTCCAGACTCCAGGCTTCTATTTCCTTCCAACCTGATGGTGGTGTTCTGATCACTTCACCACTAGCTATCGTTGATGCCTCAGCGTTGTGCTCCGTCCCCCTTCTGTTATCCTTGGACACACCAGATGAGACTGGAATCCCGCAAGAAGTCTTGGATTGAGTCCCCACATGCCTGTGGTCTACAGGGCCTGAAGATATAGGGCATCTAAAAGTGACACCAATCATAGTGCAGCTGAAGCCAGGAGCCCCCTTGCCCAGAAAACCACAATACCCATGAAGTCAGCTCAATCCGCATCCATTTCAAAGCAATTTGAGGCCCTCTTGGCAAAAGGAGCTCTGGTACCTTGCACATCCCCGTGTAATACACCGCTGTTTCCTGTAAAGAAACAAACTGCAAAAGGAGAGCCAGAAAAATACAGGATGGCGCAGGACCCCAGGGCCGTGAATGAAGCTACTGTACTGGAAACGGCCATCGTGTCAAACCCCCAAACCTTGCTGGCAGGGATACCGCCCACAGCAAAGTACTTTACAGTGGTGGACCTAGTGAATGCTTTCTTTAGTGTCCCCCTCGACCCCTGTTTACAGTTCCTGTTCGCTTTTACCCACGAGGGCCGGAGCTACACCTGGACTGTTATGCCAATTCGCTAAGACAATGGCCCTCATTCTGGACACCTGGATGATGTTACACCCAGACATTGTACTCCTTCAGTATGTAGATGACCTCCTGCTTTGTGCAGATACCCTTGGTGACGCCTCAATCTTCTCTGAAAGCCTCCTCCACTACTTGGCTGAGCAAGGATGCAAGACCTCAAAGCAAAAGGTTCAGTGGTGCAGAGAAAAGGTGATTTTCTTAGGCCACTGCATCTCCCAAGGCACCCGACATCTCACTGAAGAAAGAGTTGCTGCAATCAAGGCCAACCCTTTGCCTCAAGGTCAAAAGCCCCTTCACGCCTTTCTAGGATTAATCTTCTACTGCCATTCTTGGATCCCAGGGACCTCCCTCTTGATGCAACCTCTCTATGAAGCCTTGAAATCTGACCCTTTCCTACTTTCTCCAGAAGCCTCCCAGACTATGAAAAGACTTTCAAACTGTTTGCCTCAGAGAGACAAGGACATGCCACAGGAGTTTTGGCTCAGGCCCATGGCAACAGATTTAGACCCATTGGGTAATATTCCTGTTGATTGGACTTAGTGGCCAGGGGGGACCCTCCTGCCTCAGAGCCACCTTTGCAGCCAAATCCCTTTTGGACAAGACTGCTGACCTCGTGTTGGGCCACCCTCTGATGCTCCTGGCCCCTCATGACATAGCTGCCATACTGAACCAAGTAAAGCCTAAGCACCTGTCCTCAGCAAGACACCTCAGACTCCAGTGTGCCTTGCTTCTCCCCGATAACATCACCATCCTCCGATGTGATACCCTTAACCCAACCACTCTGCTTCCTCTTCTCGAGGGGGGAACCTCATTGGAGAATGACCCTCATCTCACCACTCATGATTGCTTCGAAGTGATGAAGATGGAAACATCACACCTACCGACAGTCGGTGAAACAGCCCTTGAGCCTGACTTGACAATTTTTGTGGATGGTTCCAGGTATGCAGACAGCACTGGACAGTACCGGAAGATACCACTGCAAAACAAGCTGCAAATGGAACACGAGAAGTGGTCAGCAGAGTGAATGCACCCATCCTGGATGACCCAATATCCAATGACCAAATAGATACCCCTGAAGAGACTGTGCAAACCACCATGATTCTAAAAAACCTTCCTGTGGACAGGACTCACCTCAAGGAGCAACAGGAGGCAGCTGACAAAGAAGAAAAAGAAGTGTGGATCAAAAAAGGAGCCACAGAAGTTGAGGGAATCGTGGAATTAAACAAGAGACCCTGTCTGCCACGATCAATGTTTCCTGCAGTGGTACACAGTGCCTCTCATCTATCAAAAACTTTGATGAACGCCCTGTTCAACAAATACTACTTGGCTCCGGGGATCACCCCACTTACCAACAACTTCTGCAAGTCGTGCACTGTCTGTGCTAAATGCAATCTAGGTAAAACAGAAAGGGTACCTTTGAAGCAACTATCAAAAGCCCAGTACCCCTTCCAAAGGTTACAGATTGACCACATCCAGATGCCAAGGTGTGGCCAATATGAATATGCATTGATTGTCATTGACATGTTCTCCGCATGGCTATCCCGTTACCAACATGACGGCTAAGACCACAGCTAAAAGACTTCTAACAGAAATAGTGTGCAGATATGGTGTCCCAGAGGTCATAGAAAGCGATCAGGGGCCGGCTTTTATGGCCTCAGTGACCAAAGAGATATGGACAGCTTTAGGGGTCACACTAGCTTTCCACACCCCATACCATCCTCAGAGCAGTGGGAAGGTGGAAAGATTAAAAAGGCACAATAAAGTCTAGAATGCTAAAAATGTCTCAGGAAACAGGAATGAGTTGGCCAGACAGCCTAACCATTGCCTTATTCAGTGTTAGGAACACTCCAAGGGGAAACCATGGCCTGTCACCCTATGAGATATTGTTTGGTTCAGCCCCCAGATTGGATTGTTATTTCCCATAGCAATTACAGCTCCAATCTGATGTATTGACTGATTATGTGACTGCTTCATCTCAAGTATTAACCCGTATCTGTTCGCAAGTGTTTTCTTCCATTCCAGACCCTGAGCTAGATACAGGAACACACAAGCTGTTCCCCAGTGATTGGGTCCTGATAAAGAAGTTTGTAAGAAAACATACTCTTGAACCCAGATATGATGGTCCTTTCCAGGTTCCCCTAACAACTGCCACATCAGTCAAGGTGGCCGGGAAGAACACGTGGATACACACCTCCCACTGCAAGAAAGTCCCTGTACCTGAGGAAGAGGCCGAGGGGACCAAACCATTAATCTGTATATCCTTTTCATTGTAATCATTGTTCAGGTATAGGAGGTAGCCATCAGACAGAAAGATGGTAAAACACAATTCTGGTATAATTCATCCAACACACGTTGCCACCTTTATTTCCTCTTATGAACAGATAATTCCAGGTACTATGTACAAGATCCAGTCCTGGGATGAAATAGTAGGACCCATGACTGTATCTATGTGTTACTGATTCCTATTAGGGTAACAACTGTGATTCCTGGGGAGCAGTGGGTTGGAACACTGGGGGTACAAACTGGGGGTACAAACCTGAGAGCGCCCAGAATAGAAAGGATAAAAATGGGAAGTCATTCTAAAGGCCCATACACACGATCAGACTTTTTGACAACAAACATGCAAATTAGCTGTTTTGGAGCAACATCCGACCGTGTGTACGCTCCATCGGACAAACTTTTTCTGTTTCCATCGGACTTTTGTTGGCTGTGCAAACGGACAAACTTTCTGGCAACAAAAGTCCGATGGAGCAAAGTCCGATCGTGTGTACACAAAAGCATCAGACTTTTGTGCAAACTACAGTACGCGGCCGCGAGAATGTTTCCAGTGCGAACCCATCGCGCTGGTTCTCGGCGACAGGGTACTGTTCATGTCGCGCTGACTGCAATAGGTAAAATACATTTTCCTACTGCAGCGAGCGCAAGAGGGAATTCCCCTCTGGGGGTATACCAGGCCCTTAGGTCTGGTATGGATTATAAGGGGAACCCCCTATGCCGAAAAAATGGCATGGGGTCCCCCCAAAATCCATACCAGACCCTTATCCGAGCACGCAGCCCGGCCGGTCAGGAATGGGGGTGGGGACGAGCGAGCGCCCCCCTCCTTAGCCATATCAGGCCACATGCCCTCAACATGGGGGGTGGGTGCTTTGGGGGAGGGAGGCACCCTGCATCCCCCCACCCCAAAGCACCTTTTCCCCATGTTGATCAGGACAAGGGCTTCTTCCCGACAACCCTGGCCGTTGGTTGTCGGGGTCTGCGGGCGGGGGGCTTATCGGAATCCGGAAGCCCCCTTTAATAAGGGGAAAGCTACAAGACAGCTTGTGTATGAATAGGATATCCATTTGATGGAGGCATCCCAATCCAACCTCACCAGGAGAGGAAGACAAGGCAGGAAGGCTCCGTCCGGTGGGTAGAGGTACTCAGCAAGGGGGACCTTGTAGAAGATATTCCAGTCCAGGTGGAGCAACAGCAACTCCAGCCATAATATCCTTTTTCTTCCTCTTACAGAGTGATTTCCAAGCATGTCAGCCGGAGAGAGCGTTGTGTCAACATCTCTGGAAGAGAAGAGGGAAGAAGACGAGCCAGATGTCTGGGCTCCTCTGCTAGCAAAAGAGCGGCAAAAGAGCAGAAGATAGCGGAGGAGCCCGGCAGAAGGAAGAAGGCACCGGAGAAGAACCAGAGGGTGCGGAGATGACACCAGAGAGAGGGAGAAGACGTCGGAGAGACCCCCGAAGTCGGAATAAGACCCCCGAAGTCAGAAGAAGACCCCGGAGCTGCCTAATAAACTAATTTTAAAACCTGTGTAGTGTGTTTTATTTATTGACACTTTTTTCCCCTAGGTGAATGGGTAGGGGTACGCTGTACCCCATACTCATTCACATAGGGTGGGGGCCAGGATCTGGGGGCCCCCTTATTAAAGGGGGCTCCTGGATTCCTATAAGCCCCCCGCCCGCAGACCCCGACAACCAACGGCCAGGGTTATTGGGAAGAGGCCCTTGTCCTCAACAACATGGGGACAAGGTGCTTTGGGGTGGGGGGGCCGCAGGGCTCCCCCTCCCCCAAAGCACCCACCCCCCATGTTGAGGGCATGCGGCCTGGTACAGCTCAGGAGGGGGGGCGCTTGCTCGTCCCCACCCCCTCTCCTGATGGGCCGGGCTGCATGCTCGGATAGGGGTCTGGAATGGATTTGGGGGGACCCCCACAACATTTTTTTCGGCGTAGGGGGTTCCCCTTCAAATCCATACCAGACCTAAGGGCCTGGTATGCCCCTGGAGGGGAACCCATGCCGGTGTTTTATTTAAAATTTGGCATGGAGTTCCTCCTCAAGATTCATTCAAACACAGTGCCTGGCATTAGCGGGGATCCAAGTCGGATCCCCGCACCAGTGTGAACCTGGCTCACAAGGTGTCAATCTCGCCAATAAAAGTGGCGAGATTGACACAATATCAGACAACAATACAGAAGTTGACCAAAGGGTGGTGGTAAAGAGTTGAAAAACCATGTGATTTGGTGAAAGTTGGCTGGAAAAGTCCTGTCTTCTGTATGCAAGACAATCCAAGGGAAAGTTTGTACAAAGTCCTATCGTGTGTATGGCTCTTATGATAGAATGACAATCAACAAACACACGGATCAGTATTTCACCAAAGAGTTAAGGCTGACTATTGAGAATCCTAGCCCAGGAGACAGTGGGACCTATGTTTTGGGCCTATGGTGGGGGAGTGGGTATCACAGTTTTAGAAAACCTTTCCAACTGAAAGATGTGTTCAATAACCCAGAGTGGGGAGTTCCCCAATCTACATCTAGCTCCAACCCCCTGAGGCCCCATATACAGACATTAAAGGATATGGTAGCCATAGCAGACCCTACTTTTGAGGACACTATGGCTGCAGAAACCGGGTTCTCAGATGTCAAATTGTGGCTGGAGTGGATGAGGTACAGTGCAGGAAAGCACAATAAAACCAACTGCTATGAGTGTGTGGGGGCTAGACCTCATTTAGGAACAGTACCCCTAAACATACCCCCGAACATGAGACATGTTTCCTTAGCCTGTTTACCAACACAACCACTAACCACTCCCTGTGCGAACATTGGAAAAAGGAGTATCCCATAGTTACCAAGACCCCAAAGCCAGGAGAGGGTATCACCATATATCCTGGCAATTACACATGTTATGGATGGTATCAGGGAGTGGGGAAATCTCTTGGGAATTTCACTAAGGGTTACTGTGGATCTTAAAGTGAGGGGCCTGCAGATCTGGTGCAAAATCAGTCTTTGGGAGACCTGTACTGGATCTGCGGAAGCATGAAAATCAGAAGCAGATTGACAGGAAAATGGACAGGGGAGTGTGCACTGGCCAAAGCCATAATGCCTCAACATATCCTCTCGGAAAACACAAAGCCAAAAACAAACAACACACCCAGGCCTAACAGGAGGCATAGGAGTGCCCCAGCAGGAAGCTTTGACCCTCATGTATACATAGATGCCATAGGGGTCCCGAGAGGGGTTCCAGATGAGTTCAAAGCAAGAGACCAAGTAGCAGCAGGATTTGAGTCCCTGATCCCCATCGTCACTGTAAACAAGAATGTAGACTGGATAAATAACATCTACTACAACCAACAAAGGTTTGTCAATTACACTAGAGATGCACTCCAAGATTTAGCCGAACAACTAGAAGCCGCTTCACACATGACCTTTCAAAACCACATGGCCTTAGATATGGCCCTAGCTGAAAAGGGGCGTGTGTGCAAAATGATACCTGAAACAAGTACATGCTGTACTTATATCCCAGATAACACTAGCCCAAATGGTAAAGTGACTTTAGCCATCCAGAAACTTTTTTTATAGTTACATAGTTACATAGTAGGTGAGGTTGAAAAAAGACACAAGTCCATCAAGTCCAACCTATGTGTGTGATTATGTGTCAGTATTACATTACATATCCCTGTATGTTGCGGTCATTCAGGTGATTATCTAATAGTTTCTTGAAGCTATCAATGCTCCCCCGCTGAGAAAGAACCCTCTACATAGTTTAAGGTTAAACCTCTTTTCTTCTAATTGTAATGAGTGGCCACGAGTCTTATTAAACTCTCTTCTGCAAAAAAGTTTTATCCCTATTGTGGGGTCACCAGTACAGTATTTGTAAATTGAAATCATATCCCCTCTCAAGCGTCTCTTCTCCAGAGAGAATAAGTTCAGTGCTCGCAACCTTTCCTCATAACTAAGATCCTCCAGACCCTTTATTAGCTTTGTTGCCCTTCTTTGTACTCGCTCCATTTCCAGTACATCCCTCCTGAGGACTGGTGCCCAGAACTGGACAGCATACTCCAGGTGCGGCCGGACCAGAGTCTTGTAGAGCGGGAGAATTATTGTTTTATCTCTGGAGTTGATCCCCCTTTTAATGCATGCCAATATTCTGTTTGCTTTATTAGCAGCAGCTTGGCATTGCATGCCATTGCTGAGCCTATCATCTACTAGGACCCCCAGGTCCTTTTCCATCCTAGATTCCCCCAGAGGTTCTCCCCCCAGTGTATAGATTGCATTCATATTTTTGCCACCCAAATGCATTATTTTACATTTTTCTACATTGAACCTCATTTTCCATGTAGTCGCCCACCCCATTAATTTGTTCAGGTCTTTTTTTGAACTTGAGGAATTGTCCAAAGAATTAAAGAAGAATTCAGGGCTCACCAACCCCTGGGATCAGTAATTCACCTGGATTAATGGGGGTGGCAGGGAATACTAACCGAAATAGGAATAGCCATCTTGATAATGGCTGCCATAATCTGCTGTATTCTTCCCTGCTTTAAAAAGTGTGTAGAAAAAGCCGTTGACCAATCTACTCCCACATTTGTGAACCAGGAAATACCAGATGATGATGGTGATGATTATGAAAGACTTGATGATGATTATGTGTTACACTTCGTTACAGTCACTTTCCCCCGAGATACAACACCATAGGATTACAGGGACAGACAGCACCTGATTGCCCTTCTCTAAACTGTATCGAGGGGGTAGTGAGTTAGTCGCTACTCTTCTCTATATACAGTCCAAAAGAGTTGCTGTGGAGGATGGGCCAGGAGAGTAGGACTTTCAGTATGAGGGACAGTTTGAAATAGACATTTAAAGAGGGGACTGTAAAGGATGTGGTTGGAATATCATGACGAAATGTCTATTCCAATATATAGGAGTACATGCTTTATATACCTGACATATATCAGCAAAGCTTATCAGCCTTAAAAAATATTCAGTGGATATCTGCAAAGCTTACCCCTCTCTTACTTTAAGAGAACTGCAAGAGTTAAAAGAAGTTTGCACCTGCTCCGAAAATACACTCAAAAGTTAACACCAACGTTTCAGAAGGAGCAAGAACATTGCAAGAACATAGCTACTTCCTCATATGGACGACCCAGCTAAAAGCCAATACTTTGTCACTATATATATTTATATTTTTGTGGCTGTTTTGTGGTTTGCATGCACCAGCCTGATCTTATAACGAAATAGTATATAAGTCTTGAAAAGAGGAAATATTAAAACAGAAAATATTCTACTCTGAACTGAGTGCCAGTGTGAGTTTACTTGAGCGTGCATGCTCTATATCTCTATATTAAATTTGACCAGGGGCAGATATAAAAATACCGGACCTCGGTTCTGGTCCAAAACAACCCGAGGTATCCAGGTATGGCCGCAATCACATTACATAGAAAAGAAAGTCTCCATGTCACTGCCTGGACTCCATCATACAGGGCTGCAGTCCGGAGTGGTGTGTGCTCTGAGTTCTGTGTATACTTGTGTATATGATGGAAGTGTACAATCTGTGATTCTATATATATTTAAGGATTATGCACTATGGAGACTTTTTCTTTTCTATGTAATGTGATTGCGGCCATTGTCTGGATACCTCGGGTGATATTGGAGAAACTACCTGGAGGTCTGACATTCTGTGGCACATTCTGTTCTCACCGGTAGCCGGCTTGAGCGGATTGTGGCTGGTCGAAGGATATAAACAAGCGTGTCTGGGCCTTGCTTGTGGGGTCAAACCTTTTAGTAAGTGACCTGTTTGCTCACTGGTGTGGGGGAGGCTGTTTGAAGTTGCTGCAAAGAGGTGGCAGTTGATCAGCATTGATTTAATCCATCTGGATGAATCTCTGATATTTCTGTTAGACCCCTTTCATACTGAGGCAGTTTTCTTGTGGTTTTACACTAGAAATGGCACCTGAAAACTGTCTCCCATTCATTGTGAACACTCGGATGGTGTGCTTGTGGGACGTTAGAAAAAGTCCTGCAAGCAGCATCTTTGGGGTGGGTTATGAGCATTATACTGTATATAACGCTCGCAAAATGCCCCTTCCCATTGAAATTAATGGGCAGCACTTCCAAAGCGCTTTGAAAGCGCCGCAAAATGGGTCTTTTTTTTTTAAGGTCCCATTGTCACCGGCCTACTAGCACACAAAAAGCCCCGCTAAAACACTGCTAAAGCACTGCAAAAATTACTGCCACTTTAGCGCTGTTTTAGCAGGTCTGCAGTTTGAAAGGGGTCTTACTGCACAAGTCACTGTATGGTGATTGGAGATGGAAGTAGTGGTGTATGGGCTGTAGAAAATCAGTTTTTTCACATTTATGAACTTTCTCTTGACGTTTGTAATTGTATAAGGTAACTCTGTTGCTCTTCATGTTTATGTATTTTTTGCACATCATATGGTAAATAGATTGAAGTAGCTGTAAATAGGTTGGAGGAGATCTGCCTTAGCTCACATGTATGAAAGTGTATTTTTGTAGTGAATGGAATTGTTATATCTAAAAAAAGAGGGGAGACACCTAGGAAAAGGAGAGGCTGCCCACCCCAAAATCATAAAAATAGGAATTACCCCCAGAAGGTAAAGGGGCTTTGGAGGCAGCAGATAACAATGAAGATGTTGTATGGTAAAAAAAGTAGCTTTATTAATGCGTGAAACATCGGAGTAAAAACATGAACTGTGTACATCGGGCTACAAAAGGGGCACAAAGGTATATAAACATAAGTGATGTGTTAGAAAAGCGCTTGGATATTGCTGATGCATTTCGACCCCATCGGGTCTTCTTCAGAGGAAATGCATGTGCTGTAGGAGAATTTTGTACACATGAAACAATGGTACCAATATGGTTGTATATACTTGTAAATAATGAGCACAGTTCTATATGATAAAACTTTTTGAGCATAATTACTCAAGGGTGTGCGTATAGCTGTATCTTCTGAGCTTGCGATTTTAGAAGTCGCCTCTACTATCAGATTTCAACACCAAGGCCTCACGGTCAGCCACCACCCCCCAGGGGGCGAAGCTTGAGCAGCAGCTGTGCGACTTACGATGGCTTATACGTTAGGAAGAACCCCCACACCTGGTGGGGGGCATGTGGATCAGCAGCACCTGTGATCTAAACACCAAGCAACGGCATAAGTAGAAGCATGTAGAGGTTTTTTAGAAAATTTGTATCGATCAATGATAGGAGTATCAGGGTATTTTAACATTTCTCTACAGGCTGATGGGTCTAAATTGTATCAGAGTGAAGATCTTTATATATTTTAGTCAAGGTTTTTGAAGCAGGTGTGTGAACATTGCGATTAAATAAAAAATATAAAATGAAATAAAATAAAGAATATATATATACAAACCAGTTGAGGAGATGGAAAGGAGTAAAGAGAAACAAGGAAGAAAAGAAGGAAGGGGGAAGAGGGGGGGGGATGGGAAGGGGGGAAGGGAAGGGGGAAAGAGGGAACCCCAGGGTGGGAATGAAAGTGGGGGAGGAAGGGACATGAAAAGAGGGACAAGGAAGGGAAAACAATAGGGGACCAGGGGGAAAGAGAGGAAAGAAAAAAAGGGGGGGGAATAGGGAAGAAACAAGGAAAAAACAGGGAAAAGAAATAGAAAAGAGAAGAAGGTATCCTAGGCCTAAGGTATAGATGGGGAAAGAAAGAAAGAAAGGATAAAAAAAGAAAAGAAGGAAAAGGATGGTCAGAGGTGAACAGGGGGAGAGGAAAGTGTTAAATGGATGGGGGAGGCTAAAGGAACAAATGTGTGAACAGGTGCGATGGCTGGAGGAAATTGTGATATTATATAAAGAGACTACTAAAAGGGAGCAATTGAGAATATATGTAAATGAGTGAGAAATGAAAAAGGAATATAGTGCAATTAAGTGATAAGAGGGTGATAGAAGGAAATTTATAGCGGTGTGTGAGGGTGAAAATATGGTAAGTGAGAAATTGTGAAAGTGTTTAGAATGCGAATCTGAGATTTACCTCCAAGTGCCAAACATACGGTAGTGCCCCATGTGCAAAAAACAATCTGGGAAATTGCACCAGAGAGGATATCGTGGCTGTGTATGAAATTACAAGATATGTTATAATCAGGCTGACAGTGCAAGAGTTAGTCTAATGTGAGATTTGATAAATACCTAAGTGTCAGGAGCCTCTTATGGAAGTAGTGTTTCCTGATAGAGCTTTGGATATCAAATGCAGATCCCTTGTGGGGGACTTGCAGACTTTAAAAAGTAACGGCCTCTAGTTTTGATTGGTTGCAGATGATAGATCGCAGGTGTGTGCCGGCCACCCCCACCCCACTGACCTGTGCGGAAGTAGTGCTGACTGTCAGCACTCCATGTATATGTCACCCGGCATTCCGAAGGACTGAGTTCCGGCTCCGCCGCCCCTCCGACGTAATAACGTGGCGTCGTGACATCACGCGTGCCTAGGAATGCGCGCGCAGGCACGGGATGGCGCCCGGAGGGGTTCGGAATGGCGCTGGCAGGGGGAGTACACGTCCCCGAGGGTCAAGCCCTCTGATGGTCGTGTGTATAAGCGCTTACCATATTTTCACCCTTACACACCGCTATAAATTTCCTTCTATCACCCTCTTATCACTTAATTGCACTATATTCCTTTTTCATTTCTCACTCATTTGCATATATTCTCAATTGTTCCCTTTTAGTAGTCTCTTTATATAATATCACAATTTCCTCCAGCCATCGCACCTGTTCACACATTTGTTCCTTTAGCCTCCCCCATCCATTTAACACTTTCCTCTCCCCCTGTTCACCTCTGACCATCCTTTTCCTTCTTTTCTTTTCTTTTCTTTTCTTTTTTTATATTTTCTTTCTTTCCTTTTTCTTTCCCCATCTATACCTTAGGCCTAGGATACCTTCTTCCCTTTTCTCTTTCTTTTCCCTGGTTTTTCCTTGTTTCTTCCCTGTCCCCCCCCCCCTTTTTCTTTCCTCTCTTTCCCCCTGGTCCCCTATTGTTTTCCCTTCCTTGTCCCTCTTTTCATGTCCCTTTCTCCCCCACTTTCATTCCCACCCTGGGGTTCCCTCTTTCCCCCTTCCCTTCCCCCCTTCCCATCCCCCCTCCCCCCCCCTCTCTTCCCCCTTCCTTCTTTTCTTCCTTGTTTCTTTTTACTCCTTTCCATCTCCTCAACTGGTTTGTATATATATTCTTTATTTTATTTCATTTTATATTTTTTATTTTATTGCAATGTTCACACACCTGCTTCAAAAACCTTGACTAAAATATATAAAGGTCTTCACTCTGATACAATTTAGACCCATCAGCCTGTAGAGAAATGTTAAAATACCCTGATACTCCTATCATTGATCGATACAAATTTTCTAAAAAACCTCTACATGCTTCTACTTATGCCGTTGCTTGGTGTTTAGATCACAGGTGCTGCTGATCCACATGCCCCCCACCAGGTTTGGGGGTTCTTCCTAACGTATAAGCCATCGTAAGTTGCACAGCTGCTGCTCAAGCTTCCCCCCAGGGGGTGGTGGCTGACCGCGGGGCCTTGGTGTTGAAATCTGATGGTAGAGGCGACTTCTAAAATCGCAAGCTCAGAAGATACAGCTATACGCACACCCTTGGGTAATTATGCTCAAAAAGTTTTATCATATAGAACTGTGCTCATTATTTACAAGTATATACAACCATATTGGTACCATTGTTTCATATATACAAAATTCTCCTACAGCGCATGCAATTCCTCTGAAGAAGTCCCAATGGGGTCGAAACGCGTCAGCAATATCCAAGCGCTTTTCCAACACATCACTTATGTATATATACCTCTGTGCCCCTTTTATAGCCCGATGTACACAGTTCATGTTTTTACTCCGATGTTTCATGCATTAATAAAGCTACTTTTTATACCATACAACATCTTCATTGTTATCTGCTGCCTCCAAAGCCCCTTTACATTCTGGGGGTAATTCCTATTTTTTTGGAATTGTTATATCTGATCCCTATTGGTGGAGTTATCACATCTAGTATAATATGGAAGACTGCAGTACTAGTATATAACATTCACACAATATAAATGTGAAAATATAACAATAAAAGTGAGACTCCTTAACGCAAAACTCCCTATAAGCGTAAATATAACAATGGTATGGAGAATATTTCATTGACAACTAATGAAGAAAAATTATAGTCAGCATAAATAAAATTAGTGCAGCAATATTAGTACAAATTTTCAAAAAAGGTCCAAATAAAGATTGGTAATAAAAAAATCTTCACCACACCATAAGATCAAATCCTCCACCATGATGTTCAAAGGAAATCCCTAAGTACAATGGTGTCACTTTTA